>CM053603.1:15061321-15246927 GCA_028646535.1 Procyon lotor | reverse complement strand
ATCCCTACCTGGTCCTGTTTGGGGTGTGGCCCCAGAGACGGGAAACGCACAGTGTTCCCCTCCCTTGACCAGTCCTTGCTCATGTGTGGGGACATCTATGACATACTGTTCCTCACTCTGCCCTCCTCCCTGCACACACGTACTCACCCTGGAGCGCACGCCGACCCCTCAGACCTGAGCCCTGCCTGTCCAAGATGGCCTCTGCAGCATCCCCGGCTGCGCCCTCCCCTCAGGCAGGGCCTCCTGGCCCAGTGGCCAGGCTGCCCCCTTCCTTCCTTCCTTCCTTCCTTCCTTCCTTCCTTCCTTCCTTCCATTCTTCCTCCCTCCCTCTTTCCTCCCTCCCTCCCTCCCTTCCTTTTTTTTTTTAAATTTATTTATTTATTTGAGAGAGAGAGAGAGCACGAACTGATGGGGAGGGGCAAAGGGAGAGGGAGAGAGAGAATCTCAAGCAGACCTCTCCTTGAGTGTGGAGCCTGACCTGGGGCTCGATCCCATGACCCTGAGATCATGACCGGAGCCAAAATCAAAAGCTGGACACTTAACTGACTGAGCTACCCAGGCACCCCTGCTCTTTCTTTTCTTTCTTTCTTTTTTTTTTTTAAAGTAAGCTCTACACCCAACGTGGAGCTTGAACTCATGATCCTCAGACAAAGAGTCAACATGCTCCACTGACTGAGCCAGCCAGGCGCCCCATGCCTCCCCCCACCAAGCGGAATGGCTCCTTCCTTCTGAGGCACGTCCCCCCCCGAGAAGCCTCATCCTTGAGGATAGGGCCGCCCGATAGTGGGGTGCCTCCCTCGGGTCGAGGCCCTCCCCGCTGTCCTGTCCACTGCCCTTGGTGGGGCTTCCTCCTCTAGCGGAGCTTTCAAAGGGCAGAGGTAGGGGCCCTGGCGTGGCCTTTTCACAAGGACCCCCATGGCAGGATGGCCACTGGGGTGGGGAGTCCTGGGAGAGGGAGACCACCTTCTGCCCCGGCTCCTGCCTGATCCCTCGGGGCCTTCCCGTTCCCTAGGGTGGGCCCAGGCCCTCCCTCACTCATGTTCTCCCATCTCCCGTGTCCTGGGCAGAAGCTGGACCTGGAGCGGGAGACGATCGAGCTGGTACACACAGAGCCCACGGAAGTGGCCCAGCTGCCCTCAAGGGTTCCCCGAGATGCTGCCCGCTATCACTTCTTCCTCTACAAGCACACCCACGAGGGCGACCCCCTCGAGTCTGTGGGTGAGTGGCCACAGCGGGACTCCCACGCCTGCGTCTGGGCAGGAGCTGGGTGGCCTTGCTGAAGGGGGCGTGGCTCAGCAGGCCTCCCTGCTCAGCTCATGCCCCCTGCCCTGCCCCCGCAGTGTTCATCTACTCAATGCCGGGGTACAAGTGCAGCATCAAGGAGCGTATGCTCTATTCCAGCTGTAAGAGTCGCCTCCTCGACTCTGTGGAGCAGGACTTCCAGCTGGAGATCTCCAAGAAGGTGGGTGCCCATTCCCCAAAGTCTCACTGCCCAGGGGCCGGTACCCCAACCCTCCACCCAGGGCGCCGGAGTCCCAGGGCGGTGGTCGGGCAGGGGTTATTAGTGCCGTGTTACATGGACGGGGCTGGGGCCAGCTGACCGCTGGCGTGGACAAGCCACAGCCTTGGCCTCCCACGACTCTCCTCTCCCTGGGTCTGGAAGGCAGGTAGGGGGTCTCCAAGGCATGCAGGGCAGCGGGCCCCAACCTGGAGGTGGCATTCCAGGTGGGGATCTGGGGAGAAAGACCCCAGGGCTGGAGCATGAGAGGTCACGGGGGTGCCCCAGGAGTGGGGGTGACCCAGGGTGGTGTGTGTCAGGTCCCCCCCAACCAGACCACTGCCTTGCCCCATGCAGATCGAGATTGGCGATGGGGCGGAGCTGACAGCCGAGTTCCTCTACGACGAGGTGCACCCCAAACAGCACGCCTTCAAGCAGGCCTTTGCCAAGCCCAAGGGTCCAGGGGGCAAGCGGGGCCACAAGCGCCTCATCCGTGGCCCCGGTGAGAATGGAGATGACAGCTAGGTGGCTGGACCTGAGCCACGCTGGCATGTGGACTGTGGGACTCTGTGTCCCACTGCTCCCGGCCACCCACCTCCTTCCCAGCCTGGGCTTCCCGTGGGGCAGGAGGGCTGGTGACAGAACATTCTTGCAGCCTCCGAGGGCTACCGGGCTGGCATTTTGTGACCTTCCCTCTGTTGCTGTCCCTGCCTCTCATCTGTGTGCCCGAGGGGTCTGGGGACCCTGCCCGGCTGACTCAAGGGGGCAGGGTAGGGAACCTGGAATGAGCTTGGCCCCCGGGAGAACTGAGACTAGGGTCCTAGCACAGCCCAAAAGCCTTTGGCCACAGGGGTGGGTTCAGTCAGGGCGAGGGTAGGGGGTCCCTGAAGGATAAGATGGTTGAATGCTGTATTTTTTAAAGAATAAAATATTTTTAAATCAACATCTGAGTCTGGCCCTGGGAATTGGGAAACTATCTATAGCTGCCCCCTCTGAACTCAGAGGGGCCTGTCAGCTGCTCAGCCTGCTGGGGGGGCTCTGGGACTCCTGGCTAGAGGGGTATGGGAGTGTGTGTGTGTGCGCGCGCACACACACACAAGACTCGCACGGGTCCCCGTTGATGGGAGCTCAGCCCGAGAGGCAGGCACCCCTTCACCATGATACGGGGCATCTGGGTGTATCCGTCTCCTGCGACTGCTGTAACAGTACCACAAACTTAGTGGCCCAAACCCACACAAATTTACCATCTTAACATTTCTTTTTTTTTTTTAAATACATTTTAATTTTTTTTAAAGATTTCATTTATATATTTGACAGAGAGAGATCACAAGCAGGCAGAGAGTAGGGGAAGCAGGTTCCCCACTGAGCAGAGAGCCCAATGCGGGGCTCAATCCCAGGACCCTGAGATCATGACCTGAGCCGAAGGCAGAGGCTTTAACCCACTGAGCCACCCA
The DNA here is from genome assembly GCA_028646535.1 of Procyon lotor. Classification (NCBI taxonomy): domain Eukaryota; kingdom Metazoa; phylum Chordata; class Mammalia; order Carnivora; family Procyonidae; genus Procyon; species Procyon lotor. The sequence goes on along the minus strand of CM053603.1, from coordinate 15,243,975 downwards.
GGCGCCCCTGTCTTAACATTTCTTGTCAATCTAGCAAGGTTAAAGTCTGACAGGGCTGCTCTCCAGCTGTTGGCAGGACCCGTTCCTTCTGGAGGCCTCGGGGGAGACTCTGTTACCTCACCTTCTCCAGCTTGAAAGGCTGCCCAAGTTCCTTGGCTCCTGGCCCCTCTTTCCTCTTCAAAACCAGAGAAGTAGCACCTTCTCTGGGATTCCGTTTCCCTCTGCTTCCTGGTCACAGTGCCTTCCTCTGTCGTCAGATCCTCCTCTGCGTCTGTCTTCCAAGGGTCCTTGTGATTATGTTCACTCCTCCACTTCCCAGTTACTCTCCATAGGATCCTTCACTCAATCCCACCTGCAAGGCCCCCTTTATCCCATATAGGAATGGACTCACAGGTTTGGCGGTTAGGCCGTGGATCTCCCTGGGACGTTCTTTAGCCTGCCACACTGGGTCTGCTCTGCCCACTGGGCTCTTTGGTCTGCGCCTGCGTGCAGTCCTGAGCTCTGTCAACTCTTTGGTCTTCTCTGCTACTCGTGTTCCTGCCCCCGTGGGCTTGGCTCCCTGGTCCCAGGGACTCTGGGAGAGTCTCCTTCAGGCTCTGGATTCAGCAGGAGCCAAAGCTTGACTCTGTGCCTCTGAGCAGGGGGTGAGAGGCCCCCCCATCCCAGGCAGGAGGTGTGCAGGGATGGGACATGAGGAGTCCATGGCAGGGTTCAGCTGCTGAGTGGGCACTTTCTCTTGGGAGCATGTCTTGGGCTGGGGCTCAAGGGAGGGTCCCATCCCTGAGGCCTTTCGCAGTCCTTGCTCAAGACCCTAGAGTTATAGAGAGGAGAGCTGGAACCCCAGCTAGGACCCTGAGAAGGAGGCCTATCCTTGCCCACCCCACACACTGGTTCCCAGGTGGGCAGGAAGATGTGGTGTTGCCCCCGCACTGCTGAAGCCCTGGGCCCGCATGCCAGCTGGTGCCTGGCAGCCTGGAGCCTGCCCGCCGTGATAGCCGCCCAGAAGTGGGCACAGAGAAGCAAGGGGAGGGGCGGGTGTCCATCCTTGCCTCCTCCCAGCAGAAGCTCTATTTGTTCATTCATTAATCCATCCGGCCATCATTCAGAGGCACTCTCTGTGCCTGCCCAGAGCTGAGTGCTGGAGGCTCATGGACCCAGCAAATATCGAGCACCTACGATGTTCTGGGCAGTATGCTGGGCCCTGGCTAGACAGACAAAAGACTCTTGCCATTAAGAAGCAGACGTTCCAGAGGTGCCTGGGTGGCTCAGTCGGTTAAGCGTCTGCCTCGGCTCAGGTCAGGATCTCAGGGTCAGAGATCAAGCCCCAAGTCGGGCTTTCTGCTCATAGGGGAGTCTGCTCCTCCCTCTCCCTCTGCTTGTGCTCTTTCTCTATCTCTCTCTCTCAAATGAATACATAAAATCTTTAAGAAAAAAAAAAAAAGAAGCAGATGTTCCAGCAGAGGAATAAGACAATGTACAATAAACCTTGGAAAATCAATGATATGATGTGTTAGCAGGTTTTAAAGTTACGGCAATGAAAAGCAGCAGGTGAAGGTGCTGAGGAGTGCCAGATCTAGGGTGAGGTTTAAAAGGTCAGGGAAGGCCTCCAGAGGGTCATGTGTGAGCCAAGATACAAAGGAGGCAATGGAGGGGCCAAGTGATTATCTAGGAAAAGAGTTTCCAGGCAGAGCGAATAGTAAGTCCAAAGGTCCTGGGGCAGGAGACTGCATGGGAGTATTCAAGCCCCAGCAAGGAGGCCAGTGTGGCTAGAGGTGGGGCAGGAAGGCAATGGGAGGCCAGATCCCATAGGACCTTGTTGGCCATGACGTGGACTGTGTCTTGGATTCCAGAAATGGCCTACTGTGACTTAGCGGCTGAATGTCAAGAGGCCGTGGGGTGTGAGTACAGAAGCAGGGCCATCATGAGACTACGGTGACTGCACTGGTCTGGGCGAGAGATGATGGCGGTTCAGGCCAGCCCGGCAAATGTGAAGGTGGTGGGCAATGGGCAGATTCTGACGCTGGAGCCAATGGGACTTGCCAGGGGCACAGGTCACCCTGAGGCTTTGGGCCTGAGTCATCTGTCAGGATCAGCTGGGTCAGAGGGAGTGTGGCAAGAGCCGTCCAGCTGGCCCGGCCATGGGGCAGGTGCTCTGACGAGGCCCCGGGCACACTGGGAGCGCAGAAGAGGCCCTGCCCCTGGAGGAAGTGGCAGGCTGCGGTGGAGGCAGGTGCAGCCAAGGCGAGGCCCGTGCTGCCGAACCCCCGGAGCTCTGGGGACAGGGCTGAGGGGGCAGGAAAGGGTGGGTGTGGGAGCCTCCGGCCCAAGCGAGCTCCCTTTGGGGCAGGGGCCACGGGGCTGAGGTGCGAGGGCGCCAGTCCTCTCGGGATGGGGAGCACCCTGGCAGGGGTGTCAGAGTGCCCAGCCCACACCTGGCACCACCCCCAATCCCAGTCTCCCACTGACCTGAGACGGGGCTCTAGGCCTCTGCTTCTCCCCAGACTTCCTCTGACCACAGGTGTGAGGCCCACTGGGGCGGCGGCGAATTTTAGGCTGTGGTGGGGGTGAGGTGAATGGAAAGAGGAAGGGTTGAAGGGGCTGTTTTCCGTCTGCCTATGCAAATGGCTTGTGACTCAGCGCACCCCCCAACCCTTGCTCTGGGCCCAGTACACGGAACCAGTGTGTGGGAGGGGGCTACTGGGTCTCTTCTTAATTCTCACTTCCTCTGTTCTCTGAGCCGATGCGGGAAGGGGTTGGGAGCAGCAAGCATCCTTTCCTACAGCCGCTGCCCAGTCTGCCAGCCAGACCCTCTGGAGAAGCCCCCGCTCCCTGTCATGGTAGGATGGCAGCCCTCAGCCCCCTGGGGAAGGGTACAGTGGGAAGTGGGGGGGTTGGTGGCTATAGACCATAGTGAGAGGGCTGTCCCCCGACATGGCCCTGGGGACATGCACTGAACCCTGAAAGAGCAGAAGCCTTTCTCTGAGCAATGACACCAACCCGTTGTGTGGCTGGGGAGGCTGAAGCCTGGGGCTTTCTTTGCTCAGTGGTGCCGCTGGGGCGACAGGCCAGGTGGACAGCCGGGACTGGGCCTTGTCTGGCCCTGTGCTGCCCACCCTGTCTGATCAGATCTGACCTACAGATCTGGGTTGGGTGCTTGGTCTGGGAGAGGTGGGGGGAGGGGGAAGAGCTGGGCAGTGGGCCTCAATAGTACTCAGCTCAGACCCCCGCAGGAGACCATCATGCCAGCCTGTAATGTGGCCAGAGGCAGATGGAGGCATCGGGGGAGGCTGGTGGAGGACATGGAGGGCTTTCCAGGGCAGCTGGGTGGAAGGGAGCCAGATGTCCCCTGGCTCAGGAGGAAAGAGAAGTGGCCCCCGAGGAAGGAAAAGGGAAGGTGGGGGAGAACCTAGTGGGCCTGCTGACTGCCTGCCTGGCCCGCCTGTCTGGCTGGGGCTTGGTTTTGAGAGAAAGTTCTAGATCGTGAGTCTGGATTCCAGGTCTCAGAAGCAGCTCTGACTTGAAGGCTGGGTCAGAGACCCGAGCCTTAGAGGTGGGGTGGGCGCTGAGCAGAGAGGGGTGAGCCTCCCAGGGAGGGGTGGGGGGCTTGGAGAGAAGGGTTGGGGAATGCTGATGGGGGCCCCCAGGAAGTGGGGCAGGCGGAGCCGGGGCTGGGGCTGTGCTCTCACAGGCCTGCAGGGCCCCTGCTCTGGCGCCCTGCACCCCCTGTCTCTCCTGGTGCAGGCCGCTGCGCTGGCCGTGGTCCTGGCCCCGGGCGCCCTGCCTCCCTTCCTGCCCTGCGAGCTCCAGCCCCACGGCCTGGTGGACTGCAACTGGCTCTTCCTCAAGTCTGTGCCCCGCTTCTCGGCGGCTGCGCCCCGTGGGAACATCACCAGCCTCTCGCTGTACTCCAACCGCATCCACCACCTCCATGACTCCGACTTTGTCCACCTGTCCGGCCTGCGGCGTCTCAACCTCAAGTGGAACTGCCCCCCGGCCGGCCTCAGCCCCATGCACTTCCCCTGTCACATGACCATCGAGCCCAACACCTTCCTGGCCGTGCCCACCTTGGAGGAACTGAACCTCAGCTACAACGGCATCAGCACCGTGCCCGCCCTGCCCGGCTCCCTTGTGTCCCTGTCCCTGAGCCGCACCAACATCCTGGTGCTGGACCCGGCCAGCCTCGCGGGCCTGCACGCCCTGCGCTACCTCTTCCTGGATGGCAACTGCTACTATAAGAATCCCTGCCGGCAGGCCCTGCACGTGGCCCCGGGCGCCCTCCTCGGCCTGGGCAACCTCACGCACCTGTCGCTCAAGTACAACAACCTGACGGTGGTGCCCCACCACCTGCCCCCGACCCTGGAGTACCTGCTCCTGTCCTACAACCACATCGTCACCCTGGCCCCCGACGACCTGGCCAATCTGACCGCCCTGCGCGTGCTGGACGTGGGCGGGAACTGTCGCCGCTGCGACCATGCCCGCAACCCCTGCAGGGAGTGCCCCAAGGGCTTCCCCAAGCTGCACCCCGACACCTTCAGCCGCCTGAGCCGCCTCGAAGGCCTGGTGTTGAAGGACAGCTCTCTACGCAGCCTGGACCCCAGCTGGTTCCGCGGCCTGGGCAACCTCCTAGTTCTGGACCTGAGCGAGAACTTCCTGTACGACTGCATCACCAAGACCAAGGCCTTCCACGGCCTGGCCCGGCTGCGCAGACTCAACCTGTCCTTCAACTACCACAAGAAGGTGTCCTTCGCCCACCTGCACCTGGCGCCCTCCTTCGGGAGCCTGCTGTCCCTGCGGGAGCTGGACATGCATGGCATCTTCTTCCGCTCGCTCAGCGAGAACACGCTCCGGCCGCTGGCCCACCTGCCTGTGCTCCAGCGCCTGCGCTTGCAGCTCAACTTCATCAACCAGGCCCAGCTCAGCATCTTCGGGGCCTTCCCGGGCCTGCGCTACGTGGACCTGTCGGACAACCGCATCAGCGGAGCCACGGGGCTGCCAGCGGCCGCGGGGCAGGTGGGAGGGGCAGGGGGAGGCCAGCGGCCTTCCGGGGACCTGGCTCCGGGCCGGCGGGGCTGGCGGGGCCGGCGGGGCCCCCCGAGCTCAGAGGACTTCATGCCAAGCTGTAAGACCCTCCACTTCACCTTGGACCTGTCTCGGAACAATGTGGTGACCATCCGGCAGGAGATGTTCGCCCAGCTCTCGCGCCTCCAGTGCCTGTGCCTGAGCCACAACAGCATCTCGCAGGCGGTCAACGGCTCCCAGTTTGTGCCGCTCACCAGCCTGCGCGTGCTGGACCTGTCCCATAACAAGCTGGACCTGTACCACGGGCGCTCCTTCACGGAGCTGCCGCGGCTCGAGGCCCTGGACCTCAGCTACAACAGCCAGCCCTTCAGCATGCGCGGCGTGGGCCACAACCTCAGCTTCGTGGCGCAGCTGCCCGCCCTGCGCCACCTCAGCCTGGCGCACAATGACATCCACAGTCGCGTGTCCCAGGAGCTCCGCAGCGCCTCGCTGCGGGCCCTGGACTTCAGCGGCAACGCCCTGAGCCAGATGTGGGCCGAGGGGGACCTCTACCTCCGCTTCTTCCAAGGCCTGAGGAGCCTGGTCCTGCTGGACCTGTCCCAGAATCGCCTGCACACCCTCCTGCCTGGCAACCTGGCCCACCTGCCCAGGAGCCTGCGGCTGCTGCGTCTCCGGGACAATTTCCTGGCTTTCTTCAACTGGAGCAGCCTGGCCCTCCTCCCCAGGCTGGAGGCCCTGGACCTGGCGGGGAACCAGCTGAAGGCGCTGAGCAACGGCAGCTTGCCTAACGGCACCCGGCTGCAGAGGCTGGACCTCAGCGGTAACAGCATCAGCTTCGTGGACCCCGGCTTCTTCGCCCTGGCCACGGGGCTGCAAGAGCTCAACCTCAGCGCCAACGCCCTCAAGACGGTGGACCCCTCCTGGTTTGGCTCCGTGGCAGGCACCCTGAAAGTCCTGGACGTGACCGCCAACCCCTTGCACTGCGCCTGTGGGGCGGCCTTCGTGGACTTCCTGCTGGAGGTGCAGGCCGCCGTGCCCGGCCTGCCCAGCCACGTCCGCTGTGGCAGCCCCGGCCAGCTGCAGGGCCGCAGCATCTTCGCGCAGGACCTGCGCCTCTGCCTGGATGAGGCCCTCTCCTGGGACTGTTTTGGCCTCTCGCTGCTGACCGTGGCCTTGAGCCTGGCTGTGCCCTTGCTGCACCACCTGTGCGGCTGGGACCTCTGGTACTGCTTCCACCTGGGCCTGGCCTGGCTGCCGCGGCGCGGGCGGCAGAGGGGCGCCGACGCCCTGCCCTACGATGCCTTCGTGGTGTTCGACAAGGCCCAGAGCTCGGTGGCCGACTGGGTGTACAACGAGCTGCGGGTCCAGCTGGAGGAGCGCCGCGGGCGCCGGGCGCTGCGCCTGTGTCTGGAGGAGCGCGACTGGCTGCCCGGCAAAACGCTCTTCGAGAACCTGTGGGCCTCTGTGTACAGCAGCCGCAAGACGCTCTTCGTGCTGGCCCACACGGACAGCGTCAGTGGCCTCCTGCGTGCCAGCTTCCTGCTGGCCCAGCAGCGCCTGCTGGAGGACCGCAAGGACGTTGTGGTGCTGGTGATCCTGCGCCCCAATGCCCACCGCTCCCGCTATGTGCGCCTGCGCCAGCGCCTCTGCCGCCAGAGCGTCCTCCTCTGGCCTCAGCAGCCCCGCGGCCAGCGCAGCTTCTGGGCCCAGCTGGGCACGGCCCTGACCAGGGACAACCGCCACTTCTATAACCAGAACTTCTGCCGCGGCCCCACGACGGCCGGATAGCCCAGGGATGCCCAGCACGCCACGCCGCCTCCACGGGACCTGCCCGCCCCACGCCACTGCTCTGCCTCCCCCGCGCCCACCCCTGGCATACAGCAGGCGCTCAATAAATGCTACTGGTAGGCCAGACGGCTCACCCGGAGCTCACTGGAGGTGCGGGTGGGAGGAAAGAAGGGAGAATGCGCCAGCCAGGCTTTCCTTCCTGAAGTGAGGAGGGACAAGAGGTGGTTGGGGAGAAATGGCCAAGCAGGAAAAGGGAGGGCCCAGAGAATGCAGGTCTGCAGGGGAGAGAAGGTGCTAAGGGCAGTTGTGTTTCCGAACATCTTCTCATTGAATGTGGTCGTGGTCCTTCCCAGAGAGCAGGCTGGGTCTCCTGCCTCGTTCAGGCCCCTCCCCGCATGCCCTCCCCTCCCCATCCCAGGCTGCACCAGGCCGCCCTGCCCGGTGCAGGCTGGGTAAGCAGCCCTCGGTTAGATATCGGCCTCGGGATCTGCTTCCCACACCTACAGGACTGAAAATGCCTTGAGGGCAGAGCCCCTGCAGGCCTGCTTCATTTCTGGCCCCTAGCAAAGTCCCGAGAGGCAGCAGCCCTGGTGAGTGTTCATTTCCAAGTTGGTAGCGTGTGGGGGGGCGGGGGAGAAGCTTTGTGCTGAGTTCAGAGGGGCATTTGCGCCCTCTGGTGGCCAAGCTTGTGCTGTGCCCGAGAGGCTGGCCTGGCTGGGGAGAAGCCCAGAAGATTCTAGAGTGAGCTCACAATCCATCCTTTTCTGTTTTCACCTAGAGTACATGCTGGGTCTCTCTGTTCTGACATCAAAGGGACACCCGGGTGAGCCACCACCTGGCTGCGAAGGTGGGGCCTGCCTTCCCTGCCCCTGCCTTTCGCCGTGGATCGCGCTGGGGTGGGAGACACAGCCATACCTGATGAGGGTGCAGTACGTGTGTACATGTGGGGAGTTCCAGACACTACTTGGAGCACCAGTGGCCGGTGTTTGGGGACAGCCGCGCGTGTGGGGAGTTGTGGGTCAGGTCAGGCCTGGGGCCTCGGAGGTGGTTTATCCTGGGCTCACTGTCCCCACAACTGAACCTGCCCTTTGAGGAGCAGAAGAGATGTGTGTAGCCCAACGGCTGGCACTGGGGCCCGGGCTTGGGGGAGAGTGGAGCCCGGTGGCCCCTGTTATCTACAGTCTTCTGTAGCTCCCAGCTCCCTGCTGTCATCTTTCTGTCCCTGACAGAAAGAGGGACACCTGGGTGGCTCAGTTGGTTAAGCATCTGCCTTCGGCTCAGGTCAGGATCCCAGGGTCCTGGATCAAGTCCCCAGTCAGGCTCCCTGCTCAGTGGGGAGTCTGCTTCTCCCTCAGCCTGCTGCTCCTCCTGCTTGTGCTCTCTCTCTCTCTCTCTTTGACTAATAAATAGGATCTTAAAAAAGAAGACAAAGAAAGGGAGAAAAGTCTGATCCACCGATCGGAAGCCCCACGTGGGCTCCGTCCTGTCTTGAGAGGGCCTGTTAGCTTCTGGGGGAGCGGGCTGAGGCGTGGCATGGCCCTGCACGCTTCCTTGGCCTGTGCCTGGGGAGAAAAGAAAACAAGAACTGTCTTTCGGCCAGGCTGGAGTCCAGGGGAGGCCCCAGCTGCGCGGCTCGTGGACCCATCTGGTCCCACAGCTTGCCTGTGGGGAGCTCCGTCCGCCTGTCTCTCGGGACAGCTGCGTCTGCCCTCAGGCCGCTCCCAGATAGAATCCTCACGTACCACCCACCCACTCACGCTCTCAGTCCTGGTTCTTTTGGGGCTTCGGATTCAGAAGAGCGTTTTGAAAATGAAGCCTGGGGTTATGGTAGGACGATTGGCTTGGCTCAAGTGAGTCTGAGGGCCCAGGGCCCTTGGTTCAACCTGCAGAAAACATTCCTGCTATTGTCTGTGGGAGCAGAGGGGGCAGAGCTCCGTTACCCTGGGTCGTAGGCTCAGGTGGGGCTGGGGGAGAGGCGGCTGCCACTGCACTGTGCTCAGGAAGGGCGCTCATGGTTGACTCCAGGCCCTCTCCGGGGGCCTGGACATCCTCGACCATGAGCACTAACTGCGACCTGACCCCGCGAGGCTGGGGGAGAGCGGGGCTCAGGTCAGGCCACCTGGGCTAACTGTTGGCTCTGCCATTTGGATTATCCCGGGCAGGTGACCTCCCCTCTGGAGGCTCGGTTCGCTCATTTGTCAGTGGGGGTGGCCAGGGTTACCGTCCCTGTTGTCCAGAAGGCTTGGTGCTGATGCGTGAAGGTCTGAGAAACTAGCAGCCCTCGGCCATCATCATCAGGTAAGGGGCTTACGCGGAGGGCAGCTAGCCGCGGCGGCTGCGGTACGTTCTCTCCGTAACCCAGGCGCCGATCCTCCACCCGGAGCACTGAATGGGGTTCAGAGGCAGATGTGGTTGAATCAGAGGCACGTGAAGCTGGGGGTGGGACCCCGGTGTTGCCTCCCGTGCTTTTGGCTGTCCTGGGGGCAGTGAGTGCTAGGCAGACCTCTGGGCACAAGCCTTGGGAAAACCTGTTAGGAGGAAAGAGTAAATGTAAGGAAATTCTCCCTGCTAGGGTTAGAAATGACAACTCTCTCGTTTCATGCCCCAGGCATCTATACATTCTTGGAAAACTTTTTTTTTTCTTAAAGATTTTATTCATTTGACAGAGAGAGACAGCAAGAGAGGGAACACAAGCAGGGGGAGTGGGAGAGGGAGAAGCGGGCTTCCCACAGAGCAGGGAGCCCGATGTGGGGCTCGATCCCAGGACCCTGGGATCAGGACCTGGGCTGAAGACAGACGCTTAATGAATGAGCCACCCAGGCGCCCCTTCTTGGAAAACTTCTATGACATCCTACATTTCCAAACTCAAGTCCTTATTATGATGAGGGAGCAGAAGGCTGACTGAAGACAAGGCACAAGCTGACACCCCGCTTGCTCTCCCCACCCCCTCCCCTGGGCAGGACACGTGTGGTGACACTCTTCCCGGAATCTCCCAACTCTCTTAATGCCTTGCCAGAGGGGGAAACAACCTTAGCTTGATAATATGCCAGGCCTCTAGTATTGTGAGGGTCCCCTTTAGCATGTGAAAATCCTTTCGAAACCTCGCTTTCCCTTACTTCCCCCAACTCCCTGTATTTATAATCTGCCACTTGGCAAGACCCTGGGGCCGCAGCTCTTTCTGTCCCCGTGCTTTAATAAAACCACCTTTTGCACCAAAGAGGTCTCAAGAATTCTTTCTTGCCCTGGACCTCACGCCACCGAACCTCAGCTGTATTCCCAAACCACATCAGTTAGAAGCCCAGCGCCTTATTTTGAAGCAATTCACAAATCCTGTCCACTCTGTCAGCCTGCGTTGGCATAACTGAAGAGGACTGAGGGGAAAAGGGGGGGGCAACCACACCGACCCAGCGGACCCTGGGTCTTACAAGAATGAAGGGGGGAATGTCTTACTAAGTGTTCAGAGAGAAACAGGACCGGAGCCAGAGTCACCCTGGGAGGAAGAGGGGGACAATGGGCAAGCCTAGCCGGCGCTCACAAGGGAACGGGGCTGGGAAAGCAAGGGAGGCGTGTTTCCCGAGCAGAAAGGAACCGTGTGCTCGTTGCAAGATGACGTGGCTTCCATCACGCCCAGCGGCCTGCCTGGGTGTGTGGCTTTGTTTGGTGGGACCAGGACTCGGCTGCTGTCCAGAGAAGGTGCGGCCCAGGAAGGCGTACCAGCAAGGCCCTGTCCAGGGAGGAGAGAGAGCGCAGCTGCCTTTCCAGAGATAAGAGAGGGGGGCAAGGCCAAGCATTCTCTCTGTCCTCCAGCTGCTTGTTGTTACTTCGGCTCACCTCTGCTTTCCGGTGAAGTGGACTTGGCTGTTTCCCTGGGTCCCTACTATGGGCTGAATGTGTACTCCGCAAATTCATGCATTACAGCCCTAACCCCAATGTGGTGACATTAGGAGGCAGGACCTTTGGAAGATAATTAGATGAGGTCAGGTCGGGCCCTTGTGATAGGATTAATGGCTTTAGGAGAAAGAAAGATCTCTCTGCACCCACGTTCCGAGGAAAGGCCATGTGGATTTAATAGCAAGGAGAGAATGGTCTGCAAGCCAGGAAGAGGGCTCTCACCAGGACCTGAGTCTGCTGGCACCTTGGAGTTGGCCTTCCTGGCCTGTATTACTGTGAGAAACGGCAGTCTCCCGGTGTCTGGTGTCTGGCAGCCAGAGCAAAGAAAGCCCCCTTCCCTTCATTCAACACACATCTCTTTGCTCAGGGCCTGCTGTGTGTCAGGGGCTGGGCCGGGCGCTGGAGATACAGAAGTTCTTGAGAAGAAAGACAGGGCAGATGACCATCAGGGGCAAAGTCATGGCGGGTGGTGACCAGTGCTCTGAAGGGCCGCATAGGAGGTCCAGTGACGGTAAGAACACAGAGGGGCTGGGCTGCCTCATCCTGGGGGCTCAGGAGAGTTCTCCTCAGGACCCTTGTCCTGCGTGAAGAGAGGCAGCCACGCCATGATCCAGAGCAGCAAACTCCAGGGAAGAAACAATGGCTACCAAGGCCCAGAAGCTGGGGAGCACGTGGGGGAGCTGAGGCCCCGGAGTGTGCGTCAAGACAAGAGAAGGCAGGGGAGAAGCTGGCTGGCCCGGGTGCCCCCTGGACCTGTGTGGTTCGGGCTGCTTGTTGGATGGTGGTCAGCAATGAACAGCTAGAACTGGAAAGCCGGGGCCGAGGGAGGTCACGTGGCGTGAGGGGACGCATCGAGTGCAGATGAAGCTGTGGGTGCTCGGCCTTCAAAGCAGGACCAGCTCATGGAGGAGGAGGGCCGTGCTCAGGAGAGGTTAGTGGCACAGAAGCTCAGGAGGAAGCTGTGAGATGGCCAAGGACAGCCGGACACCTCAAAGACCACTCACTGGGAGGGTCAACGAGAGGAAAACAGAACCACCGGATTTGGTGAGACAGAGGCGAGACCTGGTAAGAGAAGAGCGACTTCCACAGGGAACGGGAGGAAGGACCGAGTGGGGCAGCAAAGCAGAAGGGAGGGCTGTGGCCGCAGCCAGAAGGGGATCTAGACCGAGGGAGAGCTTGTCTATTTATTTTTAAAGATTTTATTTATTCGAGAGAGAGAGAGAGAGAGAGCAGAGAGCACAGGCAGGGGGAATGGGAGAGGGAGAAGCAGGCTCCCCGCTGAGCAGAGAGCCCAATGCAGGGCTCGATCCCAGGACCCTGAGATCATGACCTGAGCCGAAGGCAGACGTTTAACCAGCTGAGCCACCCAGGCGCCCCAAACTCGTTTATTTTTAAGGTGGACAACAAGCCTGCTGTAGGCCAAGGGGGACAAACCCGTGACCGAGGAGGTTAAAGAGAGTTGTAGGAAGGCCCTAAGAGCCAGGGGACGCAGAATACACGCGGAAGGAGTTAGGGAGGAGCACGAACACCTGCACCACCCCTAGAAGGGACAGCATCACAGGTCAAGGGGGCAGACTAGCGCTCCCTCCTGATGCCCGACGGTCTGAAGGAAGCCTGCGGCCACGGCGCCATCAGAGGAGGGAAGCAGGGAGGGAGCCAGCTGTGGCGGGATGGCGATCAGAGGTGGAGTGACACTGCGGCCGGGGGCCGGGGCTGGCTGGGCCACTGGGTGGCTGGCTCCGTGGGCAGCGGAGAGGTAGCTGGGTTCGAGCCGAGGAGGAAGCCCCCTCGGCGGGGTCTGAGGCCGCTACCAGAGGGCCGGTGTAGGTTTGTCACTTCACACGGTGCAACACAGACCACGTTGAAAGGGATGAAAAAAATGATTTCTTTGTGATTCAGTGGCCAGTAACAGGAGGACCCATCACTTACACATGAATTTATTTCCAGGACTGTGCTTTTACTATAGATTAAAATTTAATATAATTTAATTCACATATAAAGACACTTCTGGAGACAATCTGGATACAACATGGCCCAGGGTTAAGTGGGTAACTGAGGTCATGACACGCTCAGGCCTGGGCAGACACCAGCTTGCTCATGCCGGAGAAGTAGGACTTCTCTCTCTCGCTCATCACTTCGAAATGCAGCGGCCTCCTGCAGAAGTTGCACTCGGCTGAGGAATGCGGCTTGAGTTCCAGCCCCACTCGCTTCCATGTGGCCAGCAGATTCTCTGCGAAGAGAAACAGTTTTTAAAAACTGAAGGGAGTATGTGTCCAAGACAAATGCAAGCACAGGCCCACACAGAAAGTCGGACACAAACGTTGGCAGCAGTGTTCTAACAGGTAAAAAGCAGAAACCACCTAAACGTCCATCGGCTGATGGACAAGCACCATGTGGTGTATCCACACCAAAGGAGATCATTTGGAACTAGAAAGAGAGGATTCGTGCTACAACGTGGATGGGCCCCGAGAACACTGCGCTTGCTGTCAAAGCCAGACACACAGGACCCACGCAGTGTCACACGAGGAGTAAAGCAGGGGCACCTCCACGGGGGCAGAAAGGGCGTCAGCAGCAGACAGGGGCTGGGGAAGGGGGAAAGCAACGGTGGCTGCTCGTGGCTATGTGGTCTCTCTCAGGGCTGATGAGGATGTTCTGGAATCAGTGGTGATGGCTGCACAACATCACGACCAACTTAGAGCCCATGGAACTGTATACTTTATATATGTATTTTTTTTTTTTTAAGATTTTATTTATTTGACAGAGATAGCAAAAGAGGGAACACAAGCAGGGGGAGTGGGAGAAGGAGAAGCAGGCTTCCTGCTGAACAGGGAGCCCGATGTGGGGCTCGATCTCAGGGATCATGACCTGAGCCAAAGGCAGACGCTTAATGACCGAGCCACCCAGGCGCCCCATGTATGTATTTTAAAAGGTTTTATTTATTTGCTAGAGGAAGAGTGCGCATGAGAGTGAGCAAGAGTACAAGCAGGGGGTGGGGCAGGCAGAGGGAGAAGCAGGCTCCCTGAGAGGAGGGAGCCCGATGTGGGACTCCTGGGATCAGGACCCGAACCAAAGGCAGCTGCTTAACCGACTGAGCCACCCAAGTGCCCCAGAACTGTATACTTTAAAAAGGTGAAATCAGGGGCACCTGGGTGGCTCAGTCAGTTAAGTGGCTGACTCCTCCTGATGTTGGCTCAGGTCATGATCTTGGGGTCATGAGATGGAGCCCCACATCATCGGGCTCCGTGCTCACTGGGGAGACTATTTGGGATTCTCTCCCTCTCTCTCCCTTTTTCCATCCCCAACCCCCTCCTCGCACTTGTGCACTCTCTCTCTAAAATAAGTGACTCTTTAAAAAAGACAAAGGGTGAGGGGTGCCTGGGTGGCTCAGTCATTAAGCGGCTGCCTTTGGCTTAGGTCATGGAGTCCTGGGGTCCTGGGACCAAGCCCCGTATCGGGCTCCCTGCTCAGCGGGGAGCCTGCTTCTCCCTCTCACTCTGCCTACTCGAGAGATCTCTAGCTGTCAAATAAATAAAATCTTTAAAAAAAAAAAAAAAGAAAGAAAGAAAGAAAGAAAAAAGACAAAGAGTGAAATTTGTGGCATGTGAATTATATCTCAATAAGGCTAGATGATAAAAATAAGTAAAAATTGAGAAACAAAACCTAACTCTGGCTTTGGTGTATGCAGCTTCAGGGAGGAAGCTGCTCCAACATCTTCCACTACATTGAAACTGAGCCTTCCTGGCAGAACAGCCCCAAGGCCTGCAAGGCAGCAGGACCATCTTGGGGGGCAGGAGGCAAAGGCGACCCATGGCTGAGAGCAGCCCCTCAATCTTTGCCTTGAGGTTGGACACAGAGCGGGCTGGGATGGTTGAACAGAACCGCAAGCCTTAAAGACACTAAACAATTACTCTTACAAGAAGAGTTAGGTGGGGGGTTGCCTCAGGGACCATACACCAGAGAAAGGAACAGAAGCACAAAGCTGACCTCCAGAGGGCCACAGCTGACCCAGGCCTTCAGAGGCCTCTCTACTCCCCTGCACTAGCCATTCCTATGCATCTTTGAATCCACCAGACAAGGGGCCACTGGAGACAGTGGATGGAGGAACAGGGACGAGCCCTCAGAGTTTCTAAGTCATGTCTGTACCCCCTAAAGTGAATCCAACAACCAAATGTCTTTTACAGTGTTATACCATCTGACAGCATTCTTAATTACTTGGAGAGAAGAAACGAATGTGAATGCCTTCAAAGGCTTCAGTTACACACACCGCAAGGACGGCTTTGTGCAACGTTCTAGCGAGGCCCCACCACTCTGCAGGTGCTCACCGAGGAAATAGTTCATCATCTGGGGGGTGTGGTGAGGAGTGGGGGCAATCCGCAGGAGCTCCTCCCCCCGGGGCACGGTGGGGTAGTTGATGGCTTGGACGTAGATATTATGTCTGCTCATCAGCTCGTCACAGACTTCGGTGTTTTTAGCAGCATCTGCAACCTAAGTTTGAGAACAGAAGGTAAGGTCACCGCAGGATAGACCACCCCTGACAGCGATTCTCATGAACATGGCCCCCGGGAGGCTCAGGCTCAGGCAGCAATGCCCGCTGCCACTTAAAGGGCCCAGGAGTGCTTAGTATGGACCAGAGAACTGAAAGCACATTAGAAGGAGATTTCACACAGATCTCCCTCCTGGGCTGCAACTCGTTGCCACCGGCTGATCGTCCTACCCAGGGATGTGTGTGACCGTGGGAACAAGGCAGCTCTGATTATACTAGCTATATTAATTCTACTAATTCAACTGTGACACCAACAGGGCCGCTGTTCAAAGTGGCAAGGGCAAGACCTAATTCAAAATTAACTGAATAAAAATCAGACTTCAAAGCTAGCCAAGTGGAGCCTTCTGGAACTTTTCAGACAGAAGCTCTTTTAAGGCTAGTGCTTGGGAAAAGGAACCTCTGCCCTAGGCTGCTGGGTTCAAAGGCTCCACTCTCACTGTGAAGTCAGCCCAAGGCAGGAACACAGCAGAGGGCCACGGATTAGAGCCCCTGCCCCAGCCGTCACCCCGCCCGCGGCCCAACTGCAGGAAGGGGTGGGCCACAGCACCCCAGGTCCCGAGCGGGGGGGCAGCCCCCAGTCCCAGACGGGCCATTACCCGGACAGGGATGATGTGGCTGGGGCAGTGGACGACCGGGAGGCCTGCATCCATGAGCATCTGCCTCATGAGCTTCACATTGCGCTGGTGCTGGCGGCGAAGCGCCTGCCCCTCGGCGCTCTTCAGGATGCGCACAGACTCCAGGGCTCCGGCCAGCAGCATGGGTGGCAGGGAGGTGGTGAAGATGAAACCGGCCGCATAGGACCGTACGGTGTCGATCAGAGAACTCGTGCTGGCGATGTACCCTCCAACACAGCCAAAGGCTTTGCCTGCGAGGAGACAGTCTCATTTATTCTGGCAACGGCCCCGGCATGTGCCCAGCAGGGCACTGCAGAGCCTCGGGGCCCTTTTCTCCTTATCCTCTCTATGTGCCCTAAGACTCAAGTCAAGGGACGTCCAGCCATTTCTGAAAGGGAGAAAGCGGAGGTTAGGGTCCCCTAAACCACAGGACCTAGCTGGTGCCCGACGAGGACCAAAGCGCAGGTCTCCACAACAGTCCCGACGCTGAGTGACCTGTCCCTGTGTGCCTGAAGAGCAAGCCGCAGCCTCTCCTCCCCTGCCTTTCCCACCCGGACCCGCCGCTCTGCCAGGGGCCACCTGCCACGGTGTGCACGGTGTGCCGCTGGCACCGTCCTCTCGCCGTGAGCAGCACCCTGGAGCTGGAACGTAACCCAGCTAAAACGTGAACTGTTTTGGTGCGACCAGTCTTATTTCCTACCAATGTCAACACAGAACTCTGAAAACTCAGAACCTATGGGCGTTGATTTAGGGCCAACCTCAGTTCTCAGTTTTCCTTAAATCCTTTTGTATAATCGGTATCTCCAATTTCAGGATTAAGGACTGCAGAAGAATCCTTCTAGATGTTAACATCGTGTTCTGTAATGAACACTCCTGCTGGAAGCACGTGCAGGGCGGGGTTGGTCTAAGTCTTAACCTGTGGAAAATTTCTCTCCCAGCCTGTTCCAGCTCACAGCGACTGTACATCCTTCACAAAGCCCTGGCACGAGAGCTCGGTGGAAGAAAAGCATTGCTGGAATGAAGACACATGAACGGGTGCTTCCCTCCTGGCAAGGCTCTGCCCTGCAACCCCGGCTCTCCTGGCTGACCCAAGGTTCGCAGCCCCCTGACAGGGCCAAAGGACACTCTTTTTGGCCTGCCCTTCCTTCACCAAGTGCAGGCTGTGAACAGGCATTTTAGCTAAGTGCTACCTGGGTCTCCAACTGCCTTACTAACTCTGAAATCCTCAGATTTCTTTAATTCACATTTTCACTCTCTAGAGTCCTCACAGGCAAAGAGAACGTCTATGGCAATTGTCTGCACACAATTCGTTTACCTTCTCCACAAAAACAGAGGTAGGGTCTGTTATCTCCATTATATAAGCGTCCCTACTTTTCAAAAGTTGTTAGGCCACCTCACTTTTATGAAAAACCTACGTCAGTACCTGTTTTCGCTAACTGGAAGAAATCCGAAGAGGACTTTCACTTTTAGGATAAAAGGTGAAAAGTGAAAATAGCCTTCGGTGCAGACAGCGCACACCCTAAGCAGCGGGAGCGGCCCCGCCGAGCCCTGGCCCGGGAACCACCGGGCATGCCAGCGGCCGCAGCTCTGACCTGGGTCTGTGAGCACCTGCGCCTTTGCTTTACACCACTTGGGCTTAAGAAAGGTTTCAAAGGAACGCTCTACTCTCGGGTGGTGGGGAACCTATATTGGTGAGGAAGCTGAGGGGTGGAGAGATGAAGTAGCAGCCCAAGGTCGGCGCAGCTGGGGAGTCAGGCAGACGGGATTCACAGCGGGCGGGCAGCGCAGCGCGGGCTCCTGACACAGCGCTTCTCGCCCAGGACGAGCAAACATGAAGTAGAGCGAGTGCGTCACAACACCTGAAGCTACAGGGCCTCACGAAAGCTCCGGGAGAACAGCACTACATCATTTTTCGTTTTCTTTTCATAGAATGGAACAATCTGAAGTACACAGAGTAAAGGCTGTCGCCATGGCGCTAGAACCACGACCACATTTGGAATGAGCTTGAATGGCAACAAATAACATTTCCGTCACGTGAGGCTGTGGGAGCCATGCCTCCGTAACTCAAGGGATTCTGCTAAGCTGTACCACCACTGAGAAGATACAAACTCATCCAGAAAGTGGCCCAGGTTTCATAGGCCATCACCCCGTCTCCTCACCTGATCCCAGCTAGTCCCTGGCCTCATTAGAAGAATAAAATCTTAGTGCACATTACACAATGTGCAGAATATACATACCAAGCGTTCCAGAAATGATATCCATTTTGGGCATAATTCCGTCCCGATCGCCAATCCCTCCACCTCGAGCCCCGTACAGTCCCACTGCGTGGACCTCGTCCACGAAGGTGATTGCCCCAAACTCATGTGCCACGTCACACAGCTCTTCCAGTGGGCACACTGCTCCTGAGGAGAGAACACAGCCTACTCTGAAGAGCTCGCTACTTCACAAATTTCTGTTTTGGTAAGAGTCACAATAAAATAACTTCTGTTCTAAAGGTATCATTTTTAATATTGGGAAAAACAATGAACTTCCCCCAGCTTCCAGGTCATCTGGGCGTCTCAGAGCCCAGTAAGAGCCAGAATAAAAAAAAATCTAGTCACCTAAACCTATCCAATGTCCAGCAAATACAAAATCCTAGCAGAGTAAAAAAAAAATTGCAAAGACAAAATAAACATCACACTTTCAAAGAGTCCAGGCCTAGTTTTTCATCTAAGGTTTCAGACTGGCCTCTACTTAGACTTACCATCCATTGAGTGGACAGTTTCAAATGCGACAATCTTGGGGACCGAAGGGTCAGATCTTTGCAGCAGTTCTCTGAGGTGGCTGACATCATTGTGGCGGAAGATGTACTTTGGCACCCGGCTGTTTCGAATCCCTTGGATCATGGAGGCATGGTTCCCAGAATCGGAGTAAATCTCACAGCCTAACATGATAAAAACAAAAACAAAACACTACTTATTGCCATTTGCACCAAAGACAAATTATTTCCTAGACAGGGACAACGGACTTTGCCCTGAACGTGCCACTTTGCACTGCAGAAAAGACTCCTGGCCAGTTTCTCCCCAGGAAAATCGTGAGCTAATGCTTCTCCTTTGAGAAGACCCATAGGTGTAAAATAACCAATGGAAGACAACCAATCGGCTTTTATTTATTTCTTAAAGATTTCATTTATTTGACAGAGAGAGATCACAAGTAGGCAGAGAGGCAGGCAGAGAGAGAGGGAAGCAGAGAATTTACTAGTTCTCTGCTCTCTCTCGTGAGCAGAGAGCCCAATGTGGGGCTCGATCCCAGGACCCTGAGATCATGACCCGAGCTGAAGGCAGAGGTCCTAACCCACTGAGCCACCCAGGTGCCCCACCAATCTGCTTTTAAATCCGCTTTTGGGGCACCTGGGTGGCTCAGTTGTTAAGTGTCTGCCTTCAGCTCAGGTCATGATCCCACGGTCCTGGGATCGAGCCCCGCATTGGGCTCCCTGCTCAGCAGGAAGCCTGCTTCTTCCGCTACCATTCTCTCTGCTTGAGTTCCCTCTCTTGCTGTGTTTCTGTCAAATAAAATCTTTAAAAAAAAAACAAAACACCAGCTTTTATTTTTATTATTTATTTAAAGATTTTATTTCTTTATTTGACAGAGAGAGAGAGAGATTACAAGTAGGCAGAGAGACAGGCGGGGTGGGGGGGAAGCAGGCTCCCTGCCGAGCAGAGAGCCCAATGTGGGGCTCAATCCCAGGACCCTGAGATCATGACTTGGGCCAAAGGCAGAGGCTTTAACCCACTGAGCCACCCAGGCGCCCCTAAATCTGCTTTTAAATCACCTCACTCCAAACTCTATCAAAAGGTAACTACGAACGATTAAAAGAAATCTCCAAAGGATTTTCCTCGAATACAGAGCACATCTGAAGTAATCAGCTTAAGGACAAGCCCTTCATTAGTATCATTTGCTACTGCAACCTTCATGTGCACTGAGCACTTCATGTTTCAAGAAAAAATGCTCCCAGATACCATCACTGCTCTTACGGAATAGATAAGAGCAGTTGGTTTCTGCTCTTACCAACAGATTGCTAAACTGTTTTTGGTAAGCCCTCTGTGTTGTCAATATTCCTGCTATTCCCTGAGAAACCCAAAAAACTCTAAGGCAGCCAGGACAGGCTTGCTTACCCGGCATCATCCTAGCTAGAGTGAAGAGGGTTGAGTCGTTGGCCACAAAGCACGAGGAAAACAAGAGTGCTGCATCCTTCCCATGTAAATCAGCCAGCTCCTGCTCCAGGTCCACGTGGAATTTACTAGTTCCAGAAATATTTCTAGTGCCACCTGCTCCAGCACCATGCTGTTTCAAAGTGTCCCTTTTATTTAAAAAAAAAAAAAAGAGGGGGCAGACAGAAAATAAACCTCATGGTTCTGGGCACTATGTGAATCATTCCTTTCCCCAGGAGCTAGGACACTGAATCTCATGTTCATCTAGCAAGTCTCTCATGGTGAAACCAGGGGCCAGAAATTTCAGGTGACTTCACCTTTAGACTAGGTGGCAGGTGTCAACACTAGGGTGAGGATATCGTGAATACCTCTAGGGATCATCAAGGACAAGTGTTTATCAGTCACTAGGTACTTAGTATTAGCTGATTACTAAGGCATCTTTTCTCTAACAAACATCCTTCTCTCCAAACACAACTACCAGTCTCTACTGGCATATCTTAGATGGTGTTTACCTGAACCTAAACTCTCTGGAAACCAGTCACATAATGTTAGGAGAGATCTATTACTACACCTCAGACTGGTGTAGTAATACACCAGTCAGCCTCCTTAGAGATTTTGGCAAGCAACTCTCTCAAGTGTCTCTAGCCATGGCAAACCTCCAGAAGCACATGAGTGACAGGATCTACCAGCCTCGTTAATGTCTTTCCTCCAACACTGCTGGATTTGTATCTCTCCATTCGCCTGTGCAAAGTGTCCTGGGATTGAAGGCGCACCCACTTCAGGAGTGATAGGAAGTCAACGGACACAAGTAGTCAATGAGCCCATACACTTGAATCTTCACATACTAAGGGGCTCCACCACCTACTTGTGACTTCCAGTCTAAAAGTCATCTGTAGATATCTTTAAAGGCTAAGAAAGTATTTTGCTATGGCACACTTTCAACTTCTGAATATTACCCCCATAGAAGATTCAATCCCTCTACGTCACCAATGTCTTGCCAAATAACGTCAGGGGTATCTGAAAGCTGAGGGCTACTTACATGACTGCCCCACACACTCGTGGGTGACGACTCATTCCTAGGTAGTCATTGCTACACCAGACTGACACCTGCTTTTTGGTGATCAGAGAGTCCGAATAGTCATCTGCCATGGGGAAGATGTGAGCTCTCCGGTTCACAGTTTTAAAAACTCGATAGGTATGGTCATTTTTCTTCTCTTCAATTTTCTTCTCAAAGAAACGATCATACTGAAAAGTGGAAACAGCTAAAAACCAAAGACAGGACAGAATGATGGTTAGGAAGCACATCCGGCTTTTGGCAAAAGACCTGGGTTCCAACCCCTGACCCCAGTTTGGTCATCATCCAACAGCAGGGCGATTCTGGACAAATTAACAAAGTACTCATGTGAGCAACTCATAGGACATCCCCACATTGAGACCATGAAGGACTCAAATGAGACCGTATGTGAACTGTTTAGCACAGGGCCGGGGCATAGAAGGTAGGTATTAAGGGAGAGAAGGCAGGTTACCAATAGGGTTATTTACTATGGCCGAGAACACCTACCTGCATCAAGCAAGAGACATGGTTTTTAATCCTCAACTCACCATACAATTTTGTGTTTAATCTAACGTCTGTTTGCGTTAAAAACCCTCTCATGCATCAGGCAAATAACAATGAGACCTACATTTTGGCAAGTTATCTTGAAGAAGATGGGACACTCTTTCCGGTCTTTGCTTTCGCATGATATCCTGGAAGTTCCTCAGCAATCCACTTGGCTCCCCTTCGTCGGCCTTTACACTGATTACACTGGGGTTCACTGAGGTTTGGGCAACCTCTGTAACAAAAGTAACGAGAAGAAAAGGGGACCAACATTCCATTCTGAGTTCACAATACTTTCCAGAAATACTGTCAAAATGAATTACTGCCTAGTTCACCAAAAAAAGCTGATCATAACCAAAGTTAGCACCAACTGAGTATATGAAGCCTCTCTTCTCCCCTTCGGTTTTAACGCCCAATGCCTGGTGGTGTTTTGTTTTCAGAGCTACCAGACGGCTTTAATGAATATTAGAGTCCAAAGCTTTCTAACCGGTCGGCAGGTCTTCCCCGCCTCCCCACTCCACCCAACCCTAATCTCAGTTTTCTTCATGGAAGACAATTCCAGACATATGCATCGTTTCTGGGTGAGGTTTTCTGGGGACTTTTTGGTGCCCTGTGGCTATAGCCGCAACTGGCATTAAGGCTGCCTCCTAATGACCATCAGTAAGACACACAGCTTAGAAGTCCTAAGACCATCAATTACTGCAGAGACATTCTTTTTTACCTTTTTTTTTTTTTTCTTTTTTACCTTTTATCCCACCGGATGGCAGGAAAGAAACAAAGGGCAGCTGGTAACAGCTTATGCCAGCAGTGTCTATTCAGAAATTAAGCAATTACTGTAAAAAGTGGTCGCACCCTAGAGACACACACCCCAGAAGAAAGCCCCACATTTTCTCATGCAGTCCTCTGACTGCCTAACTTGAAGACCTTCCTCCTTGGCCTTAAAAGAGGAAGCTTTTAATACAAACGCTACCCTAATAATGGCTCATACATAAATCTGAAGGATCAGAAGAACCAAAAGGACCTCTTGGTTCTTCCCAATGGTTCCAGTCATGTGCTTACCTTTCCTCACGGCATGCATTTCCTGCACATCCTCCTGAAGCTCAAGACTGGCTTTGCGAAAGACGCTGCTGCCCTTCTGGCTCATCTGGGCTGCCAGGAAAGGGCATTTGCTTGCAGTGCCCTGGCCTGTGGCAAGGGAGGGATGTCCAGACGGAGGCTGTGTGCCATCTGGAGTCTGCTGGGATCCGTCAGCAGCCTGCTGAACCTCGGCTTTGGCAGTTTTGTCCTCTGGGGGGTGAAATGGAA
Organism: Procyon lotor; assembly: GCA_028646535.1. NCBI lineage: Eukaryota > Metazoa > Chordata > Mammalia > Carnivora > Procyonidae > Procyon > Procyon lotor. Next base: position 15,221,028 of record CM053603.1, on the reverse strand, counting down.
AAACTGAAGCATCAGATCTAGTTGCACAATACAAGAAAGCCCCTTGTTTCTCTTATTGCCTCAAAGACAAGCTTTATACTTACTCTACCCCCACTTTTCAGGCACCAGTTTATTTTTATAAGGGTCCACTAACTGAACTGTTTTCCCCTTCGCCTCACTGGAAACAATGTTCCTATGAAGAGTTAACTGGCACAATCCAGCTATCTCTCAAACCCACATTTCTCCCATAGAAATCCACCAAAAAGTAGAATTTTCTAGCTTCACATAGCCTAGAGTTCTTGAGTTGGAGGATTTCCAGTAAATCTACCCAAAGGACACATAGCATACTTCATGACAGGACACATTCTTGAAGGTAAATAGAAGTACTCATACAATTTTTTCTCTGCTGATATTTTTGAAACAGATTCTTGACAAAGCAGCTTCCTGTTGCTTAACATATAAACTGACTTTCTTCTTAGCAAAAGAAATCCGGCTAAAAGTGAGGTCTTTCAATTGTTTCCTAACAGAGTTCAAATTCTTAGTTTGCTGAGGAAAAAAAACCACAGAGATATCAGTCACACACTTCATCTACTTGCTCATCTAAATGCATCAAAGAAATGCACTGACTTAATACAGTTGGCTGGTAATTGTGCTTCTAGTCACAATGACTTCCTTCTCCCCTGGAGCATAGTCATTCACCTTTCTTCTAGTAATGTATTATTCTGCATCATCCTGGAACACTGTGAGTCAGAAGCTAACCTTTCCTACAACTTAAGTAAGAGACATGTCTCAATATGGTTTTCATTAAAATCTTCTATGAAATAAAAAAAAAATTGCTTTGAAGTTCATTTCATTATACAATATACAGTCACTGTGGGAAACCTAGAATAATAGTGTACTATTCCCCAAAAAAATAACCATTACAGGTATCTTGGTAAATTATCTTTTCTTCCCCCCATGTACGAGTTTAACAAAAGTTTTACTTATTCTATATGTACTTGCTTATTTTGCCCTTTTCATTATAAAAATCTGCCTAAGCTAGTAAACAGTTTGTGAATGTCATCTGAATGGTTGCATAAGAGTCTATCAAATGAACAAGCCACATTCCACTCAACTTTCTCTATGCCAGGGACAGAATCGTCAAGAGCATTTTGATTGTTTGATTAAAAAAAAAAACAAACAAAACTAACTCCTAAAAGAGGAAAGAGGAAAAGAAATCCTACAAAGAATTAAATCCCTTCTGCTTACAGAAACACAACACTCCTTTCTTACAAGGAACACATCCAGAGAATACACCGAAGAGAGCCTGTAAGGTAAATTATTCTCTAGGATTAAGTGAAACCTGAAAAGCTTCCTCCTCTCCTGGTAGAGCCAGACCAAAACAAAAGCCAATTCTGATCTCTTTATTAAAAACAAAAATTTAGAGGCGCCTGGGTGGCTCAGTCGTTAAGCGTCTGCCTTCGGCCCAGGTCATGATCCCGGGGTCCTGGGATCGAGCCCCGCATCGGGCTCTCTGCGCGGCGGGGAGCCTGCTTCTCCCGCTACCATTCCCTCTGCTTGTGTTCCCTCTCTCGCTGTGTTTCTATCAAATAAATAAAATCTTTAAAAAAAAAAAAAAATTTAAAAATGCACATATAAAATAAGGATACATGTGTTCAAAAAAATCACCACTTTAACAAATTCTGTATGATTCCATTTATTGAGGTTCCTACAGCAGTCACATTCAGAGACAGAAAGTAGAACGGTGTTTGCCAGGGGGTGGGGGAGGGGCAGTTAGAGTTGAAGGAACAGAGTTTCAGTTTGGGATGTTGAAGAGCTCTGGCAATTGGAAGGTGGTGACAGTTGCAAAGTAATAAGAATGTACTTAATACCACTGTTCAGTTGGTAAGAGATGGTAAGTTTTATGTTAGGTGAATTTGACCACAATAAAAAAATAATTTAAAAAAGAAAGAAGAAGAATATCAGAACTTTTTTTTTGAGTCACAACTTTAAAAGCCAAAAGCTTCCTTCCACTCAATTTTGCTGCAAACCTAAAACTGCTCCAAAAAGTAAAGCCTATTAATTAAAAAAAAAAAAAAAAAGCCAAAGGGACAAATATTTAAAGGAAAAGTTAAAATAGAACATTTCAACTTTTTTTTTTCACCTTTTTTTTTTTTTTTTTTTTTTTAAGTAGCGTGGAACCCAATGTGGGGCTTGAACTCATGACCCTGAGTCAAGACCTGAGCGGAGATCAAGAGTCAGCCACTCCACCAACTGAGCCACCCTGGCGCCCCACAACATTCCAACTTTGTATTTGCACAAATGAGGTACTAATGAACACTAAACTCCAACAGACACTGACATGCAATCCAGAAACCTGTAAGGTGCTTAATGGCCACCGTCCCGCTTTTAAAGACGGGAAAATTAAAAGTGCCTACTTGCGGGGTTAGGATGACAATTACGAGATACTCGATGCAAAGAACCAAGCCTGGTACAGAGTAACGCCCTCGGTTATGGTGCACTTCAGTCACCAATGTGGACTAGAAGTGCTTCTAGTCTAGTGATGAATGCAAACACCACCACCTAGTCTAGTGATGAATGCAAACACCAGTCACCAATGTGGACTAGAAGTGCTTCTAGTCTAGTGATGAATGCAAACACCACCACCATTTGTTGCCAATGACACTTACTCTCATTAGCTGGAGGGGTTTCTTTGACCTGCTGGCAGTGTACTGCTGAAGTGGACAGGGCCCGGGCGGCTGGCTTGGCCCCAAATTCCATCATCTTAGGGCAGTTTTGGGCATAGAACAACAGAGATTTTCCTGCCTTCTGCAGAAAAGCCTGAGGCACTCGGGATAAGAATGGGCAGCGGCGAACAACAGTCTCCATGTCCGAGAGGGTACACTGATCCTATAGAAAGACAATGAGTGACATCAACACTTGTTAATAATTAGGCAAATACCACTGCAAGCTCACTGGGTTTAGGTGTCACTGGCAGTTTATAGCAAGAGTACCCTTATAACAAGCCTGAAAAATGTCTAAGGATGGCACTCATGTGGGACTCAACTAAGGAGTGGTGACAGTACTCAACCCAGGTCACCAACTTCTTCTTTCATTCCCAGCTCTACACAAAAGCACCTGCAAAGCAACTTTACCAAGTGAAGTAAATGCCGGTGATTAACAACCAAGGGGCTGGAACAACAAGGGACAAGTCGGGAACAGGTTTGGGAGGTCAGGGAGATGCACAGTGCAGATAGGACACCTTGGCATACACTCCGGTGAAGTGAGGCTAGGGAAGAAGCCACTGTCATCCATCCAGGCAGAGAGGACTCCCAGGGATCCTGAACTTCTCCTGGTCCTCACATCCCCAAACCTGAGGAAGGCACCCAGCTGGGCTCTGGGTCCCTGAGCCAAGGATTTCCCAGAGGTCATCCCCCACAGCTCCAACAGGACAGAACTGAGAAAGGAGAGGACATAAAGAAGGGCAGAGGTAGAAGCCGGTGCGGTTGGGGCTAACTGGGGAGAGGCAGGAGGTATAAAATCGAGGGCATTAGGTCTGGAGTTAGGTGATGGTCCTGGGCAGGGGGAGGCCAGAGGTTATCGGGGGTCGAGGGCTCGAGAATAACGGGGAAAAAGGAATTCTAAAGAAGCGGCCCGTTAAAAAGCAATGTAAGAAGGGGGCCGAATAGGAGAAACTGAGGCAGCCCATTGGGCTAAGGGTCTGGGAGATGAACGCTGACCCCAAGGAGTCGGGTGACGGGAGCAGTGGGGGATGGGGTCCCGCCGACCGGGCGAGCGGGGCGCGGGCTGGAGGGACACGCGGGGCTTCCCTGGCCGGCGCCGCACCCAGAGCGCGGGCCCTCACCTGCGCGGGAGACTGCGGAGGAGGAGGAGGAGGAGGCGGCGGAGGCGGCGCGGCGGCGGCGACGGCAGGTAGCCAAACCAAAACGAACCAACCCGTTGCCCTTGTCGGCGAGAAGCCTCAGGCCCCGAGTGCCGTCGTCCTAATATACAGCCGGAGGGAGCGCTGCGCATGCGCTTTGGGCGCGGACTGCCTTCACGCAGGCGCCCTGTGTCGCACTCCCAGTGTAGGAAGGGCAGGGCAGGGCAGGGCAGGGCAAGGCAGGCGGGGCGGGGCGGGGACGGTGGGACCTGGGCTTTCCCGTATCGTTTCCTGGCAGAAGTGGGCGCGCGGCGATTAATCAAGGACTTTATCCTACGGCCCCTTCTCCCTTTCTTACTAACTGCCCTATACTTCGGAACCCTACCCCTCTGTGTAGGGCATAAAAAGGCAGAGTTGGAGGGGGATGTGCCCCCGGAGACACCTGGAGGGTTATGGGACTGGAGAAACGGGTCCCTTGGATATAGAAGGAGCGTAAAGAAGGGGGTTCTGGGCCACGGTCTAAAGCAGGATCCGCCCCATCTGTGACTAAGGGCTTCCCGGAAGAGGTGGGGGTGTAGTTGCCCAAGGATGGAGTGGTTGTGGGAGTGATGGGGGGGCGGCGGCTGGAGGGGAGTTTTTGGAGTTTGGAGGAGCGGAAGTGGACGGAGACCCACCTGTGGCACTTTCGGTCTGAGATGAAGGGCCTTAACCTGAGGCAGAGAAGGGGTTAGGAGGGGCAGGGCTGGATGGAACCGGTGGACTACACAGCTCCGAGAACCTGAGGGTGGTGTGGAGGCACAGGGCCTGATGCATGGTTAGGGTCTGACACATACTATCGAGGAGGGAGCAGAAGGCTAGCTGAAGACACAGCATAAGCTGACAGCCTGCAAACTCCCCCCACCCCGCTCCTCGATGGGACATGAGCGACATTCTTCTAGGAATCTAAGTATCTTAATGTTAATACGTTGCTAGAGGGAAAAACAACCTTAACTTGAGGATGGCAAGGCCTCTGGTATCTTGTAGGTATCTTATAGGTCAGTTCTCTTTAACATAGGAAAGTTCTTTCGGAAACCTCCCTTCTCCTTACTACCCCCAACTCAAGCGTATATAATCACCCTCAGTGCAGTAGCTCTTTCCACCCAGGGATCCCGTCCCTGTGCTTTAATAAAAGCACCGTTTTGCTCCAGAAATATCTCAATTCTTATTGCTCCGGACCCTACACCACCGAACCTCACCTATATTCCAAAACCACATTACTCTTATTTTTATTTTCCATTGCTGGCTGTCCAAAGTCCCTTGCCAGCCACCCTGGGCACCCACTGGGTGACTCAGGACTCCGTCCCAAAGTTCAGAGTTGGGCCATTCCTCCTTTGGGTCTCCCCCAGTCCACACCTGCAGGGTAGGGTTAGGCAAACCTCTCTCAGGAATGCCCGTTTGGCCTCCTTGCTCCACACCCGTCCCAGCTTAACTTGAGCTGGGTTGGCCTGGGCCTGTGCCAGGCTCAGAGCTACCCTCCTCCACTCTTGAAGAAGGGGCCATCCAGGCTGCTCCCTCCCCAGCTGGGCATTAATAAAAGGGACGAAGTCCAGAATGACAGTGACCAAGATGTGTTTAGGTTCTTCTCAATTCCCTTTTGAGTCTCCAGCCAGCTGAGAGGCAGGCAAGGTGAGTCTCCACATGCGGAGGAGGCAGCCGTACAGAGTGGCACTGGGACCAGTCCAGGGCCCAGGAAAAGGGCTCTGTTTGGGAGCCTGGAGCCCAGCTTTGCCCCATTCTGCTGATGGGCCCTGGGAAGTGCCCATGAGCCCAAGAGGAGGCATGAGGAAAGATCAGCACTTGGACTCAGCCCCAAGTGCCGTTAGAAGTGAAAACACAGTAAAGATGGGGTTTGGGTGCTTTGCCCGTCTCTGGGGCTCACCTTCCTTATCTGGGCAATGGGATCATAATCCCTGTTCTACCTGCCTCACAGAGCTGTTTGAGTGGTCAGAGGCAAAACAGAAGAAGAAAGAACTGGATATTGGAACTAACTATGGATTCCAACCCTGGCTCCGAATCTTAGTTGGCTTTGGGCAGGTCGAGGTCTCTCTGAGGCTTGTCGTCCTCACTGTAAAGCTCTTCCAGCCCTGCCACTTGTGGTTGGCAGGAGGGTTAGGTGAAGTCATGGATTTCAGAGGCTTATTGTTTAAACCAGCAAGTCTCCGGCTCTCTGGGAGTTTCCTGTTTAATAGAGGGAGAGGTTGAGAAACAAAGAAACTCACATGGAAAGTGAAATACAATGTTGTCAACAATTCCAGATGGAGGAGGAAGCTATTACTCCCCAGACACGCTGAAGGTGGGGGGATCCCAAACACCAGGAAGGCTTCCAGAGAGAGGTGCCAGCTGGAAGGGTGGGTCTGCATGAGACCGGGAGACTGATAAGTGAAGCCTTGAGTGGGAAGGTCCCAGGTCTGTCCTAGCGGGGGGTGGAGGGGGGTGGGAGGGGTGTATGAGTCAGCCCAAATAGTTGGGCTTCAGGGATGCAGCCAGAATGTGAGGTCAGGAGATCAGATAGAGGCCATAGAAGGGCCACAGAGATTCTGATGTCAGGGCTCAAGAACCACGCCAGGGCACTGGTCAAAATGCATATTCCTGGGCAATGCCCCTTTGATCCTGACCCAGGATTCTACGTTTTCACCAGGCCTCTCTCTTGGTAATGTGGGAGTGGCACATCTTAGGGCCACATTTTAGGAAATGCTTCCTGAGTGAGTTCCGGTGGGAGACTTGGAAGGGTAAATGCTGAAGTCACAAGTTGTAATCCTGGCTGTTTTTGCATCTGTGAAGTGAAAGTAGCCCACCTTCCTTACTGAGGAGTCTGGGCGGGCCCTGTTTTGGTAGAGTTGTGACCCCTCTCCTGGGTTCAGCCTTCTTCCTCTCCTCTCCCTTAGCCCCCTTCTTTTTCCTTCCTTCCCTTTGTCCCGCTCTCCCTTTTTTCCCTCACTGCTGTCCCGCTCTCCCTTTTTTCCCTCACTGCTGTCTTGCCTCCCCTGGAGCTGGAGTAAAATTCCTCTTATCACCCTGCTTCTGGGCAGGGGAGCCCACGCCGATGGAGTTCAGGCAAGGTCAGACCCCATGCTGGGGCCTGGCCTCCCCCGTTTCTTCCCTCCAGCCCAGTCTGCGTCACCGACATCATTGTCGTCACTGTCACCATCAGGGGCTGCTGCACACAGCACTCATCCAGCGGTCAAGGCAGACGGAGAATGTCAACCCCAGCCTGAGAGCTCAGCCTTTTCCACTCTGGGTCCCAGAAGCTACTGTAGTAGTGCTTCTCTGTGAGGGTCAAGGAGCTGGTGGGGGGCCTTACCCAAGCTTACTGCTTTCTTCTGGGCCTCAGTGTCAACATTTATCTGTCAGGCAAAAAATCCCTCCAGCCCCCCATCCCAAGGATATCCAGATGGACATGGGGCTTTTTTTTTTAATTTTTAAAATATTTAAAAAATATTTTTATTTATCCATTTGAGACAGAGAGAGAAAATATGCCTGGGCAGGTGGGGGGGTGTTGCGCAGAGGGAGAGAGAGAAGCAGATTCCCCACTGAGCAGGGAGCTGGGCAGAGCTGGATCTCAGGACCCCGAGATCATGAGATCATGACTCAAGCCAGAGGCAGATGCTTAGCCAACTGAGCCACCCGGGTGCCCCTGGACAGTTTTGAAGATGAGCAAAACCTCCAGCTCGCGCTACTGATGCTCAGTGTAGTGTTGGCCATGAGCCAGCTGTGCTTCTTGGGGTGGCTGGCAATGAGTGGGAGGTCAGCCTTGCAGAATGGCTAGAGATTCTGGAAACAGCTCAGTTCTGCCCTAGAGAGTTGGAAATGTGAGCTCCAGGGTTTATAGTAATAGGGCCCAAAAATTACCATAGGAAATGGAATTTAAGGGTTGGGCAGGGTAGTAGGGTCTTGAAGTCCCCAACACCTGCCTTGTGCTGGCCCTTCCTTTGGAACCCTCTTAGGCTCTGGCCCAACGGGCATAGGCCTGGGCTTGGATTTGTAAAGCCAGCTCTGGAGCAAGGGGTGGGCTCTGACCAGCTAGGGGAGAGAGAGGCTAGGTTGGGGCACAGCCATCAAATGCTCCAGGTGTGTGTGTTGGGGGGGTGTTCATACAGGAAACAGCATCACCCCCCAAAAAGCAAACACTATTCTCCCAGAAAGCCCCAGAGGACCCCTGAACCTAGTTCTCCAGGATAGAACCCACCAACTGTGGTCCAGACATGTTCTCTTTGACCCACATGGGGCTTTTTAAAAATGTGAATTAGTTGTCAACATTCAACAGTGAGGAGATTGTTAAGTTGAAACATTTCCAACTTCTCTTGAGGGATCAGCAGGCCTGGAGCCCCTGAGCTGGCCCAGGCAGGATGTGTTCTCTCCAGTTCTCCACCAGCCCTCCCGTCAGTGGGTCCCTAACCTGAAGGACATGTGATGTCTAAACAGTGACGTATGTCTGCTTTATAGGCACCTGAGTGTGTGTCCACAGCCCTAACCCTTCTTAAAGCTAGGGTGACTAAGGCCCAGAGAGGGGAGAGGACTCAAGGTCACATAGCAAGGGAGGTTTGGGCTGTGAGGGGACCCCGGGGTCCTGCTTTCTAAGCCACACGCTGGGCCCTTCTGCCCTCACAGCCTCTAGACGACAGGCAGAGGCAGGGGATTAGGGGAAGGATCAGGCTGGCTATGAGGGGCTTTCTGGAAGGGACTGACCAAGACGTGGTGGGTTCCCTGGTGCTTGTCGTCCTTCATGCCCCACCTGAAGCTCCTGCGTGTGGATCGGGCCAGGGCAGGCCCCGTGAGGTTGTGGGCTGGTAATGGACAGAACAGGCCGAGCCCCTGCCCTTCTGGCCCATGTTGGAGGCACAGCATGGGGGAGCCTCCTTCCCTGCACTCCTGGGCTGCTGCGGAGACAGACGCTAGGAAAGTAGTTATTTTTGAGGCTATGACCAGTGTGGGCAAGGGCATGGGGACAGAGAATGGCAAGGAGGGACACCCATCTCAAAACTGGAGCCTGGTGTCAAAGAGATGCCACCTTGGACAAGCAGTGAGGCTGAGGGGTGCCCAGTGAAGGCTCGAGGAGGCTGGGGTGGAGGAGGGACATTAGGGGGCCAGGGAGGTTGGGGCTCAGCCAGAGAAGGAGGAGGTGTGCGGTGGAGGTTGGGGGGACAGTGGAGTTCCAACCAACTGCTGCCAGATTCCCTCTATTATCAACAAGGTGATGGTCAGCCAAGGCAAGGCCCTTCATTTCTCTCTGGCCCCGGAGGCATTTAAAGGCCTGCCCAGCACCCCTTCTGTCCAGACATCGAGGAGCCAGAACAAAGGCGGAAGAATGGGAAAAGAGTGACTGAGGCTCAGAGAAGTGGGACTGGGTGGGCAAGGGTAACCAGGAGAAGGCCCGGGAAGATAATAATACAGTGAACAAGTAAGGCAGCAGGAACAGCTCTGTTCAACATTTTGGTCTGGTGCCGGGATTCTATGCACAAGCTCAGGTCCCCTTGGAGCAACACTACTGCAAGGTCAGCGGAATGATGACCCCATACATGGGGCGGTAGCCTTCCCAAGTTCACACAGCCAGCAAGTGGAGAGCATGGCTCACCTGTTGGCCTTGGGCTTTCTGGTCTAGTGCTCCACCCCGAGGAGGACAAGGCAGCTGGGAGGAGACTGGGGCTGTGTCAAGGGTCAGGGTCTACGAGGAAGCTCTTCTCTACTTCCAGGACATAGGTCTAGTTTGGATGGGCAGACGGGAGTTCCAGGCCAAGGAGCCAGCCAGCCTGACCCTTAGTGGGAGTCACCTCTTTTCAGGGACCTCTAGGCAGCCAGTCATGGACTCAGGGTCCTTCCGGAACCCACACCCTTGTGGACACTGGACCTCTCTACCCCCTGCACCTGGGTCAGTGGCTCTGGGCCCAAACACGTTGCACCATGGCTCACAGCCTGGCAGAGGCCTCCTCCTGCCCTCCTCTCTCCTTGGGGCGCCTGGAAGGAGAAAAGGGGGCCCGGGCTATAGGTTTTCTGTACTCCAGTACTCGCCTCCCTTCTGCCTCCTCTCCTAGACCACCGGCCCCTCTGCCTGGCCCTTGGCGTGTCTCCGCATCTAATTCCCACACGTGTCCTTGAAATGGCAATGAGCAGTCCCATTCTTAGGGAGTGGAGGCAGGCTCCTGCCGGTGTTCGGCTCCCAGCTCCATTCTCTGTGTGCTCCTTGGCCTTCAGCAGATGGCACAGTCTCTCTGAGCTTCCATTCCCTCCTGCACAAAAAGAGAGTGGTGCTTTCTGTGACAGTTGAATGTTATGTGTCCACATGACCTGGCCATGATAATGGAGGTGGGCCTCTTACGATCAGTTGAAGGCTGAACAACCAAGGTTTCTCGGAGAAGGGCTTTTCTGCAGGCTGTAACATAGGAACCCTACCTGAGTTTCTGGCTTGCCAGCCTGCCCTGCACATTTCAGACTTGTGAGCCTCCGCCGTCATGCGAACCAATTCCTTAAAATGAAATAAATTTCTCTCTTCGCGTGTCTCTATCTTACTGGCTCTGTCTCTCCGGAGAAGCCGGACTGATGCAGCGCCTATGTGCGAGGTTGACACAGGGGCTCCCTGGGACGCCGCCTCCATGCTTGGGGGCAGGGATCAGCCCACGCAACCTCAGGCAGTTCGCATTAACGGGTGGCCACGGATGAGGGTACTGAGGCTGGGAAAAGTGACTTGTCCCAAGCGTCAGAGCTGGAGTCAGTGTTCAAGCCAGTCCTGCCTTCCCACCTCCTCTCAATGTGTCTTTGCCCTGTCACCCTCCTCCTTGCCGAGAACCTTCAGTGAAGGTGTCCAAGGGGCCACCGGTGGCTCCCTCTCTCCAGGGGTTCTCTTGGGGCTGAACAAAAGCCCTCAGGCCCTGGTGGGGGAAGGGAGACCAGAGGCACTGTTGGGGCCTGGCTGGGACTGAGTTAACAGCTTCTTGTGCAAGACTAGCAGGCATTGTGACATGATGACATTCACCAGCCCTTGGACTACTATGGCCCTGCGATGGCCTTTGGAGTGGTTGGAGTGAGATCAGCACAGGAGCGATGGCCAAATAACTACCCCTTCTCTTCGGGGAAGGCTTCTTAGCCCTGCCTCCACCCTGCAGACCTAGCATGCTAGGTCCTTTGCAGCATGCACTTGGGGTTGGCAGCACAGGTGCCCACGGAGGCCAGATGGGGAAGGGCAGTGGGAGCCCGGGGCCCTCCTACATCTCAGCCTCACTCACTGTATCCCCAGGAATACAGCATAGTGTGGCCAGGCTTTCTTCTCCTTTCTCAAGAAAAGCCTCACATGCAGATTTTAAAGTGAGCACTTGGAATTCTTATATTTTTAAAGGACAAAAACTTATTTGAGTAGATAATATTTGCATATGACTACAATGCAACTCCTATGACATGCTAAACAAATATCCCTCTTCCTGGTCTGTCCCCAGACTTAGCTACTGTTTCCAAGTTCTCATGGGTCCTTCCAGAAAGATCCTGCTCATTCATTCAACATTTACCAGATGATTGCCTATTATAAATGGGCTCCGTTTATAAAACATATTCCTCTTTGTTCTTTGCTTTTTGTATTTAACGCTGTAGCTTGGAGAGGGCCCCATCGTGAGCAGAGAGCCTTTTTATGGCTACATAGGACCCCACTGCACTGATGTTCCTGGTTCACTGGCCCAGCTCCTCACCAGTCCTTTGGTGGGTTCCAGTAGCTTTCTCCTACAAATTCTTTTTTTTTTTTTTAAAGATTTTATTTATTAGACAGAGAGAAACACAGCGAGAGAGGGAACACAAGCAGAGGGAATGGTAGCGGGAGAAGCAGGCTTCCTGCCGAGCAGGAAGCCCAATGCGGGGCTCGATCCCAGGACCCTGGGACCATGACCCGAGCCGAAGGCAGACGCTTAACGACTGAGCCACCCAGGCGCCCCTCTCCTACAAATTCTTAAACATGCTTCCTTGTATGGGAATGTGGGATATTTAGAAAGGAAATCACTAGGTCACAGGTCAAAATCTTTGATTCCAACATTATTTTTTCCTCTCATATTGAATTGCATGTGTTCTTGTAATAAGCAGCTTCAGACCCTTGATGAAGTGAGGTAGCTTTCAGGACATGGATAAATAGGTTTATAGATTCAGCAAATACCTACTGTGCACCCACTAGGTTTGAAGACAGAATAAGGCAGATGTAGTATTCCATGGGATGGTCTAGTGGGGGAGACTGAATATATGTATAAATATACATGTATATTCACTATATAAATATATTAAACACAAGCCCGTGCAAATGTGGTCACAGAGTGAGTGCTCACGTGGCTGGCCTGAGTGACAAGGACAGGGACTGCTTTATTTGGGGGATTTAGGAGGCCTCTCTGAGGAGGGGATGCTCAAAGCGAGTCCTGGTGGTGTGTCTGGGTGGCTCAGTGGGTTAAAGCCTCTGCCTTCGGCTCAGGTCATGATCTCAAGGTCCTGCGATCAAGCCCTGCATCGGGCTCTCTGCTCAGCAGGGAGCCTGCTTCCCCCCCTCTCTCTGCCTGCCTCTGCCTACTGTGATCTCTCGCTCACTGTCAAATAAGTAAAATCTTTAAAAAAAAATAAAAAAAACCAAAATGAGTCCTGGTGGATGAGAAAGAGCCAACCACGTGATGACTGGAGGTGAGCAGGACGGGCTGGGGGATCCATGCTCTTGGCGGTCTCCAGCTCTGGCAAAAGCACTTAATGACATGTGAGGTTGGGACCACCGCCATCATGCCCAGGACTGAGGAGGTGTAGGTATGTTTCATTATATTACTATGATTATGACAAAAAATTGAGCAAGAAGTCAGGGGCGGGGGGCAGGCAGCACTCAGATGGGCTCTCTAGACCTTTAAGGACTAGAGGAGGGAGGAGCCGGAAGGCCTCCAGGTCCTTCAAACCCTCCATGAAGACAGAGTCTGGTGCAGCTGGTGGGAAGGGGCATGAAGACAGCCAAGGCTGCTGGGGCCCATTGGAGGGGTCCTGAGAGCCAGGCTAGAGATGAACTTTGTTGTGTGGCATTCAGGATTGAGGGATGACTCTGAAACCTTGGGGCTCAACCTTAGCTGAGGCAGACCCCGCGCTTCAGGCAGAATGGCAGTGCCAGACCCAGCTAGAGGGCCTGGCCTGGGGGGGGGGGGGAGGCCACCCCATGACATTTACCCAACCTCCAGACCCCATCCGGCTTGATGCAGCCTCTGGGTTGTGACACCGGCTCAGTGCTTCCCTCCAGTTAACGGCCGCCATGCTACCTAGCCCCAGGGTTCCTCTTTTCTGAGCTACTCACATGGAGGTTCGTTGGGATTTTGCCTTCATTGCTCTGACTTGGTGTCGGGGGGGCGGGGGCTTGAGGGGGTCAGCAGTGCTGGTGGCTCATGAGAGTTCCTCAGTGATCATTCGTTGAATGGTTGGATGGATGCACAAACAAATGCATGCATGAATGAAGAAATGGAGCGGGTAAATAAATGAGGACTCCCTGTGGACTGGGTGTGAATGCATGTGTGGTGTGTGGGGGGGGTTCCCAGGCCCCAGAGATGGCGCAGTTTGAGGGCAGGTTGTATCAGCAGAGAGGCAAGTATGGAAGGCAAGAAGCCCATGGCTGGTCAGCAGATAGCCCAGAGATGGGCAGGGGAGTTCACAAGGTCATTGACCAGGCACCTGCTTGCTTGGACATTTGCAGGAGCCTGCCCTGGGGAGATCTGCGAGTGCCCACGTCCTGAGCACCCTGCCACCACACCTCCTCTCATCCAGACACAGGCACACACGGGCCCTTGAAGGTGTCCACACGGTCCTTCTCCCCACCTCCCTCTGTGCTCGTCCTGTCAGGCCATCTCGGATCCTAGGCCTGGTCCGTGGACCGTGTGTGTGGCCAGGAGCCCACTGAGCCCCATGGAGCCGAGCTGGGGTGGAGATTGCAGGACAATCCACGGGGCTGGTGGCCAGTCTTCCCCATCCCAGGCCTTCACCACCTCTCTCTGTCTTCGCCCTGCTGCCTTCTGGGGCCGGCACATCAGATGATGGCCGTGGCTTCCGTGCAGCAGGAAGGCTCTCCCTCTACCTCTGGCTAGCTGCATTTACAAAATTGGCTTTCCACCGTCGGCCCGTGTCTTGGCTGATAGCTCTGAAGTGACAAATCAGGTCTGTGAGTTCTTAGGGCCAAGTTTCTGCTGGAGAAACCCTCTAGTCACATTCAGAGGGGCACACTGGATAGTTCTCCAGGGGTCCCCGGCCCACAGGTGTCAGGGTCACGGACGCCCCTGCTGCACAGCCACACACCCAGCCACTCTGATCAGAGGGATGGCGGCACACACACGCTTACAGCCATCCGTAGCTTCGAAGTCACGTTGTTACAGGCAGACATACCAGAGCGGCCGCCGGGGACCGCTGCTGCTGTGACATTGTCATACATGGTGTCGCACGCGTGTGGAGTGCAGGGACACAGCGTTGTGCACACTGCTTCGCCCTCCCTCCTACTGCTACTTACCCTCTCCCCAAGTGCTCGCTAGCTCCCTGGGATGGGGCATCACCCTCCCTACCCCCACCCACATCCTTGATGAGGCCAAAGCTATCATGAGCCCTGACTGTCCCTCTCTCGTCCTGCCTTTCTGTTGGCCCCCCTAGCCACAAATCCCCTCGATGGCCCTGTGCAACTCTGAAAAGTCCCCAACGGACCTGTGTGGCCTCCCTGGGGCATCACAGCCAAGCTGGGTGACAATAACAGTTTCTTCTTTGGGGGCCTCAATTTCTTCACCTGTTTAACGGGGGCATGGACCTGGTGGCTCCGAGTCTTTTCCAGTACTCGTGATAGGGACAGCTGTGGTCAGCCGCTGGCTAGCTGCTAAAGGGACCTGTTGAGCCCGGACTCGTGACCCCTGCCCAAATGGGCGGAAAGCGGGCGCTAGAGAATGGGCTCGACAAGGGGCCGTGAGGCCTGCTGGTCTGTGATTGGTCATACCTCCCTGAGGGACAAGCTGCGCAGGTTGTGATTGTTTAGATCATTAAACTGCGGCAATGCCGCTGAGGCAAGTGCACGTGCTACTCGTAGTCTTACCCAGACTTCTTGGAGCCTGTGATGAGGGGCGCTTGTTTTGATGTGTTAAGAACAAATTCCTAGAACATGTGACTCCCAGGTGTAATCGTTTTTTGGACTTGTTTTTCACACACTATATAAGAAGGTGCGCTCTTGAATAAAGCTGAATGCAGTCTGGACGTCATCCGTTGTGTTCCTCCCGCTCCCATACTTTGTCTCTTTGTCTTTTTTTCCTCATTCCCTTACCCTCAGTCCTGGTTCGAGATTGTCGCGCAGGCCGCGGCAGACAGCTATGATCCTGTGGCCCCTCTGGCATTTCCTGGGCCGTGGGCTCCTTGGGGCCATCTGGCTCCTGAGTCTCTACTCAAACTTTAAGGCAGATGCCTCTCACTGATGATTGGGCCCCCAGTGAAGTTTCCTGAGAAACAAAGCAGAGCCCAGCCACTCCTGAGGTCTCAAAGAGGCCCTCACGCAGGCTTGAAAACTGGCTGTTCTCCAGGACCTGAGGAGAAGGCACTCAGCTTGGAGCCAGGGAGCCAGCAAGACTGACCTCCGGGGACTCACCCAAGCCTTCTACGAGCAACACATTGACAGAAAGAACCTTCTAGAAAAGCTGCTGTGTAACTCAGCCATGAGCTCGGGCAGGGTGTCTCAGCAACAGAGACCGGTCATTGTTCTGGAAAGGCCAAGTGGCAGCCCCTCCCTCTTCCCCTTCTTGTTCCTGATCTCCTCAGTCCCCTGGGGTTCCAGGACAACACAGAAGTCAATATGTCTCCTCAGAGCTCAGGAAAGGTCAATGGGTTTGGAAATCTCCCAAGCCTGGTCAGCGTCACCATGGAGAGATCCATGTACTTTCCAAAGGGCAGTTGTTGAGAGAATACTGTGTACCAGGCTCAGTGCAGGAACCCAGAGAAAATAAACCAAAGTGCACCCGGAGTAGCATTGGTGCAGGACGTTGAACAGTGTTCTCTGGGAAAAAAAAAAAAAAATTCTGTGGTCAAGTAAGTTAGGAAAGCCTGTTATATAACTTAGCGGGGCAGAACAAAGGCAAACTGGTTTCGTGCTTGTGGGTTTTGGCAGAGCCCCTGCCAGGCCGTGTGTGGCAACGGGGTTCCTGGGGGTGGGTGGGGAGACGGCGTGGGTCTCCTTTCCCGCCCTGCTCTCTTCTCCAAGCCTCCCGTGGGTGGGAGACCTTGAGCAACATGGCTTGAGGGGCACGAGGATTCCAGATTGAGCAGGATGCCAGGGAATCTGCATTTCTGCAGGTTCTGCCATGAGCTCATGGGGAAATCCACCGATCTCTCAGAGCAGCTAGAGGGATCTTCTTAAAGCCGAAGCCCAGAGGTCCTCCTCTGCTCAAAGCTCTCCCATGGCTCCCTCTCACTCGGGAGAAGCCAAGTCATGGAGTCCGTAAGGCCCACCCATCTCGAGGACACCCTCCCTCTGAAGCTGACCCAGCAAATCCCCACGTGGGGCCCTTTCGTGCTGTACTTTTTGCCCTGAAATACTTCTTCCCTAGATCTTCCCCAGAGGGGCAACCCTCCCCCCACCCCTTCCTTCTCAACCCCCGACCCAGCCTGGTACCCCTGCTCTTCCAAGAGGTACCCCCCTCCCCCCGGGGACCACAGTGGTTTCCACAGCCCTGCGTGTTGGCTCCATGAGGCCAGGGCCGTGCTGTCCTGTGACTGCTCCCAGCACCGAGCACAGCGCTTGGCAGAAGTTGGGGACGGGAGGTGTGGGGGAGGACTATGAAGTGAGTGGAGCCAGAGCGGCCCAGAACCCCAGCAGGGCTGAAGCTGGGGCCTCCCAGGCCAGCCAGACCCGAGCAGCTGGGAACTCTCACCGGTGGGCTTTGGATGGGGCTCTCTGCCCTGAGGTCAGGTCTGGTGCCCGGGGAGGGGCCGGGGAGGCAGACAGAGGTGTCCAGGCTGAGGCTGTGAGGAGTGGCCCTGTGGCAGCCGGGCTCCGTCACTGGCTCCAAGAGCCTTATCAGTGCCTATCCTTGGAGCACTCAGTGTTCCTGGTGCTTCTCCCCAGAGGTCATGGCAGTACTGACGAACTCCGCTGCCCCCAGTGATCCTGATGAGCTCAGACGGTGGCCTGTGGCAGAGACTAGAAGGTTCTGAGGAACTGGGGCCAGGTCCGTTCTCCCCACGGCACCCTCCACCGGCTCTGGCCTGGCCTAGGGGTGACACCAGTGGGCAGCTGGGGGAAGGAGGGTCAGCTGGGCTGTCTGACTGACATGGGCAGAGGAGTTGTGGGGAGGGGGCAGGAGAGTGGTAGACCCTGCTCTCACCTTCTCTTCTGTCAGGTGGGGGGCGGCTGCCCGGGATTTTCACTGCGTCCCTGGGGCCGGTCTGATTCCATGTCTCACCCTCCCCACAAATAGCCATGCTGGCTGTACCCTTGTGGCTCACCGCCATCATGCCAAGGCTGTGTTTGGGTGCCCTTGAGTAGCCCCCCACAAGGACTGTGTGAACTTGCACATGATGTCAGTGATGGCCTTGTTCAGGAGTCCCAAGGAATTTTCTGACAAGCAAGGCTTTGGCTTTGGGCCCTCTGCCCAGTGAGCTGACATTAGGCCCCGAGCCTCGCTCTGAATGGCTCTGCTTGGTGGACAGACTGAGGGGACTGAGGACCCCGGGCCAGCTGTCCCGGCCTTCCTGGCTTCCCGGGCACTCGTATGTGCCCAGGCACACACAAGCGTGCACGTGTGAGTACATGGGTACCCGCAGGGAAAGGCTGCCAGTTTGAGCTCCCACTGTCTCCCCCCACCCGCCCTGCTTTTTTAAACCACCCTTTATTGAGCGCCTACTGTGTGCCAGGCCTGTAGTTTAACCCTCACAGCAACCCTATGCGCTAGGGTTGTGTTCCCCAAAGGGACATGTTGAAGTCTTAACCACCCCCTTCCCGCCCCAGTACCTGTGAATGTGACTTTACTTGGAAATAGGGTCTTTGCAAATATAATCATGTTGAAATGAGATCATACTGGATGAGGCTGGGCCCTAATCCCGTGACTGGTGTCCTTACAAGAAGAGGGAAATTTGGACATGTAGAGAAGTCAGCCACTTGAAGGAGGAGGCAGAGAGTGGAGTCATGTGGCCCCACGCTGAGGAACTCACGGCTACCAGAAGCTGGAAGGGGCCATGGAACGTCCTCTGTTAGGGTCTTCAGAAGGAGAGTGACCATGTCAAGGCCTCAGGCTCTGACTTTAGGCCTCCAGAACTACGGCAGAATGAATTTTCATGGTTTTGAGCCACCCAGTTTGTAGTACTTTGTTACGGCAGTATTAGAAAACTGACACACCCAGTTTCTGTTATGATCTCCACAGGATCTCTATTACATGAGGGAACAAGACTCAGAGAGGTTAAGCTCTTGCCCACAGTCACACAGCAAGTCAGTGTTGTACCTGGGATTAGAACCCAGATCTGCACAGCTCCAGCCTTTCCCTTATGGACCCCAGAACTGCCACCTTCTTCCTTGCCTGCAACCCTGACTGCCTAGAGCACACCACTGCCCAGCCCCTGGGGAGATCCCATGCCCTCCCTGCTGGTGGCCTCCTGTCTTCCTTGCTAGCTCCTAGACTGTTCCAGTGTCCTGGCTTCCCTAAGCTCCAGTCCTAATCTCCCTCCTTCTTTTCCCCAGCAGGCTTCAGGGGCATGCCTCCCTATCCCCCCGGGCACCACAATGGCCTCAGTCCGTGGGGAAATTCTGCCCCGCAGCCCAGCCCCCCGCTGCTCTTCCTGCCCCATCTCCGTGTTGTCCTGATCTCCCCGCAGCTGGACTCATTACTCGCTGCTCACTGGGTCTGAACCACCCAGGCCTCTCTGTTCCCGGACCTCTCCCTTTTCTGAAGGGGCTTCTTGGGGGCTGTCCCCTGCTGGACCTCCATGCTCTCTCTTTGACAGGGACCACTCCCCTGGGTCACTCAGACTCCTGTCTTACCCCAGCAAGTCACTGATGGCTATCAGACCAAGCCAATGAGACCGGGCAGTTCCCCTTTCCCCATTACCATGGCCCCCTGACCCTAGCTCTGTCCTGCAGCTCCTGAATTCCTAAACTTTGCTGAGACAGTAACTGGATACCAGCCCTCCCCAGAAAGGAGTAGCCTGCTGGCCAGCATCACCCCATGCAGATGCGCTTGAGCCCTGGCCTGGTCACCTGTCACCCTTGGGGCTTTGTCCAATCTGCCCAGTTAAGTGCCTTCTCTGTTCCAGGCTCACAGAGTGGTCCTCCTGAAGGGGAGCACCGACCGTACCCCTCGCCGGCTCATTAAGCCTCTAGGGCCCCCACTGCCTGTAGGATGGAGGCCAAGTTCCTCTGTGCGGTCTGTGTGGCCTTTCCTGCTACTGTCCAGGCTCCCACGGGCAGCCACTTTCAGCCAGAGGAGGCCTGGGTTCTAGCCCTGGTGTTTCCTCTTCTGTCAGGCCTTCCCGGGCTCCAGCCCTATACCGGCTTTGGTCACCCCGACCCCCTACCCTGGCCCAAGGGGGGAAGTTGCCGCTGCCCAAAGCAAGCATGGATCTGTCTGGCTGCATTTAGCACAGGCCTGGCATGATTTGGCAAATTCTGAGCTGACCTGGTTGGGAGGGGGAAAGAGGGCAAGGCCGACCTTTGCCTGCTGCACTGACCTCTCCTGAACTGGCAGACATTTGCACAGAAAGGTCATCAGAGTCCCTGTGTCCATGGAGCACAGCAGAGCACCCGCACACACATGGGGCAGCAGTCGGTGTGGGTGCTTTCCCTGGTCGCCCCCACTCTGACCCCTGTCACGCACACAAGCCTGACTTCCTGGCTGGCACCCAGGACCTCGTGCTGAGGGCTATCTTCCCCCAGAAGGCCTCAGGCCTGGCCCAGGAGAGCCTGGAATCGCTGGGCCTCCACCATGGCGGTCAGGAACGTTCCACAAACACCGTCTCCTTAGTCCTCAGGTGGGAAGGCCTTGAGGCCTGTTCTGTGTCGAGTCCCCAAGCTCTCCAGTGTGACGGGGCCCTTATCACCCACAATGGTCACTTGCTTCATAATACACCCTTCCCTGGCTGCTTTCTCTTCTCTGTTTCACTTTCCTTCTCCCTTTGCTGTTTCCCAGAATCGCCTTCCAAATACATGAGTTCCTCCTGAATCTGTCCTCGGGGTCAGTTTCTGGAAGAACCTACACTGAAATAGGCACACACACAGACACACACGTACAAGCGAGAGTTACCCGCCACCTCCCGGAAGCACTCAGGGACACCGCCTGGGACACACACACACACACACACACACACGCACACACGCGCGCGCGCGCGGTCAGCCACACCCAGATGTGCACACACAGACTCACGCACACACCCTCAGTCACAATGCAGACACACGCACACACAGCTATGCACACACCTGTGTCCAGTGCCCTGGACTGGTCCCAGAGGGGACCAGACTCAGCAGATGAGACCTTTCCTCCAGGAGCCATGGAAGTGGAGGATCTGGCCTGAGCGAGTCTGAGCAGCCTGAGTTCCGTGGGGGCCTAAGGAGAGGCAACGGTTTGTTCGTCTTGCTCGTGGAGATTGAGGGCATTTGGACCAAGGGTAGAGGGTAGGAGTTGCCCCGAGAGTCCATACACAGGGGCCTCCCAGGCACGAGGAACAGTGTAGACCCGGCACGAGCGTGCGGTGGGTCTGGCCCATGCGGTGGGGTGGGGCGTGAGGCGAGCCTGGAGCAGGGGACAGCAGAAACGCTGTGGGGAGCCTGGCCTTATTCTGAGGGCGGGGAGCCATGGAAGGGTTTTACGTGAGGGGACACAGGGCCAGCCCCAGGGAATACAGACCGCCAAGTGTAGTCATCCCACATCTTCACCAAAGCCCTTCTCCCCCACCACCAAGAACAGAAGACAAGTCCCGTCCTCTCTGGAACTCAGTATCTCCCCTGCACGGGGCAGCTGCTCTGGCCCCGAGCGTGTGAGTGATCCGTGGGAGGTGACCCTACCTGGGACCCAAGGATGACTCAACCCGGGAGGCCTTTGTCCCCTGGATGGGCCTCTGGGCTCCTGGCCGCTGGGGTGGGAGGGGCTGGCTGGTCCTCCAGGAGCACGGGGACAGTTGGGTCGTCAACGAGGCAGTGGAGACGAGTCCTCACCAGTCAGGCCTGTCATTGCCCACCTCAGCCTGAAAGAGCTGTGGATCTCTTCCAACCCATCCCTTCCCCTTCTGGGGCCTGCGATGCCATTTCTCTGTGGAAGACCTGCTTGTTCTTCAAGTCCCCTTCCCCACCCGCCTCCTCCTGGAAGCCCCCCATCTTGTCAACAGAGGGACACCCCAGGGCTGAGCTGGAACCCCCAGAAGGATACTCACGGAGCTCAGCCTGCTCGATGGCTCCTTCCCTCTCTGAGTCCTCAGAGGAACCAGGCACAAGGGCTGTCCTACGCCTGACGCTCTATAATGCGGTGATGCCAGAGGAGGGCTGGGCACGTGGCGGGCACTTCACAGATGCTTGTAGAATTGAATTGCCTCCCAACCCGAGAGAAAGCCCCTCCCTGAGTCCGAGCATCACTGGAACCCTTGAAGGGATTTCCTGGTGTTCCTCACGTGACTCCAGGGACTAAACTGCTGAAGTCTGGGTGACCTTTCCCTGTGTCAGGGAAAGGGATGAGTGCACAGCAACCCCCTGCGACCGGCAGGGGTGGGTTTCCTGCTCTCCCGGAGCTCATAAACCAGGGGGAGATGCGTGAGGGGGATGGAGGCAGGAGAGAGCCAGAAGGTGTGTCTCTGAGGAGTTACTGTTCAGGCGGAGGCCTGAGGGTCCAAGCCTGAGACGAGCCATGATCTCGGGGAAGGGTAGGTCAGGCAGAGCGAACAGCCAGTGCAAAGGCCCAGGAAGGCCTGAGGTTGGAGTTCGGGAGGCCAGTGTGGCGTGATGGGGGGAGACATGACTAGGCATGCCCCCAGCCCCTTGCTTCAGGGAGTCTGCCCAACTACATACCACTGAGACCGGAATCTGTTTGGAAGTCCCCTGTGGATGTTCTTATTGGACAATGGGGAAACTGAGGCCCAAGATTGGACCACAGGGCAAGTTAGGGTCAGGGTTGAGACTTGTCTAGTCTTGGATCCCTGGCCAGAGCATCAGAGATAGGTGAGAGCTCCCCTGGAGGGCCGGGCTGTCCAGGCCCCCACTGTGCCCAGGGCTTCCTGGCGAGGTACCAGGACCGTCACAGAAGAATTACCCAGACCCATGCAGTCGGTCTCCGTAGCTGACCTAGGAATATGCATCTAAACCAGCTGCACCCTGGATTCTGGAAACTGAGCCCTAGGCCCTAGGAGCAGGCTCACCTCATTGGCCGACCGGCTGAGAGAGGCTTCTACAGCCTGTTTCTCACACGGATGGGTGGCCGAGGGGGACATGAAATCGCAGGGCACACCGGGGCATGGTCCTGAGTCTTAGCGTGACTTGGTGTTAACTGGTCCGTCTTCAAAACATTGATTTTATATCAAAAGGATATTAAAAGAGAAGTAGACACTAAATTTATTTGCCCATTTAAGATAAAATACGACATGACAAAGGACTTTCTAATGTGGGGTTGGCCACTTTGGGACACTTTGGGTCCCCATCTCTGTCGTTGGGGATGAAAGTCTTCCCTGCCCCCCGCCACCCCCCCCCCCAGAGACAGGGAGGGAGAGGCAGAGGGAGAGGGAAAGACTCTCAAGCAGACTCATGCCCAGCACTGAGCCTGACGAGGGGTTTGATCTCACAGCCCTGATATCCTGACCTGCGCCGAAATCAAGTCGGACACAACCGATGGAGCCACCCAGGCACCCTAGGAATGAAAGTCCTGAGGCCCTTTTTAGTTCTCCTGGTGTCGGAATTATTTAAGCGTACTTAGTTCTTGGGTTCTAATCCTAGCTTCCCGCTTACTAACTCTGTGCCTCAGTTTCTCCATCAGTAAAATGGGCAAAATGCTGTATCACTCTGGGGTTGGGGCTGAGACTTCATGTGACATGTAGTATAGAGTGACTCTGGTAAATTAAAGTTGTCATTTGCTTTATTGCTGACCTGTTTCCTTACACCACAATTCAGGATCACCTGGAGGAGGGAAATCCAATCATCCTCTGATTCTCAGGCCCCTGGTCCCATTCTCGCTCCAAATGGTCTGGGGACAGCCAGCAGAGTCTTGCTGTGGGGCCTGAGAGGAATGTGGCCTGCATCCTGCTGTCTTGGTCCGCATCCCGGGGGTTGGGCTGGTGTCTCCCACCGCCCTGCTGGATTTCCCCCACCTCCCCTGCAGCTGGGCGGTAGGACTTGGGGACAAAGAGTTGCCTTGGCCACTGTGGACTGGATCTACGTTCCTCACGGCCAGAAGACTGAAGTTCAAGAGGCTCAGTGACTTGCCTAAGACCACGGAGCCCATTCATAGCCTAAGGCAGCGCTGTCCAATACTGTGGCCACTAGGTACATACGCCTGCTACATTTAAATTAATGAAAATTAAATACAATTTAAAATTCAGTTGTTTAGGCACAGGAGTCACATTTCAAGGGTTTGATAGTCACATGTAACCAAGGGCTACTGTATTAGACAATGTAGATAGAGAACATTCCCATCATCATAGAAGGTTTTCTTGGTCCCTCTGGTTTAGAGCTGCATTGGCCCAAGGACTCACCTGGGAACTCTTAAGGCCTTGCACTGGCTCCACCTGCATAGGTTGTAAACAGCAGTGGGGGCTGAATATTGCAGCTCGGAAGCCCTGCCCGCATCATCTCCGATTTGAGTGCTCAGGGAGATTCTCAGGTTTGAGTTCAGACCTTTTACGGCATTTGCACGGCACCCCAGCCCCCCTGTAGAGAGCCAAGGTCAGCAGGCCTCAGCTTTGTGAGATTTGTTCTATCCCAACTGGGCTTTTTTGGCCCCTTCCCTTTTTCCTGGACAATGTGAAACCATCCCCCAAGGGGTTGCTTGGGGTTACGGGAGGGAGGACACTGGTCACGCTCATGGGATGTGGGTAGAAGGACTCAGCACACGGAAGCTGCCCCGTCTGACTCGAGTGGATGGTGCAGTGTGGCTACCAACCAGCTCTGTCTTTCCACACCTCCTGGAAACTGGTCCCAGGTTCATTGACATCACTGCCCCCAGGAATTGCCATAGCAGCCCTAGGCATGCCGTTTGCTGGTTGCAATATGGAAGGAGAGGCTCAAGGTGGACGCTCACTTAGAGGGACACCCCCGTGAGGGCTTCTTACCAGAGTGGCCAATGCTGTGGGGTGGAGGAGGAGGGCTGAGGAAGGATGAAGGCTTGTGGCCCCCTAGACTTCTCCCTGCTTGGGGTATGGCCTGTCTTTAGAGAAGTTCGGCCTGCAGGGGCACCCCATTTCCGCAGTGGGTGTAACTGAGGTTCAGAATCGCATCACTCCCACAACGGGAAGTCCTGATATCACAGCCTCATCTGTGAGAGGGCTCTTTTGGCTCCCCTCAGCCCTGGGAGGGGACATGTGGTCAGTCCCCTGACCCACTGACCCTGATCCCCATGATTCTTGTCAATGTGTGTGACCTTGTGGTCTAGCCTTACTTCTGAGCCCACCCGCTTTACCCTCACTCTCCCAATACTCCGCATTCAATCCTGCCACCAGACCTTTGTCTAGTCTGTTCCCCGCACTGGAATTGTCATGTATGTCTGTCCCCCCCCCAGTCCCATTTTTGCTTTAAAGCTCAGGTTTCCCTGCCCCTAGAGAAGCTTTTCCTGATTACCTTAATCCCTTCCCCTTCTCTCCCACTGAGAACAAGTCCTACCCTTCGGAGACTCTGTAACCATCCATGAGCAATCTTGTCACGATTCATTTATTTTGCTGGCAAATATTTACTCTGAGCCTACTCTGTCTGGGCCCCATGCTGGGTCCAGGAACAGAGTCACATCCTTTCCCTGGAGCTGATGTTCTAAGAGGGGAGAAGATAACCCAAGAAGTCCAGTGTGTCAGATGGCAAAGTCGCTGGTGAAAAATGAAGCAGGCAGAGGGAAGGTAGGTTGGCATCTTAAGTGGGGTGGCCAGGGAGAGCCATGCTGAGAAGGTGACATATGAACAAAGTCCCATATGTCATATGAACAAACAAAAAATGGGAGTGCTAGGTTGAGCCAAGTGGACACGGGGACAGTAGCCAGTGCAAAAGTCCTGAGATGGGAGTGTGCCTGGCACATTCTTATTCAAGGGGCAGCAAGAAGGCCCATGTGGCTGCAGCAGAGGCAGCCCAGGGGAGAGAAGTGGGAGCAGAGGCAGAGAGGAAGCAGCTACGTGGTTGGAGCAGAAGTGATATGTGAGGTGACGGGGTGATAGTAAAAAGTCAAACGTGTGACGTGACAGCTCAGTATCAAGCTCGCACATTAATTAACGGCTCATGGAATCCTTCCTCCCCCGTTGCGGCAGATATGTTATGATTATTTTATAATCAAGGACATGGAGACTCAGAGATATGGCATGACTCCTGCTAGATCACCCAGCGTAGAGATGGTGGGGCCTGGGCTTGTCCCAAGATGT
This sequence comes from Procyon lotor, assembly GCA_028646535.1. Lineage (NCBI taxonomy): Eukaryota > Metazoa > Chordata > Mammalia > Carnivora > Procyonidae > Procyon > Procyon lotor. The sequence goes on along the minus strand of CM053603.1, from coordinate 15,195,635 downwards.
GTCTGACCCTGGGACAAGCCCTGAGCTGCTATGCTCAGAGTTTCAAGCCCAGGCCACAGTGCAGGTCTGAATGACAGAACAGATGGGGTTTTCCAGGGGCAGGTTGGATTGAGCTATGTGGGTGGGTGTGATCCCTGCCTTTTCTCCTTCTTTCTCTGCCTCACCCTGTGGTGGCATTGGCTCTTGGGCAGGGGGTCTGGGAGTGGTGACAGGGGGAGAGTCTCTTGCAGGGGGGCCTACTCATGGCTTTATACTAGGATAGAAAAACTCCTGCCAAAAGGGGGTTTGAAAAAGCTCTTTTCCAGCCCCCTTCAACATGGAGGTTCCCCCAGCATGGAGGCCAACAATGTTGACTCCCAACATTGAGCACACTCATCCCGAGTATGAGGGACTTAGATAAAAATGGACTCCAATCTGATGGAGGTGGCACAGGGTAGGGGCTGCTCAGTCAGAAGGTGGGGGCCCCAATCTTTGTTCATACAGGTTGTGTCAGTGGTGGATCATGGCTTGTTGATCCATGGTGTTGGCAGAATGTGGTGTTGCAATTTTTGGAGAATAAATGAGCAAGTATGGGTGGGGCATCCCCAGTCCTTCTTCCGTGGGTAAGGATAGAGGATAGTGGGATCTGGAAAGACTAAGGAGAATGAGTAAAATCTTCTAATGCCTGTCACTTTGAGCGCGCTTGACATTTGGAAATCATTTAATAGAAGGGTTTCCCTAAATTCACTTTTGTAGATTATGAGCTCCAACAGACCAGGGATGTTCCACAACTAAAATTACACAAACAAAACAAAAAAACCCAAAACGAAACCAAAAACACTACCAATAACAGCAAGAAAAGGACTCAAAGTTTAATGGATAGATTTTTCTGTATTATTATTATTATTTTTTTCTTCCTTAACTTTTTCACTTTCAGTGTTTGGACAGCAGGCAAGAAAATCGCCGAATGAGTTGTGAATGTTGGCAGGAAGATTTGAAGATCATCCTTTGAACGGTGTTGAACAATTTCAGGGTGTGTAAATGATACAACACTTGTTTTAAGGAGAATTTCAGTGCCTGAGTTAAATGAGCCTGAACATTTGTAATGTGAAAAAACCAATTCTATGCCAAATCACAGTGAAGATGGGATTAAATGTATCTGTTTCTTCTGTCTGGCCCCAGACTTTCCAGATCCCAAGGAGAGACCTAGTCCTCTACATGCCAGCTACCCACCTGTGGGTAGGTTCCGAATCTGCTCTGCTTTGGAGGTCCATGGAGATACCATCTTAGGTCTTGGGATGTAGTGAGAAACCTCTGGGCCTGGCCAGATCCTAATCAGTGTTGGACTCTGGCCAAACTGGCCTGTCCAGGGAGGCAAGAGAAGATTCCTGAATATTGCAAAACATCTGGTCCAGGTGAGTTCCGGGTTGGGAAGTTGCCCAGAGACAGGGTGAAAGGTCTGGACAAGGACTGCCTGGGTGTTCCAACAGCATAAAGTGAGCAGGGATGGCCTCTGGTGGCCAGGCCCTTAGAATGTCTCCTCTTTTATTTATTTTTTATTTTAATTCCAGTATGGTTAACATACAGTATTACATTAGTTTCAGGTGTATGATATCATGACTCAACAATTCTACACATCATGCTTCTTCTGTGTAGAAGCCTTTTAACTTGATGTAGTCACAATAGTTAAATGTACTCTCAATCCCTCTTACCTATTTCACTCCTCTCCCTACCCACCTCCTCTAATATAACCATCAGTTTGCTCTCTATACAGTTAAGAATCTGTTTTTTGAAAAAAAAAATTAAAAAAAATCTGTTTTTTGGTTTCTCTCTTTTTTCTTTGTTCATTTGTTTTGTTTCTTAAGTTCCACATATGAGTGAAATCATAATATTTTTCTTTGTCTGACTTATTTCACTTAGGATTATACTCTCTAGATCCATCCATGTTGTTGGAAATGGCAAGATTTCATTCTTTTTTATGGCCAAGGATATATATACACACATACACACCACATCTTCTTTTGTCCATTCATCTATAGATGGATACCTGGGTTGCTTCCATAATTCGGCTTTTGTAAATAATGCTGCAATAAACATGGGGGGGGGCGTATATCTTTTTTAGTTAGTGTTTTCCTATTCTTTGGGTAAATATCCAGTAGTGGAATTATGGGATCATATGGTAGCTCTATTTTTCATTTTCTGAGAAAACTTCATACTGTTTTCCACAGAGGCTGCACCAGTTTGCCTTCCCACCAACAGTGCACGAGGGTTCCTTTTTCTTTGCATCCTTGCGAACACTTTTTTGTTTCTTGTTTTGATTTTAGCCATTCTGACAACTCTGAATTGGTATCTCATTGTGGCTCTAATTTGCATTTCCCTGACTATGAGTGATGTTTAGCATCCTTTCATGTGTCTATTGGCCATCTGGATGTCTTCTCTGGAGAAATGTCCATGTCTTTTTTTTTTTTCTTCCATCATAGAGAGAGAACGTGCATAAGCAAGGGGAGCAGCAGGCAGAGGGAGAAGCAGGCTCCCTGCTGAGCAAGGAGCCGGATGTGGACTCGATCCCAGGACTCCAGGATCACCACAGGAGCCAAAGGCAGATGCCTAACCAGCTGAGCCACCCAGGCATCCCAGAAATGTCCATGTCTTCAGCCCATTTTTTAATTGGATTATTTGCATTTTTGGTGTTGAGTTGTATAAGCTCCTTATATATTTTGGGCATTAACCCTTTAGCAGACATGTCATTTGCAAATATCTTCTCCCATTCAGTAGGTTGTCTTCTGGCTTTGTTAATTACTTTCTCTGCTGTGTAGAAGCTTTTTAACTTGATGTAGTCCCAATAGTTAAATTTTGCTTTTGTCTCCCTTGCCTCAGGAGACATATCTAGATATGCCTCCTTTTCTTTTAAACACGCAATTTACAACCGCTTCTCAGGGTTGAGGGGTCTGGAGAGGGCCAAGCTGCATCACACTTCCTCGTATTACAAATGGGTAAACTGAGGCCTAGGCAGAGGTATTTTCCCCCCAAGTCACAGGTCACACAAGGAAGCAAGACAATAACAGAATAGAACCTAGGTTTCTCCATCCATGGAGAATCCCATGGATGTGATTCCAAGTGATTGGTGTTCTTTTAAATCGACACTTGCTTTAAGTTCGGAGGAGCGAACCATTTAAAGAATCTCCGAGGGGCGCGACTAATTGGCCCTGAAGGCGTTGGGCGACCACCTGGTTTCAAGGGCCCTTTAAGAGGATGCCAATAGAATGACCCACGTGTCCTCCACTTCCGGAATCCTTGACACCTTTCCTACGGGTGGTTAATCCCGGCCTGCCCTCAAGGTATCTTGGGAAAAGTAGTTCCACTTTCCGGCAGACACAAGGTGGCGACCGTCCTGAAACTGCATTTCCCAGAAGGCTGTGCTCGTCGTCTAGTAAACCAAGCTACTAGACGACGGGTGGGTGGCGTGAACCCCTCATCCTGGGTTTTATAATTTCTCAGCGGATGAGTGACAGTGGACGGAGATCTTTGGTGGCGACATCCGTGGGCTGCTGGCCTGGCGGAGCTGCGCGCGGAGGCCGTGGAACCGGCCGCACAGCTTTGCTTCCGGCCGGGGGTCAAACAGCCGAGGCGCTGCGTCTCCTTTAATCGCCGTGAGCGGGGCGTGGCGACGCGACCCGCGTTGCTATTGGCGGCGGTTGGGGGCGCGGAAACTGAACGGGTCGCAACGGCCGACGCAGCTTTCTTCCGCGCCTTGGGCGCCCCCGGCCCGCCATGGCTGCACCTTACCCTGTAAGTTCTTGCCGGCGGTGGTTGCCCGGCCTTAGTCTCCCCGCTGGGACTGTGGGCGCCTGGGCGAGGCGATGGCTGCGAGGGGGCGAGTGGGACTCCGGGTTCCGAGCCAGTGTTCTCCAGCCCGTTTACCGTCTGTACAGGGGGTTCTGGATCGGGTCCCACAGCGAGCACCTCCTGCGCTCCAGACCCTTTGCGGACTGCTGGGGCGGACCGCCGAGTCCCTGCTCCCTGGATTCGCATCCTAGCGGAGGAGACGCTAGTACTAGTACGTTTTGACTGGAGGTCGGGCCGGAGGCCAGCTCCGGGCCTTCCTGGCCCGAGTCTCACCATCCTGAGCAGTGGGTGGCTGGGTAGGGGCTTTGTTGAGCGAACACCTTGCTGGGACGGGACAGCCCAGGTCTGCAGTGTGATCTGGGCCGGGCGCCCTGAGTCCCAGATTCCTCCAGAGGGAAGCACTCCAAAACCCCTCTTTTTGAAAGATTGTTTAAACATGTCTGGTCTTTGGGCTGGGTTGAGCGTCAGGAGGACCAGGTGGTGCTCTGTTGAGCAGAGGGCCTAGACCTAGGATCTAGGCTTATTTGGCCCCTAATCTAGCTCTTCCCACAAGTCCCTTCCCACTTCTTTCCATATATAAACCACCTTTGGGGGAGATGAGGAACCAGAGAGCCTGGGAGGATGAGGAGGTGGAAGGGTGTTGGGAAGTTTCAGGAGCCCTCTGGTCGGAGGTGGAACTGAACTTGCCCCCTGCCCATTGAGCCGAGAGGTGGGCATTATCTTACTCTTGTTCTCCCAAGAGGTTCAGATGAGGCAGTTGCTGCTCTGTTGGGCGCCCTCCCCCAGCTGCCGCTCCCTTTCTTGTTGAAAGGGGGACTCAGGCAGGTGTGTTGGGGATGCAGCTGGGCACAGGGCCATGGGGGCCTTTGTTCCGATTACAGCTCTGTGGGGGCAACACTCTTACTCTGCCCCCAAGGACATTTTTTCCCAAGAGGAGGTTTTGCTGGGCTCCCTGGTGTGACCAAAATGTTTCTTTGAGGTTTCTGATATTTAGGGAAGGGGGAGATGTTTGCATGGCAGGGCTGTAACTCTTCAAGTGCTAAGAGAAGCTGCTGTTGGGTGGTAAGAGTCTCTGGAATATTTTCTCCATGTCTTTCTAAGCAGTGTCCTGAACTACTGCTTCCTTGACCTTGTTGGGTGCAGTAGAGATGGTGGCACTGCCCCTTGGGCCCTGTCCAGGCTGACTTTTGGGTTCATTGGCCAACATTGGCTGACAGTGAGATTGAGGGTGCAGAATCTTGATTCCTGAAATGGGACTTGCTGAACGGCCCCCATTTCTCCTTGATTCTTTTAGAAAAATTGCTTTATTGAAATATTCACTGCCCTAAAATTCACCCTTCTTCTTTTTTTTTTTTTTTTTAAGATTTTTATTTGACAGAGAGAGACAATGAGAGAGGGAACACAAGCAGGGGGAGTGGGAGAGGGAGAAGCAGGGAGCCCGATATGGGGCTCAGTCTCAGGACCCTGGGATCATAACCTGAGCTGAAGGCAGACGCTCAACCACTGAGCCACCCAGACACCCTAGATTTTTATTATTTATTTTACTTTATTAATTTTTAAAGATTTTCTGTATTTGAGAGGGGGAGAGACAAGCAATGGGATAGGGAGTAGCAGACTCCCAGCTGAGCAGGGAGCCCGACATGGGGCTCTATCCCAGGACCTGGAGATCATGACCAGAGCTGAAGGCAGACGCTCAACCGTCAGAGCCACCCATGCGCCCCACGATAGATTTTTATATATTGATCTTGCAACCTTACTTAACTGGTTTATTAGCTCTAACAGTTTTTTAGTGAATTCTTTAGCATTTTCTATATACAGGATCATGCCTTGAGCATTTTCGAACCCTCCTGGATGTTTGAGGAAGAGTCTTGGCCCTGGGGAAGCCCCTTCTTCATTCAAGTTTCACACATTGACCTTGGCTCTCCCACAGGAGGATCCCTCGCTGGAGAGGCATTTTAAGGGCCACCGAGATGCAGTTACCAGTGTGGACTTTAGTCTCAACACGAAGCAGCTCGGTAAGAGGAGGCATCTTTTCCTAGGCACTAGGTTATGAGCTGAGAAGGCGGAGTCTCTAGCTAGGTGGTGTGGCGTGGGGGTAGTAGGGCACCTCGAGGACCCAGGTGCTTTGTTTAGACCTGCATCTAGCTTCAGCTGGCCGACTGTCTGGGTGCTGGGCTTTGTGAACTGCATTCTACATGCAGAGTGTGAGACTCATAGAGTCTGGGACCCTTGCCAAGGGCACGTAGCCTTGGGAGGGGGGCCCAGGGTCTGGGCTTTTCACTGCGTATACCCTGGCCATCTCTTAGGTCTGGCTGGTGGAATGGCCCTAAACAATGGCTCCTTTTTCTTGGGTCCTCGAGGCTGTTGTCCACAGCAGTATGGGGGCTTCCAATGAGAAGGGTGAAGAGCAGAGAGCCCAGTACTCCCCTCCTACCGCTGCCCTTGTGCAGCAGCTGAGTACCCCTGCTCCTTGGTCGCTTGGGGGTTCCTACACAGCTGTCATGGCTGCCACTTTCTTGTTTCTCTCTTTCTTTTTAATTTTTTTTCTTTTTAAGATTTTATTTATTTATTTATTTATCATTCGAGAGAGAGCACAAGTGGAAGGGAGGAAAAGAGGGAGCGGGAGAAGCAGACTCCTGGCTGAGAAAGGAGTCCAGTGCAGGGCTCGATCCCAGAACCCTGGGATCATGACCTAAGCCGAAGGCAGATCCTTAACCAACTGAGCCACCCAGGCGCCCCTGCTTTCTTCTTTCTATGGACAAGGCTCCCCTTTCATCCCATGGTCAGGGGCCCCTGCCAGAGGCTGCTGGTCACTGTAGATGAAGAGCAAAGTGAATTCGTCTGATCTGTCTTGGTGATCTCTAGGTTCTAGTGCCCTTAGGGTGTGTCTGTGGGGGACCCCCACGGGGGATGAATTTTCTCAGAGGCCCGATGGGTTGCAGCCCCAGGCTGGCATGTGAAGGGCATCTCTTGGTCTCGCTCCCCTGTGGGCCTGCTGCTCGGAGAGCTGACAGCCCATCGATGCTCCAGACCCCAGCTCAGCAGTCGAGGGAAGTGCGGTCTGTCTCCTGTCCCCTCACCCCATCGTCCTGCTCGGATGCTCAAGGCCCACCAGAGCTGAGGGTCACCCTCAGGCATCCCTCCTTCCTCAGCCAGTGGCTCCATGGACTCATGCCTCATGGTCTGGCACATGAAGCCCCAGTCACGCGCCTACCGCTTTGCGGGCCACAAGGATGCCGTCACCTGTGTGAACTTCTCCCCTTCGGGACACCTGCTGGCCTCAGGCTCCCGAGACAAGACTGTCCGGATCTGGATACCCAATGTGTGAGTTACAGACTTGGAAGGGCTTGGCTGAGCCTAGGGCTCTGGTGCCGGAGCTGTCCCCACTCAGGTCCTCCCCCTCCCCCCCGGCTCTGGACTTGGCACGGTGGGACATCTGTCCTACTTCTGGAGAGGGGCTATCAGAAGCTGGGGCTCTGGTTGGGACCTTCCCCTTAGGGTCAGGAGAGGAGTTCAGGGTTTACCACTGCCATCCTGGAAGGGCTCCCATCTGGTGTTGCTCACGCATGGGCAGGGTGGGGGCGGTTCTGGCCTTCCTTGTGGGGGTGCTGGGGTGGCAGGCCTACACTGATGCCAGGAGGGGCCCCTGCGAGGGTGGGTAGAGCGTCGATGTGCTCACGGGCCCTCCCGTCACTGCTCCGGGTTTCCTGAGTCGAAGTACCCGTCCGCGCAGCAAGGGCGAGTCTACCGTGTTTCGTGCCCACACGGCCACAGTGAGGAGCGTCCACTTCTGCAGTGACGGGCAGTCTTTCGTGACGGCCTCCGACGACAAAACGGTGAAGGTGTGGTCAACTCATCGCCAGAAATTCCTGTTCTCCCTGAGCCAGCACATCAACTGGGTCCGCTGTGCCAGGTGAGCCTCGTCCTGCCCCAGGCCCCTCGGAGGGACCCCAGGCTTGAGGGGCCCCGGGGCGCTGCCGGCCGCCAGTATATCATGACCATGGGCAAACTAGTTCCTCTTCCATATTCCTGAGCCTCAGTTTCTTTATCGGTGAAATGGGAGCAGAGAAACTGTCACATTGTGAATTGTCAAGAAACTTCTAGCTCACACGTGGCAAGTGAGTGAGTTCATTGCCAGGCACAACTGAGAGTCTCACATCCGGCTGATGCGGCCGGAAGCACGTCAGTGGGGGCGGTTTCGGAGCAAGAGCGCCAGGGCGATGTTGCTGCTACCACTCTACGATTTCTTTTCCCTTTCCACGAGGTCCTGCAGGTTAGGTAGCGTCATTTCCATTTGTCGGATGAGGACACTGAGGCTCAGGGCAGCGCACTATCTTGCCCCTGTGCGCTCGCTGGGTTAGTGGCAGAGCTGGGGTTTAAACCTGCATCTGCCGCTCAGAAGTTGATTTTGCTTGAGCTGCCGGATGGGGGTCGAGGGTTCTGAGGAGGCTGATCTGGAGGCTGACCTTTCGGGGTCCAAGGATTGCGGACATAAATGTGCCTGCTCATAGCTACTCTGATCCTTTCTCCAGAGATCTCTGGGCTCCAGAGGAAGAGGTGGGGAGGGCTGGGGACGCTGGGAAACACTGGGAGTCAGAGGTCGGGGACTATTATGGTGCTCTTCTGGGGACCCTGTGCGAGTTACTTGTTCGCCAGGGCACCTGTGTCCTGGGAGGTCCCTGATTGCTCGGAGAGGCCTCACCATCAGGCTCCTGAGAGTAGGAGAGGCCAGGCCAGCAAACAAGTGTGGAACCACACCAGCCTTTGGTGGTGGGTCCCTAGGACCTCCACACATTTTTGTCGGTAGCTGGTTCTCCGAGTCAAATGTGGACTTGGGGGACCTGGGAACAGAATAACAATACTGATGGTGGCTTCGGGTCACCTTCATGCTAATCGCATCAGCAGTCAGCACGCACTTTGCCACATGCCATTTGCGGTTGGGGGCCTCGTGCACGCGACGCCGTTCCCTGCTCCCCACTAGGTAGGTACTGTTCTTACCCATCTCCCAAAGGGAAAGCCGCTTGCCCGGGATTGTTCAGGATCAGAGCAGGGTGCGTTGCTTTGGCTGGGTCCAGGACTCGGTGGTGGGCAGGGCAGGAAAGTGGCAGTGGAGGACAGCGCGCGGCACCCACAGCGGTGGTGTGACTTGTGCACTGCCTGGTTCAGGTTCTCCCCCGACGGGCGGCTCATCGTGTCTGCCAGCGATGACAAGACTGTCAAGCTGTGGGACAAGACGAGCCGGGAGTGCGTCCACTCTTACTGTGAGCACGGCGGGTAAGTCACCGGACCCTGTCCTCCTCCTGCGGGTGCTTAGGAAAAGCACGGACCTAGGCATGAAGGGGCCCCAGTGACCTTATGTGGGGCCACGTCTCTGCCGCTCTGATTTTTTTTTTTTTAAGATTTTATTTATTTATTTGACAGAGAGATCACAAGTAGGCAGAGAGGCAGGCAGAGAGAGAGGGAAGCAGGCTCCCTGCTGAGCAGAGAGCCTGATGTGGGGCTCGATCCCTGACCCCGAGATCATGACCTGAGCCGAAGGCAGAGGCTTTAACCCACTGAGCCACCCAGGCACCCTGTCTCTGAATTTTTTCCTCTGTGAGCAGGAAGTCCAGCCTCATCCCCATCCCCACAAATAATGGGGCTTAACTTCCAGGCATGTGATGCTTAGGGCCTCTCTTTTCCCTTCACTTCCCAGTTCTCAGAATGGCGGCTTGTCTCTGAACAGAGGTGACCCCGGACCTCCCCAAATCACATTAGTGTGTTACACATGGTGATGGTTTTATCAATGACAGGCTTGTCAGGTTCTTGTAAGTCTTTGGTGGTGGTTCCCATCATGCTGCATCATCAGGAGGAGGGGAGCCCGCGTTGGAGCTGGGCCTCCCCTGTTCTGGTCTCCTCGATGAACCCCAGCTTCTGCCCTCCTCTGGTAGGCTAGGAGCCCACGGCAAGGCTCCTCTGGAGTGCCAGCCGTGATGCCAGCCTGGGTGTCACCTGTGGGCGTACTCGGGGTCCTTGGCCTGCCTCCTGGACGTAGGTCAACCGGCACCCTTGGGGCCCGGCTGGCCCTTCGGGGCTGGGCCTGCCCTGCCTCCCGCTTTGATGAGGGCTCCAGCTCTGACTTGGAACACCCCGAGGCATCAGCTGACCTCTGGGCTGAAGACCACTTTCTCTACTTGGTAAAGAAACAGGGCAAAAGGGAGGTTTGGGTTTGGGGAATAGCCTGAGCAGATGTGCAGGGTTGGGAAAGGGCTGGATGTCTGGGGGTCTGTTCTGAGCCCGGACGGTCCTCCTCTAGCTTGCGGCGGCCCCTGTCTTTGCAGCTTTGTCACCTCTGTGGACTTCCACCCCAGTGGCACGTGCATCGCCGCTGCTGGCATGGACAACACGGTGAAGGTGTGGGACGTGCGGACGCACCGGCTCTTGCAGCACTACCAGCGTGAGTGTCGGTGCGCCACCGCGGCAGGGCTGGGCGGGAGCAGGCAGGGGGCTCATCGCCGTGGTGCTGAAGCGGGCCCAAGGACGGCCTCGGTCAGTGGGGAGAAGCCTCGGGCCTGCTGGGATCTCCAGCAGCCGGTGGTCTGTGTCGTGGCTGTGCAGGCTTGGAACACGGGCCTGGGGGCGGGTTGTGCCACTAGTTGGTGTCCCCCACGCCCTCTGGGAGTCTCACACACGCTGCAGGGTGAGATGCGGAGTTCGAGGGGGATCTCTGGCCAGGGCCCTGCTCAAGGGCCACTTCTCAGGAGCTGCCCTGCTGTTGGCCTAAGGTGAAGGGAGCCGGTCTGTCAGAAGAAGTCACTGTTTGTGCGACCTTGGCCGCCTCTGGCCTCACGGTGTCCTCCGTAGATATGGAGCCATGAACCATAGGGAGTGTCCACTGAGGCTGGAGACCAGGCCCAGGAGGCAGCCCCGGGGCTGTGTCCCCTGATCTAATGGTAGCCCTTGGAAGGCAGAGCGGCAGGCAGTCAACATGGGCTGTGTCAGGCTCCAGCTTTGATCTGGCTGTGATTAGGATGAGCTAGCTAAGGGTGCTGCCGTACGGACCTGTCTTGAGAGCAGGTGTGACTGGGCAGGGCCCTGAGCCGCCTCAGTTGTGGGGGTGGGGCCGGGGAAGGAAGCTGGTGCGGGGCCACGGGAGGAACTGGGAGTTGTGCCAGGGGCGAAATGGTGGGCAGGCCCGTGGGCACGGGGCTGAGACTGGGGAGGGGGAGAGCTGGAGTTGTTTGAGCAGCTGTGGTCATTTGACTTGGGACTGAGTTTAAAGTCCATGGGCTACGTTCCAGAATTCACACCTGAAAATGGGGAGGATGTGTCTGGACAAAGGTGTGGGACTTGGGGTTCAGAGCTCTCCTTCCCACCCACTCTGAGCCCTTCCTAGCTGATTCTCAGATGTTGAGGATGGCACTTTCTCGAGGTAACTGAGGCGAGCAGATCTCCCAAGAAGAGGGAGAGGCTCCTGGTCTTAAAAAGCGTGCGGTGGAGGGTGGGCTCCGTAGCCAGGCTCCGTATTCCTAGTTGTGTGATGCTGGGCGGGTCCCTTGACTCCGCTGGGCCCCCTGGGACAGTGATGGGGCCTCCCTCACAGATGGTGTTGGTAGGGTAACCAGGTGGTCTGTGTCAGGAGCTTAGAGAGAGCAGGAACCAGGTGCAGTGTTCAGGATGCCCGCCTTGCCAAGTCTGGGTCCTGGGAGCCTGGCCTGCACTGCCCCGCACCGCCACCAGGTGGCAGGGGCTAGCCGCAGAACGGGTTCCATCCCCGGCAGAGAGCCCAGGGTTTGTCACAGCCGCTCTTTCAGAAGCAGCTTCCAGAACAGAGCAGCTGTGGGGTCTGCCCTCTACTTGGAGACCACATGTCTCCTTCCTTCAGGCTTCAGGGACCTCTCCTTCGCTGCGGGCCAGGCCCAGGTCGGAGACTGGGCACATCTGCACGGCTGATGGGAAAGGAGTGCTGGGCGGGAAGGCGCCCTGAGTGTGGGGTCGGGAGAGATGGGAAGGGAAGGTGATGAGGCACCGCAGGGTAGGAGGATAGGCTCTTTCCCGTCTGCAAAGGGGGTGGTAATAATACCTTATGGGGTTCGTGAAGCTCTGTTGGGGGCGTCCGTGTCAGTCCTGGGAATGTGGTTTGTACCACAGACGTCTTTTCCCTTTAATTTTGTACTATTTGTTTATTTCACCACATAAGTCTTGACACTGAGGGGAGAGGATGTCTAGGCGACCCCGGGAGGGTCCAGCCTCCCTCCAATGGATCAGGAGCATGGGTGTGGGTTTGTAGCATACATCAGCGGGTACCCACTGGGGAGGACCTCGAATGCCGTACTCTGGCCCATGGTCCCGGAGATGCAATCTGGCTGGCCGTGCTGGGACTGGTCCCATTGTTCGAGGCGTGAAGGTCTGTCTGGGAGGACAGCAGTGCTGCGAGCCTGCATGGGGCAGGCGGGGGAGCTCGATGCGTCTGGGTGACTGGCGGGTGGGCCACTTGTGCCCGGTGTCTGAGTGAGGGCCGGGCATCCGAGTGGGGTGGGGATCGGGCCCAGGGGGGTAGGTTTTGGAGATTGAATGGAGTCAGGAGGTGATGCTTTGGGTTGAACAGGCAGCTGGGCCCAGGAATCGGGGGCTTGAGAAGGGCTGAGGCCATATCCTGGGTCCCTGCGATTGAGGGGCCATGGAGGGGAAGGTCCACAAAGCAGCCAGAGTGAGGGGTGGGAGCCCTCTCTCCCAGTACGGGAGGGCTCACGGGGCAGAGCCAGGGGCACGAAGGAGCGCGGCGTCTCCTGAAGAGTGTGATCCGGAGGGGGAGTTGGGCAGGCGAGGAGGGTGGTGGGTGCCGGAGAGAGGTCCCTGGGTTTCTCAAGGGGGCAGCCTTGGCGGTGGGTGGGCCTGGGAGGTCAGTGACTGGCAGGGCTGGGGAGGTGGTGTGACGGCTCAGGTGGCATCAGGAGCCAAGTCCTGAGGGGACCCGGGGTGCAGGAGCCTGACAGGCTCCACAGAGAGGTTTCAGTGTGTTTTTTGCTATTGTCCTTTGCTCTTGTGACAGAGCCACCCGGTGTCTTGTTCCTAAGCCACCCCAATATAGATCAGACGCCTTAGGGTCTTGGAGTACCTTGTAAACAACCGGGTTTCCTCAGCCTCCTGCCCAACGTGTGGCGCACGGGGCAGCAAACTCATCCCACTGCCTCTAAGCTCGCCGGCTGGGGCTCCAGGAGAGCCCGGTGGGTCTGAGCGCATCGGCTGGGGGACAGACTCCTCATCTTCTGCTCGAGGGCCCTGGCCAGGTGTGCTCAGGCCCAGCGCCTTCCCTTAAGGGCTCTGTGGCTGAACTTTCTACCCGAGGAGCTCCCCCTCACCCCTTCGTAGCAGCTGCTCCCTCATCCTCAGAGGTGCCGGGGTGTCTTTTTGGAGGCTGACATCCCGAGAAGGACTCCTGGCACTCTGGTAGCACGTGCCTGGGCTGTTTCCGGTCCCCGACCCTTGGAGGAACATTTTTAAGGCTAATGTGACATCCCATGTCTCCCTTGGTGACTCCAGATGAGCCACGTGAGGTTGTCGGGCTTTTCTGAGACCCTTTGATTCCTGGTACTGCTGTGTGTGGTCAGCAAGCCCAGCCTGCCCGTGTCCACCTGCCCTGTGGTCGTGCGTCACAGAGGACACTTCCTGTCCGCTGCTGGGTCGCTGGGACTTAATTCGGGCAACAGCAGGCAGCTGGCACCACTCATCTCAGGCAAGGAGTTTCTTGGCTCTAGCCTGTCACTGTGGGGAGCAGTTCTGGTTTCCCACCTCAGCAAGGAGACGGTGGGGCTGCTAGAGCCCTGGGAGCGCCGGGCTCCATATGCTCTGAGCCCACACGAAGGCTGTTCAGACATCTGAGCAGCAACCCCCATCCGGAACCCATAATGGGGTTTGCAGCTTGCAGGCACGTGCGGGTCCGCCATCCGGTGACGGACTCGGGCGGGGGGGCGAACAGGGCAGGGCCACTCCCCATTTCACAGATGGGCAGTTAGAGGCTTGCCTGTGGTCCCGCAGCTGGGAAGCTGGGAATCCGAGTCTCCACCGGAAGGCCTCTGAGTGTGGCGTTCTCTCTGCCACCCCAAGCTGACTTCCTTAACGCCATGTTGATTCTTATCATTTGCTTCTCTGTCCCCTGGTTCCTAACACCCCTCCGCCATACACCAGATGTGGTCATGGAGGGTCTTCAGGAGGCTGTGCAGTCGGTGGGGCTGGCCTGTATCCTTTGCTTAACATTTGGGGACCGAAAGTGTGGGTCAGGAGGGCAGTACACTGTCCCATCTAATCTGGCCAGCTCACAGGCCTTTTCCCATGCAGCATCCCTAAGTGGCCATTTAGGTGACATTCACATGGAGGCGGGTTTTGAGCATCCTTCCTTGCTGGTATCGGAGCACCGTCATTGTGTGACTCCGTGGTCCATGGAAACGCAGAGTCGCTGGTGCTGCCAGCGGCACACCTGAGAAGCCGCCCCAGGGGAAGGGAGCCGAGCCCTTCGTGAAGGTGGTGGGCCGGGGCTTGGCCTGGGGTGGCCTGTCTTACAGAGCTGCCTCCTGCTTGTGTACCTGGGCCTTCTCCAGGGCCCACCGGGCAGTGGGCTGGGTTGGCTGAGGGCTTGTACGTGCAGTGCTGTGTGGGCAGCGTGGGTTGTGGGTACCTAGGACTCTTCCTTAGTCCCTGTGTGGCCCGCAAGCCATGGCCAGTTCTCAGTGCGTAGGGGCAGGGTCTGCAGGGGCCTCCGTCCCACCCTCTCTGGGCTCCCAGGGACCTGTAGAATCTTGATGTTGGTGTATCTCTGCCCATGGGTTGGAATCTCTTCTCTGGGGCACCCTGCTGTCACTTGACACTGATCGCTGCCGTGGAAGCAAGAAGAGGACCTGCAAGCTGTGGGCTTGATGAGAAGTGGATTGTTCCCGGACAGTCACTGCTCGGGACTTAATGGCGGGAGCCTCCCTGGGGGACTGTCGTGCAGGGCTGATTCTTTGGATGAGGTCTCCCTAGAATGTGTCTCCCACCGCCGTGGGGCCAGAGGGGCTGTCCCAGGCTGGTGGGGCCGGTGGGAGAGGCAGGAGCATGGGGAGGGCAAGGCAATGGGTCCTGGTGTCTAATATACCCTCCTCCCCCGGGCTCAGCCCTCTTCCGGAGTAAATGGTTCCAGGTGTTTCCGCCCCAGCGAGGAGGCCTTTGATATTCCTGCTGTTTAAAACAGAGCAGGACTTCTGGTCCCCGCCTCTGGGGGAGATTCCCTCTGTGGGGTAGACCTGCCCAGCTGGGAGGCCCCACACGGTATCCACATCCCGACCCTACCGCCCTGGGGGTGTGGGGAAGCCCTGGGCTCCCTGAGCTCGCCCTTCCCTGAGCCCCACCCCACTCCTGCCCCCGCTGCTGCTCTGCCGGCTTTGCCTCAGGTGGGGCTGGGTGGCGTTCATTCCTGGACAGGCTGCCAAGGGCTGAAGAAACGAGAATAGTGTGCTCTTCTCCAGGCGCAGGGAGGTAGACGTGCCAGGGGCAGCATTTGAAGAGGCCCGAAGGGAGATGGGGCCTGGGGAGGTAGAGGCAGGGCAGGCTGCCTCGCAGAGCCGTCCCACCGTGAGGCTCCCCTCCTCCCACCCCACTTCACTGCCAGCATGAGCCAGCAATCTGGCGAGCATCACTGGCCCCTCGAGAGTGCAGGGCCCTAGCTTTTAGCCTGTAGATGCCTGACCTAGAGGGCTGGAGGGAGGGTGCCGAGCCAGACTGGGCTCCTGCCTCTCTGGGCATGACTCATTCTTTTGGGGGGAAGGAAGGATTCACTTTTTATCATTCACCCGGTTGTGTAATCACAGTGACTGTATTCTGATAGATAAAAAAAAAAAAAAAAAGAATCTGGGGCGCCTGGGTTGCTCAGTCAGTTAAGTGGCTGCCTTTGGCTCTAGTCATGATCCCAGGGTCCTGGGATCGAGCCCTGCATCAGTCCCCCTGGTCAGCGGGGAGTCTGCTTCTCCCTCACCCTGTGTCCTTCTCCCCGCTTGTGCGTGCGCATGCGCACACATGCTCTCTCTCACTTTCTGTCTCACAAATAAATAAAAAAAATAAAAATTAAAAAAAAAAAACCTGTAAGTATGCAGAGTAAAAATGAGAAGTCCCATATTCCTGTCCTCCCCAGAGGACTCTATAGGAGGTCTCTATCTGGAGCTTCTGTCCACGTTCCTCTGCATATATGTGTCCCCTTCCAGATGTGGGGAGTAGCAGTCACACTCCGCGTTACAAATGTTCTTTCTGCTTCTGCTTGTGGCTGGCTCCTGCCTGTTCATTTCCCGATGGGGTCAGCTATGGCTGAATTCTTTGGCTCTCCGTGCACCAGGTCTTGGTAAACCCTGAGGACACTGACCTTGCCCACCCGCCGTGGCCGTGAGTGTGGGGGATGGGGTGGGCCGAGGGCTCTGTGCCCTGCCTCTGCGGAGACCCCCTCATTGCCTCTGCAGGCTGGCCTCCGCAGCCCTGGCTCCTGGAGAGTGCTCAGAGGTACCGTGTTATGTAAAGCCCTGGCTGTCTCCCCAAAGTGTGCTTGGGAACGTGTACCCACGCTCCCCAGGCCTGCTGGCACATCAGCTGGGCCGGTGTCTGGGGGCTCCCCACACCCCTGGGGCTCTGCGGAAGGCCGACCCACGGCGGCTGTGTTTCCGGCCCAGCTCTGGTTCTTGCAGCCTCTCAGGGCCGGGCTGGGGGGCTGGTTTCAGAATTTGTCTTTCCGTTTGTAGCCGTTCTGGCTCAGCAGGCCATGCTTATGTCACCCCCGCTGCTGTCCCCTACCTGGCGCGCTGTAGTGGGGGTGACGGCACCGAGGTGTTCTTCAGCAGCTGCTTTAAGAAGCTGTGAGGGAGCCGGTCCTCACATTGTCGCCCCCACGTGGCCTGCCTGGGCCCAGCTCACCGGCCACTTTCGGAGTCCTGCTCAGTGTCGGGCGCTAAGCCCGGAGGCCAGGACCCGACACAGCCTCCGCCTGACAGAGCACATGGTCTCGCGGGAGACCTGGCCACGCTACACAGAAATGTGAACCACCACGGTGAAGTGCGCCCACCGGAGGCTCATGGTGCTTTGGGGGGACAATTCAAGGGGGTGGCCCCAATGAGGTCAGGAGGCTTCCCGGAGGAGGTGACTGAGCAGTGAGCTTCAGCCACCCTTCAGGGGGGTCAACTTCAAGGTCGGGGTGGAGGTGGGCAAGAGTCTCCACAGAGCTGTGGAACAGCTGGGCAGCTCACAGGGCTGGGGTGGCTGGATCTCGCAGAGTGAGGGTCCCCAAGATGGACGGGTGCAGGCCGGGTCACTGGGGAAAAGAAAGTCACACAGATGAGGTGGACAGCGGAGTGGATCAAGCGGCAGGGCCTGGAAACTGCGAGTGACAGCCGGAGCAGCAGAGAGGCCCATCGGGGGGCTCCCTTTGTACAAAGGCCTCACGGGTGGACCCCTGGGGTGGGCCCCTCTCCACCGCACCCCAACCCCACCGTGGGTGCCGAGATAGAGTGGGAGAAACGGGCGCAGTGTGTCAGGGTGCTTGCTCAGGGTCCTAAGGCGAGGGCCAGTGGGGAAGCCTGACGGGCTCCTGAGTGTGCATCTCATCGCCTGCCCCGCACGCGTACTCTCGTTGGGCAGGGGCATCGTATTGGCGCCTCAGGGATGGTCTTTTCCGTTCGATTTGCTCTAAGGAGCGGTATGAGAGAGAACTGGCGCTGCGTTTGAGCCCTCCGTGCCCGGCCGGCCGGACCGCTCCACGCGGTGGGAGAGCTAGAGGTCTCGCCCGGGCCCACGTGGGCTCCCACCTGCCCTGTGTCTCCTGCTGCCTGTCCTCAGTGCAGGGCGAGTCTGCTCCTGGTCTTTGGTTGTGGGGCTCCCCGCCCCGTCACTGGAGCTGGGGCCTCCCTGGCCCGGCCCCGAGCCAAGCCTCGGTTGGCCCCAAGTGCCCGTCTTCAGGCTTTAGCTGCATTCTCAGGCCTCCCAGTCAGCGCCTAACTGACATATCGCCCCCACTTCCAGTGCACAGCGCGGCGGTGAATGCCCTCTCCTTCCACCCGTCTGGAAATTACCTGCTCACCGCCTCTAGCGACTCGACCCTGAAGATTCTGGACCTCATGGAGGGCCGGCTGCTCTACACACTCCACGGGCATCAGGTGAGGGCATCAGCCTGGTGCTGGGTGGTGTGGAGGGAGGCGGAGGTGCCGTCTTGAGGCCCCTGCAGGGCTGAGGTTCCCCGCAGGTGGCGCTTCCCTTGGAGCCCGCTGGGGACGGTTTCTGTGGTTCCCTCACAGCCTGGGCGGTGGGGTGAGATGCAGAAACAGGTTCACCCCTTGCAGGACCTGTGCCCTCTGGCAGAAGTGCTGGGCCTGGTACTACAGCTGAGAAGGCGGTGCAGGGGTTAACCGGGGAGGGGGGTGGAGGCATCCGGACATGGTGGGCACACTTTCCCCAGCACCAACCTCCAGGGGGCTGCATGGAATCTGTCCCACAGTGACCTCCAGTGTCCCTTGGTCCAACAGTTGAGTAGAGGCCTGGAACCCATGCCCTGAATCGGGCTCTCTTGGGGGTTCTGCGGACATGATGCCTTTGGAGACAGAAACCACAGGTGTCTCTCAGAGGCAGGTGCTAAGGGGGGGGACATTTTCCTCTGTGTGTGTGTGGGTGTGTGTGTGGTTTGCGAATTCCTGGAATTGAATCGAGGGAGCAGAGGTCTTCTCTCAGAGTGACTTTTGCTAGTGCAGCCAGTGGCCTGGACTCCCTGGGCACTAGGGACCAGCACTAGCCCCTGTGGGCAGGCCGTGGGGCGGTGGGCCGCTTGTAGCTCCCCCTAGCAGCTGGCCTAGGGGCCGGCCTCTCGCAGCACCCCGTCAGGAAGTGTGGGTGAGCGTAGCAGTCATTGGAATGTCTCCTGTCGCGACATAACTGCCACCGCCAAGTGTGGCAGGGGGTGTGGAGACGAGAGTGTTCAGTTCATCCCCTTCTCCGCCTGTGAGCGGGAGGCAGGCAAAGAGCAGAGTGGGGATGGACTCTTGAGGGCTCAGGGAGGCCCGCTTGTGCTCATGCATCTCGGGCCAGCAGCCAGGGGTGAGGGCCTAGCTGGAACTCTGGCTCCTCCCGCCCTCTGAGTCGGCCATGTGGGGGCCGTTGGCCACGGCTCGGGGTGGGAGCGTGGGCCTTTTCTTCGGCTCTCCTGGGCCTTGGAGGGCTGCCTGCTCCCCTCAGCCCATGGTGACCGCTTGTCCTCCCTGTCCCATGTGTGGAGTGCAGGGCTGGTGGCCCCTCCCCGCGGCGGCCGGGCCGTCTAGGTGTGGTATCTGGCCTCCGGGCTGGGTGATTCCCGGGAAGCCGCCCCGTCAGCCCTTTGGCGAGTCAGTTATTCAGACTCACGTGTAACCAGTTTGGGCTCTTAATAACCAGGAGGGCGTCTGAAAACCACGTGAGTGGTGCTCTCCCCCCAACTCCCCACAGAAAGAAAAAGCAATATCCAGAAACATTGTGCAAAGGCGCGCTAGGTGATCACCAGGGGCTTTTGGGGTGTGTGTGTGGGGGGGTTCTCTTTAAACTGCCGACTCGCCTCTCAGCCTGATAAGCCCAAAATGTGGTGTGTAGAATGCTAGTCCCGTGTTCGGGCACAGCATCGGGCACATAAAGGAGACCTGTTGGCATCGTTCTCCTGGACAAGCGACACAGGGAACAAGGGAAACCGCGTGCTTGTCTGTCGGCTGTGGAACCCGGACATGTGGGAACTGGGCTGCAGGACAGCTGGCAGTTCGCACAGCCCCGGGCGGGCTCCCTGCTTGTGAAGTCCCTTCCCTGGCCCATCCCTGCAGGAAGCTGTGCGCCTGAACTCTTGGGGGACTCGAGCATTCATGTTGTGTTCCAGCAGGTGGCTGAGTGCCCCGTCAGGCCCAGGTACCACCAGCCACATCCCGAAGCCTGGGACTGAGCAGCCCCAGGGCTCCCGAGTGGATCCGCGGTGCCTAGGGCTTCTGTCCCACAAGGCCTCTGTGGCTGAGGCCCAGGGAGCGGTTTGGAACTGTAAGGACCCCGCGCAGCTTCGGGTGGCAGAGCTGGGACTGGTATTCAGGTCTCTGCGGTTCCCACGCCACTGACTTGCCTCACACATCCGGCTTTTAGCGATCGAGTTGTGATTTCACTCTTGTTTTCCGATTCCTATTCTGCGTAGGAGGCCAGCAGGCTTTGTGACCACTTGCGTCCCAGCCTTGCTGCTACGTGACCTCATTCCGGTCCGGCAGGAGGGAACCCCGTGGAACTTAGGTTTGGACTTGGCGGCCCTCCTCGGGACAGTCCCCAGGCATGGGAGGGAAGAGCATTGGGAGGGAAGGCTGGTGAGTCGTTCTGCCAAGTGGAACACACCCCCTCGTGCTTCTAGTTCCACACCTGCGAGGAGGGACAGCGCGGGCTCAGGGGCAGGCCCGCCAAGAGGAGCCAGCCCCCGGGGAGCTGAGGCCGGCGGGAGGCAGGCCTTGGCCAGGAGGGGGCTCCGGGCGTATGCCAGGGAAGTGTCTCTCTGTCCGCGTGTGAGGGCCGGGCCTGAGCCAGCCCCTCTGGGGGAGCAGTGAGGGAGGATCAGGGAGGAGGAGGCGGCTCAGGGGCAGCAGTGCTGTTGGGCTAACACTCTGATCTGGGTTGAGGCTGGAAGTCTGATATGCCATTTCGTGGTCTCCTCAAGGCACAGGGGACCAGGATGGAGGCACTTGCCAAGTGCCAAAGCTAAGGTCAGGATCACCCGAGATAGCCTGGGTCTCCCGTGCTGCGTTGAGGGCAGCTCGTCAGCCCAGGAATCTGACCACAGCAATGGTCTGCTGCTTGTCTAGCACACAGTCGGCCATAGTGCCCATCGGCCCCGGGTGAGGCTGGCTCCCTTTGTGGGGTTAGGTGTGGACATCAATTCTGAGTTCATTGCGGGCCTTAAAAATTCTGGTGTTTCTCTCCTGCAGTCCTGGCTTTGGGACTCTGAGCTACGAAGGGTCATTTAGGGGAGGTAGCCGGGGACCGAGAGGGGCTTCTGCCCCACGGGAGCTCGATGCCACCTCAGCTGTACCCCAGGAATGGTTCTTTGGCTGCAGCTGGGGCCCATGGGGCTCTTTAGAAGTTGCCAGTGAGTGTCTTCGAGTGATTGAGCACCAGGTGCCGGGCCGAAAGCCAGGCAGGCCCTTTGCTTTCTGCAGCCTTGGGGCCCCAGCTGCTGCAGCTGTGAGGGCCCCTGGCCGTGAGGAGGCAGCGGGTGGTGGGGCTGGTGGGACAGGCTGACGGGAGCCTGTTGGGGCGGAGGGAGGGTAGCCCTCTGCCTCCAGTGGTGTGCCCACCCCAGGTGGAGGGTGGACGGCATAGGGAGGGCGCTGGCAGCCTGGATGTGGTGCATTACCCTCTTTCCTCTGCCTTTGCCCTGGGAACACCAGAGCGGTTTCTCTCAGCAGACTGAGCTAGTAAAGAACCTGCACTAGTCTCCTTTGCTAGCGTCTTTGACCGAGGCGAGTGCTGGGAGCCATTCTGTGGGGCAGGGTGCACACAGCCTTGTCTGGCAGGTGATGGCGCCCAGCTTTTTTAAGGAAACACCCCAATATTCCCAAGAACAAACAGCTCGTGCTTACCTGTTTCTGTTTTGGAAAAGCCATGGCTACTCTCCCACCTAGTTCAGCCAAAAAGTCTGAGCCTCAGGAGGCGGGAAGAAGGGTGTCAGGGTCAGCCCATTCCAGCTTTGCCTCTTACCCTGGGACGTTGGGCAGGACCTTGAGCTCTTCCTTATTTGTAAGAACCACTGCGTCTGCCTCATCAGAGGGGAGCACGTGTCTACATGCCCCAGCACCAGGCACGGTAGGTCTTTACAGATACTGGTCCTTTTCCACTTCAGCTCTTAGGAAAGATCCTGGGCTGCTCTAGGTGAGACCTCTTTAAAAGGCCATTGAACGTTTCTGTAATGGGCATGGTCCTGGCACCCTGGGTGGGCAGTCAGTCTTCCATAGGAAAAGGAATCCCTGGCTGGGGTCTCGGATGGCTCCGCCCCCTCTGATGGCTCCGCCCCCTCTGATGGGCCCCGGGCCACAGCCATCAGCCTCTCCCTCTCAGGGCTGGGGAGTGCCTGTCGCCCTTCCTTCCATCACCCACGGGGTCTTTCAGGGGTTTATCTAGCTCTTCACTTTGTTTGGGCTCGTCCTCATCTCCCCTAGAACACTCCCTTGCTTTGGCTTCTCTTTGGCCACAGAGCTCCTGAAATCTGTCCTTGTGGTGACTCTCCGCCTCAGCGCACTTGTCTGAGTAGGTGTGGCCTGCTGGTGCCTTGGTCCACAGGTCTGTTGCGGTGGCCTTTAGTAGTCCCGCCCATCAGGCCGTCTTTTCTCGGGCCTGCCTCCCGGAGGACGGGCCAGGTATCTTGGCAGGGGGGCTGGCCGGGGTGCCATTGCCCTCTCGGAGGCTCTGGAGGGTCTCACTCTGGCGATCAGCCACAGTGGTGACAGTTAAGCAGGAGGAAGAGGGGGTCCCTGCTTCTTGCCGGATCCAGGGCAGACTTAGGGGTATCAGCACACAGGGGCCTCATCCTCTGCCACCCCTCACCTTGCAGCAGGGAAGAGCAAGAGAAGGAAGGGCTCTCCCACCGAGTACAGCTGTTGTTCGAAGCCCCAGGCCCCACGCGAGGCCCCCGTAGCTCCGTGTGGCAAGTGTGGGGGCAGTGTGCTAGAAATACGGATTTATTTTTCTGTATTTTCTGAAACATAATCTTGAGCCATGCTCATTTGGTTTAAGTCCCCAGAGCTATTTGGGAGAGGATGGTGGGCGGGACGTGGGTGGGAGTTAAGTCTGGCATTTCTGGCTAGGCAGTTGGTGTTCGTGTTGCTGCGGAGTGACTGAGCTGCACGGGGACTACTGGGCATGTGGGTCCGTGCGCCCGGGCTGGCTCCAGGGCCTGGAACCCCGAACCAGGGCTGCCGTCCGCACCTGGGGCTGTGCTCCGAGGCTTGGGGGTTGTGAAATCACAGGCTCAGGCTATGGGATCCCCCAGGGTCACTGGGAGCTTGGGCCATGCCAGAGCTGAGGCTGGGCCTGGGGACGTGGCATTTAGGGGGGCACAGGGTCGAGGAGGAGAGGTGGCAGAGTGGCCTGGAGCACGTGGGCTGCTTCAGGTGGAAGGAAGCTCTCAGAAAGTGCCCTGCTCCCTTTGGTTCTTCCAGCAATCTGCGGCCCTGGTGTAGTCATTTCAGTTTGGAGAATTACGTTTATGCCTGGAAGGCTCAGCCCCAGCTTGGATGGTTGGGTCTCACCTCCGGGGAGAGGTGAGAGGACGTCAAGGGGACATCAAGCTCATTTACTCCAACCTGTGTAACCGAGAGGCTGGCCTGGCCTTCTGTTCCCCACCGGCAGCCCAGGGGTGAGGATTGGGGAGCAGGTGTCCTCGGCCAAGGTCAGGAGAGAGCCTCAGCATTCCTGACCCCCTGCTTCTCCCAGAGGCCGCTCCTTGTCCACAGGGTCACTACTCAGAAGAGTCAGCCCATGGCAGGTGCTGGCTGGTGAGTGCAGGAGCCTCCCTGTTGTGGGGGTTTGCGGAAGGAGCAGCCTGGGCACGTCAGAGTCAGAGCGCCCACGCCGGGGGCTTCTCAGGCCTCCCTCGTCTCCATATCTTTGTTAGATGGTCACCCTTTTACCTCTGCTCGAGGCATGTGATGTGACAGTCCTATTTGTTTGCTGGCAGTCAGAAAAACATTTCAAAAGCCTTGGAGGTGGTGGCGGATGGGTACCTGCTGGGTCTTTGGCAGCATAGACGTCACGCCGTGGCCAAAACTTCAGGTGCACAGGGGCCTCAGGGAGTCAGGTGGAAGGGAGCGAGGAGAGCAGAGAGGTCTGGACAAGCTATAGGGGCTACGGAGAGAGAGTCAGCAGGAGCTATGGGATCTAAACACCGTGGGTTCCTTTGTTTTGCCTTTTTTTTCCCTCAAACTTTCTTGATTGATGCTTGACGCTTTGCTGTGCGAGAACGAAGAAAGCCGACTCTGTGCGTCCCTTGGATCTGGTGGGTGTCCAGGCAGAGACAGTATGTGATGGAGTGACCGGGTGCGGGTTCAGCCAAGCCGGAGGGCCACGTGTGGCTGGGTCAGGAGGGAGAGTGGGGTGGAAAGCCGGGCTGCGTCCCGCACTTGTGACGACCAAGCAGAATCATCTCACCGAAGACCGACTGGCCAGATCTGGAGAGGGAGGAAAGGATCTGGTTGGGCTCTGAAGGGTCCCTGCCAGGGGGTGTGGCTTGCAGGCAGAAGGGGACCAGGACGTCAGGCAGGTGGGCACCTCTGGCAATCAGACCACACTGCTGAAGTCTCAGCCAAGAGCTCAGAGTCACGCTCCGGAGTCACTGCAGAGGCCCTTGCCAGGGCGCAGAAACCCCTTGGTGACATCCCTGCCCTGAGCCCGTGACCTGAGGCCCTGAGAGTAAGGGCCTGAAAAGAGTAAGCCACCCTGAAGGCAGAAGGATCTCAAAGAACGGACAGCCCATCTGATGGTTGTCAGTGATAAAAGGGACCCCCCCAGCCCCCCAAGTCACGGTGGTTTAGAAGCTAGAGTGCCCTCCTAAATAACTGCTGGGCTAAAGAGAATCATAGCGGAACCTCAAGGTCTGTAGGTGGCTGCTGGTGAGAGTGTTGCATGTTGGAAACTTTGGGGATGTATCTAAAGTAGTAAATCAGAGGCACACGTGTAGCCTTAAACGAGTCGATTTAAAACTGAGAAAGATTGGAAAGAATTGAATTAAGAGCTCGATGCCAAAAGTCGGTGAAAGATCCTGAAGGCAAGATGAGACCCTCTGGAGCTTGTGGTGAGGAACAGCGAGCAGGCCGGTGGGGCTGGAGCACCAGTGAGGGCGGGAAGGGTGGGTGGGGGTTCTGGCGAGGTCGGTCTGGGCCCCAGAAGGGGGGGTTGTCAGTGGTGGAGAAGCCCGGTCTACATTCCAGTCCCTATGGGCTCTGGCCCACGGCGGAGCTGCTTTTGGGGGCCTCAGACTGGCGAGAGCCTCTGTGGGAGGGTGCTCTCCGAGAACACCAGGGTGCCCGGTGCAGGAGCGAGCCATCCTCTGGGTAGACGGGCACTGCCGGGGAGGACTGGGCAGAGTGTCTGGCACTTGGACTCTGGGGAAAGCTCAGCACCTGCTCTCCGGTCCCAGGCCCCCGTCAAGCCACAGGCTGCTGGCCGCCTTCTTCAGGGGTGCTGCTGCAGCGGGCCTCCAGCATCTCGTCCCCAGCTTGGCGTCTGGTGGTTGAGTGACAGCAGGAAAGAAGACTGATGAGTATTTGTTTGGTTCCTTAGTTGCTGTGACTTTGTGGAAACTGGCTGGGCCTCCATGAGCTCTGGGCAAACGAAGAGCCCAGCTCTTTTGACACTCCTGTGTCTTGGGTTCCCTCTTCTTTCCCTCTCCCCTCTTTGTTTTTCCACAGGATGAAAATAGTTTTGTTGTTTTGTTTTTATGTTAACATAGCAACGCCATGTACTCATTGTTTAAGAACTCAAAGTTTGGGAAATTACAGGATTTCCAAGAATCAAGTAAGAGTCATCTGAAGTTTTCTCCCCCCACCACCCCGGAAGTCCTGTTCC
Organism: Procyon lotor; assembly: GCA_028646535.1. NCBI lineage: Eukaryota > Metazoa > Chordata > Mammalia > Carnivora > Procyonidae > Procyon > Procyon lotor. Next base: position 15,170,225 of record CM053603.1, on the reverse strand, counting down.
CCCTTGGGGGTTGTCCATCTGGAAGAGTGTCTCCAGGATCCTCGGGCTGCCCCCTCCCCCTCCCGCACTCAGCCCCACACTGGCAGCCCGTGATGCCTTGCACCTGGCATTTTGCACTCAACTGATGTCATTGCCGTCGCTCCCAGTCATAAAGATGAATCTCCTTTGTCCTATTGGTTGGCCATGTAGGGCTCCTGGCTGCCCTGATCCCCGGGCGCTGGGAGCCCCACCGGTGGGAGAAGGCGGGGAAAGGCACAGAGAGAGGGGGCAGCTTTCAGGCCTTGGTCTCCCTTCTGGGACGTGCCACCTGTAGGGAAGGGTCAGCATGCAAACCATCCTCCAAAGATTAAGTGGGTCAGTGCATGTCATTGTTAACTGGCCTTATGCTTACTTTCTTCCTCACCACCCTCATGGGCATCTTGGAGAGGAGGAGCCATGGGTAGATTCGGGAAGTGGAAGAATCTTTTGTCCTGCCCAGGATACTTTGGGCTCCGGGAGCAGCTTTCCACCTGCCTGTCCCTTCTGGGCAGGAAGAAGCTTATCTTGTTCTGTGACCACAGATCCCTCTTTTAGCTCATAACTTGTCTTTTCTGGCCTCAAGCGGAAGGTGCATCCCAGTGTTCCCCTTGTCCATGCATCTACTGCTTCTCCTAGCCCTATGGCCACAGGCACCCTTTTGGGCAACTGGGTCTCTTGCTGCTCCCTGCTCTGGTCTGGAAGAAAGGAGGTGGCCTTTGTGACAGAGGCCACGCTGTCGTCAGGAGAGAAGCTCTTTTTTCTGGTTTTGCCTGAGGGATGCCAGGTCCTGGCAGACGGACGGTTTGGCTAGGAGGAACTGGTGGCTTACCGTGCGGTGCGAACAGACTCGCTTTGGGCATCTTTCTGCTGTGGATGTCGGGCGTGTGGGAGAGAGCCTTCCCTCTTTCCCGGGAGATCATGCCCTGCTCCTCCAAGCCGGGATGTGCTCCGGGCCCTCCAAGCGCTGGCTGCACTGGTCTGGCATCCCCTTCCCACGGTCGTGCAGACCTTCAGCCCCAGGGAAGCCAGAGCGGGCCCTTCTCTCCTCAGGGTCCTAACATAAGGCACGTGATGTGCGTATTAGGGGGAATGCATCTTGTCGCTTCTCTGCTCAGGCACCTTTGATAATCCCTTCCCCTGCCCCTTCCTGCCCTGGTCTGGCCTATTGTGTCCCCTGGACTCCCTGATGGCACCCTGCTTCTGCTCATCAGCTCCTGGTTGGGGCCGCGCACTTCTCTCCTCGGCTGCAGGGTGGTGTCGGGGCGGGGAGCACGGCTTGGGCCAAGGGGACCAGGTTCTGGAGCCGGTGCCCAAGGATGAGTCAGGGCACCTCTCTGACATCCAGCTCACCCTTGGGAAGCGGGGACGGTGATGTCAACCCGGCAGGGCCATCAGTGTGCACTGTCCTGCTCCCTCCTCCCTGCCTACCCACCACCCCGTGACCTGGCCGGGAACCTCGAGGCTGAGCTCCAACAGGTGCCTCTGCCAAAGCCTGGGGAGGACTAGGGGCCCCATGAGGCCTCAGCCCTCGGTCTTCCCGCTGCTCTCCTTCATGAGCTGGTTTTTTTCCTATGCCTTTAGATGCTACAGTGACCTTTGGTGTTTGTTCTTTTTTGTCTGTTCTGATAGGGCCCAGCCACCACGGTTGCCTTTTCAAGAACGGGGGAGTATTTTGCGTCTGGAGGTTCTGATGAACAAGTAAGTAAAGAATGGTGTGAGCAACATTGGCAGATACTTACCAGAAGAGAACAGGAGACCAAGGCACCTTGAAGATGGGCCAGGTGTCGCCAGCTTCCTTGGTGGCTTTCAGTGACCATGAAGGCTGAAACTTGGGCTGAGGTGCTCAGACCCAGGGTGCTCCACTTGGGAGCTATTTGAGGGGCCCTGTTTTCAAACCGTTTGGCTACGGGGCGAAGACATGTGTGAGGAGGTCCTGTCCCATTTTGTCACCCTTTGTGCCGAGGCTTTCTGCCTGTCAGCCCTGGCGCCTCCTGCCCAGAATGTTCCTTCGCTTGGTGCTGGGCCTCACAGCTCTGACTGTTCAGCCCAGGAAAGTTCCATTGGCCTCCCAGCGAGCCCCAGCCCCAGCCCCAGCCCCGTGGACCGATTTGGGTTGAGTTTGCGCCAGGAAAGCAGAAGGTGGTTGGAGGCTTTTTCGGCACGGCCTGGATAAGAGACCGTGGGCGTTCTCCCGTCCCAGCACCAGCTCCTGTGCTAACCAAACAAGGGAGGAGGAAGGCCCAGGGGACCCCTGAGCTGTCCCCGAGCGTGGAGGCCCGGCTCATTGCTTAAGGGAAAATTGTACAGTAAAGTCACACCATAAGTAGTCCCGGTAAAAGAAAGTCACGGGGTCCAAGAGGCGGCCTGGTAGAAAGTAGGGCTTCCGCCCACTCTGGCCCCTCCTCAGGCCGTCCCTACAAGCAGCTCCCTGGCTGCCTTCTGAAAGCCGGCTCCGAGAGCCTCTGTGGAGAGACATGTGAATCTGTCCCCATCCCGGGAACATAGTCAGCAGTTGGACCCCCTAGACAAACAAGGGGGTGGGGGCACGTGCTAATTCTGTTTGTGAGCAGGAGGAGGAACGAAGGCCTCGGCGCCCGTGAGTCAGGGGGCAGTAGATAGTGGGCTGCCCTGGGAGTGGCGAGCGGCCTCCCACAGAACCAGGCTTGTGGCTTCGTCGCAGGAAGGGAGGCCTCCCGGGCGTGGTAAGCTCTCATCTGACGAGGATTCGGGGCTCTTTCTGGGCCCTCTGCTGAGCACTGGCCATACCATGGCTCCTGCCACGCCGTAAGCCACGCTGGTGCAGGGCAGCCTCGTGGGGCTGACACCTTCTAGCAGGAGCTCTGTTGCTCCCCAACAGGGCCGTTGGCCAGCCCTTTGCTGGGGGAGCCTCAGGACGTGGCGCTCCTTCAAGCGGAGCGGGGAATGATGAGTGTGTTAGCCACAGCTCCCTGGGTACCCATGTCTGTGCCGAGCCGTCTCCCGGGAGGTTGGAAGTAGCCTCATCCCCTCTTCACAGATGAGGATCCAGAGGCACAGAGAGGTTGAGTGCCTTGCTTGGAGCCACACAGTAAAGGGTGGACTGAGGAATTTAACCGCAGTGGTCTAGTTAAGCTCAACTTAAGGCCAGGCCACAGCCCTTCAGAGCTTCTGTTTCAGTCAGGAGATGGACGATAAGTGAGGACGAGAGACAGAGAAATTAAATAACTGTTGAGTCTGATGCTATGAAAGAAATCAATAGAGCGCTATGATAAAAATTAGCAGGAGACCAGGGACGGTCTCTCGTGGAAGATGCTGCTGAAGCAGACACTTTAGCTTGAGGAGCTAGTGACGCTGACACTGGGATGCTCCAGGGAGGGCCAGCAAAGTGCAAAGGCCTAGGGACAGCACGCAGTGAGCCCATCTTGATGGCGCATCCGGGTCTTCTCGAGGCCGGTCTAAAAAGCCTGGGAGGTGTGGGGCAGGTCCCCAAGTTGAGCTGGGCTGTCAGGTGGGAACTGTCTTACAACTTTGGGGGGGTCACCTCTGGGCTCATTTCTTCCACGAAGGAGGGCTGCTGTGATGTCTGTGTGCTTGTTGCTCTCGGCAGGTGATGGTTTGGAAGAGTAACTTTGACGTTGTGGATTACGGAGAAGTCCTAAAAGTGCACAGGCCCCCAGCCCCGCTGGCCACGTCCTCCGGGAGTCTGGTAAGTGGCTCAGCCGGCGTGTCCCGAGCCCTGAAACTCTGGTGGGTGGGTCATGGTGAAGGGCCAAATCAGACTTTGGCACTTGCTGTACTTTGTTTCCAATGTAGAATGTTCAGACGAGACGTGGAGACTGCTGGGTGTGAGGCCTCGTGCCGTCCGGTGGGGGGCTGTTTCCATGGGGCAGGCTGGTGTTGGTTGAGGAGAGGGAGGACCTGTCCCATGCCGAGCCTCGGGCCAGAGGACCCCATGGAGAGTTCCTAGAGGGCGTGGGGCCTGAGCCACAGCTGGGACGGATGGGAAAGACCCAGCCTTGTTGCTCTCACTTCCCTTTTTATTTTTTAAACCATGGAAAGGAAGTTCCTCAGCCACAAACCGTTTTTAGTACCTTTGTCGGTAAAAGGGCATTTCTTGTTCCTGAACTGAAATAGTTACCAATATTTTTTTGACAGATACTTTTGGGGAAAAATTTGATAACTGGTATGATCTCGTTGAACAAAGTTGCATTCCGCTTTGGCTGAATAAGCTCTCAAGCCAAGAATGTGGAGCCCTGAGGCTTTTAAGCCCCAGTGGCCACAGGGTGTTTAAATCTCTCCCTCCCGGACCCTGGAGGCAGTGTAGCCTCTCCCACCGGCGGAAACTGGCCTGAACAACAGGAAACGGCTTGCCCAAGGCCCCCAGCCAGTCAAGGCTGGCCCAGAATAGAACCAGGAAGCCCCAGAGTCCATCCTGGACTTGCTTTGGCTCCAGCAGAGGGATCCCCCACCCCAGCCTGAGACGCGCGCGCACACACCCATTCTGTGTGTTGGAGCTACCCCTAGGCCAGGTTGAGATTTAAAGCTTTTCTTCCCAGGGTGGCTCTGGGCTGGGAGGTTTTTTGTTCTCTCTCCACATTTGCTAACGAGTAGCTGATCTCAGCTTTTGGGTTTGGTGGGGATGACCGGGTTGCATGGCGGTCCGCTTGCTGCTCTTTGGTCTTCTGCCTGGAAAGGCGTTTCTCAAACTAGAGGACTGGGATCCTGTGGGGTGAGCGCCGTCTCCCCTCCACGTCCCCGAGTGCTGGGCATTTACAGTGAGCGGAGCCCACTGAGCGGTCAAGTTACTACTCTCGTTCTCAGATGAGATGCCTGCGGCTTAGTCACCTGCCGGGGTGCCTGGACCTGGGGGCTCAGCACACTGGCCCCTCTGAGCGAGGCTGCCCGAGCTAGAAACCGTAGGCAGCAGAGGGCTGCCCGGCAGCTCCCCGCCTCCCCCCACCCCGTCCCAGGAGAGGGCACTGCCACTTGCCTCTTGGGAACGGTTAGTAATCAGCAAGGGGAGAATCCCATGCTCCTTTTCTTGTGGTTATTAGGCAAGCGGCTTGGACAAGCTGTCTCTTGTCCCTTCAGTCCTGCTCAGATAAGGGGTGTGGAGCACTCTTGCGTCCCAGAGCTGTGGGGCCTGATAATCTAGCACGGAGGCCTTTGGGGTGGGGGAAGCCGGCAGGCCGGGCAGGGTTTGGCAAGGATGGGAGACTAGCTCACCAGTACTCAGGAAAACCGTGTGTTCCCATACTACCTTCTGGCCCACGACGGAGCTGTGGCCACAGTTCCGCTGGACCTCGCCCCGTGGCGCTCACACAGGGGAAAGGATATGGGCTCTGGGGAGAACAGGGTCTGAATCCTGGCCATGTGGTCCCAGACAAAGCCCCCATTCTTCCCACGCTTCTTGTTTCTACAGAGGGACCTGAGACCCCATGTGGGACATAGGTGAACTCTGCTGACCCACGCGGTGACTTGACTTCTTAGTCCTAAAATTGTTGTTTCTGGCTTTTCCCTTATTTGTCACAAGCCCCTTTGGGATGCCGAGGCGGTGTATGGGCCCTCACCCAGACACACACCCGTGCCAGAGCATACACCACGTGGAGTGCACGTCTGGGGGCATCGCTGATCTCAGGACTCCAGGGCCAAGAGGAGGGCTACGGGATTTTTGGTTGGTTGGTTCTGTTTTATATACCTGATCTAAGATTTCCTTTTTGAACTATTCTGGAGTGTACAGTTGAACGGCGTGAAGAGCGTTCACGCTGTCGTCCAGCTGTCAGCGTTGTCGCCCACAAGGGATTTTCAGCTCCCCACGCCCAGGAGAGCCCGTTGGCCCAGCCCTGTCCAGCGGTTAGGTTTGCCCCTGTGGTGGGAAGGGAAACTGACGATTACAGGCTCACCTTTCCTGCCCTAGGGCTTCCCTGGCACTGAGTTGGTGGCCGATCCCATGGCTGGCCACAGTGCCTCCGCTCCCCTGGGAGCCCAGGTCCTCTGCAGCCACGCACCAGGAACTGGTGTGTCCCATGAGCGGACCCCGCTCTGGCCCAGCGGAGGCTGGGGCGAGGGCTGTCCTGGGCCTTGTGGGATGCTCAGCAGCTCCCCGGCCTCTCCCTACTGGCTGCTGGTAGCATCTCCTCTCCCTTCATTGTGACAACCCCGAATGTCTTCAAGCGTTGCCAGATCGCTTCCGGGGGGCAGGATGGCCCCCAGCTGAAAATCACTACCCTAACTCCGGCCTCAGGAGTGAGCCCAGAAGGGCAGCGAATGCAGCAACAGCAGCAGGAGTGTAGGAATCGGGTAGGTCAGGAGTGTCTCAGTGGCAGCAGGAGCGCGGCCATGCGCGGAGGGTGGGCTGTCCCAGGCAGGATGACCCCAAGCTCCTGTCCCTGCTCGACTGGGCCAGATTTGGGCTCCCTCCGGCAGCTGTGGCTCAGGTCTGTAGACCATTTCTAACAGAAGTCTATTTTATAGAAATGTCCTTTCGGCCTGTCGAACTTTGGAATCTTCCAGAGGTGACGACAAGCAATAACAAAAAAAAGACTTGTAGCAGCTTGGTTGTTTTTTTTTTTACTTACCATTGGAGAGTGTTCTTGCCCTTCCTGCCCTTCCTGCCTGCCGGCCTCCCTGGCTCTGAGATAGTAACTGGTGAGTGGCTTCATGGCCGGCCAGGGTGGCTTGGCTCAGCCCGTGCCCAGGAGCTCTGGAACCTTCTGACCCCCTCCCCCTCTGGCTCTGTTTCTCCCCAGGGCCGGGGGCCCTAAAGCTGCCCAAGACACACCTGGGCATTTAAGGATCTTGGGGAGCCAGCAGGCCAGGTACTGTGTGTCTCACGGAGGATGGCATTCTAAAGCCAAAGGTCAGGCCCCCGGTGGACCGTGGCCAGGGCAGCCCTCTGAGCGTGTGACGGCCCCTGTGCCCTGGAAAGCCCCCTGCCCCGGAGCCCTGCTCAGACTGCAGCTTTCAGCTCTCTTGGGATGAAGGCCATCCTTGAGCTCACTCTGAACAGAGAACTCTGTTCACTGCCAGAGCTATTTTCAACCTCTGGTTGAAATTCACAGCTTATTTTTAGGCACATTTCATGTTGAAAAGCACAAGCCATTTCCCAGCCCTTCAGAATGAGAATAATGGGTTCCATCTTCCCTCTATTCCTGGCTGAGTTGTGGAGGAGAGAGTTTAGGGCTGTGGCTGGGAGCTTTCTCTGTTCGGAAGGCTGCAGAGGAAGGACTCCAGCCCAGTGGCTGGGCCGAGGGTGGCCGGGAAGCTCCGCGTTCTGCCCTGTGACACGCTGCAAGGCTGGAGGGAGGCCCGGAGGGCAGCCTGCGCGCAGATGGGCGCCTCCCAGAGGGGCGTGTGTGAGGCCGGGGGTGGACCCTGCAAGTCGTCGGCAGCAGGTGCACGTGCTGCTGTTTTCAAGGGTCTGGTGCTTACCTCTGCCCTGAGCCCCAGCCCCGGCCTCCTCTGTTCTCTCTGCACCCGGCCACCCGGGTCCTAACTCCCTCCTGGCTCCCTCCTGCTGCTCGTGCTTTGGGGCCAGCCCACAAGGCATCAGGGTCACCGTGTCTTGGCTGACCTTGGATTTGGCCCCTGTTCCCCAAGCCCAGCTGCCATAGGACTGATTTCTGCCTCGACCACAGAAGCATTTTTGAAACCACATTTAACAGCAAAGATGCATTTGTTCCGATTTACTCTTTCTTGCCTTTCCTCCAAACACCTGAGAGCCCATTACGTAATTGCGAAGGGAGGTTGTGCTGGGCGGGGCGGGAGGGGAAGACCGCAGAATTCCAGGTAATTCAGGAAAACTGAAAACCACTTCCTGCGTTCTCAGGGCCGGCTGCCCTCCAGTTCAGACAGTAACCTTGAATTCTGGGGCCCCTCAACCTCAGATGAGGAGATGCCAGGCCCTCCTTTGTGAGATTTCACGAGGTGGTGCGTGCCAGGCAATTGGAGCCGTGCCTAGCACATGGCAAGTGCTCACCGAGCTTTAGCTATTTTTAAAATGTTCCTCTTCCTTCCTCTGTCAGACTGAGAGCAGGATGAGCCCCCTGCCCAGTCGGGGTGATTGTGTGTTCCCAACTTGCCGAGCTGGAGGACCACACGCAGCAGAGGGGGTGATTCTGACGGAGATAATTTTCAGTGTTGACTGTTCTCTGCAGGTCACCTTTGTGAGGTCTGATGAGGGTCTTAGACCCTTGCAGGAATCAGTTCTGCTTCCTGATGAGAGCCCCAGGTCCTCTGTGCTCCCAGATGCAAAAGGCAATCCATGAAGTGAATGGAAACGGACTTCTCTTCCTCCACCACCCCCGTGACTCCTCAAAGCAAAGTGGCTGGGACCCCCCACCCAGAGCCTCTCTGCTAGAACTGTCCCCAGGAGGAGGTGGCGAGGTTGGCCAAGAATGTCTGACCCGAGGGCTCAGCCTTCCCCGAGGATGGCCTGTCTCTCCTTCCTCGTTCCTCTGGTTCTGAGGGTGAAGCCCCAGCTGCCTCCTGCACTCATGCTTCCACTCCCACTCTCTGTTTTGGGGTGCTACCCATGGGTGGGGCTTGACATAGGGGTTCTGGGGCTGCGATTCCCGTCTTGGCACTGGCTCTTATGCTGAAGACCTGAGGCTCCTGGATTCTTACCCCAGGCATCTAGCCTGAGGAGTCAGACTCGAGGCAGGGGATGGGGTCCATTTCTACCTGCCTTGTGGATTTCCCTCTGTTTGGAGCCTGGAGGACTGGGGTCTCTTGCTGAGAATATAGATTTTTGGCTGTAGTGGGGAGAGGTACGGATTCATGAGGATGCTTGGCAGACAAGGCATTGTGGGTGTTTACGGTGGGAGTAAAGCCCAGATTTGTGTGTCTTAGAAGGGAGCCTCTCCTTTCTCCAACTGACCCTGGTTGTGGCTCTGCATCTTTCAGGACTAGTTAGTAAAAGGGGCTCTTGTCAGCAGGGGAGTCGGGCCAGGCCCATGCACTTACGCATCTTGCAAGAGGGTTGGTTTCCTGGGCTCCAGACTCCCAACAGCCTATAACCACTCAGTTGGCGGTTTAAGACTGTACTGCCCCTGTTGGCTGATCCAAGAGGAAGCTGGAGCCTGGCCTGATGTGGCAAGTCTCTCCTGTACCCTCAGGCAGTCCGTCTTGCTTCTCTGGACTCGGATTTCCTCCCACCAGCCCATGGTACATCCTCCAGGCATTCTCTGTTTTCCTGGCTGACTGTGTAAAACTCCTCCTGCAGGCGCGGGAGGAGGGCGGCCACAGAGGCCTTCGCTGACTCTGGGGAGCAGCCGGCCCAGACGAGAGGCCTCACTTCACACTAGGGTTGCATTTTCCTCACCTTTGCTGGCGTGGAAGTCATGGAAAGTGCTCTGCGCTTCTTAGTTTCAGCGGGAAGACAGAGGAGAATAGAAACAAAGAAGATTGAGTATTTGTTACCAAGCTATAATTTTTAAAGACAGTTCTTGCTGGAGTCCGAGCTTCAGGTAACGGGGCTGCGCCCGATGCTCCTTGCAGAGGGGCACCCTGGGCCTGGGGATCAGCATGGGGGTCTGGGCACTTCCCTTAGGCTCTGACCTGTCGCATCCGCTCCTGGGAAGCAGGCCAAATCCCCTCTCCTTTTCCTTCCAGAGGCCACAACTGAGTTTCCTGGGAGGTGGGTCAGGGCTGCAACCAGGCGCGTGTTCAGTAATGATTGTGTTTACCGGAAGGGGAAGTTGCCTTTGGCAGCGCAGTGAGGAGACAGGCCTTTGACCAGCTCACATAGATTGCTGGATTGCGATCAGCCTCTTGCCTTGGCTCTCAAACCTCAGGGTGCTTCTGAATCACCCTGAGGGCTTGTTAAACCCAGCTTGCCCGATCCCCAGAGTCTCAGACTTGGTAAGGAATTGGTGGTTTCCAGGTCATGTTGACAGTCCAGGGACCCACCCTGAGAGCCTCTGGTCTACTGGAAAGCACTTTCTAGCCAGTTGCGACAATGGCTTCCCGAGCAGGAATGTAAGGGGGAAGAAGAAAGTCTCTGACCATCTTGGGAAGTTTCCATGGCTCGTGGGGACTGTAGTTTGGGAGAAGCACTTGGAGAACTGGGGTCCCTTTCAGCCCAATTTGGAGAATTGTAGTCCGCCTCTAGCCAGAAGAGGAAAAGTGCTATGACGGTTTTGGTTCTCATCTCAGTCTAGTGGTAAAAGAAATCCCAGCGCTTCCCTGTGGGCTCTTTAAACCTAGAGGCACCCACTGGGCTCTGCAGACGGCTGATTTTATTACCAGCCAGGGTGCACTAAGGGGGAGGACGGTCCCCGGTGCAGCCTCTGGGCCTCTGCACCTGCCTTCCTGTCTCGGCTCTTGTTCCGTCTGTTAGTGTTGCTGCATCAGTTCAGTGACCTGCTCTTGAACCTGCATTCTGTGGGCCACCTGCCTATTGTCTTCAGTGCCCCTGCCTCCCGCGCCTGCGTAAATGGGTGCCTCCATCCCCCATCCTCCAGAGCCTGCAGGGCCTCTAAGGGAAACCAGCAGGTGAGTCTCTGCCCCCTGAGCTTGAGATGACCTGGGTGCTAGTGGCTCAACGTCTAAGGCCTCAGGTCAAGGTCTGCTTTTCGGAGCTTTTTGGGGAAGTGCCTCCAGGTATCAAGAGCAGGACCAAGTCCTGAAAGAGCAGTAACAGCAGTGACGTTGAGAGGATGGGGCTGCAGATGGGACTTGGCTCTCTGCCCTTCTCAGAGTAGCCCCTTGGAGTGGTGGTTTCCTGCCCCTGGAAAATTCTCATCCATTCCACCAACAGGTAGATCCCTACCCAGAGGAGAGTGGCACGATGCTTAGGAAGGAAAGCCTATTTAATGACTTAAGCCAACAGCAGACATGGCCTCAGAAACCCCAGGCAAGGCGTGATAAGACATTCACTGTGTCAGGAAGACCCAAGAACCTGGCTCAAACCACATGAGGCCCTGGGGGGCCCTTACATCTGGCTCTGCATGCTTGGATGTGGAGCGTAACCCAGGGCACGCACACACACTTCTCAGAGCTCTGTTATCTCCTTCAAGGATCTCATAACTGTTGGAAGTTTTCCTTTCCCCCCATTTCCTTCCCAGATGACCTCTCCTCCAGATGCAGCCTTCCCCAGGAGGCCCACAGCTTGTGAATCCTTCCCGCTCCACCTGCCAGAGCCCTCTGCTTGCCAGAGCAGCCCCTCTATCCTATAGTCAGTTATTCGCTGACCTGTCGTCTTCCCGGAGGGTTGGGTCTTTGGTCTCTTTGTGGTTCCCAGCATGTCACCAGAACATAGAATGTTCTGGAAATCTGAGCTCAGTGGCCACGTGCCTGCAATCTGTGGGCAGCGTGGGTTGAGCTTATGAGGCAAGAAGCAGGCTCTGGCTCTTTCTTCTGGTGTTTTTGACGGTCCCAGGTTAAAGGAAGGAAACCACTTTCTGGCCTGGCTTGTCAATTTGGGGGAGGTGCATGGGGGTAGCGGGGGCGGCAGCTGGGCAGCGGAGGTGGGTAGAATCAGCATGTCTGCACTAGAAGTTTCAGTACTTTTCATTTTCACTGGAAAAAAGCCTTTTGCAGCTTGAATTTTCCAGATTGGATGGCAGCGTTGGCCCATGTGGTGTAAGGGTGTTAGATAGCGCTTGTGTTTATGTTCTCATCCGTTACCATGGCAAAAATCAGAATAGATGGTTTCCATGGAGATTATCTTAAAATTAGTTTCTTTGACGGTCTGGACATTGCTGCAGGGTTCACAGAATGCTTGCGGTGCCATCGGGGGATTTCTCTGTGGCAGTGCCAAAGACCGGCCTGAACATTGATGGATTCAGACAAATCTGCCTCCTGTGCTTGAAAAATGCCAGGACACGGGGCTGGGGACACATCCTCGGCTTCCTCCCGGGGTCTCATTCGCCTGGCCGCAGCTCCACGGCTCGTTCCAGTCACCTGGGAGCTTTTTCTTTTTTTACTAAATAAAACAAAACAAAAAACCCTTTATATTGTGGAAAATTTCAAGCTAGCACAGAAAGTAGCAAGAATAGTGTTAACAGACTCCCGTGTATCTTCCATCTAGCTTCAGCGTTTTGCCAGTCTATTTTGTTCATCTCCCTCCCCCCCCACTTTTTTTAGAAGAGTCGGAGTATTTTTGTTTAATCCCAGATACATTATTTTACCCTAAATAAAGACTTTTCTTGGTTATATAACTGCAGAGCTCTTGTCACATCCAACAAAATTAATAATCCCTTACTATCAAATGCCTAGTCCATACTCACATTTTTCCACATTGTGTCAAGAATATGGCTCTGTGCTTTTTGCTCAAATAAGGACGTGGGAGGCTTTGAGAAAACCCACATCTCCCTTCCCCACCATGGTCCTGGTGCCTGGAGAGATGGAGCAGTCTTGGCTAGAGGCGCAGTTGGGCTGGGGCAGGAGGAGCTCTCGAGGTGCCACTCTCCCGCTGTCCGCAGGGACATTTGTATACCGAGAGTACCCTTATTCCAGCCTGGAGATGGGTCTGCTAGTGCCCGCTGTCCTGGGGCAGGCATCCGCTGGAGGGCGCCGTCCCTCTTTGCAGCCTGCAGGGGAGGCAGGGACAGAGGTGATGTAACCTTGGTTCACAACAGCTGTGAGCAAGTTAATTTTCCAAGAAGGGAAGGCTGAGAGACCCCGTGGGATGATGCAGCCTCCCTCGACTCGTCCCTGGGGGTGAGGGCTTTGGCCCAGAAGAGGCCCGCTGCCTCTGTAGGGTAGGCAGAGCCGGTCATGGTTATCTGCCTTGGCAGGCTGTGCTCGTGTCCTGAGATGCTACGCAAATCCTGAATTGCCGAGCTCGGGAGTAATGCCCGGGTGTGGTCGGTGCCTATAACACTCTCCATTGAACTAAGTGCAAGGAGAGTTTAAAATAGCCAGCCTTTGTTCCCGAGGTTTTAAAAATTCAACCCCAGTAGTTACAATGAGCTGTCTTCAAGTGGATCTATAAATAAACCGCTACTGTTCCTCTTTGTCACCGAGAGCTTCGGCGTCTTCCAGAGACGTCGGCTCTGCCGCTCATCTTCATTAGCTGCCTCTCATCTGTGGGGCAGCTGCGGCCATCAGCAGGCTAGGCTGACAGCACGGAGTTTGTAATGACAGTGACCCGTTCCCTTTAAAAAAAAAAAAAACAAAACACACTTTAAAAAGCCAAGATTAACTACACAGGGAAAGATGTATTTTCGCATTGGGGAAGCCTGGCAAAGAGGTCATCAGCATTGGTCAAGGTCAATGCCACAGATGATACGTCCTGTCCGTGTGAGTTTGTGATGTCAGGTGGTTCGCTTCTGTGGTGTTCTCGTCAAAAAATGGATAACCTCATTCCGATTGTGAGAAAACCCTGGACAGACCCACGTCGAGGGATATTTGACAAGAGAACTGATCAGTGAAATCAGTTTGAAATTGTCAAGGTCATGAAAGACAAGGGAAAACTGAAGAGCTGACCCAGATTGCAGGAGACCAAGGAGAAATAACGCAAAGCATCATGAAGCCCTGGTTGGGATTCTGGAGTAGCAGGATCCAAGGACATTAGTAGAAAACCTGGTGAAGCTCAACTAGGGCTCTTAGTTTGGTTAATGGTATTGTCCCAAGGTTAATTTCCTGCTCTGATCATTGTCTTAGTGGTTATGTAAGATGTTAGCACTGGGGAAGCCTGGGGGAGGGATATATGGAAATTCTCTGTACTATTTTTTGCAACTTTTCTCTAAGTCTAAAATTAGTTCAAAGCAGTCTAATTTTTTAAAAGCAAATCTCCAGTCAGTCGTTGGGCTTCATCCCCCTCCCTGGGTGCCCCGATTCAGGTGTTTGCGCTGGGAGGGTAGGTGTTTCTGTCTCTAGGGAGGGGAGAGGTGACCCCAAGTTTCTCCGTGCCCAGCCTGGAGTGGGCTTGCGGTCACGTCTGTGGGATGGAACTGAGCAAGAGCTGATGCTGGAAGAAGCGGGTCCTGTTCAGAGGGAATGGTCTCACCGGGGTGCTGCTCACCGCCGTGGAGGCCACAGGGCGGCTTCTCCGCTTGGCAGTGGTGTGGCCTGTGCTAGCGCTCCGGAGGTCGCATCCGGTCCGGGAATGCACGACTCCGCCCTACCCCTGCCTGCTTCCTTCTGGTCCCTGTCACTGGTCCTTGGCTCTGCCTCACAGCCCACCTGTGTGTGTTTCTGGCTGTACCAGGTATGAGGGCCTGGAGGGCATCAGCCCCTAAAGGCCTGGGGAGGAAGGCCAGGGACCCCCTCTATGTTGAAGAAAGTTCTCGCTGCATGATGACCCGCTTGCTCGCGCACGGCCTCCACCCATTTGCATTTGCCAGGTCTCTTCCTCCCCACCCCCCCCTCCACCTCCCATCTCATCCTTGCTCTTTTCTCCCCCCACAGCTTCCCTCACGTGGGGCTGCCACTGCGGTGAGATAGATCTTCCTAGCTCCACTGCTTTCTCCGGGTGGTGTATTTGGATGTTGGAATGACTTTCCAGTTCCTGCTTATCAGGGCAATCCTTTTCACTCTGAAAACTTGGGCTGTATTCATCAGCCCTTTCCTATGGGGGGAGATACTTGGAAACTCTCAGAGTGGCCGGGGGTGGGCGGCTGGGGGTCGCCAGGGATGGGGCCCAGGTGACCTTGGTTTAAAGGGTATAAAGGCCTCAGTCTTGCTTTGAGCCTGGGAGGGTAGGTGTTCCCTACCTACCCTGGGAGGGTAGGAGATAGGGTTCCTTGGTTTGTGTGTTTAGCATCTTCCATGTGCCCGGCAGGTCTTTGAGGGATGCAGGTGTGATAGGATGCCACCTGCCTCCAGGGGACCACTCTCTGAGGAGAGCCTGTGGGATGAGAGTGGACTGAGTTCTTGGAGTCCCAGGGTGGGTCAAGCCTGTGGATCCCTCATCCATTTTAGATTCATCCTTCAACCCCTTCACAATTTTTAGTTCAGAGGACACACTGTCCCCTTTCAGTCAGTGGGGGCCTGGGGTCAAGGGATGGCTCTTAGACCCATATGTGACCCGTGGTCATAGAGCATTTAATTTTATTCAGAGGTTGCGCTGCTGGCCCCAGGCCCTGTGTCCCTGAGCCTCTTGGCTCCCTCTTTGCACACAGGTGGCCCAGTGCCCTGCCCTCCTTGGGAGCCTGCTGCGGGGACACACGAGAGTACCCTGTGCATTTGTACTCTAGATAAAAGCCAACACGGGAACCGAATCCCATACTCACACGTAGGCTGGCTTGGAAGAACATTGGCAAGATTGTCAAACAATTAGATAATTTGAAGACACCAGAATTCCTCTTGGGTTCAGGGCTATGTTTAGAACCAGAAGTTTTCTCTCTTGTTGGACTCTAGGCCGGAACTCTAAATTATAGGGCAAACAAGGCTGTTGTGTATCTAGTCCACAAATACGTGTGGTGGACACAGTACCAGATTTCTTCAGGGCTCTGGTTTGAGAGAACGGCCATGCCTTTTTCCCACTCGAAGAGCTGGAGAGAAGCATGAGCTCAAGTGAGCTCTGTCCTCTGTTCTGCTCTCCTGGCCAGGATCAGGCTTAGCAAACAGAGGCGGGCAGACATAGACACCCATTAACTTTTCATGAGGGCAAATTGCCAGAGCCAAAGGCCGGAGGCAAAGACCGTAACAGACGTGTCCACCAATCTCTGCACCCTCACTTCACAGACTCCACAGTTGGGAGAAAAGATTAAGCTGAAAAAGATTTAATCGTGGTGTGTGTGCCTGTCCATTTCTTTCAGTTTCGGGCTCAGCCCTGCTTTGGAAACACAGTGACACGCTTTGGGGTTTCAAGTGGGCAGTGGCCAGCCAGACTGCCCCCTGCTTCTGTGCAAGTTGGGTTCCCGTGAGACAGCCCAGATCGTGGGCCCAAGTCACCTCCTCTCCCTTTTCTGGCCCAGAGTCAAGCCGTGGACCAGTTCCTGGGTGCTTTTGTCTGTGACAGAGTTTGTTTCCAGAACAAGCTGAGCAGGGGGCAAGGTCCAGTGTTAGAGATTAAAAGAAAAAGAGAAATTTCCACCTTGACCACGAGTTAATAATTGACCACCCCACTTACAAGAGCAGGTCGCTCAGTCACATCAGTTCACAGCATCTTTATGGTAAATCTCCGGCCACTCCTGGCTGCTGGCCAGGTGCATGCAGACCTTGCTTGCTTATGTCAAGCCACATAGGGACCTCTGAGCGCCTGGGGCCTGACATTCCACAGACAGGGTGGCCGCTACCTTGGAAACGCTACCTGGGGACCTCTACTGACCACCAGGGAAACTGAGGCTTTGGGAGTTGAGCCGCACTGAAACGTGAGTTGGTTTTCTACATCTGGGAACTGTAACCCCCAGACCAGTGGTGGGCCTCACGGGCCTCACCTGGGGTCTTCAGCCTGGGAGTTTACCCTTTGGTGATGTCCAACGGAGAGCTTAGTGATCTTCACCTTGAGCGCAGAGTGGCCATGATGGGTAGTATCAAGGGCAGTGATGGGCAGTTTGGGCTTCTAGGGGTATTTCAGTCGTAACTATATCTTTTTTTTTTTTTTTTTTTAAGGGAGGCTTATTAACATACAAATTGTAGCATTCGCCATTTTATTTTATTTAGGTGTTTTGTTTTGTTTTGTTTTTGTTTGTTTTTTTTTTAAGGAAGCTTTATGTCCAATGTGGGGCTTGAACTCATGACCTTGAAACCAAGAGTCAAGTGCTCTAACGACTGAGGCAGCCATGTGCCTCAGCTTTCACCATTTTAAAAAATGAACTGCTGGGGCGCCTGGGTGGCTCAGCCAGTTACATATCCGACTCTTGGTTTCAACTCAGGTCATGATCTCAGGGTCATGAGATCGAGCCCCACGTACATTGTGCTCCGTGCTCAGCGCAGAGTCTGCTTGGGATTCCTTCCCTCCTTCCTCTCCCTCCCCCTCTGCTCCTTCCCCCGCTAACATGCTCTCTCTCTCTAAAATAAATAAAATATTTAAAAAGTGAATTGCTCTCTGAGTTTGGACAGACATGTACAGTTAATCACTACCACGATCAAGATACAGAATGTCCCATCATCCCCAAGATTCCTTTTTGCCTCTTTACATCAATCTACTCTGTCCGCTTCCAGCCATAGGCAACCACTGATCTGCTTTCTGTCCCTATAGATCAGTGTGTGTGTTTCAGAATTCGATATAAATGGAATCATGTAATTATATGTTTTCTCTGGTCTGGTGTTTTTCACTTAGCCTAATTATTTTGAGATTTGCCCATGTTCTTACATGAGCCAACAGTTCATTTCTTTTTATTGCTGAGTAGTACTCCATCGAATATTTATCTGCCTGTTGGTGAACATCTGGGTTGTTTTCAGTTTTTGGCTATTGCAAATAAAGCTGCTGTTAACTTTTATGTATTTACCTTTATATGGACATGTATTTCCCTTAATCTCGGGTACATATCTAGCTGTGGAATGGCTGGGACATAACACATGTATGTTTAGACTTTCAAGTAACTGTCAGACTCTTTTCTGAAGTGGTTGTACCATCTTGCATTCTCCCCAGTAGTGTGAGTTTGAATTTCTCTACCTCCTCGCCAACATTTGGTATGGTCAGGCTTTTTAACTTTAGACCATTCTGCTAGGTGTATATGGGTATCTTTTTTTTTTTTTTTTTTTAAAGATTTTATTTATTTGACAGAGAGAAACACAGCGAGAGAGGGAACACAAGCAGAGGGAATGGTAGCGGGAGAAGCAGGCTTCCTGCCGAGCAGAGAGCCCGATGCGGGGCTCGATCCCAGGTCCCTGGGATCTGACCTGGGCTGAAGGCAGATGCTTAATGACTGAGCCACCCAGGTGCCCTGTATACTGGTATCTTAATGTGATTTTTTTTCTCTAAAGATTTTATTTACTTGAGAGAGAAAGCAGGGAAAGCAGCAGAGACAAAGAGAGGAGGCTCCCCTCTGAGCAGGGAACCCGACATGGGGCTTGATCCCAGGACCCTAGGATCATGACCTGAACTGAAGGTTGATGCCCAACTGACTGAGCCACCCAGGAGTCTCTCTTATTGTGATTTTTAACTTGCATGTTCCTAATGGCTAATGATGTAGAGCATCTTTTGTGTGTGTGTTTGCCATCTTTATATGTTCTTTGGTGAAGTGTCTGTTCAAATCTTTGGGGGTTTTTTTGGTTTGTTTTTTTTTTTCTTTTAATTAGCTTGTCTTCTCATTGAGTTTTGAAAGTTCTTACATGTTCTGGATACAAGTCCTTACCAGCTATGTGACTTGCAAATATTTTTCTCCCAGTCTGTAGTTTGTGTTTTCATTTTCTCAACAGTGTCCTTCTAAGAGAAGTTTAGAATTTTGATGAAGTTTATTTTATCAGTGGTTTCTTTTATGGGTCATGCTTCTGGTGTCATACCTAAGAAATCTTTGCCTAATCCAAGGTCACAAGGATTTTCAAGTTTTAGAAGAAAACCTTATACAAATATTATAGTTTAAGGATTTACATTTAGGTCTGTGATCCACTTTGAGTCAGTTATTTTTTATATGTGGTATGAAGTATGTACCAGAGTTCATTCTTTTGCATATGGATATCCAATTGTTTCAGCAACTGTCTATACTAAGTTGTTTGTATGCCTTTGTTAAAAATTAATTGACCAGATATCTGTGGGTATATTTCTGGATGGTGTTTGTTCCATAGATCTATGTGTCTGTCTTTTTCCCAGTACCATACTGTCTCAGTTGCTGTAACTTTAAGTCTTGAAATCAGGTAAGGTGATTTTTCTAATTTTCTTCTTTTCATCAAAATTGTTTTGACTTCTCTAGTTCTAGCTTTGCTTCTCTAGCTGATTTCAGAGAGAACTGTCATCTCAACAGCACTGAGCCTTCAGCATACAAACATGATGTATCTCTTCATTGGTACTGGTCTTCTTCGATTCTACACTCCTCAGTGTACTGTAGTTTTCAGCATACAGATTTTGTGTATATGTTGTTAGATTTATGTCTAAGCATTTTGTAGTGGGTTGAATGGTGGCCCCCTCAAAAATATGCCTGTCCTGACCCCCAGAACCTGCAAATGTGATCTTATTTGGGAAGAGGCTCTTTGCCAATGAAATTAAATCTTGAGATGAGATTTTATCCTGGATTATTGGGTTGGTCTTAAATCCAATGACAAGTGTCCTTACAAGAGCTACACAGAGAGAAGAAAAGGCCACGTGAAGATGGAGGTAGAGACTAAAGTTATGGAGTCGTAAGTCAGGGGATCTTGGAGCCACCAGAAGATGGAAGAGGCAAGAAAGGATTCTGTCAGTGTTTCTACAGGGCGAGGGCCCTGTTAAAACTTTAATTTTGGACTTCTGGCCTCCAAAACACGGAGAGAATAAATTTCTGTTGTTTTAAGTCATCAAGCGTGACAGTTTGTTAGAACAACTGTGGGAAAGTAAGAACACATTTCATGATTTTGGGTGCTATTGAAAAGATAGTGGCTGGGGGCACCTGGGTGGCTCAGTTGGTTAAGCTGCTGCCTTCGGCTCAGGTCATGACCCCAGGGTCCTGGGATCGAGTCCCGCATCTGGCTTCTTGCTCGGCAGGGAGCCTGCTTCTCCCTCTGCCTCTGCCTGACTCTGTCTGCTTGTGATCTCTTTCTCTCTCTCTCTCTGACAAATAAATAAAATCTTAAAAAAAAAAAAAAAAAGATAGTGGCCAAGGATTTTTGAAAATTAATGAAAGGCATCAAACAACAGATCCAAAAAGCTCAGAAAAAGGACTGAATAAAAAAAACAAAAACGGGCGCCTGGGTGGCTCAGTGGGTTAAGCCTCTGCCTTTGGCTCAGGTCATGGTCTCAGGGTCCTGGGATTGAGCCCCGCGTCGGGCTCTCTGCTCGGCGGGGAGTCTGCTTCCCCCTCTCTCTGCCTGCTTGTGATCTCTCTCTCTCTCTCTCTCTGTCAAATAAATAAATAAATAATCTTAAAAAAAAAAAAAAACAAAAATAGACCCTGCACAAATTACTTTCAGGCTTCTGAAAACCAAAGATTAAGAGAAAATCTTGAAGGTAGACAGAAAAGTGACATTGTATACAGGGGATCAAAGGTAAGAACCACAGAAGAATTCTCACATGAAACTCTACAATCCAGAAGTCATTGGAATAGCATCTTTATAGAAAGAAAAAGACTGTCAACCCAGAATTCTGTACTTAGCAAAAATATCTCTAAAAAATGAAAGAGAAATAAAGACTTTTTTCAGACAAAAACAGAAAATTCGCTACCAGCAAACTTATTCTATAAGAAATGACTCTCTCCTCTCTTTTCCTTCTGGGATTCCAGTCACACACGTTAGACAATTTGATACTGTCTCCCATTTTATGGATGCTCTGTTCTGGGCTTTTTTTTACCCCCTACTGTGTCAGTTTGAGGAACTGATCAATATCGAAGGACACCGATTCCTTTTCCTCAGGTGGGCTGAGCCTACCAATTAGCCCGTCAAAGCCTTTCTTCATCTCTGTTACTGAGTTTCCGATTTCTAGCCTTTTCATAGACTCTTTCTTAGAATTTCTAACCTCTCTGGTGGAATTCCCCATCTCTCCATGGGTGTTGTCCACACTTTCCAATACAACCTTTAACATATCAGTCATGGTTGTTTTAAATTTCGTGTCTGATAGTGCCAGCGTCGAAGTCTGATTCTGCTGATTGCTTTTTTTTTCTTTAAGATTTTACTTATTTGAAAGAGTTGAGAGCAAGTGAGCATGCACACACGAGTAAAGAGGGGCAGAGGGGGAAGCAGGCTCCCCGCTGAGTGCAGAGCCCGATGGGACATGTGGGGCTCAGTCCCGAGACTCCAGGATCAAGACCTGAGCCGAAGGTAGACGCTGAATGGACTGAGCCACCGAGGCGCCCCTGCTGATGCTATCTGACTGGGGTTTTTCCCCTTGCTTTTTTGTGTGTGTCATAATTTTTGATTAAATGCCATACATCATGTTTAGGATAGTAGAGACAGAAGTAGATAGTCTTATCAGGAGCTGAGCTGAGTTTAGTGTTACTCCTTATCTGTATCTACATCTTGATGATGAGCCAGTGAGACCATAGTTGATCCAGATGGGTTGATTTCTTGTCACAAGGAAGACCTACAAGCTGTTTTGTTTTTTTGTTGTTTAGGATGAGGTCTGGGTGTAGGAGAGTTTTTCTCAGTGTTCCTTGCTCCATCTCCAGCTGTCATCCTTCCTGGGGGGCCTGTGCCTCAGGGGCATCTATTTCCATGTTCTCACCCCTACCCCAACAATAGGCTGCTGGCCCTCAGTTCTTGGTGGTAGCTGGCTTTGTTGTGAATCTTTTCCATTGTCCTGGACCCAGCACCAGTCTTCTGGCAGACCCTACATCCCTGGGGCTCAGGAGAAGGGCATTCTTAGTAGTCCATCCCCTCCGTCAGTGATAGGAGGCCTGAGTGATCTTTTTTTTTTTTTTTAAATATTTTATTTATTTATTTGACAGAGAGAGATCACAAGTAGGCAGAGAGGCAGACAGGGAGAGAAGGGAAGCAGGCTCTCTGTCGAGCAGAGAGACTCATATGGGGCTCGATCCCAGGACCCTGAGATCATGACCTGAGCTGAAGGCAGAGGCTTTAACCCACTGAGCCCCCCAGGCACCCCTGGCCTGAGTGATCTTGACTCGAGATAGTTTCTTGCCTTTCCCCCCAAGGCTGAGGATTTTTATTTATTTATTTATTTTTAAAAAGATTTTATTTATTTACTTATTTGACAGAAAGGAGAGAGATCACAAGTAGGCAGAGAGGCAGGCAGAGAGAGAGGGGGAAGCATGCTCCCTGTTGAGCAGAGAGCCTGATGCAGGGCTCGATCCCAGGACCCTGAGATCATGACCTGAGCTAAAGGCAGAGGCTTTAACCCTCTGAGCCGCCCAGGCGCCCCAAGGCTGAGGATTTATATCTTTTTTTGCTTTCCTCCCAATAGCTTACGGGTTTTTTATTGTAAGGGAGAGGGTCCTGACAGGGCTTCGTGCCTGCTCCCTTCCTCCAGCTCCGCACCCTTAAGGATGGTTTTCTCCCATCTCCTGCCCTGCCGCTGGCCTTTTTCACGAACCCCCAGCGGAAGTCTATGAAAAACCTGTGGATGGGCACAAATTCCCCTGTGTCCGTGGCTCCAAGGTTCTTCACTCTCACCCTCTCCACACTCAGCCTCTAGCAATGTGTTGGTTTAACTCAGTTCTTCTCACCCACTTGTGTAGCACTCCGTGTCCCTCCCATGCTTTGCCAGAGATGAGCACTCTCACTTCCGGTTTCCTTAGAAGAGATTCTGTCTTTCCTTAGTTTTCAGGCTCGTTGTTTGCTTTGTGACTTCAGTTCTCTGATTTAAGAAAGTTATGATTCTTTAGGATTGTTGGTCTTTTTCCTGTTAGGCTGGGCTTAATGTTTTCCCCAACTCTCTACGTCCAAGGCACCGGCTCCTTTCCATATCTACATCTTGATGAGCCGGTGAGACCATAGTCCAGGTGGGTTGATTTCTTGTCACAAGGAAGACCTACCAGCTGTTTTGTTTTGTTTTTTTAATAAAATGTATGGGTTGGTGACCCGTGTGTTCAAGTGGCTGAGATCAACCAGATATTTCTGCAGTTTCTACTGGGTGCCCAGCGCTGAGCTCCTGGGAGCCTGTGACAGGCTAGCCACAGTAGAAACTGAGGCAAGCAGAAGATGAACCTGCCGTGAGAGCCTGGGATCCCATATCAGGACAGAGGCCATACCAGGGGGCACCTGCGGACCCCAAGTGAGATTTCCACGAAGTGAAAGAGATTTGTCTCTTTTGACTGCGCCTTTTTTTCTTTCGACGTTAGGAGGTTTGTATCTGGCAAAAATGAAAGCTGTCGGCCCGGTGCCGCTGTGTAGGTGCGCAGTGTGTGCTGATGTCATCATCCCTGAGACCCGCCCAGCGGGGCCCCCGGGATCCTTTGATGTTGGACGGGGCAGAGCCCTGATAACATTTCCCCCTCACGTGCTACCCCGGCTGTTCCGTCACTGTCGTTACTCACAGCCCGGTACGTGCGTCCCTTCCCACTCCCGTTCGTCATCTCCTTATCTCTGCTTATCGCCGGCTTGCCCAGTGCTGGGGACCGCCGCATCTCCAGGGTGCTGGCCCGTCGCCTTGGCGAGGTTTCATCACCCAGGAATGTCGCCGTGGTGGGCTGGGCTCTCAGAGGCAGCCCGTGCGCATGGAGGGCCCGCTCTGCCTTCAGCTCTGTGCCGGCAGGCGGGTGGGGGAGTGACGCCGCCAGTGGCTGACGCCAGACCTGTGTGGCAGGCGTGTGGAGGCAAAACCACAGGCCGTGTCGCCCATCAGAGGCTGCCTGATGTCAGGGAACGGCCTCTACTGTGGGTCCCGACCCCAGTTCTGTCCTTTCCTAGGTGACTTCGAGCAAGATCTCTGACCTCCCCAAGCCTGCTGCCTCCCCCCTCTGAAGAACAAGCTTAATAATGCCTGCTGTGAAGGGCCACTGTAAGGGTTAAATGAAGGGACGTGTGTAAACACTAGCATGTAGTAAGTAATAAGGGGACAGTGGCCCTTGCCATCCTTATACGCTGGCCTGGTGGCGTGTGCGGTGCTGTCATGTCTGCCGGTGAGAGAGTGGACAGGAAGCAGGAAAGGGCCGTGTCCTGGGGAAGGAAAGACAAGGACCAGGCGGCGCAGCCAGAGGAACGGCCTGGGGCAGGCGGGACCCTAGACTTGTGAGGGAGGCTTGAGGCCGGGGCCCTCCCGAAGGTCACTTGCTCTCGGAGCTTCCGTCTCCTCTGTTGTCACCCAGTCGCAGCCTGTGAGGGCTCAGAGTGGGCGAGGGAATGTGGCGGTTCCCACGGCCCTGTCCTCCGAAGGCCGCCTCCCCGGCTCGGCACGTGGCTGCTGTTCTCAGTGCACCTGGGGAGCTGACTCCGTTTGGGCTCAAAAGAAGGGCTCCTGTTGCGAGTCAGCGGTGCTCCCCCCTGCTCCCCCCACTCTCCGTCATCACTATGCTTCCAGAGACTCAGCTCGGGGCTGTCAGTTTCTGGGCCATTTTTCAGGAACACTCAGAATTTCCATTCCGTCCTTCCCAGGCCGCAAGCAGCACCCGTCTGGCCAGTCCTTAAGGATGCTGGCTGTCGGGACAGAGGGCTGCCTGGCTTCCATCCTCCCTCTCGTGGCCTTTCCTGAGGGAGTCACAGGGACTCACTGTCCAAAGGATGAGTGTGTGTGTCCGGAAGTGTGGCGGGCGGGGCGACAGGGGGGTGGGGGGGGTCCTTCGGAAGCAGTGGGCACAGGCCTTCCTCAAGGAAGGCCTGCTGGTGACTTCAGAGAAGTACCTTTCTTTGGGGGGCAGGCCCCATCATCACCCCCATCTTGCAGATGAGGAAGTAGAGGCCCAAGGTGGTGAAGCCTCTTGCCCAGGGCCACCTCGCCGATCAGTCCTACAGCTCAGAGGTCGGCCAAGGCCTGTCTGAATCCCAGCTCTTCCGCCACTGCCCTGTGCTGTGTCTGCTGACATTGCCGCCTAGGCCTGGGGGCTGCTATGATGAGGTGAGGGCTGGTCGGGGCTTCCGAAACATTTCCTTTTGGGGTGGACTCCTGCATAGGCATTGGGATCTGAAACTGTGTGCCACTACCTGTCCGTGACCAACGTTGTGGTTGAACCGGCCCTCGTAGTTCTTAATATAATTACAAGACACCCTTCAGCAGTAACCACTGGGAACCTTTGAAAAAAATGAAGGGACCTAGAAATAACAGCATACGTGAAGTCACACGGCAAGGGCGAGGAGAGAGAGAGAGAGCAAGTACCTGGGGTTCCACTTTTATTGGGGTTTAGGGTAAAGGCCTAGGGGTTTTCAGGGCTCACTCTTTATTGGTGAATTCTAAACATAAGATTGGGAATTTAAGAAAAAAAACCACGTGGCCATATGGTCAGTTACCAAAATCTGCCAAGATCTCGGAAACAAAGGAGCCTCCGTGGTGGGAGGTGACCCAGCTCTTTATCTGGTTGTGGGCGGGCAGCATGTTTATTCAAGATAGCCCTCTTTGAGTGGATGCCTGTGCGAAGTGGATGCCTGGGCAGTCAAGTACTTGCATTACAAATGAGAAGGGAGACCCACACCTGTCGGGGCCTCCATTAGCCAAGCACATTGGTTTCTGGAGGTGTGGGGCCCCAGCCCTGCTGGGCGCACACAGCACACAGCAGACACGCCCACGATGCGCTTGTGCGCTTGGCAGCGCTCCTGTTTTTGAGAACACTCCTCGAGCTCTGTGTCTGATCTTCACATTTTCTTTCACCTTCAGAGCCTGTATTTATCCAGGTTCAAATGGACATGCACTGGAGAGTTTGCTATCTCTGAGACTAGAACACTTCCCAGCTAGAGGAACATAGGCCGTAGGGTCCAGGTGCCCAGCTGCCTTCCTTGACTGGCTGGGAGTCCTCTCCTGGGCTCTTTCTCTTCTAGGACTCTGATGCCTACCCAGGTGAGCCTGTGCAAAGCAGAGCATCTTCCTAGGACTGGGCTACCGTGGGTCCATCCAGGAGATGGGCAGACTCCGAGAGGCAAGCCGACTGCTGCTGGGACGTGTGCAGGTGGCCTCAGGGAGCCCCAGTCATAGCCAGTAGACTACTGGCTGGGTGGAGGAGCCGTAGCTCTGTGGCACGTGGGTAGCTGGCAAGCTTTGAGCCCAATGATGCCCTAGATTCAGAAGGGACAGGGGTGAGGGGCGTAGGCAGGAGACGGAGAGGGACACGCACCCATGGACAGGCAGCGGGCCCTGTGGACAGGCCGGCATTGATTCGCCGCACTCGTGTGTCCTGGCCCTGGAGATGGAGTGGCTGGCGGAACGGGGCAGGGGCGGGACAGGCCGGGCATGAGGGAGCACAGAGGCGCTGCTGATCAGGCGTTCGGGGGCACAAAGCGAGTAGAGACTAGGATGCTGGGGGCAGGGGAAAGGAAGGGTGGGTGAGGGCTTTCTAATAGGGGAGGACCTTGGGAACTGGGCAAGGGGGTACAGAGGCAGGAGGGGGGCTGTGGATGGAGGTAGGCTGGAGCGGGGTTCCTTGTCAGGGTGCTCGAATTTTCTCCCAAAGGCAGTGGAGAGCCCTGGAGGGCTGGCAAAGCTGGAGAGTGATGTGGTAACATTTGGAAGTTTGTGAGGTCGTGGTTTAAAACCCTGAGCCCCACGTGTGGCTGCCTTTATGGGTTACTGGGGCTTTGGGGCCGGCCGAGAGTGTCAGTCTCACCAAGCACGTCGTTCCCTCAGGGAGCAAGTCCACAGAGGAAGGTTCCAAGACCGAAACTGGGGCATCTGCCATCTGTGTCTTCAGGAAACGGGTGGCTCTGGGAATCCCACCCTGCTGAGCACGCGCACAGTGCTTCCGGGGTTAGGAGAAGTGTTGGTCTGTAGGTCTGTACATAGAGTGGTGCCTGAATGTGGGGGGACCCCTGTTGGACTGGGATGGGTCCCCTTAGGAAATCGCCCATGCTCGGTGATTGTGGGCATGTATTTGGGGGGACAGAGGTTAGGCTTCTGCATTTGGGGGCTGAAGCCTCTCAGGCAGGAACACGGATCCCTCATGTCCCTGGGAAGCTCTCTACAGCAGCCCAGGGTGCCTATCCCAGCAGGCACAGGACTGGATGTTCACACCCAATGCCTGCATTCCCAGGGGTTCTGCGCTAGGGCAGGGTTGGAACATCCCCCCAGTTCTAAGCCAGGCCCACACTGGGGGTGAGGAATGGGCCTTGAGCTCGCCAGGAAGAGGGGTGACTTCAGAGCCAGCCTGAGCTTTAGGGTCTCCGGACTCTTGAGGGGGCCTACTGGGAGGCACGGGCTGCGTGAGGAGCCAGCAAAGGGTACTCAGCGGCCCACCTGCCCCAGGCTCCTCCAGCCCTCGCTGCCATGTGCTCGGATGGCACTCCTCACCCGCGGCCCCTGCTCAGAAAGGAAGTCCTGGAAGGGTGCGCGTGGCCCGGGGGTGGGAGTACCGCCACACTGCGTTTCTCACCAGTATTTGGAACTCATGTTTTCCAGGTTGTGGGTGGTTTTCTACTTCATCCTTTGGAGGGGCTGTTCCTTTCTCCATGTTTCTTTAAGCCCTGAACGAGGACTGAAGGACTCCGTTTCTTTTCATTGTCTTTAGCCGGAAGTGGATTTCCCCGTCCCTCCAGGCAGAGGCAGGAGTCAGGAGTCGGTGCAGAGCCAGCCCCAGGAGCCCACCAGCATGCCCCAGACGCTGACCAGCACGCTGGAGCACATCGTGGGCCAGCTGGACGTCCTCACCCAGGTAGGCCGGGACGTGCGTTCACCCCACTTGGCCTGGCATTTGGGCTTTTTGAAGTTGGGCAGCAGGTGCTGTATTTTTTTTTTTTTTTTTAAATCATCATAATGGATCTACTTTCCAGCCCAAATTAATGAAGTTGCAGTGCCTGCCCTGAGGTCCTGGCTCTCAGAGCCATCCGAGCTCTGGCCGGGCCACTGGGCCCCAGAAATCCCCAGTGCCGGCCCTGCCAGGGCGTGCCCTCCTGGGGCTGGCCTGGGCCACAGCAGAGCATTGAAAGAAACACTGTCCATTCATCCCGCTCATTGCGGGGTGGGTTCCCTCCAGGGGCGTGCCGGGGAGCTGGGAGCAGTGAGTCAGGCAGCTGGGAGCCCAGGCTCTGGCTTTGACCTGGCACTGCTCTGATCCTCCAAGCAACCTTGGCGGAGTCCCTTTGGCTCCCCGAGCCCTGGTGCGCCCCTCTGTGCTGTGCGGTGGTCGTGGACTCCAGGTCCCGTTCGTGGTCAGGATTGAAGGAGATGCATCTGTGGGAAGCGTTTGGCTTATGCCTGGCTCAGTGGACGTTAGCGGTGGTGCTGACCGGCGTCATCAGCAAGGTGGACGTGGGCCTGGGCCTCAGGAGCGTGGGTGCATGTGGCAGTTGTTGCTGATACAGAATCAGGGTGTGGCAGTCTCCCTAAGAACAGTGCCCCGGCAAGAGGTGGCAGCTGGCACCGCGGGCACGAGAGTGGCCTTGGCATTTGGGAAGCAGCCTGCCCGCAGGACTGGAGGGGCCCACGGACACATCCAAGCAACGAGCAAAGCCCAGCATGGCTGGTGTGGGGTGTGGGTGGTGGGGCCAGCGGGGGGGGCGGGGGGCAAGACAAGGTTTAAAGGTCGGTCGTCAGGCCCCTTCCCCATGCCAGCTGTGGGTGCGGACTGCCTTCTCCTGTGCCAGCTCGTGGGCAGACCAAGGGTGTGGGAGGAAGGCAAAGGAGCCCTGAGTCTCTGGCAGAAATGAGCTGAAGTGGGGTCCCATCCTTCCCCTCCCTCTGGATCCGTGGCCAAGTGAGAAAGGCTCTCCATCATGTCACGTGGCCCACAGCGCGTCACGGCGTCTTGGCTGGCACTGCACACCTTGGGCCCAGGCAAGGAAGGACCTTTGAAGGGAAAGGTCCAGCGTTAGTGGCTGGGGCTGAGGGGGTGGGGTGGGGGGGCAACAGGCACATCAGACGGACATTTCCGGAAGCCTGTTAACCCTTGAGAAGAAGGCCCAAACTTAGAGAGGTATGAGCAACGTGTACCTCCCCCACCTCAAACGCGTCAGAAACCGCCGAGCCCACCTCATGTTCTTCACAGCCTTGTCAAGTGTGAGAGATCAGGGGAGGTGGAATCAATTAGAACCTTATAGGATAAAATTGGAAATTAAGTCTGAGAAGATGGTTAAAAATAGCTTCATTGGATCGCTTCACAGAAGTATAGCACTAGAAGCATTTCCCGTCCCTGTTTCAGGGGTGCACGCGGGAGGTTTTGTTACGTGTTAGCAGTTCGGAGTGTGATTGTAATTTTATGAGAAACCGCCATCACTGAGAATAATGAAGGCTCTCTGGTGGCCTGGGCCTCTGGCCCCGGGTCTGGACGGCTATATGGCACCCCCGGCGTACCTCACACCGTCCAGCCCCTTTGCAGATCCAAACAGCACTCCACCCCCGACCAGATGCCAGGCCCGTCAGCCAGGCACCTGCTCTGCCAAACAGTATATGTTCCTGAATGTTCCTGACGGACTTGACACATCCTGAAGAGGAATCTTTGTTTCCACAGATGAAGCCCCGCAGTTGAGGCCTCAGTCTAGTTTCCGAGTGGTAGGAGGTGCATTTGTGCTCACTGGCGTGCCGTCCTTGAGCTTGGCCGCTTGTTGTTTTCCAGACGTACCTCCTCTCTTGCATTTGGGGCTCTAGCTGAGGTGTCCGAGCAGCAGCCAGAGCTATCTCCTGTGGGACTGGGCATTCCTTTCTCTTGGGACCAGCTTGGCTGTGGGCAGCCCCATCTCTGGAGGCTCCCCTCAGGCCCAGAGCCAGGTGACCCTGCTGTGTAGAGCTACCCATGTGGGTCACTCAGCCGGGCTCTGAGCCTCGTTGGCCTGAGGGTATTGGCCTCACACACTACCCTGTCAGCGAGCACTCCTCACCATCTTGACGTACCTCTGTGCTCTGGAGGGGCAGGGGTGTCTCAGCTACCCGCGCGTGGACTCCTGCTTCAGAGTCGTCTGAATCTTGCTGTTCTCCTCTGTCTCACCCCCCTCACCACCCCTTCCCTCCCCCACAAGGAAGTCTACTTCAAAGAGGCTTCTGAGAGGGAAGTTGCCTTCCAAGTCGTTCGGTCCTCCGTCCCGCAGAACATCCTCCAAGGAAGAACTTTGGGGTTGCAGTGGCTGGGATGTTTACTGAGGGAGTCATAGAGCCTTCCGCCCCTGGGTGACAAGAGCACAACACCCCGTTGCGGAAGCCCACAGTCCTCAGAGCCTGCCTTCCTGCTCAACAGGCCTCTGTGGCCCAGTGACTGAGTCCTCCTCTCTGGATGTCCGTGGCCCATTTGTGCCCGTCTGAAGGCCTGGGACCAATCTCAATCCTCCTCAGTGGCCCGGAGGTCATGCAGCTGAGCACACCTGTGGAGAGCCGTGGCTCAGCTTGCTTGGGTGTACGTCCCGGTGACCTTGGGCCAGGTGCTTAACCTGTGTGCCTCAGTTTCCAAATCCAGAACACAGAGCTGATAAGAGCAGCCGCTTCACGGGTCTGTCGTGAGGATTAGGTTGTGTTAGTTGTGTGTGAGGCTCTCTGAACAGTGCCCGGCAGCACTTGTGCACATGTGCTGCCCTTGTCGTTAGTCAGGGCCTAGTGGGGGTGGCGGGGAGATCACAGCAGCACCTGAAACACCTCCTCCAGCTCCCCACTGTTTCCCTGCCCGGAAGAGCCATGCCTCAGCCGGGGGTAGTGAGTTCCCTTCCTTGCTTGAGCCCTGTCTGCATCTGGGGCCAGTGACCCGGCAAAGGGCCCATCATCACCTGGGAAGCAAACTCCTCGGGCCATGTGCAGCATCCGAAATCCAGCCCTTTGACTCCTCAGTTGAGGTTGTACCGTTTTATTTTTTTTAGGAATGCCTTTTCTATAAAGTGTGTATGTTGTTCCTCAAAAGTAAACCCGTGCAGGGCAATAACTTGGGAATGCATTGCAAGGGTCACAGGCTTTTGTCCGTCTCCCGTGTGGGTGTGCTCTTTGGCCTGGCCTAGCAGGTCTCCCTGCCGTGTTGTTTTAGATGGGAAGTCCACAGAGGGTGGGGATCGTGTCTTCCTCGTCATCTGCCTCCTCCTGCCGTTTATCTGAACCCTGCAGCTTTCCAAGGGCTCTCTTTCCTGGCCCTCATGTCATCGTCCTGCCTGGTGCCCAGCAGCTAGCATCACGCCAGGTGTGGATAGGGTGTGAGTAACGGCTAACTGGGCCTGAACCAGCCCCAGGGGCCACTCAGCCTAGGACTTCGCCAGAATGCCGGGCGATCCTGAGCTCAACCCGCTGTAGGCCAGGGCTCCTCAGCTTCCCCTGCTAGAGAGTTTTGGTGTAGTCAGGGTTGGCTTCCTGGAGGAGTCCACCTGCAGACCAAACTCGATCTTCCTGAAAGTTAAGTCCAGATGTTCTTGCTCCGTGATCACAGAGCCTAGTAGCCCCAAGGTCTCGGGCCAGAGAGTACACCCCCTTGCCCTGGCCCTTCTTTGTGTGGGAGACACCTCTCTTTACCCTCATGAGTTTGCCATTTGGGGCTTCACAGATTCCTCCACTGCACTCCCTGGGACCCCGATCCCAGCTGGATGCCGTGTTCCGAACAGCTGGGGTCTGTCTGGCCTTACACCTCCCTGCCAGCTGTGGGGACCAGAGTGAGCCATCGACCCATTAGCTTGGACATATCTGCCCTCCTGGATTCGAGGACCAACCCCATCATCACTCATCACCTAGGTGACTAGGCAGGCGACATTGTTCCCCAGAGCCTTATAAAGTGGGGACAGTCGAGCCAGCGCATGTCTCCGAGCACCGTTGGGAAGCCCTCGGTTAAATGGAAGTGTTAGAGAGGTAGCTGCCCGTGGAGCACAGCACTAAGTCCGTGTGTTCCCAGGAGAGTGTGGGAAAGCACCAGGCTGGCCGGGTAACACAGGAGTGTCGGGAGTGGACATTCCACAGGCCTCCGCAGCTGCTGCACTCGAGTCCCAGGAATGCCCTGGAGCTGCCAGTGAGACTCTCGTGGTCTGACTCGGCAGTAGGATGAGAGGGAGAGAAAGAAGAGCTCTTTCCCCAGGTCCAGGGAGGGGAGCCCCGGAGGTGACGGGGGACCGGGATGCATGGGGGCTGTTGAAAATCAGGGACGGGTCATGGGCCCATTAGAAGGGACCCTTGAACCTGGACCTGAGCATCAGACCAAGATTGAAACTCTTCAAAGACGTGTACTTACTGCGATAGCTATTCTTTGAATCCAGTTATTAGTTTAGGTTTTTCTTTGTGAACTCTTTGCTCCTCAGAACCCAGCATGGGAATTCTCAGGAACCGCTAGGGCTGAGTGGGTACCCCATCTTCCTCTTGTGACCCTGTCCTCACACACTCACACCCTGGAGAAAACACACATCTGTCCCATGGCTACCATGGGGTCACTGCCTGTCCCATGTCTTCTCCAAGTCCTTAGGGGACTGTGAGGTCCAGGAAAAAAACTGCCCTGGCCCAGCTTTGTCTCTTTCTGTCTGTGTAGATCTGAGTAAGCCTTGGTTTCGTCCTCTATGAGGGGAGCCTTTAGGCACGGCCCATCGGGTAGGCAGCAGAGGTCCGCACCTCACGTGGGACCAGGACTTCCCTTAGGGCCTTCTTTCCATGAGTCACCTTCCTAGCTCCTCTGCCCTTGAGGAAGGACTCCAGGTTGGGCGCCATGGCTGCCAGGCCTGCCTGCTTGGGGATGGGCATTCAACGTGTATCCAGACAGAGGCCCTGACCTTTCCTCTCATGTTCTTGTGCGGCTGTGTCAGGTGATCTAGGGGTCCCTTTCACAGATGCTGGAAAACTCACCGGTGAGCAGGGAGAAGCCGCTTTCCACCACTGGCCTGGCTGCGTGAGCTCACCTTCCGCGTTGGCCCCCTTTGCTTCCTTCATGACTCCTGAGTGACAGAGCTTCGGGTGGTGTCTGAGAGTTGCAGAGTCCCTGGATCTTCCTCAAGGGCCAGGGGCGGGGCGCTGAGGCGAGGACAGTACCCAGGAGCTGGGGAGGCTACGGCGAGGGGCCTGGGCCCAACAGACGGCTTGGCGGTTTTGCCTCCGAAGCCCACAGCAGAGTTATTTTCGACTCTAGTTTCACATCTTGCTGCTTTTTAAAAATACCAAACCATGAAATTCCTGCTCCAGCTCTGTTTTTTTATGGCACCCGTGCTTCGGGCTGGCCACAGCAATGCTGTGATGTCACGTTCAGGTTCCTGTGACTCACCAGGGGCCGCTGGGCTCCAGGACTAGAACATGCGTGCAGTGGGAAGCAGGCGGGGGCAGGCCCACCCAGCCCTGCCGGTTTGGGCCTCTGACATTTGAGTTTGTGAAATATCCAGGTTGTAACTCTGCTGACCTAAGTCAACAAGGCTGAGGATTTTTGTCCGTGTGCTTTGGGGAGTTAGATAGAGCAGCTTGTTTGTCTTGAGACATCCCAACCCTCCCCCCCTCCCACCCCCCATGGTCCTGGTGGTTCCCTATTTGCTGGGCTGTTTGGGTGAGCCGCCTAGTTCCATGCTGGTAGGGAAGGTGGGAACGCAGGGCCTGTCTGACCGCTCTCGGGGGCTCTCGGTAAATCTCTTTCCTGGGCAGACGAACCATTGCTTGTACAAAGAGACACTAGGTTTTAAAGCAGTTGTGTCATTTTAGCCGGGGGCCAGCCCTCCTAGGTGCACCCGGACTGAACTGTTGGGAGGGTGTAGAGTGAAAGTCAGCCTGCGCAGCTGCCCCCACCCCCTGCCAGGACTCCTGTTTATAGGGTACGTGCAGCCCTCCGACGGCAGTGGCCTGGGATGGTGGTTGCTGGTTCTCGCAAACAGGGTGCCTCTCTCCACGTCAGTACATCTGGCCACCTGGCCTACCTAGTCCAGAGAGGGTCTAGCTGCCCTCGGTTCAGACATTCAAGAGCTGCCCTTGGGCCAAAATCAAGTTTGGGACAGCCTGCGCTCCTGCCACTTGGAGTTTAGAGACAAGAGATTTGTTTTTCCTCTGTCAAGAGGCTGCTTCCTGGGGACAGGACACTCTGTGGTCTGTGTCAGAGGCATACTTGGGGTCTGACTCCAGCCCGTGTTGGAGGGGTTGGGCCCTGGCCCTTCCCCCGCCCTTTACTCCTTTGGTGGTGTATCCACAGGCCCCTCTGGCTTTGCAAAAAGCAAAGGCTGGCTGCTCGACGCACTCAGAGACAGGCCAAGCTCACATTCATGAGTGCGTGGCGGGCTGCACGGCAGCTCTGTCTTCTCTGCCATCTGCGGTTGTGGCAAAAAGCACCCCTCTCCAAAGAAGCTGCAGATCGAAGGCCCCCACCCACCAGATGGGCTCGGGGTGGCTGCGGTTACCTTGGGGGCCCCGGGAATGTTCACGGTCCTAGGAGATTTCTCCTGTGAGGCCCTGAGTGGGCCTGGAGTGGCATAACACGGCCCATGCAGGGGCATCTCGTTCAGACTGACTGTGGGATTACTGTAGAGGAGGGGAGAACGGGAGTGGGGTGGTTGGCTGGGGGACCCAGGGGCCCTCCGGGGAAGGGTCAAGTACTGGCCACAAGAAGGGTCCTCTGAGTGTTCTGGTTGGGACAGGCAGTCCCAAATAGGTCTGCGTGGCTCTGCGATGAACCAAGTCACAGCTGACCCTGTGGCCATTTGGCGCGCTCCCGCTAGCGCAGGGGCAGGGAGAGCTACAGTCAGGCCGGCCACTTCCTTCCCCCTGCCCCTCCGAGGGCCCTCTCCGGGCCTGGACTGCCAGTACAGACTCTCTCCCTTGGCGGAGGAGAAAAGGCAGAGCGATGCTTTAAAGAGAGGCATGGCTGCTGAGGGAGCGGGTCCATGCCCGCCCCCTTTCGGATCTGGGCCCAACTGGTGGCTCCAGAAGACCACCTAAGATGAGAGAGTAGGTTTCCTATCATGGATCCGTGGATCCTCGGCAGGACAGGGGAATTCTGTGAGCCCTTCTTTCCTGAGCTGGTCCTGTTGGGCTGGGCCTCATTGCCTGACTTTCCAGGCTGTCCTGAGGCTTCCAACAAACTACTTGACAGTCTTTCTGACTTGGGATGGTTGTGTTTTATCAGGTTGTGGTAAATTAACTACCATGTTTGGTTTACGGATTGTTGGAAAAGTCAACTTCAGAGAAATGGACGGCAGAAGGTGGTCAAAGCCAAGGTTCACACCCCATGCTCGGCCCTGTTTGGACTCACCCTGGAGTCAGAGTACAGCACAGCCTCTGGCCCAATAGTGACTGGCATCCTGCACCTTTGGGCCTGTCCCCGTTAGACCCTTGCCTCCCTGGTGGCCTGCCCAGGGCTGACAGAGATGAGCTTGCGCTCAGGCCAGTGTGGGTGGGATACGCAGCTCAGATTTTCTGTCCTGGTGCGGGAAGCCCCCACCCCCCATGGGTCCCAGGAGCATTCAGTTTTATGGATGGTGGTGAGTGGACCCACTTTGAATAGCTTCTCTTTTGGGGATAAGTAGTAAGATGGGAAAGCCTGTGTTCATTTAAAAGGAGCTGCTTTTAAGCCACAAGGAAGGTAAATTAGCCAAGATTCCTTAATCCCATGGCTAATCCACCAATAGAAAATAGTGTCTCATGTACTTCCCAAGGAGAGCTAATCCTCAGTAGAGGTGGGGGCTGGGGGATGCAGAAACGGCAGAGAAATCCTATATCCCTGAGATAATGTGAAACAGAAACACGGACCTGTGGGCTCAAGGGACAAAGGCTCATTTTGTGTTGTTAGCAGCAAACTGGGGGGTGAAAGGGGTTGGTTAAAAAGACAGTTGCTGAGCCCAGAGAGATTGGGAGGAATTTCTTCAGAAACTCATTTTGTTGTTCATCGACTGTGGGTGATCCTGGGCAAGTTAGTCTGTCAGACATCAGCATGAGAGGGAATCTCCTTCTTCCCCTCTGAAGTTCAGGGATCGGGGCCCTTAGCCCTCATCAAATGAGGCCTGAGGTGGGAAGGGGAGGAAGTGGGCTGCTTCCTGGACTCCCACCCCACTCTGTGCACCCCCACATCCTATGAGGCCAAGGCCAGCGGACAGGGGCCCCTCTGGCCTACCTACCCTCCAACCCCTCCCCCCACTGTCCCCTCAAGCCTGCCAGGTCCAAGGCCCAAGCTGCAGGGAGGGGACCGGGTTCCTCACCAGCCAGGCGGACTCACAGGGACCTGGGCTGGCTGGGGCAGGACCTGAATTCTCTGCATCTTCGTGGCGCTCTGGGCCTGGCATTTGTCCATCCAGCGCCCCGTGTGGCACCTACTATGTGCCAGGAGCTGTGCCTGGAAACACGAGGGCAATGGTGAGCAGAAATCGACAAAAGCCCTCATGAAGCTGAAACTTCTCATGAAGTTACTCATGAAGCTGGCTTTTAGACTGACGGACGTCAACAGGCTGTCGAGGGCCAGCATCTGCAATTTTGACTCGAAGGCCCCTGTGCCACCAACCACAGGGTGCCGGACAGAGGCCGGGACAGAGAGGCAGAGCCTGGGCTGGTTGGAAGGGCGGGGCTCAGATCAGCAGCCCTGTTCCTGGGAAGCTGTGCCAGCCCTTCCGGCCCCGGTTCACCCCCAGACGTATGGCACCATCCCCAAGACAGGGCCCCGCGTGTGCACGTGCACGCACACACGCACGGACACGCGTACACACACACGCAGACAAAGCCGGAGCTGGCAGGAGATGAGGCAGAGCTACGCGGGCGCTGAGCCTGGCGGCCCCACTTTGTTTTGAGAGCTCACAAGACCCCACAGCAAAGAGATTCCCCTTTTCTTGCATCTGTTTTAGATCTTTAAAATCTGAGTGAAGTCAAAACCATGCTACAGGGGAGATTAATTCCACATTTTTCCATCTTTGCTATGAAACCAAAGGAAAGTTCGACATTCTGTGCGGCTCAGTTGAGACTGGGGCCTCAAGCCAATGGCCAACGCCAGGACATTTTCCACAGCCCGGCACCATGGTCCCCAGTGGTGTGGTTGGGCAGCCGTGCCCTCTCCCTAAGCCCCAGGACTCCTGGGACGCTCCCGCCGTAATCTGGCTTCTGGGGTGGAGGGAGGGGGCTGGGATGCCCCCGCCCCTATGGGAGACCGCCTAGAGGAGCCCAAAGCAACCACACGCCTGGAAGTGATTAAAAGGAACTTTCCGTCACAGGAGAACTTTAAGGAGCAGCCAGACCACCACGTGCCCTGATGGCTCAATCCCTACCAGACCTGACCTCAGGCTGCCTTCTTCGGGGCCCCATCAAGCCCCATCTGTGCACGAGTCCCCCGGAGCCCACAGCTCAGCTGTGGCCCCTGTGAGGTGGGGAGCCATGCAGCCCACAGTACGCCCCCATGTCCACAGCAAGGGCCACATAAACACGAGCAGCCAATACAGTATTACAGTGGAGCCGGAGAGATGCATCGTACAGACGAGGAATCTGAAGCCTTGAGCCCGAGAGCTTGCCCAAGGCCGCTCAGCAAGGTGGTGGTCAAGTTCACATCTGAACCCAGGAAGGGCAGCCCTGGAGCCTGTGCTCTTAGCACACAGGACGAAGGTGGGGCCCGGGGCTTACCATGACAGCACTTTCCAAGGGCCCGGCCCCGTGCCGTGGCCAGGACATCCTGGGAGAGGAGGAGGACAGGCACCGAGTGTGGGGTAGGACCAGGAGGACTTCAGGGGGAAGAGGGCTGGAGTGGGGCTTCAGGTGGCTTTGCCCAGAGGGCAGTAGTAACAGGCGGCGCGGGCCTGGAGTCCCGCCTCTAGGCCTGAGCTCCGGAGCACGGGAGAGCGATGTGGCAGAAGCAGCGTGGAAGCGAAGGGTGACCCGGGAGTCCCTGGAAGCTGAGGCGGCCTAGGGCACCCGCTCCACGTTGGGGGACCCTAGGGCAGGGGTAGACCTGCCTGGGTCTGGTGAGGACGCCCAGCCTGACTCAGCAGCCAGAGGGGTCGTGGACAGCATGGTCCAGTCACGGGATGGCCTTCCTGCACCCTGTCAGCCCTTCCTGGGGCCCTCACCCGCTCGAGTGCTCCCGTGCTCACCACCCCCCTACCCTCAGTGCTGCCTGCACCCTGTGTACTTCACCTCCCTCCCTCCCTCCGACTTTCTCCCCACTCGGCGGCCCTGGCACGCAGCTACACGGGTGGCACCTCCACCCCAACCACCTCTCCGTCTCACCTCACCACCCATCTTGGCCCCTTTGGACACCGATGGCTCTGTCTCCTGGCTTCTGGCTACACTGCCGTCCCAGGGCAGGTTTAGTTCCCCTCACCACTGTGCCCCGAGCCCGGCAGAGTGTTTGGGAAGGTGGTGCGTGTGGCTGGACTGGAGGTGAGCTTTCTGGCCCAGCCACCCTGTCCACTGCCGGGCCACCTGTCTTCCACGTTCTGGGGAGGTTCCAGAGGGGATGGTGACCCTAGAAACCACCTACGAGGGGCCCTGTGCTGCACCCAGGGCTCTATGGAGAGAGCAGGAGGCGGACGTGGAGAAGCGCCCTGGCTGGGTGGGGGGCTGCAGGAGAGAAGCCTGGGACAGGGGAGTGCAGTGGGAAGGCCCGGGGCGCGGCCTACGCGTGCAAGAGCCTCCTGTAAGGGACTGGCTGGATATCTGAGAAGTGCACGGAGAACGGCTGGCTGGTCTCCCCTCCAGCTTTCTCCCTCCTTCCAAAACGTTACTCACTGTTAATCGTGTCGTGGCCGAGCAGCCTCGCCAGAAGCCAGCCCAGACAGCACCGGTGCGGCGGCCACACCAGTGCCCGGAAGCCCCAACGAGCCAGTCTCTTGCTGGCGGCTTGCTCGCTGGCTGACTGATGTGGGGGTGTCGGGAGGGCCCTGTTGGTGTGCCGTGGCCCCTTGGGGCTTTGTGGACGTTAGGCTCCAGTTTTGCTGCTACATTTGCCCCCAGGCTCTATGGGAGAGGCTTTCAGCAAAGGTCGTAGTAGCAGCCAGGCTCTGGGCAGAGAAGCACTTGCTAGAAGGCCCCGTTGGCTCAGAGGATCTGCCCTGGGTCTGTGTTCTGAAGTGCCCAGTCACTCCCTCCCTTTTCACCTCCAGCCGAGGCACCACTTGGCCATGGTCAGCTCCCGGGCTGAGCCTCTTCCCCCAGACTCGCTCTGGAATCAGCTCTGAAAACTGGCACTCTGAAACTCACTCAGACCTGTGAGTGTGATGAGGCAGTGCCAGGGAGTGGAGGCTTCCCTGTTCCTGTCCCTTTGTGGCTCAGGGACCTGGGGCCCCTCCTCCACCTTCCTTGTGGCCTCCACACTCTCTTCCCTGTTTGACCACTCCAG
The DNA here is from genome assembly GCA_028646535.1 of Procyon lotor. NCBI lineage: Eukaryota > Metazoa > Chordata > Mammalia > Carnivora > Procyonidae > Procyon > Procyon lotor. The sequence goes on along the minus strand of CM053603.1, from coordinate 15,131,520 downwards.
ACCAACCACACTGACCTCCTCGATAGTTCCAAGTGCACCGTATTCTTCTGTGCCTCAGGGCCTTTGTACCTGCTGTACCTGGGGTTTGAAAAGCATTTCCTTCAGCCCGTCTTGTGTTGTCTCCTCACAAAAGCCTCCGCAGCCCTGGTCAGAGTTGGAGCTCTCCTTCTCCGGTCCGTCAGCCGTGTCAGGGGCCTGGACTTTACTTGGAGCTCACTCTGTGTGAACACATCCTGCTCCTTTTCTTGCCTTGTCCTGAAAGACAAGTGAAAAGGGGATGAAAAAGATACCTGAAAAGGAGGTAGAAACGAGGACTGGGGGAAGGAGCTGAAGAAAAAAATGCAGGACAAGCCCACCTCAAAAGGAAACCAGTCTGGGGAGAAATAAGAGGGCAGCAGGGCTGAGAGAAGGGGAGGTCATGCCGTGAGGAAGTGGGGGGCCGGGAAGTAGGCAGAAGGGACAGAGGAGAAGCCCACTAAGCCCAGGGAGAACGCAATGGCGGAACTGGCAGGGAGAACGTGGTCCCCAGGAGACTGCACACTGCTCCGCGAGGTGAGCAGGGCCTCCGGGGGGGAGGAGTCCTCTCAGGGAGCACCGCACTCTTGCCTCCTCCACACGATGCCCATGCAGAGACTGTGGGAGCGCCTGGTTCCCCAGCCCGCTCGGGCAGCGTGCTCAGGCAGACACCCTGAAAACCCACTTTGGCCTCTGGTGGCACTACCGATGCCTGAGCCCCCTGTCACACGCTGGAAGTCGGGGCTGTCCCCTTGGCCACCTCCGAAGTCGGTGGCAGTACACACCCCAGGCTCTGCCCCACACAGGGCACCCAGACTGGCCCATCTGAGCCTCAGGGGGCATGGGGACAGTATGGGGGGCTGGGCCCGGATGCCGGTCAGGAGAAGGCGCCTAAGGCAGCGAGGTACGGCGCCGCGGGGTCTGTGGAAATGTCCCCCGTGCTGTGTTGTCTCCCACTAGGAGTTGGGGGCCCTGGGTGCCAGACGTGTGGCTGAGGACTGGCATTTTGGTGCGGCTTCTTTGAGCATCACTCGGGTTCTTAGGGGACTAAAAATATAAGCCTGTCACTTTAAAATCGGTTATTTTTATACCCCTCTCAGAAGGCCCTTCAGGGTGTTACATGAACCGTCTTACACATCTTGAACTGTGAGTGAGAGAAGCCGCTCGCCCGTTAATGTTGACTTGACAGGGGACAGATCAGTGTCTGCTGTCCCCCGAGCAGGAGCATGAGGATTCAAGTGAGAGGCCCTCATGTAGCCTCTCCCGGGAGGGAGGATGTCCCTCTGGAGAGCTCAGGCAGCCGGCAGGCTGGAAACGCTTCCCCGCCCCCAGCTGAGCTGGCGGCCTCGTGCTCTTGGGTTTGATCCTCAATGCCTCCAGCACCCTCCTCCCTGTCCGGTCCCCTGCGCTGGGCTGTCCCTTCCTTGTCACCCACTGAGGGGTCAGGCTGCTTTCGAGGGGGCTTCAGCGGTGTCCCTGCCATCCTCGTGCCCCCAATTCTATCTGGGACCCGGGGTCCCTAATTCTGTTGGGGACCCAGCAGCGGGTCCACTGCTCTCTGCCCTCGGGTCCCCCACTCTGCCCCCAGCAGTGAAGATGACGGCAGCAATGCAAAATAGCCTTGCTGCTGGCTCTGGCCCCCGCCGGGGCCTCAGAAAGGCGTCACATTTAACCTGTCCTCTCCGGAGCCCATTCTCACCTCTTGCCGGGCATCCCGTCCTTTCTTCCATCCTGACTTACCACTCGGTGGCGGCGGCTCATACTTCGTGGGCATGTCTGGTTAGGCCTCTAACACACCTAACCACAGCCATGCAGGCCCTCCCCAGAACATCCCCGTGTGGCAGCTAGAGGGGTCTGCTCCCGCTAGGACCACCAACACCATCCTGTGCTCTGAGGCTGAAGGCAAGGCCGCCCGGCGTGGCTGGCGGCCCGTCTCCTGCTTCCGTGAGGCCCTTCCTCGTTCCTGCACGGGGCCCTCCTTTGCCCTCCATCCCTCCTGTTTGTTTCTTTCCCTGCCACCTCCGGGCTCCGTGCTCACTCATCCTTTGGCCTTGCCACCCCCCGCTTGCCTGGTGAACTCCTCCTTAGCCTTTGCTCACCCCTTCCTTCCTAGGGCCACTTTCCCCGTCCAGACCCCTCGGTTCTTCCCAGCACACCCTACTGCTCTATCCTGCTGCTTAGTACTTGGCCTCCCACCAGCCCTGCTGCGTCTGTGTATGCCCTTGTCACCCTCGGTGCCACAGGCCAGCCCAGGGGTCGCACGCCGAGGATGAGCGTGAAGAGAGTCTGGGGCAAGGGCCTGCAAACTTTCTTAACAGTAGCTCTCAGGCTCTGTGGGCCAGAGGGTCTCTGTCACAACCGTGCAACCCCACCCTCACCAGAAAGCAGCCATGGACTGTACATAAGCCGATGGGCATGGCAACAAAACCTTATTTATGAAAGTGCACAGCAAGCCGAGTGTGCCAGGCCTTAATCTAGAGAAAACAGAATGCGTTCAACAGCAAGCAGGGATGTTTCTAAGGGCGCTATTTCCCATGACCGGGGCTGTGGCTTCCTGGAAATCGCCAGTGACAGCAGCAGAAGGTGGTTCAGAAACAAGCCCCCCAAAGTGACCCTCTGACCAGCTGTGACTTTGAGGATGAAACTTCAGGGTCTCCTGTGACCTTGCCCCCCATGAGGCTCCCCCGTGACTGGCAGGTGAAGGCTGTGACCTTGGAAGTGGACGGTGTTAGACGAGGGGTGATGGTGTCCGGGCGTGGGTTCCACATTCTGCTTCCTGTCACTGTGGTTCATGGAGAGAGTAGTCAAGCCCCGTGTTGTGAGGGGTGGGGCAGTAGCAGGGAATGGGGTGAGTTCCACGGTGTGGTTAGGAATTGAACGCTTATGCTGAGGGACACAGGCCCCCAGTGAAAGAAAGCATCTAAAATTCAAGTTTTCGGTCGGTTCTCATCACGGATCTGCTAAAAGGTTCTTGTTGGTAATGTCCCTTTTATCCATATAACATTGCCTTTTTGTAGCCAAGATTGTGACTTTCGTGATAATCCCAAACCCGAATGTCCGGTCAGGTGAGAGACTGCTTTATGGAGTTTGGGGACCTCTGAGGCCTGAGAACCACCTCTGAGGGTGGCCTGATGATGTGAGGAGACTGCTGGGTGACCCTGGGGGACTGTCCCTTCCCACTGCTCATTTAATCGGGAGCCACCTGGCCAGGTGACCTGAACAGGACAGAAGGTGGCTACTGGTGGATAAGAGAGAGCCACGAGCTTTTCCTCAAACTGCCTGAGTTTGGTCCTTGGGTGGGGGACACACAGGCTTCCTGGGGCTCCCTGGCCGGTCGCCTTCAGGCATGGCTGGAGCAGGTGGGGAGGAATAAGGCCAGGCCTCACCTTATACATTCTTCATGGGGACGGAGCAGAGGTGCAGCTCCTGGTGTCTTAGCCCAAACTCTGAAGCTGGGCCCCCTCAGTTCCCGGCCCTGGCTTGTCATTTATAAGCTGTGGGACTTTAGGCAAGTTGCTTAACCACACTGTGCCTTGATTTCCTCATGTGAAAAACGGGGACGATGAAGCCTCCCACCCTGAAGGGTTGTTAAAGAGTGCTTGGCGCATCGTGAGCTCTCTGTGAACGTCAGCTGCCGAGAGTGCCCCCTGGAGCAGAGTGTGTCATCATGAGGATGACACCCCCCCCCCCCCGGTCCCCACCCCCCAAGCCTATCCTGGGTCTTCCCACCAGTCTCCCTTCAAGTCTGGGCTCCACATCCCAATTACAGAGGGGACTCAAGAGTAAGCGGCCTGGATGGCACAAGGCCCAGGGAGAGCAAATGAGTTGCCTGGTTTCTCCTCGGTCCACAGACAGGAGGGACCTTTCTGGAGGAGTTTGGACCCCAGTGTGCAGGAGGCCTAGGAGGTGGGTCTCCCTGCCCAAATAGGTCTGCCCAGCAGCCTGGCCTCCTTGGCCCTTTCTCCACTTTCCCTCTGCCCTGCTGAAAAGGCAGAGGCCCACAGATACCCAGGTCAGTCAGGGCTGCTTCCCTCATCGGCATCTGCCCCCAGACCTCCTTGGGGACTTACAAGCTGTGGGACTTATAAGGGGGAGCGGCTGGAACCAGACCTCTGGCCCACCGCTCCTCCGCACAGAGAAAGGGGAGAGGGCGCGTGGGCCCGGGGGCTGCTTGCGAGGCCAGCCCTAGTTTGCCCTGAGTGGAAGGAGGGCGAGAAGGTGGGCGGGGCTGGGGCTCTTTGCTTCAGTAGCGCCTCCCCACCCTCTGGGGCAGGCAGGACCCAGAGCGCAAGGCGGGGTGAGCAGCCTGCTCGGCGTGGCCCTGGGCAGCCGGAGGAACGGACTACGGCCTCTGCCCTCCGGATGCTGAGGCAGCGCGTACTTACTGAGGCTTGAGAGATGCCTGCCATGTGAACAAGGCCACGCAGTATGACCCGAAACCAGCCCTTGCTTGGGATGCTCTCACCCGCCTACGTGCTATCCCCGATGCTTTCCCTTCCCCCAGAGGCCCCAGCAGCCGGGAGGCATGGTGGCGCCATGGTGGCCTGGGCTGAATCCCTGCAGGTGGCCCGCTCACCCTCTGGCTGTCTGCACCGCCAGCCCTGAGCATGTTTGCCCTTAGCTCCTCGAGCGCCCCAAAGGCACCCACTGGGTCACAGGGGAGACCTTTCCCTGGCGGAGGGAAGGCACATCACCAAAATCAGGCATTGGGACTTTGAGGTTTCACTTGACCTTGAGAGACACCTTTTTCTATGAAAACAACACCCCATGCTTCATTAGAGTAGGGTTACTAAGGAAAACTTGTGGAGCAGAGAACACCGGACGACATTCTAGCGTATAGATAATCCAAAAATTGTCCACCTCTCCCGGGCCCATCCTTCCAGCTCAGACGGGGGTCAGGTGGGATCAAATGTGAGTGCGAAGAGCCTGGTGGACCTCATCCCTGGATGGTGGCTGCCACTCAGCATCCTGGCAGAGCACACCGGGGGCCCGGGGGCGTGGGGAAGTAGAGACCAAACACAGAGATGATGACTCTTCCAGAGTCTTTTGCAGCTGGAAAAGGGGAGAGGCAGGAGAAGGGCAGGGAGAAGGAGGAACTGCAGATTTGAGGAGTAGTGGACTCTAAGCCTCTTTGTCTACAACATGCCATGAGGCATCCCCTCAAAGCTCCCCAAGGAAGGGCCCACAGCCAGCTGGCACTCTCCTTCCAGGGGGCTGCAAGTGAAAGAGAGGTGTGCAATTATGTTTTAAAAAGTGTAATATGGACAAATGGCCATATTTCTACCGAGTGGAAGCATGGGCCCCCCCCGTGGAACTAAGTGGAGGCCTCGCGAAATGCGTGGCACCCGCGGTATTGACATTGGCCCCGCACCCACTGCCTCCACATTTGCGGATTCGGTCCCTGTGAAAAGTTAAAAGGGGTGGGAGGGGGTGGGCAGAGAGGAAAAGCAGGCTGGCTCCCCCACTGTGGCCTGAGTCCGGGGCCATCGGAAAAAGTCTGGATGGGGAAGGATTTTGGAGCTTGGCTCAGCGCTCCTTTCGAAGCAGCCAGTGGAAACTTCCAGGAATGCTGCTCTGGGCCAGCCAGGGGCTGTTTCCGCCACCCCTTTTACAAGGTACAGACCCCTCACCAGCTTCTGGCCAGCACAGGGGGAGTGTGACTGTCTCCTTCAGCCCGGCTCTGCCTCTTGGGGTGCAGAGCACCATTTCAGGCTCAAGCCTGTACCCCGGGTTTCAGAGCCCCCGCAGCCTAGGCCAGCTCCCTCAGAAAGGGCCAGCCGCCAGGAGGAGCAGCCTCCATGCGCGGCCGACATCCGTGCGGGATGCTTCGAGAATTTATAGCAGCCCAAGAGGGGAAACTCCCTCCCACAATGTCTCAATGGTTTATTAAATGTATGAAAGGAAAGTTTCCTTTTCACTGGACCAAGGCCCAGAGCCTCCTTGGAGCCTCAGGGAAGGTGGCAGAACCTCTTGGGAAAGCCCACAGACAAATGGGCAAAATTAATAGAAAGTATTATTTCTTAGCCCGAACCCTTTCTGCTGGCTGTCGGCTGCACAGCACGGGGACCAAGCCTGAGTCGCTCATGGCGGACTCACCCCGGGCCCGGTGTGGGCCTGGCACACACAGGCACTCACCCAGCCCTCGGGAAGGAGGTGAAGGAGAGCCTAGCCGTCATGGCCAGCCTGGGGCGGGCTGGGTGAGGGCTGGGCTTGGCCATGTGACTGGTGGGCAGGCCCTGGGCAGGAGTCCTTGAGGGCGGTGGGCCAGCTGCTCTGTGGGGGGCACACAGGTTCCCAGACAGCACCGCCCCTCTGCCAGCGCCCTGTCCCAGGCCAGAGAAGGTGGGCAGGGTTTTTATAGCCTTGCCCAGCAGCCATCTTTTCGAGACTGGCCCCGGCCCATGGGGCACATGCCACCCCATATGACTAACTCCCAGATGACATATTCCTGCAATGGTCTACCCTGGGCTCGGACAGGCAGAGGTCCTCCTAGGCTCAGGGTCGCACTGTCACTCACCGCCCAGCCTGGGAAGCCCCTCCAGGTGTTAGAGGTGAAGGACCTGAGACGTGGGCAGGACCCAATTGGGGTGCCTTCATTTGGGGGGTGTCGCTTTCTTACCTTTGGAGTGGAAATGGGTGATGATCTCCCATTGATTGTGGACAGAAGCCTGGTCCAAGTGAGGAAGCGGTTCCGCTCTGGACTCCCATCTGAAGGCCAGACTTCCAGGGCTGGGGATCCTGACCCTTGGTTGTCTTGGGAAGTGACCGAGGGCGGTGGGACCCGCTGCCTCCCATCCCTCCCTGTGTCCTCCCCTTGCCCACAGACATCAGAAGATAGGCATGCAGAGCCAGAAGGACACACAAAGGCCAGAACTGTCCCCGGCCGCCACCAGAGACAGGGACCAGGCGGGACTGGGCGGCTGAGCAGGACTGGCTGAGGGGATCCCCAGGGCAGCCCTGTGGCCCCTCAGTCCTCTGAAGCCTGCCCGCCATTTGTCTTGCAGACGGTCTCCATCCTGGAGCAGCGGCTGACGCTGACGGAAGACAGGCTGAAGCAGTGCTTGGAGAACCAGCAGCTAATCATGCAGAGAACACCACCGTGATCAGGGGAGCCAGGATCAAGAGCTCGCTCGATTTGGGAGGGAGGGCAGGCCGGGGATTTGTACTATGGGACTTGGGTCAATAAACGAAGGGGATTTAGCTCTGTCCCTGAGCCCCCGAGGTTAGGCACTTCTGTCCCCCACGTCCTCTCTGCCGCCCCTGGAGGCTCACCACCTGCCAGGGGAAGGCCCCCATGGGCAGGGCCCGAACATGCAGAGTGGACTGCATTTGGTTTAATGGGAAGGAGTCACCTGAAAACGTTTGCTACCTCGGAGTCCTAATGGGCCCGAAGATCACAGCTCCCCCCTGGAAGAGGTCGCCCTGAGGCCGCCTTACAGGGGTTTGTCCCCCTCTGCCAGATGCCTGGCTCTTCCCACCCACGACAGCTTGGCAGTGGACTGACTGGGTGGGCGAGCCAGGAGTTTTCTCTAAATCTGACAAAAGGCCCCACGGGGGCCCATCTGAGTCAGGTTTGTCCAGGAACAAGCACTCAGCGGGGCGGCGGTGGCTTCACAGTGGCCTGGATTTCTGCCCCGCATGTGTTCACTGGGGCCCGGTGGCTGCCTCCTCTGTATGCCTTGAGGGTGAAGGAATCTGAAATTAAAATGGACTTTATTGAGCTCGTCAAAAGTGGCTTGTTCTGAGTGAGACCTCATTAGTGCCCCCGGGCCCCAGAGCCCAAAAAGAGAAGATGAAAGCAGTGGCCTCGGAGGGCCCCTGCCACATCACCTCGGGCGCTCGGGACGCTTGTCCGCATCTGCTCAGGGAACTGGGGGAGCCAGGACAGCCGGCGCCCCCGCCCCGCACCCACCCGCCTCTGGCTGGCCCCACCAGCTTCGTCAGTTGGGTCCTGGAGGACTCGGGGCAGCCGCATTTCCACTTACTCCGGAGGGTTCCCACGGGCTCCACCCCGTGCACCGCGCGGGGAGAGCTGGCCGAGTGCTCCCCACATGTCTGGGTGCCGTCCCTGCCGCCAGCACTTGGCTTCTTGGAGCCCAGCCAGCCAGGGAGGTATTTATTCTTCAACATACCTACGGTGCCCTGGGGGGCCGGGGGCGCTGCGTTAGATCTTCTCGGGAGCTGTCGGTACCATGCGGCTAATGAGCTTCCCAGCCTCTGCAGCTTCCCGGTGGGAGCAGAGCCCGAAGGCCTGGCAGCTCGGGACTACACGGAGTCCAGATGAATGGTGAGAATGGGGACGCTGCCTCCTCCAGCTGGTGGGGAAAAGCCGCAGCCGAGGGTCAGGCTTCAGGCTACCTTCGGCCAGCTGTGTGCTCTTGACACGGTCACATAACCTCTCTGAGCCTCAGGTGCTTGTTTTAGGCGGGGGTGGTAAGCACCCTCCCAGTGACCTGTGAGTGGGGAAGAGGCTGCTGAGCAGGCCTGCGCGTCTGAATTGGCAGGTAAGGCACTCAGATGCTTCGGGAGGTCAGGAGCTCTCCCTCCGAAGCCTCTTAGGGAGTCTGGGCAACCCTAAGGGAGCCTGCTCTGAACACACTTGTGGGCTCGGCCTGGTCATCCCCTCCCATGCCGGCTGCCCTGTGGTAGCTTCCAGACCCGAAGCTGGAGACCCTAGTGTTGGAGCCCTGGTGGTCTGAGCCGCCAGCCCAGGGGGAGGTCATCTGCAGGGACACAGAGGGCACCCCTCACTCGGGACGGCAGAACGGGAACCACGTCTCCAGGCAGCGTGTGGCCGCCCTTGCTCTCGGGCCAGGCCAGGTTACCATCTCCCTGCCTGCAGTTTATGCCGGGATTGAGTTGTGAATTCCTCTGTGAAGAAAATGGGGTTGAGAGCCTGTCAGGGATTTGGGAAATGGTCTGGGGGCAATGGGGTCTCTTGGTCCCTGGAAGCTCCCCCCTCCCCGGTTAATCGGGGCCCCCCCACCACACCGGGGTCTGAGAGCCTGGGCCCCCCGAGGGGTTTCCTGCACACCCGCGCACCTGCCTGGGTGCAGCCACCAGCCAGACCCGGAGCTGGGGGCAAGGTGGTTGTCGGAGAGCTGCGCTTGTCTTTGGGTCACCACAGAGACCCACCTCCTCCGAGCCTGAGGGTCAGTGTGCGACAGGCAGAGGGCAAAGCTGTGAAAGGGCCAAGTACTTCCCCACAGAGTTCCTTTTCTTGCTCACTTGGGGCCTGACTTGGAAACTCACTGCTCTGAGTGAGGATCTAGGGGCCCAGATTGTTCCTGAGGGAAAAGGGACAGGGGACCCTAAGGTGCTCTGACCCCCCCACCCCCCACCCCGTGAAGGTGCTACAGGACCCTGACTTGGGCAGCACTGGGCTGGTCGGCTGTGGGGGCCCTCACAAGCGAGAGAGGAGTATGGGCCCCGGATGGGCTTGAGGCGGCTTGGCAAGATTGGAGGCCACAGGGCAGAGCCTTCTCTGTGGTGGTGTCTCCCTGCCAGCCCTCGCCAGCAGCTCCCCTGTAGAAGGGGCTCTTACCAGCCCTCCCACTGGTGCTGCCAAGCTCAGAAGCAGCCTTCTGGAAATGCAAATGCCTCTGCTCAGCCACCATCTTCTCCTAATTGTGGATTTTGATAAGTGAGCTCCAAGAAAACCAAATTGCAGGCATCTCTCTCTCTTTTTGCTAGGAGGGTAGGTGAGGTTAGGGGTTTTTGTTAGGTATATCCCTGGGGTAATTCCCGCCGCTCCTTCCTCTCATGGCCCAATTTTCCTAACGTGAACTAAAAGAACATGTTTCGGTGATTGGTGATTTTTTTTTTTTTAAGATTTTATTTATTTTGAGAGAGCCGCCGAGAACACGAGTTGGGGGGCAGGCAGATGGAGAGGGAGAGGCAGAGCGGGGGCTGAGCAGGGAGCCTGATGTGGGGCTCGATCCCAGGACCCTGAGGTCATGACCTGAGCTGAAGGCAGACTTTTTTTTTTTTTTTTTTTTAATTCATTTGACAGAGAGAAACACAGCGAGAGAGGGAACACAAGCAGAGGGAATGGTAGCGGGAGAAGCAGGCTTCCTGCCAAGCAGGGAGCTCGATGTGGGGCTCGATCCCAGGCCCCTGGGATCTGACCTGGGCCGAAGGCAGACGCCTAACGACTGAGCCACCCAAGCGCCCCTGATTGGTGATTCAAGTTGTGATCTCCCATTTTGCCAGATCCTTGGGGTTCCAGGATGAACCTGTACTTCTGCCAGAGACACCGGGAGAGGCCCCTCAGGCTAGCCGGACGACCGAGCTAGTGAGCGGCGGCTGAGTCCTGTCCTCACCTGTGGCAAGCCGGGTCCCCTTTCATTCCCTAGTCTCTGCTCCCCACGAGCTCCTGACAGACCAGCCAGCCCCACCTGGAAACTGCCATCTTGCCACCCAGCACCATCCTTGTTCCTCTCCCAGGACCCACTCACCACAGGTTCACGACCTCTCCGTGCTGGCGGGCTGTGGGCACGCAGGCTACCAAGAGGGCGGAGCAGTGGGGTCAGGGGTTTGCTCTGGGGCAGGGGCCCCTGACCCACTGCCAGAGTCCGAATGCTGGCCTTACCACCCTAAGCTTGTGGCGTCTTCATCCATAAGATGCTGCCGGTCTAATCGGTTGCGTGAAGCACTCAGAGCAGTGACTGGCACAGAGGGCGAGTGTGGTCCCTGTGTGATCCCCCCACCAGCATGGGGTGCTGTCACTTCCGGCGGGTCAGGCCCCTTCCCCAGGAGTTGGTCTTTGTGTCCACGTGCTGATGATCCCAAGATCCCTCTGGCTCTGGAGCTCTGGGTGGCGAAAGTTACAATCTCCTGATGCAGCGGGCCCTGCCCTGGGCATCCCCAGGCGTGCAAGAGGGATTTGGGCCGGCCGGCAGGCAGAGGGGCTCAGGGCAGCCCCTCCACCCCCCGAGAGGCAAGCACTGTAAGGCCACCTCCTTGGCTGTCACCAAGGCCCCCACCAGGGCCAGCTCGGGCTTGAGGGTGGGTGTCTGTGATGACCCGGAATCCCGGAAACCCAGTCTGCCGAGCCAGCGAGAGCACGGTGAGTCACACGGGTGCTGTTGTCCCGGCTTACTGCCATTAACCTCATTTTCCTAGATGATGTGCTCAAGATGGGCCCCTGATGGCTCCCGCCTTAACTGGTGTGTGGCCATTTAAGGGGGCCAGAAATCTCCCCGGGGCTTCTCACTGAGCTCCCCCGCACCACCCCACCCGCCCCAGGCTACTGAGGAGGGACTCCCCGGCCGAGGCGGCAGTGGCAGGCCGGCGGTGGCCCGGTGGCCCGGGGTACCATTCCACTTCCTGTGGGGCCCAGGCCCTGGCGCAGGGCCTTGTCCCATCGCCTGATGGGTGCTAGGCCACTCCAGCCGGGAGGCCAAGGCAACGTGGGCTCACTGGCTTGGCCGCTCTGGGGAAGTCTTCTAGAGGCTTTGCCCCTGACTCCCTGCCGAGGAGCGTAGGGAGCCTGTGCTCAAGATAGGACTGGAGCCAGGCCAGAGGGCCTGGGGCGAAGCCATTAGGAGGCTTTCCTGCCGGCCCCTCCTGGGGCTGGGAGCTGCCGTGCGCAAACACTCTCCCCAGAACCTATTCACAGAGCAAGGCCAAGGAGAGCTTTCACTTTAGGTGAGGCCACCTTGAGCCCCACTCCCACCTGCCTGGGAGCGCTTTCTGGCTGCAGGAATGCCTCCCCCACCCCTACTCTCCTACCACCTGTGAGATCTGAGCGCCCGGATGGGGAGCCTGGGCAGGAGAGGAAGTCCTGCTCTACAACAGCTTCCCTTTCTCGGCCCTATGCTTCTCCTTCAGGCACAGCATGTGTCCCTGCAAGAGGGACTTGGGCATCTTCCATGGGTACCCAGTAGGCGCGGGGCTGGCCCGCAGGAGCTTCGGGGTCAGGACTGCCTTCGGGGCTGTGGGCGTCCCTGAGCGCTGGGGGCCCGTGTATATCCAGCCCATGTCGCTCTCCTGGTCTCAGGTCTGGCCGAGGGCTCATGCATCCCACTGATGCTCTGCTCAACCGGCCTCTTCCAGAACTTGCCCTGCCCCGGCCCTCCCCGGGCACGTCTCTCTAGAACCACCTAGTTCTAGAAGAACCCCACCTCTGCCCTGAGCCCCTTAAACCCTGACCCCACCCAAAGACATGCCCTCCTGCCCAAGTCGTGCCCCCCACTCCCAGCTCAGCTCCCAGAATCTTCCTCCCGTGACAAGTGCTCCTTCACTGGCTCCTCAGAAGCCTCTAAAACTTGGAGCCAGAGAAGCAGTGTAATTAGTCCTCCCAGACCCTCCAGGCAGCCTCTCACATGGGCCCGCTAACTGGAAATAGAAGGCGCTTTCTGTCACCGAGGCGGGGGCCGGACCGAGTCTAGACTGCTGTCGTGGACTTCTTAGCTCAAACCGTGAAGCTAACCTTGGCTCCTGGGGTCTGCCTGGTCCTGGGATTGGGTCTAGCACCCCTGGTGGTTACGGTGTGTTTGAGAGCCATTTCTGAGCCCCGACAAGGATGCCCATGCCTTTTGAGAGGTGTTCTAAAGTCCCCCGTTGGGGGATAAGTGCCTCTGGTTTGGGGTAGCCTCAGTTCCATAGGCCCCTCTGCCGAGGGATGGGAGCCTCATTGGTGCAGGTCAAGTGAGGGCCCTCTCAACCTCCCCCAGAAGCTTGGGCCTGCCTAGCACTCAGGCCATCCCAGAGCTAGCCCCCCAAGGAGCCAAACCTGCCGAGATGCCTGATCATCTCCTGTCTGGTCTCCCACTTCTGCTCTTGTCCTACCCCATCTGCTCTCATCAGAGCGGCCAGGGGCTGCTAGGCCATCAGAATAAAAAGTAATGATAAAGCGAGAACTGGGAAGATAGCCCATGCCACCCCTGCTCAGCTGCTTCCAGTGACCCCCCCAGCCTTCTCCACGGCCAGTGGAGGCCCCAGCATGAACCATGGTCCTGAGGCCCTCCTCAATGCTGCCGGGCCCCCACCCCATCCCTTGCCACCCTCCACCCTCCTCTCATGCCCCTCCAGCCACAGCAGCCTCCTCACTGCTCCTTAGCCACACCAGGCGCATTCCAGCCCCAGGGCCTTTGCACCCACTGTTCCTGCTGCCAAGAATGCCGGGACTTCACCTCTCTGCTTCAGCCTCCTCATCCATAAAATGGGGTGGGAGCAGGAGTGGCCTCATAGGGCTGCTGGGAAGATTCACTGAGACAATTCATACAAAGGTCTAAGAGCGGGCCTTGTCCTCGCTGGGCTCCAGTTCATGGCCTGGGGAAGGGGCTAAAGGCAGAGGCTGAAGGGCTCGGCTCCTGGCATCAGAGTCCTGAAGCTGGGCCAGTTGGCTATAAGGCCCACTCCAGGCTCAGCCTTGATTGGCCAGCTGGAAACCCGGGGCTCAAAACCAGTGCTTCTAGGGAGGGGGGTTATCCATTGTACCCCGCAAGGCCCCCAGACTCTGGCCCTAACCACCATGGGTCTCTCTCACGAACAACCCCCGCACCACACACACACATCAACATGGCTCCCTACACAGCCTTTTCCAACGAGGCTTCCAGCTGTGAGGCCAGTCCAGCTGCCCGTGCGTGGCCCCCACCTGACTGGTGGGGGGTGGGGGGGACACAGTCAACCTACATGCCAGGCCTCCCTGCCCACCCACTAGCCCAGAGGGGCACAGGTGGGGGGTCAGGGCTGACGTGTCAGTGGGCTTGCTCACCCCAGGGCTCTCTGGTGGGTTAGGGGACGCTCCCTACAGCCCCTCTTGGAGCTGGAGCCCAAGGAGCATTTTGCTGCTGGCTGGCTGTCCAGCTCTGAAGGGGCTTCCTCAAGCCCCCAGGGCTCCTCCCACCCAGCTCGTTCTATCTTGCCCTGATGGCTCAGAACCCCAGCCAAGCTAGGGCTAGGAGGTTGGGGCTTCCTCCACTTGAATGAGAGGAGTAGGCCCCCCGAGGGTCTCTCCCACCACTCCCCCAGTGGCCTGGGGGCCTGGGGGCCTCCTAGAGGGGCCTGGGAGCCTGGCAGCCAACCTCGGTAGGGGGGATGAAGACTCCTCCTCTTGCTGCTCTCACCCTCCTCCCCCCTTTCTCCTCCTCTTCCTCCTCCACACATGTTTCCAATCCTCTCTCAGGTCCCTCTCCCCCACCCCAGCCCCTTCCCGTTTCCTCTCCCAGGCAACCACTCGCATGTGGAACTCATTAGGAGACCCTCAGGGCTCGTAACCCAACTCTGGCCTGGGCTTGGGGAGGGGGCCTGTCCACGGCTCCCATGCTGAGACGTGGCAGCCTCCCCATCCACCCCGGCCGGCCCCGTGCAGCTGCGAGCCAGCGGCCCCCGGAGCTGGTCAGGGCCAAGGGCTGGTGGCTGCTGGTTGGGGGAGGCATGGGTGGGTGTCTGGTCACCTCCTCCCTCTCCAGCCTGTCCCCTCCCCCCGACCACGTCCGACCGTCCGTTACCGCCCTCACCCCCGACCAGGCTAGCTTCTGATCCCACGCTTGGGGGCGAGGTGGGGGGCACTGGGCCTGCGCTGGACTGCAGGGTCCTACAGCAAGCCGGGAGAGCGTGGGGTTCCAAGTGATCACCTTGCTGACCCTCAGCTTCCCTTCTAAAGATGGGAAGGACACTCCAGGGAAGAGAGATGTGGTGTGAAGAGCCACTGGGTAATGTAAGGTTGTCCTTCTCCCCTGAAGGACATGCTGAGGGTGGAGTCCCGTGAACGGATAGTGGAGGTTATGCCGGCAACTGACATCTCAGCATTTTTGGTTGGTTTTTTTTTTTTTTGGTTGTTGTTGTTGTTGTTTTAAGATTTTATGTATGTATGTATGTATGTATGTATGTATTTGAGGGGGCGGGGAGAGCTGAGGGAGAGGGATAAGCAGACACCTCACTGAGCATGAAGCCCAACAGGGGGCTTGCTCCCACAATCCTGAGATCATGACTCAAACTGAAATCAAGAGTTGGACGTCGGGCAGACTGAGCCACCCAGGCACCCGTGTGGTCTCCAGAGTTTGGGAAATGCCAGACGAACAAAATAAACCCAGTTAGATCCTGGCAGGACTTGTCAGAGCCTTAACACACTTCTATGCCATGCAGCTTGGGCCACAGGGCTCATAGTGTTTTCCAGACATTTGACCACATAACTTTTTTTTTTAACGATTTTATTTATTTATTTGACAGAGAAAGAGAAAGAAAGCACGAGCAGGGGGAGTGGGGGAGGCAGAGGGAAAAGCAGGCTCCCCCGCTGAGCAAGGAGTTTGCTGGCAGGGCTCCATCCCAGGACTCTGGGATCATGACCTGAGCTGAAGACAGATGCTTAACTGACTGAACCACCCAGGCGACCCCACATAACCTTTTTTATTGAGGCGTACTGGGCAGGCCCGGTGTTCCATGGATCACACTTTGGGAAAAGCCCCGAGGAGGCAGGAGGTCTGGGTCAAAGCCCCCCAATGGGAAAGGCTCTCTGAGTTCAGAGCAGGGCCTGTCGTCTGCTAGGTCTGAGCGAAAGGTGGGAACTGAATGGGGGTGACAGCTAAGGAAGGGGGAACAGAAGGCAGCAGGGGGCTGGTGTGGCCAAGGCTTGGAGGTGGGACCATGTTTGGGCCGTGTTAGGGTCCTGACGATGACGCTGATTCCCTCCCCGCCCTTCACCATGGGGGGACAGGCAGGTGGGCGGGCAGGCGTGGCCGCAGAGTCAAAGGCACGAGGCCGGCAGGCAGGGCCTTGCCCCGCGGGATGGGACCTGCACCAGCAGGCCCCAGGTGTTGGGAGCATCCACGCCACCACCCCCACCCCACGTCAGCCTCGGGACGGGGCAGCCACCCGCACCGGGCCCAGCAGTGGCGCTCTGTTTCTTCTGTCTCTGTTTCGCCTCCCTGTTGGGGCTGGCCTCTCTGCTAGAGCCCCTTCTGCTCACCCTTCCCGGCACAGCTGCCGCAGGCCCCCTTCTCCTCCCTCTGCTCCAGGAAGCTTCCTTCCTGGGGGGAGGGGGTGTTATCGCCCGTCCCCAGGGCCCTCTCCCCGCTGTCCGGGCCCAAGAGGGTTGAGCCCAGGGATATGTGCTCAGCCCCGGGCTGGGCCCTCCAGGGGTGGGCTTCCTCCTGACTCCTAACAGTTGGCATGGGATTTTGCACCCCCACTTTATAGAGGAGGAAACTGAGGCCCCGAGAGGAGAGGCTGGTGATGGAATCAGGGCTGGAACCAGGTCTCTCTTGGTCAGCAGCCCCCATCGGTCTCCACCCACCACCCCTCCTCTCACTCCTGCCCTGTCCCAACACGCACGGCACACTCATGCCTTGGATTCTGCTCGGAGCCCTGAGCGTCGGAGTCCATTAGATTCCTCTCACGCCGAAGACTTTAGCCTTTGCAGGGGTGGATTCTGCCAGGTCCCCGGGGGCATGAGCTCCCTGCGGCAGGAGTAGGGCCGTGTAGGGCCAGGCCGGGAAGGGGAGTCCTCTAGACCTTTCCCTGCTGCTGTCCCCGGGCCCCGTCTACCTGGGAGCACGGTGGCACGTCCAGCCCAGGCAGCCGACGGCTGAGCCCGTGCGGGATAGCGCCGGGAGTCAAGGCCTCAACCCCTCGACCACACGCCTGGCCCAGGCCAGCTGGCTCCCAGGCCATTTCCCTGGCCTCATCATGATCATGTGGTCACCGTCACCATCACCACCAAGGCCTGGTAGGAGGGATTCCTGAAAAACAGGGCTGTGTGGGCCGGTGGGGAGGGAAGCAGACAGGCCCAGGCAGCAGGCAGATACTAATGAGGCAATTAGGCCTGGCAGCTACAGAGAGACCCGGCAGTCTCCACCCCTTGGCCCACCCGAAGCAGACCCAGCCCAGGCCCCTGGCACTTCCGCCCCGCCAGATACCCTGGGAATTCCCAGCCTCCTCCACCCTTTCAGCCTCAAAGCTTGGATCGATCGGCTTTACGGCCAGGAGCCTGCCCCTGCTGGTTCTCCCGATGGGAAAACTATAGGCCGGTTCAGCGAAGACAGAACCGGGACCCAGGAAGCCGCTCCTGACTCCATCACTACGTCCTGCCTTTGCTCTGGCCAGCAGTGCCTGTCTAACCCTCCTGTCTCCCACCGCTGCTCCAGCTGCGGGGCTCCAGGCCCTTCCGGGCAGAGGTGGCCTCAGAAGGATCAGAAGGATCAGAAGCCTGGAGCAGGAGGCCAAGGGCAACATGGTGGTCAGACGGGCCTGTGGCTTAGGACTCCTACTCCCCCTAAGCCCAGGCTCCCATCCCTCAGGGCCTGGGTGGGCCCATGAGAGGCTGCCCCCAAATCCCAAGTTTCACAAGAGGGTGGGGGAATCAGCTCAGAGTACAGACTTCGGGAAGGAAAGGACTCTGTCCTTCATGTGTGGCTTTGGGGCAGGGACCTGGCCTGGGACCCAGGGAGGTCTGAGCCCACCAAGAGGTGGGCATTTTGGCTCAATCTTTGGAGAAAGGGTTAGCGGCAGGCACCTGGATGGCAGGGAAGGGGAGCCCTCTCTGAAACAGGGAAATTGAGGCCTGCCGCTGGAGGTTGGGGACGAGGTGCTACTAGGCACGTTGAGAGCAGGAATCCATCCCTCGATGGCAAGGAGCCTCTTCGGGCTCCAGGTAATCTCACTGAGTGACTCTGGGCTGGTCATGCGGGACAGGCGGAGGCCCAAGTGGGAAATGGAAGTGGGAGGCTTCCAGAATCACCCAGTGTGCAGGGGAGAGCCAAAGGCATTTGAAACCACCGGCCCATGGGCTTGTGGCTGACAACACAAAGTCTAGAAGGAGGCCAGGGTTCTAAGGCTGGCAGCCCCTTCCTAGATGCCCACCCCGGCTCTGGAGGACAAATGGGTTTGGGGAGAAGGATAAGAAGGTATTTAAAGGCAAGAGCTAGGAGAAGTTTCCAGCAGAGGGACCAGTAGGTGCAAAGTCCCTAGAGACAGAGAAGGAGGACGACATAGGGGGCAAGGCTGGGTGGGGAGAGTGAGGGAAAGAGAGTGGGGGCAGTCAGGCAAACTTGGCCCTTGAGGAGAGGCAGGGCGGTGAGGAGAGGGGCCGAGCTGCTTCACCAAGGGCAACACGGGCCACGGAGAGGAGCTGGGACTCAGGACGGTGGGAAGCTCTGGAGCAGGAGAAGGCCAAGTCTGATTCATATTCTCAAAAATACCTCTGGTTACAGTGTGGGGAATGGAGCAGGGGCTGGGAGGGAGGCTGGTGAGGTGGGCCAGCAAGAGGGAGGAGGGCCTGGACTGCGTAGTGACCGTCAGGGAAGGTGGATTTGGAAACCGGCCCAGGGGATGGATTAGCTGGGCATACCCGGGACCTGGGAAGAGCGTTTGGTAGCACAGATGCTATGTGCAAGGAAGGTATCGCCCCCTCCCTTGTCAGGGGGCGAATGGCATCACATGCCTCCAGTCTGTCCCCCTCCCTGCCAGTGCTGGTCCCCTGTCCCCCACCTTCCAGAAATGGGAAAGAGCCGGTAGAGCAAGGGTTCCCTCCTGCAGGAGGGCCCGGGAGCCGCAGTGAGAGCCAGCTGGGAACCCCTCCCCTGGGGGAAAGGAGCTCTGGGTCTTAGTCTGGGGCCCAGCCCCCTGCCACAGCTTCACGGGTAACCATGGGCCTCAGTATCCCCATCTGTCAAATGTGTTGACAGCCTTTCCAGGGCTGATTAAAGGCTGGATGAGGAGTCAGAAGGGAACATGCTTTGAGACAGTCAGGTGTGCGCCTGCCCAGTAAGCCCACAGGGGGCTGCGTGTGGGAGCTCGACTGCCCTTCCCACTTGCCTGTGTTTATGTGTTTCCTTCCCATCACCTGGGCCACCATGACTCACCTAAGGCCCAGCGGGTAAGTGAGTAACTGGCTGGGCCAGGAGCCAGGCCCTTGGGCAAGACATTTCCCTTCCTGGGCCTCAGCTTCCCCACCTGCAGAACAGACAGGGCCTGCTCTGGCCTCCTCACTGGGGAATTTCTGAGGAACACAGGGCTGAGGATGTGAAAATTGCCGTAGGACATAGGACGAGGGCAGCACAGGGTGTGACCTGTGTGCCGGGGACAGAAACCAGGCCTGCTTGACATTAGTCCCTAATCCGCCCTGAGCAGAGAGCAGCCCAGGAGGCCCCCATCTCCCTTACGGGGACCCTTGGTGGAGGGAGGGCCGGGCAAGAAGGAAGGCTGGGGGGGGCGGGGCAGGACTCCGGGAAGAAGCCAGGACCGCGGCAAGTCCAGTGACAACGGGGGCTCACACATGTGAAGTCACTCATGAGGCTTCCTGGCCGGTCGGCTCCATTGAGGATCCCTCCAGGCTCAACTGCCCTTAAAGTGGGAAGAGGGTAGAAAACAGGGACGACACCAGGAGGATTAGAGGAGCGGACTCTGCTGAGGTCAGGTGGGGGAGACTTCTTGGGGCCGAGACCCCTCAGAAGCTGCAAATGATCTCAAAAGGTGGGGGCACAGAACGAGGGAGTGTGTGGAAGCAGGGTTGCCGTGTCTGGGCACAGAGTAGGGGGCAGGAGGAGGTCAGGGTGACATGAGCCAGGGCGGGGGACAGAGAAGCCTGGCTGGCCTGGCTATGAACTGAGACTTTAGCAAATAGGTTTTATCTCCCTTGTCTACCACATTCAATCAGCTGGTCATGCCTGCTTAGGAGGGTTTTGAGGCCAGAGGGTAGCTCAGCAAGAGGAAGTGCTGTGATTGACTAGTAATGTCTGCCAGGGACAAAGCAGGGCAGAGTAGTATGGATTGTCCTCTAGTCTGTCTCCTCAGGCTGGCCCCAGCAGGAGATACACATGGGGAGGTTGGCTAAGTACCCGCTCAACTGCTGTGGGGAACTGGGAGAGGGAGGGGTTATGCTGGTCTAGTTCCCCTTTGAGGTCCCAATCCCCTTCCCTGCACGCTCCCTGGCCCAGGGCAGGAAATGTTTGAGCACGAACGGTGGGGAGGCTCCACGGTGGCCTGGCTCTCCTCACTTCTCTTTTGCCTTCTCTAGGCAGCTTTAGGGAGTTCCATCCTGCTAGCTCTTGTTCTCTGCTTCTCCTGGGTGTGACCCTCTCCCACCTGCTCCCCAGGGCCTGATCCTCCTACCCCTCTGCCCCACACACCTGGGCACGGTGGCGGGTGGGGGGGAGGATGAACAGGCACGTGGGTCCCCAATCCGAGAGCTGTCCAAGGCAATAGCTTCCCTGGATCTACTGCCATCACCGAGGGCCTGGCGACTTCCTGCTGGCAGGCAGGCAAGGGCAGAATTTGGTTCCATTCAGAACCTGTCACTGCACAGATCTCAGCAATAGCCGATAGGACAGGGTAAGCCCAGGTGACTGGAGAGCCAGGGCAGGGGAGTGTGGATTCTCCCAGCCTGTAACAAGCCCTCTGGGCTACCTGTCTGTGGGTACCCCTCCAACGAGAGAGGCAAATGCCCAGACAAACAGGGTCCGTGTGTGTGTATAGCTAGCGGAGAATGTGTGTGTACACGTGTATTGTGTATTTCTGCACACACCCCTCCTTATGCCTGTGAGCATGTGTGGATACAGGGTAGGTCTATGTGTGTTCGGGCCTGTATCGTATGTGTCTTTACATGAGTGTGTGTACACGTACAGGCTCAGGCGTGCACAGCCAGAGCTCTGCCCAGGGCAAGAGAGTTGCCAGACCTTTCACGGTTCACTTCTGGCCTGGTTTAGATAGAACCTGTTCTAGACGACAACCTAGGCAGGCACCTCACTGGGGGATGAAGCCGTCCCAAGGTTCTGGGACAAGCAGAGGGACCCCAGTCTCAGTCTCAGGCACAGATGGGCTGGAGTCTCCGGGACTCTCCCCAGTGCCTGGTCAGCTCTCATGTTGGGGTGTAAAATCGATCACCGTTGCAAACTCCCCTCCTGCAGGCAGCAGGAGCTCACCCGAAATTTGTGTTAGTGTCCTAAGGATAGGAGGGCAAGGAACAGACTCTTCTCCTCCTCTCCCTCCGGCATGTGCTGTTCAAAATATGTTGGCCCATCTCTAAGAAATCCATGGACTCTGGTAGGAAAAGGAAAGTCTGCTTCCAAGATGCTTAAATTATTCTTAGTTCTTTTAAAGATTTTATTTATTTGAGAGAGAGAGAGCGAGAGAGAGATTGTGCACCCATGAGCAGAGAGGAGGGGCAGAGGGAAAGGGAGGAGCAGGCTTCCCACTGAGCAGGGCCCTGGGATCATGACCTGAGCCGAAGGCAGAAGCTAAACCGACAGAGCCACCCAGGCACCCCAATGCCTAAATTATTCTTGGCGACATAGTTCTTGGGTCACCAAGCCACGTGGATGGGGGGAGGGATGGATGGCAGAGCAGGCACACCAGTTCACATCTGCTCAGTTCACATCAAGCATCCCACTATCAAAGCCAAGCCTTGACCTGCTGGCAAGTCCCCTTCACTGCTTGGTTCTGGGACTGGTTCTGAGCAGATAGGGAAGGTAGCTCCAAACATACCTCATGAGTTCAGGCCTAGTGCCTGGGAGAAAAGGGATGAGACAGATGGCAGGAGGACAAATAGGCTTGGATACCCTTGGGTATCCAAACCGAGAAAGTCCGGTGGGGTTGCTGAACAATGACAGTGATAAGATTCCAGAGCAAAGATGGGGGCAAGGGTCCCAGGGGCATGGAGCAGGGGGCTAATTCTAGCCTGAGGATCAGAGGAGGCCTCCCTGAGTGTGACACCTGAACTGGGATTTCTAGAAGGCGGCAAAGGGCAAAGCTAAAAAGTGTCCGGGCCATGGGAGCAGCATGTGCAAAGTGTGTGGGAGAAGGGGACAGCCCTGAGAGAGCCCACCCATATTCCATCTCCAGCTTACCCCTGGGGGTTCCAGACCTGTTCTGGGGAGAGGTGGGGCACCTCTCCTGGGGGCTGCAGATGGGGGAGGGGCTGAACCCTGAAGGGCAGGAAAGGCCACATTCCTGAAGAGGAGGAATGTCTTTGATCCCAAGACCTTGCTCAGGGCACCGGGCTCCCTCTTCCAGGTATCTTTCCCAGCATTCCGGAGGGAGACTCAAAGTTACAGGGCACCGTCCTGGGCAGAGGTGGTTCTGGCCTCTCCGGCTGTCTGACCACGGGCTAGTTCCTGCTGCACTCTATAAGCCAGAGGGTTCTGTGTCCCCACCACCACCTTGCACACATGTGCACACACATGCACACGCACCCAGGGCATCCCTGATACGATCCATTTTATGTCTTGTGTCTAGCTGTTCAAGATTGGAGGCGGGGCTTCCACCAGAGAACCAAGGCTTTGGGCTATGCCTCCAAGCTGAGTGATGCCCCCCCCCCCCCCCCCCCCCCCCCCCCCCCCCCCCCCCCCCCCCCCCCCCCCCCCCCCCCCCCCCCCCCCCCCCCCCCCCCCCCCCGCCGGCCAGCAGCTCCTACAGCCATGCTAGTTCTCTTCCACTCCTTTGCTTCACTGTCACCTCCTCAGGTGCCTCCCTCATCCTGGATCCATCTGAACCCTGCCTCTTCCTTCGTCCCTTCTTAACACCCTTGATGGAGGATGCCCCCACTTCCCGGAGAGTTTTCCATTTCCCCACATCCTCACAGGTCTCTCCTCTAGTCTGTATGGTTCCCCTGGAGGAGTCCTGAAGGGGAGGCAAGGGAGCCATCCCGAGCTAATGGGAGGGGGGAGCAGGGCCTCCCTCCTTTGTCCAGGGAGACAGGGACTGCGGGCACACAGTGGAGGCTCCCATTTCCCACTAGTGAGACCCGTGACCAATTCCTCATCAGGCACTGCTGTACCCGAAGCTCCAGCCAGCCCTCAACAAGCCTGCTGAGGAATGATTCATCAGCCAGCAGGTCCCCCCCAGTGTGGGTCTGCTCAGGCTTTCTTTTCCAGTGCTGCCTCCGTCCCTTACAACCAGCACCCGGATTGCCAGCCAAGGGCCTGACCTCAGAGATGTACCCTCATCGCTAGATAGATCTGTGAAGGGCCTGCTGGGCTCTGTTCAGGCAAGGTGGCTGTGTAGGGACCAGCCTCGGGCAGAGGGGGAGATGGAAACCCCAAGGAAGCAGAGGCACTCCGCCCGCTGGGGACGGACCGGGTGGACTGCAGGGACCGGCCGTTAGCTTCTTCCTGGGCAGAGGACACTGGCTCCTTAGGGAAAGCGCGGCAGTCTGTGCGCACGCGCGCCGCTCGAGTCGAGCTGCTTTGTTCCAGCGCTACCTGCGGCTCCATTCACCTCCTCCGCCCCGCCCGCCTGCGAGCCGATACACCGCGCTCGCGGAGACCCCGCCCACTTCCCCGCACTGGGTGGAACTGGTGACGGGCCGCGCCTCCCTCCCCAACCGTCTCCTTCAGTCTCGATTGGCCATCTGAGCGACGCACTCCCGCCTACCGCGGAAATTGGTTGGCGCATTGGGAAGGAGGTTGGAGAGGGAGGGAGGATAATAAAGGAGAGCTCCCCGCCCACCCGCCCCCTCCGAGAGAAAGTCACGTGGCGCTTCCCTCGGCGCCTGTCACCTCCCCGCTTGTAAAGCTTTCTTAAAGTGCTCGCTCTCTCCTCTTGGGGCTGGTCCTTTCCAGGATTTCTCCGCTCTTGCCTGCGGAGTGTGGCGCGACCCTGCGTCCTCCTATTCCTCCAGTCCCCTGTTTGCTCATCCCCCTCAGGCCTGCTGGGGTGGGACCCCCTTTCAGGTCTCGGAGCCTGTGACCATCCTAGGGACCAGTCAGTCGTCTGAAACGGTGACCTTATCCTAGGCAGAGTGCCTGGCACGTAGTAGGCGTTCAGTTTCGATTTGTTGAATGAACTCGCTGAGAAAATGAATGAATGGGGTTGACAGACAGGAGGAGGGGGATGTTAGCTCAGCGTGACCGTCCCCACCCACCGCCCTATCCCTGGGGAGGCTCTGCTTCAGGGAAAAGTGGGGAAGGGATGCGAGGCGCAGGACGGCCCTAGGGCAGGCCTTCACGGTAGGACTCGGAGGAGCTGCGAGCGCGTGCATAGGGGAAGGGGTCTTGGCTGGGCACCCCAGGCGGGTCTTAGCCAGGTCCGGGTTGGGGTGGGGCGAAGGCCCGGGCGGGAGCAGGTAGGTCTCTGGGCGCACGGGGCCGAGAGCGCGCTCGCGTACTCCGTGGGGAGGGGCAGCGGAGGCGCGGCGCCTTTAAGCCCGGGCGCCGGCCCCGCGGCCCCGCCCCCCCAGGACGCCTCGGCGCGCGGCCGCCGGAGCCGCTGTTTAATTGGGGCTGTCAGGCCGCGGCGCGCGCGGAGGGCCGGGCGGGACGGAGGCCGGGAGGCCGGGGCGGCGGGCGCGCAGCTCGGCGGGAGGCGGGCGCCCGGAGACGCGGCTGGGGCCCGCGCGGCCGGGGCGCCGTCCCAGGGCAGGGCTGCCCGGCCCCTGCCCCGGGCCGCCCGCGCTCCCCATGAAAAACCAGCTCCGCGGCCCCCCAGCGCGGGCGCACATGTCGGCCTCGGGGGCGTCGGCTGCTGGGGACACCGGGGCGGGGTCGGAGCCCGGTGCGGGGTCAGGGTCCGGCGCTAGCACCGGCGCGGGAGCGGCGACGGGTGCGGGGGCCATGCCCTGCAAGAGCGCGGAGTGGCTGCAGGAGGAGCTGGAGGCGCGCGGCGGCGCGTCCCTGCTGCTGCTCGACTGCCGGCCGCACGAGCTCTTCGAGTCGTCGCACATCGAGACGGCCATCAACCTGGCCATCCCGGGCCTCATGCTGCGCCGCCTGCGCAAGGGCAACCTGCCCATCCGCTCCATCATCCCCAACCACGCCGACAAGGAGCGCTTCGCCACGCGCTG
Source organism: Procyon lotor (assembly GCA_028646535.1). NCBI lineage: Eukaryota > Metazoa > Chordata > Mammalia > Carnivora > Procyonidae > Procyon > Procyon lotor. The sequence goes on along the minus strand of CM053603.1, from coordinate 15,106,784 downwards.
CAAGGCGGCCACCGTGCTGCTCTACGACGAGGCCACGGCCGAGTGGCAGCCAGAGACCGGCGCTCCCGCCTCGGTGCTTGGCCTGCTCCTGCAAAAGCTGCGCGACGACGGCTGCCAGGCCTACTACCTCCAAGGTGAGGGCAGCATTGGGACCCCCGTCCGGGATTGGGGCTCTCCCTTGGCTCCCTGACGCCCCCACCGGAGGCTGCTTTCTCTCCATGCGCTCCGCCTGCCCGGCCGGCGCCACGTCGCCCCCGGCTCGCATCCGCCTCTACCGGGAGCTCGGCCCCCGCGGTGAGGGTTTAAGCTGGCGCGGGGGTCCCCTCTGCACCCTGTCCTCGGCACGATTCGAGTGGGCTGAACAAACTTTTCCTGGCCTGGGCTTTCCTTTTTTGTGTGTGTGGTTTTTTTTCTCCTGTTGTTGGGGCCATAGCAGCGCCTAGGCTCCTGCTGAGCCCCTCAGAGGAGGAAGGGGCAGCCTCCTGGGACTCCAAAGACGACAGGGCACCCAGGTCCAGCTGCTCCATCCTAGAATGAGTGTCCCCTGGAGACTAGGGTCGGAATATAGGAGTCTTTGGCAGCATTATCCCTGTCCCTAAGGTATAGGGACCGTTTGGGTTGGGGGACTCTGGGCATCTTGGCCTTGGGCTCACTACTTGGGGATCACAGCCTCTTGGAGATACTTGGGGTAGAACTATAAGCAGGATCCCCAGCCCTGGCTATCTGGGACCCCCAAGTCCCCAGTCTACTGCCCTAAAGCTTGTGGAAGGGGGAGGCAGCTGGGGGGCGAGTGGCTGCAGCCGGTGTTTCCAATTAACATTCCAAAATGGCCTCTCGCTGGCAGCGGGCGGGCAGGCGGGGAGGGGAGGGGAGGCCTGCGGCACCCTCGGGCGCAGGGCCCATGCCTAGCTGCAAGGCGCTCCCCATTTCTGTAAAGCCCCAGCAGCCCTCCCCCTCTGTGTTTCCGAGTCTGGGGGTCTTGAGTTCTAAGGCGGGGGAGAGGTGGAGTTGGGACCCCTTTTATGAACTTGCCACTGTGGGAGAGAAGAGCCAGCCAGTACTTTCCCACTGCCCTCCCTGGCTGTGTTTGGGGGTGAGGGGCAGGGACCGGACTCCCAGGCAGGAGGCCCAGGCCGTGTCTGCCTCTGACTGACCTAGACCCAGCTCTGGCCCCTGCAGTCTCTTCTGCAAGAGGGGTTTGCAGACCCGCAGGTGCTGGCCTGAGGTGGGGTAGTCTGCTTTCCTTTACCACTTAGCAGTTATTGAGCACCCGTGGATGCCAGGTGTGCCTGGGGGCTGTGGAAGAGGAATGAGCTGGGGCCCTGAAGCCTCATGGGTCAGGGTCTGGCGCTCAGGCATGCTACTTCACCTCCTGGGGCCTCAGTTTCCCATTCTGTCAGGTAGGTCGTAGGCTGGATGTAGAGAACACAGGAGCAGGTACAGGTGTAAGCCAGTTGGCAGGGCCCACGTTGGCCGTTGTCGGTGTTGCAGTGCTTGATGTGGGCAGCCCGCTGGTCTGGGGGCATTGGCCGGTGGCATGGGCAGCCTCTCACCCGGGCCCTCTTACCCTGGCCACAGGTGGTTTCAACAAGTTCCAGACGGAGTATTCAGAGCACTGCGAGACTAACGTGGACAGCTCGTCCTCACCCAGTGGCTCACCGCCCACCTCCGTGCTGGGCCTAGGGGGCCTACGGATCAGCTCTGACTGCTCAGACGGGGAGTCCGACCGAGAGCTGCCCAGCAGTGCCACGGAGTCGGATGGCAGCCCTGTGCCATCCAGCCAACCAGCCTTCCCCGTCCAGATCCTGCCCTACCTCTACCTCGGCTGCGCCAAGGACTCCACTAACCTGGACGTGCTCGGCAAGTACGGCATCAAGTATATCCTCAATGTCACGCCTAACCTGCCCAACGCCTTCGAGCACGGTGGCGAGTTCACCTACAAGCAGATCCCCATCTCGGACCACTGGAGCCAGAACCTCTCCCAGTTCTTCCCCGAGGCCATCAGCTTCATCGGTAGGTGCTGCTGTGCTCTGGGTGGGCCGGGTGGGCGGCTGCATCGAGGTGTGTATGGGACCTGGGTGTCACTGGCACCCGACTGGGGACCTCTAGGCCTGTCGAAGCCTGTGCGTGCCCTGCGTGTGCCGGCATGTGCCCGTGGCCGAACCCATGCCTGCTGTGAGTCACCGAGGCCCTCGGGACCCAGGCGGTACCCTGAGTCCTGGATTCCCCCCACACCCCCCCCTAGCTGTTGGACTCTATTGTCCAGCTTGTGTTTTGGCAGCTCCGCTGCTTTGGGCTCGGCAAGCTGAAGCATCACAGCTCTCAGACCTCCCGCAGGTCTTGCCTGCTCGTCCTCACGCCTCAGCACACGTGTTTTCCGGGAGGGGGCTGCTACCGTGCCTCTTTGGGCTTTGTTTTATACCTGAGGGGGCTGAAGGCTGGCCCTGGAGCCAACGGCCGACCCCAGCTGGGCAGCTGTTGGAACGTGGCGAGCCAGAGTGACTTGGTAGGGCCCTGGGTGCTCCGTGCAGCCCGTGGGGCTTGCTTGGAGTATAGGAGGCCTCCCCCAGAGCAGTACGTCCTGCTGTTGGGCTTAGAGTCCTCAGCCCCCCGACAGCCCCAGCTGACTCAAGCTCCACGAGTTGTCTTATCTTCGACCGCCCCATCCCGCTTCCTCTGTGGCCAGCTGCAGCCTGTTAGACTGCTGGTCATCTTTCTGGCCCCAGGTCGTAACCTAGGGTGCAGGGAAGGGATCACCAGATCAGCATGAATGTAAACGCTTGGAGCCCGTGTTTCTGCCCAGCCTCCAGTGGCAGAGAGGAGGTGGCCTGGGCAGTCCTCTCCCGCTGGCCGCTGTGTCCAGTGGAGGGCGTTTTGGTGTCAGCCGGGCCGGGCTAGCTTTAATAACAGGAAGTGGGAGGCTTCCCCGCCTCATCCGCTTACTGGGAACCAAAACTAGGTGCCTGGCTGGGAGGAAGGAAGGAAGCAGGCCTGGGGGAGGGGCTGTGACCAGGGCTGTCGGGAGCTTCCCAGCTCTGCCCCGGGGGTGCAAGGCCAGGAGGCCTCTGGGTCCTGCCTGAGCGTTCATGCTCTCTCCCCAACAAGACGGGGGGAGGGCAGAGAAGGGGGATACCGGCTCCCAGGCTGCCAGGGCTGAGCCTGGCTCATGAGTGCCTTTATCCTTCTTGAAGGTCCCTCTGCATCTGGGGAGGGGGACAGAACAAGGTGTGGGGCTGGGGGGTGGGGGGACAAGTGAAGGATCAGAGGCCCGAGCACCCCCCCAAGGACTCAGCGGGACAGGATCAAACCCCAAGCCCCACGAGGCTCAGCCACACCCTGAGAAGGCTAAAAATAAAGCTCGAGGAAGCAGTTTCACTTTGGATCACCCGGGAGTGGGTTTGGGGGCCAGGCGTTCCCCATATCCTGGTGTGTCACCACTGGGGGCTCATCACCACCACGCCATTAGCCCCAAGTCTCAAGGTCAGACCGCACCACTCTGCACCAAGCTGCAGCTTCTCTCTCTTCCTCTTCTAGTCTTGCCCCCAGGCAATGCCTGGATCTGGATTAAGTGCCTACTGCATGCTTAGCCCTGGGTACCCTCAGGGGGATGAGGAAGGGAAGCTCTGCCAGGCCAGGGGGAATGAGCACCGGAGGCGGAACAACCTGGGAACCTGTGTGTCATCTTGTGGGAGTGCACTGATTGAGTGCCAGCTGTGTGCCTGGCTCCCAGTGGCCTCCGAGTCAGAGAGGAGGGGACCTGCAGGGCCCCCAGAGAGCTATCTCTTGTTAACCTCCGTCCTTGGCACCGCTGTGGCACAGAGAGGCCCTAGGGCCTAAGGGAGGAGCGATTACGGGACTGAATTGTTCAGTGGCTCAGCTAGTGTTTATTGAGGTCCTACTGTGTGTCAGGCCGAGGAGTCTGAGAGTGGCACTGGGGGAAGCTGGGTGCGCAGAAGCTGGTTGGCGGTGGTGGGAGAGGTCACTGGTGTGTGGGCCCACTGGGGGAAGTGTAGGAAGGTGGGGGGAGGGGGGCTCACCTAAGGGAGTCTCCCTGGTGAAACCTCAGGTGTGGCCTTCCTCCCAATCCCTGGCTGTTTGCGAGTAAGGCTGAGTGGCAGGGGACAGGGCAGGGCTGGGTGTAGGGCCGGACCCCCCATTCCCTCTCCGGGGCTCCCTTCAGGCCTGTTTCCCAGAAGGCCCTCAGGGGGTCCCCACAGGAGCTGCACCAAAAGAACGAGCTCGGCCTCGCCTCCAGGTCGAGGGCTGACCGTGGTGTGTGCTAGGAATTAGGAGGAGCCTCTCCGTGGCCTTGGGCTCGTCACTCTGTCTTTGTGCCTGTGACCTCACTTATAAAATGAACTTGCTGTCCGCGGTGCAGGTGGCCTGAGAGGACACGAGTGACACCTCAGTGCAGGCCGGGCACTCGGCTGTCATGGCGGCGGGATGAGCCGTGACTGTAGCCATCACGGGCGCCAGGGTTTGGAGAGCCCTCTCTTGGCTCAGGTCCTTATAAGAGCACTGGGAAGGTGGGGGCCCATTTTATGGATGAGGAGACTGAGGTACGGGGATGTCCAATGACTTGAAGCCGTCGGACGGCAGAGCCCTCTCTACAGTCACGCTCTTGACCTCCACCCCCAATGGCTGTCCCACCCGTGTAGGCCTTCACCAGGTCCCCCAAGTGTCCCCAAGTGACCCTGCTGCCCTCTGTGCCCCGGCCCCCCGCCACCGGCTCCCTGGCGGAGGTGTCCCCCTGACCCATGCCTGTGTGTTGCAGACGAGGCCCGCTCCAAGAAGTGTGGGGTCCTGGTGCACTGCCTGGCAGGGATCAGCCGCTCGGTGACGGTCACCGTGGCCTACCTGATGCAGAAGATGAACCTGTCGCTCAATGACGCCTACGACTTCGTCAAGAGGAAAAAGTCCAACATCTCACCCAACTTCAACTTCATGGGGCAGCTGCTGGATTTCGAGCGGACGCTGGGGCTGAGCAGCCCGTGCGACAACCACACCCCCAGCGAGCAACTCTACTTCTCCACGCCCACCAACCACAACCTGTTCCCACTCAACACCCTGGAGTCCACGTGAGGCTGGGGCACAGGTGGCGGGGCCGGCCCCTCCCGAACCGCCCCCCTGCCCCGCCTCGGGCCTGGCGGGCGGCCCACTCCTGCTACGTCCAGCCAGAACTGGGCAGCCTCGGACGTGGCCAGTACCTGGAGGCCCCGGGCGGGTGGCCGAGCTTCCCTCACCACCTTGGGGCGGGCGGACCCCACAGCGAGGCCTCCCCCCGCAGGACTTTCTGGAGAAGCCCTGAGCTCTGGGACACGTGGCCTCGGGAGGCCAGCGGGGCCTCGTCCTTGTCCCACCACACTCTGTCGGCAGATGGGCCAGCCAGTTGGGCTGTTTTTTAAAGACCCATCCACAGACCTGAGTTTACTTTTTACTTTCGGCAGGCAAAGCTCCCTGGAGCACGGCAAGTGTTCAAGCTCTTCTTGATTTTTCTTTTTTAATGAAAAGTGTTATTTTCAGGCTACAAGCAACAGTGGATTGTATAAACCAGTATTTCATCCCTTCCTTGATCCTGCGAGAGAGAGAGAGAGAGAGAGAGAGAGAGAGAAGTGTTCTCAGTCATGTTTTTCTTATTTCAAAAAGCAATTACTGGTTTTGTTTTTGTTTTTGTTTTTAATGGAAAAGACAAACCCCGCGTTGATCTTGACCAAATGCGTTTTGCACATGTGTGAAGCCTCCCGTTTCTGCAGCAGCAGGCCGTCCCCGGAGGGGTGGCTTGCTGCTCTCTTGGCGTCAGACCCCCCCCAGTCATGCCCACATCTCTTGGCCCAGCCCCCATGGCACTGCACTTGCCCGTGATGACCTCTGCAAGTCGCCATGGGCCGGCCACCGGGTGGCCTTTGCATTCTGGGCCCTCTGGCGGCCCCTGCAGACTCCCAGAGGCCGGAGATGGGACCCCAAGCCGTAGCATTAGCCCTCTGGGCTCAGCCCGTAGGAGGGTCTGGGCCCCGGGCCCTTTCTACACGTACCCACTACTTCCGTCTCTTTCTCTCTCTCCCTGTTTGTGACTGAGAGCGGAGGCCCAGCGGCGGGCTGGGGGGAGGCCTGGGTGGCAGAGGCCCAGCCCCATCTCCAAGTTTCTGTCCGTCACCCTGGCCGATGCTCGGTCCAGCTGCCTCTCTGAGCCCCCGTGTTCCGTGGAAGCCGGCCCTGCACTCCTCTTGCCCATGCCTTCTACTACCAGGAAACTCGCACCCGTCTCGATCCCAGGGCAGGGGCAGAAGGGGCGAGGACGGACAAGAGAAAGGGGGCGTGGGGCTCTGTCCACCCCCCTCCCCCAGGATCCACAGAACAAAGCCACGGATTCCGTTATCCTCCTCCAGTTTTGTTCCTTCTCCAGCCTCAGTCCCACCAGGTGTCAGGACTGCGCAGGGGCCCGGGAGGAGGTGAGCGGTCAGGCCGGGGTCCCTGAGTGAGCCAGCACTTGGCCCGCGAGCGAGGCCGCAGAAGCTCTGCCCCACTGCTTCTTACCTCACGGGGCGGTTTTCAGGGATTCTCTAAGGCAGCGGCTTAAAATCTTGCCACAGTCGAGAAATTGACAAAAAGCTTCCATGCTGTACATGGTTCTTTCTCTTTTTTACTTTTAAAAAGAAAACCCCGGAAAGATGCATCAGATTTGTGTACGTGAGAGTATGCGAAGAGGGTGGCCAGTTTTGCTTTATGACCTTATGAAGGAAAATTTGTGACCCTACATATATATACACACACATACATATATATATATATATATATCCCGAACCAGCAACGGGACTTTGTTTATATTGCAAATAAATATTATTTTTTCTTTAAAACAAGTTATGGTGTCCAGTAAGGGCGTGGGGGTGGGGTGGGGTGGGGAGGAGAGGTGGGAGGCATCCCTGCCCGTGTTCTGGGTGAAGTCCCCTAAGCCGGGAGGAGGGGCCGGGCCTGGGGGTCCGGTGGTGTTGCCGCAGCCTCAACACAGTACAGGCAGGGACCTCGCGATTTTTCTCCATGGGCTTTTGCTGATTGGTTGACAGGAGATGGAAGCTTGGAGAGGTTTTGTGGACCAAGGTCACACAACTGAGCCCCAGCTCACCCTGAATGGCTTGGGACTGTCCACTGGGCCGTGGCCAGAGCTGCCCCAAGGCCTCAGGCTCCTGACCCTGCCCTGGGGGCCCTGACCTTTCCTCTTGCTGCTCTTGTGGGTGGAATAGGGGCTGTGTATCCGTCACCCCAGCCTTCCTCCCAACTCCCACCCTCCCCCACCCCCACAGTCCTTGCAAAGCCAGTGGGACGTGCTACCCGACTGGTGACGGGTCAGCCCCACTTTGCTCCTTAGGAGCTGGGCGGCCCTCAGGTGCCTCAAGCCTCCCTAAGCCTCCATTTCCGTCTCTGTGAAGCAGAAACGATGACACGAGATACCCAGTGTGTTCTGTGTTTGGGGCACAATGAGCATGTTCTATCCATCTCCTGGTCTGGGACTGCAGGGGAGAACCCAGGGCTACGCCTGGCTTTTCCAGAGCCAGTGAGCATCCCTCACCATGGGGGCTCCAGGCCAGGACCTGGGGGGAAGCAGGGAGCAAGAAAGAGGGAAGAGGATGGAGAAGGATGGTGGCCATGGCCTGGGGGTGTCAGGGGTCCCCCCCGTGGGAGGCACAGCTCCATGTGGAACAGGGGCTCAGAGGGCTTTATGTCTCCCTTGCCTCTGGCCGGATGGAGGGAGCCCCAGTCAGGGACTAGGTGCTGACTCAGTTTCCTCACCTCTGCCTCTCATCTGGCTTTATCCCTTCCGCTGTGACTGCACTGGGCTGGCCGCAGGTAGGTGACAGGTAGGGTGGTGGGTAAAGGCAACTTAGCCCCTTTCCAAAGATTCCCAGTTGGGCAGTCGGGACTCTTCTTTGGTCCCTGCCCCATTTTCTGGCCCCGAGTTCCGTTCAATCGGAGTACAGTCATGCCGTCAGGCATACGATGAGGGATAGAGCGCAGGTCCTTCAAACAAAGGGACCTATATTCTAATGCCAACATGTGGCTACCAGCCCCTCGCACCTCTCAGCTTGCCCATCTCTAGAATGGGGGAACTTGGTGTAGCCAGCAGGCCCGTGGGAGAGGGACGGGGGCTCCTCACGGCCTCGGCCAAGGGGCGGGTGCTCCCTCCGGGCCCTGGTCCTTCTGTGCCAGGGGCAGGCAAGGGGGTGGGGGCCCGAGCAGGCAGAGACTGGGCCTTTGTTCCTTTTCGCTGCCCTTGGCCAGGGCTGGGGAAGCCCGCGGGTGCCGGGCTGGGGGCTGGGCCCTCGACAGGCCGAGTGAGTGCCTGGCGGTACCAGCGTGCCCAAGCACAGGCTGGGGGGTGGGAGCAGCCTTGCCTCCCGAGGCGGCTCCTCGAATGGAGGATGAGGGGGCTCGACCTCCTGGGCCACCTCGGGTCAGGCGGCCTCACTCACCCTCCGTGTCCTCATCCGAGGAAGTTCACACCTCAGCACCACGCCTGGCTGCGGGTTCCCTTCAGCTTCTCTCCGGTGGGGACAGAGGACTAGGTCGCGGCTGGGCGACTGGGACTCGGGATCCTCACTCTGTGACTGCGCGGGCCATGCTCACTCTGGATGGCTGTCTCTCCCACGGCTCCCGGGTTCCCACCTCATGGTTCTCGCTGAGCTGCTGTTATTCTACCCTGTTTCTGCTGTGCTTTCCCCCATCAGGCCCCTCCCCTGGAACATTCGCTCTCCGAGGTGGATCTGCTTAGTCCATGTGCTCTCCGTCCAGTCTCTCCTCCTGACCCCCTCTTTGCCTCCCTTTGGATTCCTGTTTCCGTCTCCATCTCAGCCCAGGCCCCGGGAGCGCCCCCCTCCCTCCGCGTCTTAGCCACTTCCCAGCCTTCTTCTCAAGGGAGGAGGATCTGAGCTGCTCACTCACGGGCACATTCATCCCGCAGCCATTTCCTGTGTCGGCTGGGCTGCCCCAGGAGTGGGAACATGCCTGAGGGAAGTTTGCTGATGTCAGGCTGGGTGGCAGGATAATGGGGCCCTCAGCTTGTCGTCTGATAAATGAATCAGGTGCAGCAGCAGGAGTGACTAAGGCTGGACACGAGAAAGAACTTGCCGCACTGTGGAGCAGCCCCCCCTGCGGGGCATCTGATAAGTTGACCACAAAAGAGATGAACATTTTCCTAGAGTAGCCCTGCTCTGAGCCTGGGGGAGGGGCTGCCCCCCCCAGGGCCTCTCCCTAGGTTGCAAGCATGGTCATCCCTCACGAGCGGGCGGAGGCAGGCAGCGGACCCGTGCGGGGACCTGCGCCCTCCCCTAACACCCCCCACCCCCGCCGCTGCCCGGCACACTCAGGCCTGCCTCTGGGCGCCGTGTCTGCATCGGGCCACCTTCCGCGTCAGGCTGGATGTGGCGGGGACACCAGCACACCAGACCCTTCACAGAAGCTGGAAAGCCTGATGTGGGAGCCAGGTGTCCCTGGAGCCTGGGGTTCGCGGGGGTTGTCTGGGTCCTGATCTTCGATCTGTTTCCCCCGTTTGTTCTGGACCCCACCGGAGAACACCCCTCTCATCTCCTTCTGGGATCTTCTGGGACCCGTCCCATCTGACTCCTGATACCCAGCAGACCTGAGGGCCTGGAGACGGTTCAGAATGACCCTGTTCCCTCCAACCCCACGCAGATATGGAAAGCGAGGCTCAGATGGGGTCATAGAGTGAGGGAAGAAGCTAGGCCTCCCCACGATGCTGGCCTGAATCTTTTCACCCAGGTCCGGCCTCTCCCATCGGGCTGGGCAACTTTTTGATCCAGCCCTGTGCAGGACCAGAGACAAATGTGTCCATGCGCACGTGCACACACACGCGCACACACACACACACACACACAGCCCCCTCATTTCTCAGACAGGACAAGCCCGAGCAGGTGCCCTAGTGATGGAGGAGCCGCCTGCCTCTGACTCCAGCCTCCTCTCATTAGGGCGCGGGCGGGGTGAGGTCATCCCTTCCCAGGCAGGGCCATTAAAGACCATCATTAGCAACTCCCAAGGGGTTAGTGAGGCCTCAGCCCCATTGTCTCTGGCTGGGTCAGATGAGCCTCCACAGGCGACATGGGACTCCAGTGCCTGCCGGAACACCCTTTGCTCAGGCAGCCAACCCCCTTCCCAGGGCTGCCCCGTCACACAGCTCCAGGGGCATCAGCTACCTTGTGGCTTCTGTTCATCTGTAGGATCCCCATCGGCCCCCTTCATGGCCCCACAGTCCTTCCACCCCTGCTGCAGGCAAAGGAGAAGCCGCAGCCCCTTCCCCAGGGCTGGACGGGCCGGGGAGGACCAGATGCCATCCAGAGAATCAGAGAGCCCCTAACGAGCTGTAAGTCGAGGGCTGACAGCGTCTGGTTGTCACTAGAAAGATCCCCTAGCTTCTAAGTGGAGAACAGCCTGAAAGGGAATGTGCAGAACAGGGGATAGAGAGGAGGCTGAGCTGGTCACTCAGGGTGGGAGGCTTGTCCCCATGGACAAGGAGAGGGCGAGCCACACCTACAGAAGAAGCAGTGAGGGATGCAGCTCCGGGGAGGCAGGGCCCACTGAGTGGACAGAAGTTCCCAACTTGGGTACCTGGGTGGCTCAGAAGGTTAGGCATCTGCCCTCGGCTCAGGTCATGATCTTAAGGTCCTGAGATCGAGTCCCATATCAGGCTCCCTGCTCAGCGGGGAGCCTGCTTCTTCCACTCCCACTGTCCCCCTTCTGTGCTCTCTCTCTCTTTCTGTCAAATAAATAAATAAAAATCTTAAAAAAAAAAAAGTAGTTTCCAGCTTGTCTGACTCCCCGTCCATGGCCCGCATGGCAGCCCCTGTGGGTTTTCTCCAGGACCTGTGTGGGTCCACGGTGGAACTCTGGCCACTGGAGTCTGAGTTCCCACCCACCTGCCCCACCCCTCAATGTGTCCCCACAATCGGACACCCAGAGAGAGGCAGGGGTCACCACGGTTCTCCCTCCTACTGCAAACTTTCCTGGGGCAGCACAGCCCCGGTGGCCCCCCTCAGAGCCTTGCTTTTCTCTTCTGTACAGCAGAGACATGAATCGTGGGTCCCAGGGCGCCTGGCTGGCTCAGTGGAGGGAGCATGCAACTCTTGATCTCGGGGTTGTGGGTTCGAGTCCCATGTTGAGTGTAGAGATTACTTAAAAATAAAAACTTAAAAAAAAACAAACCTGTGAGTCTAAGAGGAGAAAGCAGGATGAAGGGGCTTCCTCCCAGTGAGGCCTTGGGAATGTGAGTCATGATGATGCCAATTTAACTGTGACCACCCCCTGGGGGGCCACCTCCCAGGGCCAGCTGTAGACCATGGCTGTGTGATCTTGGACAGGCTTCCTCCTTATCCAGTCCCCAGGTTCCTTGTTTGCACAGGTGAAAAATGAGGAGAATTCTGAGGGACCCAGCCCTCAGACTCAGGACTTTAGGAATGTGGCCCAGACCTTTACTTCTATCCCGAGGGCTGGACAGCCCGGCATCAAGAGTGGCCTAGGAGCCAATACCCAGGCTACAAGGAGAAGGCTGGGGTTCAGGGCTAGGGGGCCTTGGGCAGGGGGCCTGGCTGGGGAGGGGTGGGCCAGGCCGGGCCCCTCTCTGCTCCAGCAGACTCCTTCTCTGCAGCCCCTTAAGGACACTTACTCCTTCCATCTACCTGCGGAGAGGACTCTCTCACAGTGTCCCCTGGTCCTGAGGGGCTGAGAAACTTAGAGTGTTGCTCCCAGGTGAGCCCTGGCCCCGATCCTAGTGCGAAGGCCCGCCCCTCCCTGCTGCCAGCCTGCCTCAGGATGCTTTGATCTGGGAGTCTAAGTGTCTTCCTGGGGTTGTCAGAAAGGGCCTGGAGCTCCCTCCCTCCCTCTCACTCTATTTCTTTGCTCAGCCTTTTACTCCATATAGCTTGTCCAAAGCCCCTCCTCACCAGCCCCCCGAATTCCCAAGTCCTGCCCATCCTCAGCCCCTCACCTGGGCGCCTAGACCTGGGCTGGCTGGGGCTGCTTCTCTTCTCTCTTCCACAGATGCTAGTGGGGTGGGGGGCTTGGGGTGGCGCCCCAGGTCGGGGCCTAGCAGGAACAGAGAGGCCTGGCTCACGCTTTCCCTCAGATCCCTAGAGCCAGGCCTCGAAGCTCCCTCCCCTGCCCCTGAGAAACACAGAGGCTGGACATCACCGCCGTCGCTGGGCGCTCAGGTTGTCTCCAGTCTTCCTTGTCCCGTCAGGACCTCTGGGCCAGGACTCTGGGTGTAGCGTTTTGTGCATTTCAGACTCTCTCCGGGCCTCGTGCCCGGAAGCGGCATTTCCGGGGCAAACACCTACCTCCATTTTGCCAGTTGGTTTCCGAAAGGAAAGCAGGATCATTTATCTTTTATGTCTGGCTGTTGCCGTAGCTGATTCGGAGAAGCCGAGTGTCCACCGTGCCAGGCACACAGCAGGGGCCCAGCAAAGCACTAGGGGCTGAACGATCCCTCAGCTGGAGCCCCTGCCTGGGTCAGCATCTCCAGCGGTCCCTCATGGCCGCCCTGCCTGGGAGTTTTGCTGAGTATCTCATCCTCAGGCCATAAGAGGAATAATAACAACGCACGCCTGTGGCCCTTGCTCTGGGCCAGGGTGCCCTGCCAGCTTTACATGATAAACTCAATGGATCCTCCCAGCAGCCCTCAGAGGGAGGTGCTGGATTATCCCCGATGAACAGAGGAAGAAGCCAAGACAGAGCGGGGAGGCCTGGAAGGTCCCCCGCTGGGGGCGGGGTGCAGGTCTGGCTGGATCAGGAGTCCCTCCTCTCAACTAACCCAGACCTGAGAGATAAAGGATAGCTTTGAGCCCTTGATCCCACCCAATCCAGATCCCACCTGGGCTCCTGCCTGTGCCAACCTCAGGGAAGCAGCATCTCAGAGGAGGGAGTCTGTAGCCCCCTTTCTGAAGGGATTGGGATGCATCTGTGGGTTCTTCAGGATGCAGTAGGGGAGGTAGAGGAGGACAGCTGGCAGTAGGTCAGGAGGCTTGGGGAGGAGCGTTGAGTCTGGGCTGTCCCGGAGTGTGCAGGCCCAATTCTAACAGGTAAGGCCATCTGGGAGGCTTCCCAGAGAAGGGGACGTCTTGCAGTGGAGAACCTCCTGCTGTTCCTGCCTCTGGACCTTTGCATATGCTATTTCCTCCTCCTGGAATACTCTGCATCCCCTAGAGCCCCTTCAGTTGGCTACCTCTCTTTACTCTTTCCCTGAGCTAAGCTCAAATGCCTCCTCCTCCAGAAAGCCTTCCTAACTTTTTCTCCCATCCGGGCTTCTGGGGCCTCCTGTAGCTCCTACAGCCTTCTGTGCAGCCCCATCTCCTGGAGGCCTTGTTAGCCACAGCGCTGGGTCCAGCCGAGCATCGTTAGCCTTCTGGCCATTGTCTGGGGGCTCTTCTGCAAACTGGTCTGGCTCTGGATGTCAGGCCTGCGTGCCCCATGCCCATGGAGGTGGACCTGGGCTACATGCCTCACCGTGGAGACTCGCGTGCCAGGCGTTGTGATTCTGCAGCTGCTCAGGCCTATGGTGGCGCCCAGGAGGTGGCCCTGGGCCCCTCTGCGCCACTGGCTGTGCCACGGGCTGGGTCTCGTACCGCCCCTGCGCCCACCGTGATCGCCTGCTTTCCCTTTCAGTCCCAGCCAGCCAAAGAAGGGTCTGGAACTCCTGTTTATAAATATCTGCTACTGCCACAGCTAAGTGGAGGGGTCTGGAGGCCACGCTAATTGATTAATTAAACCCTCTCGGTTAATTAGCTCCATCCCTCCAGGGAAAAAAGTCTAGAGCTGGAGCCAGAGCCTCGCCTGGGCTGAGGGAGGGTTTAATTAGCCTGGGTCAGGCTGAGCCTGATGCCAGCTGCTGGGGGCAGTGGCGAGTCGAGGAGGAGAAGCGTTCTAGGCCCCGGAGCCAGCTGGGCCCCCTGAGGTGAGGAGAAGGGGCTCCAACTAGGGCCTGAACCAAACTCCTCCTCACCACCTTCGCCTGGCTTCCGGGACCCCAGAGGCTGGAGGCAATGGACCTGGAGGAGCCACGGAGGAGAAAGGGATCCCTCAAGGGGGCAGGACCTGTGGGAGCAAGGAGTGAAGGCTGCCTCTGGAGACAGAAAGTAGTCCCTGCTGTGTTCAGTGCTCCCACACAGGGACTGAGGGACGCTCCACACTGTAGACAGGGCCTCCCCCCTCTGGTGGCTATGGCACAGTGAAGGCCTTGAATGCCAGCACCAAAGCTTGACCTTTCTCTGGATGGGGGAGGCCATGACAGGTTGGACCTGGTCAGGTTTGGGTTTTGGAAAGGTCTCTGGGTCAGCTGCTCAGGGGAGAAGGGATTGGAGTGGGTGAGAGAAGAGGACAGGCAAGGAGGGGGCTTCAAGGGTCCAGAGGCCCGGGGCCATCCAGTGCCCTTCTCTGGCTCTCTCTTCCCTCATCTCGAAGGTGAGGGGAGGAGTTCCTTGAGGCCACAGCCTCGGGATATGAATGTCACCGGCAGGTTGCTTGCCCCAGGTCAAAGCACCTTCTTTACCCCCCAAGCCCGCAGACATCCTGCCTCATATGGTTCCCACGTATGCAAAGAGCAGAGCCCCCCACACGGTGGGTGCTTCCCATTCATGATCCCCAGTATCGTTCCAGCTGCAGAGCGCAGCGGAAGGAGGGGACAGGACGCTGCAGCAGGCAGACACCTGTCCTCATGCCAGCCCTGCGGGGCCGTGGCCGTGGGTAGGAGTTGGAGAGCCCAGGCCACTCTGACAGCCGCGGGCGGGGCTGCAGCCTTGGCACGGAGCCCACTCTGGGTCGGTCCTCCAGCTCCCTGAGTGGCCGCCCAAGTGGGAACAATGACCCTTTCACGTCACGCCTCCTCCAGTCACAGTAACTTTGGCGCCGCAGGACAAAGGGGCCATTTCATCATTGTTGGGCTGGATCAACAGCCCGCCAGCCTGAGCCCAGCTGCCCCCGCCCAGCTAGGCCCGGGGCAGGGAGGCCGACGACCCAGCCGGGCCAGAGCCCGACACCTTCGCTCCATCTGGCCGGTCCCGGCCGTCCTGGAGACCCTCCTGGCCTTCCTTACCTCTCCCTTTCCTCCGACCAGAGCTGGGACAGAGCCAGCCACTATGAGGGCACCAAGCCATGCCCCCGGTTCTTTCCCTCCCAGAGTCTCGGTGCCCCCTAGCTTCGAGAAGGGGGCTGGGTGTCTGAAAGCCCAAGGGGTGAGACTTTCCCCGCTGTGTCCCTGCTCCAGCCAGTGCCTGCCCTGGTGAGAGCAGAGGCATGGAGCGGCCCCTGGCCCAAGGGGGAAACAGACGAGGTCTCCGGTTCAGTCTTCACCAGGCCCCTTCCCGGCCTCTGCTCCCAGGGCCCTTCCCTGGTGTGAGCTAGCTCAAGGCCACCTTTGCTTATCCCTGAGCTAGTCTCAGCCCCTCAAGAGCACCTGTCTGTGCAGAAGTCAAGAGGACTAGGGCTCTCTCTTGGCACTCACAGCTCCACCTCCTGCCTTCCTTTGTTAGGGGCTGGAGGTTGGAGTCCTGAGCCCCCAGGTGTCCTCTTTTTTCTATTTGGCCAGGGTTTGCTAGGCTTCTCCGGTGAGAGAGGGGCGGGACCTTGGGGAAGAGGTCCCAGACCAGGGGCCAAGACAAAAATTGCCTTTTCTACCTGCTATGGTCAGAGCTGGGTCATAGAAAAGCCCGAGAACCCGGACATCAGGGGCCCAAGGCACACTCAGAAGCAGGGGCTGGGGATGGGGAGTGGTCTGGGGCAGGTGCCCATGGCCTGAGCCTGTAGGCAGCCGTGATATTAATAGACCACCAGCCTGTGGAGGGCAGGGAGGCTCACTGGCCTGGGCCCCAGTCGAAGGTGGGGATGCAGAGAGCTCGGCCAAAGCTGAGGATGGGGGGGGTCACTGCTGGGCACATCAACACGACACCAACTGTTGGAGCAGCTAGTTCGTTGGGTTTTTTGTTTGTTTGTTTGTTTGTTTTAAGATTTTATTTATTTATTTATTTATTTATTTATTTATTTATTTATTTATTTATTTGACCGAGAGAGGGAACACAAGCAGGGCGAGCGGGAGAGGGAGAAGCAGGCTTCCTGCCATGCAGGGAGCCCGATGCGGGGCTCCATCCCAGGACCCTGGGATCATGAGCTGAGCCGAAGGCAGAAGCTCAATGGCTGAGCCACCCAGGCGCCCGGAGCAGACAGTTCTTGAGAGGTCCCTGGACTGCCCCTTCTGCTCAAGGAGGGCAGAGACTCTACCCTGCTCGACTCTTTCCCTAGCACCCGGGGGTGGGCCAAACTGATGCTGGGGCCGGGGAAAGCCAGGACCATATGGGTTCCCCAATTTTCCCACTTCGCGGATGAGAACCCCAAGGCTCAGAGGGTTGAAGTGACAAGTCTAAGCCGCACGGCAGGTGAGCAGCAGAGTAGAGACTCAGCAACTGGGTTAGAGGGAACTGGAGTCAGAGGCTGGTCACCGCTGGGGCCAGGTCTCCGGGACCTGCCCGGGTGTGGGGTGGTCGGCTAGCTGTTGAGGGCAGCCGGGGAGGCATGGCTGTCGGGGAGGTGCAGGGCCCGGGCCGCTCCCTGGCTCCGACCGCTGCCGTCCGCCCAGCCCTGCCCGCCGGGCCCGGCCGCACTGCACACACATGGCCCATTTGCCCTGCCTCACTTCCTCTGACTAAGACTAAAGAATCACGCCTTCAGGGGACTGGAGCCTGGCACCCGTCGGCAGGAAATGCCCGGCCCAGCCCTCCCTGGAGCCTGCCTGCCCTGGCACCCCTTCTTCTGGGCTCCCAGGGGCATGGGGTGGGGGGGTGGGGCTGCCACCCGGGCTAGAGGGTGCCAGGTTCAGCCTGGGCCACGTCCAGCAGCTGGAAATAGAGGTGGTCACTCTCCCACCCTTGTCCGGCCAGGGGCGCCTTCTATCCTAGCTACCCAACTTCCAGTCCCCGAGTTCCTCACGCCTCAGGCCTCCCCCAGCCTACTCAGGCCCGGGACCCTGGGAGCCCTTGCTGTAACTCCAGCTGCCAAAGCCCAAGACCTGGACTCTGGGGACAGTTCTATGGCCTTCGAGTCCAAGGCAGCCCCTGAACTGTGTCCCTTCAGGGAACAGAAAGCTTGAGCCTACCTCGAGGGACCTGCAGGTCTGAGCCCGAACTCTGTGCTGAGGTAGTCTTGGGGCCTCACCAGTGGCCAGTGGGCTCAGCCACCCTCCCATTCCCAGGAGCGTTCTGCTTCCTGAGTGTCTGGGGCCCGCAGGGACTCTGGCTCAGACCTGGAGACGTCCCACGAGTTCTCCAAACTCCTCCATCAGGTCCCAGTTTTACTATATGGGTGGAAACTGAGGCGGAAGTTCGGTCCAGGGAAGGGGCCAGGTGAGGCCGTGGGCCTGGACATCCGAGCAGGTGAGCGCTTCTGCCACACGGAGGGGAGCTCAGGAGACTGTCTCAGGCCACAGGTAAGACTGAGCTGCCAGGGCGGGGACGGGGGGCTCCTGCCCTTCGGAACTGCCTCACAGCCCACCAGGGGCAGGGCACCCAGAGATGCTTTCTGGAGGCCATTTGGCAACTTGAGTCAAAAGGCCTAAAAATACACATAACCTTTAACCCAGCAGTTCCCTGCCTGGGAATCTGCCCTAAGAAAATCACCATTTGAAAGACACTAGAGGCAGTTAACCTCTAACTTGCTCTGTGGTCTTTGGAGAGTTCCTCTTTGGACCTCAGTTTCCCCATCTGAATGATGAAGGGCAGCAAACATACAGCCATCAAACCTGACCCGGCCCATGGACCACCTTTGTCAGACAGACTCCTTCAGGGACCTGACTTCTGTGTCTTCTGACGGGCTCCAGAGGCCCTCGACCAATGAAGCAATGAAGCAGAAGCCCCCCTTTACTCACAAGATGACCCTGCCAGTGCCCTCCGGCTGGGGTACCCTGTGGAGTCTAGAAGCTTCTGGGGGACTCGACAGACCAGGCCTTCTCTGGGGCTACAGGTGGGTGGGGCATGGCAGTTCTGCAAGCTGTGGGGAAGGAAATTGCCCCGGAAGTGCCCCTCTCATGGTGGTGGGGGGCGGGTCAGGGTACCACGTCTAGAAGCAGGACCTGGGTCTCGTGACCCTTGGAGCCACCCACCTTTGGTTCACATCAGTCCCAGAGGCTGGTGTCCAGAGTCCCCTGAGTGGATCGTTCCCTCCCACAGGAAGAAGTGCTCTAGTCACGCCCACCCCCCACCCCCCTACTGCTTGGGCCTATGTCCCACTTCTATGGCCCTTCCCCGTCCTCCCTCTGTCCTCTCTGGGACTCAAGCCTCCCGTCTCCAGGCATCGGGCGTTCAGAGCTCCCCCCTCTGGGGAGCCTGATCCCACATCACCTCCAGTCCTAGACCCTGTTGCCCACCTCCCCCCACCCCCACAGTGGAGGCCCCTGGGGGACCACACCCGGCCGTGGGTGTTGATGAGGGCTGCAGTGAGGGGGTGGGCTCTGTGCTCCCCAGAGCTGTTTTACCGCTGTCCTTCTCCGGGAGGGGCTGGTGGCCATTTTGACAGCACCTCCCCCCAACAGGGACCCATTTGGTGGTCACTAGGACCTGCCTTCATCTTTCCCCTCTTTGGCCATTCCGTGGGGATTCCTCACGGGGAAAATGGGGAATGTCAGACTGATACCTCTGAGGTTCCCATGGGCCGTGCAGGGCCTGGTGTGATCACGAGGGCCCTCCTCTGTAGTGTGGCTCTGCTTTACACGGGCCCTGCACCGAGCATTACGTATGCTCCATCTCACGTTAGCATCACAAAAATCCCATGGCCCAGGGGCGCCTGGGTGGCTCAGTCGTTAAGTGTCTGCCTTCGGCCCAGGTCAGATCCCAGGGGGCTGGGATCTAGCCCCGCATCGGGCTCTCTGCTCTGCAGGAAGCCTGCTTCTCCCGCTACCATTCCCTCTGCTTGTGTTCCCTCTCTCTCTGTTTCTCTCTGTCAAATAAATAAAATCCTTAAAAAAAAAAAAAAAAAAATCCCATGGCCCAGCCTCCACATGGCATAGCCCACCGCTTGCCCTACCTGTCTAGGTTCTGAGAAGGTTAGGGCTGGGCAGGACCTCCGGAGGACATTTGTCCCTCCCTTGCCTCCAGGCCCTGCTGCCTGTAAACCTTTTGTTTTCCCAACAGGAGGGAAGTGGAGCTTCTGGCCTATGAGCTCTGTGTGGGTCCATGTGGGTCCATGGGACAGAAATACAGGCTGCGGGACCAGGAGGACAGCCCAGCAATTAGGTATTAGTCCTCTGGCCCCATAGGCTACCCTGGAATGTTTAAACCGTGACACCTGCTCCCAGGGCTCCCAGGCCCCCGGAGTCAGGGAGGAGGCACCTGCATGGATTCCCCTCCCTGTGTGCCGGGCTCTGTTCCGGGCACACATCACCTCACTTCAGCCTCATAGGGAGGGCTTCTTTGCCCCATCTTTTGAGCAACAGAAAAGAGGCTAGGCACTGAGCCACGGAACCGAGCTGTGATCCTGCAAGCCGTGGGGAGGGGGCCCCTGGGAGGCCCGAGAGCAGGTGGAAAGGCCGGGTGGGGGTCCCTGAGGCCCCCACCACACCCACTCCGCTGTGGGTGCTGCCACAGGTGCTGGTGGGGGCGGATCTCTGCTCTGGCCTTTCCAGGCCGTGCAGCCCGGGCCCTGGCTTCAGCTCCGCAGCCTCTGCCGCAGCCTCTGGATGTGCCTGGAATTCCGAACGGAGCTGCAGCCTCTGCTGGCCCGGCAGCCCCGCGGCTCCAGGCCAGGTCCTGGCTGCTGCAGTCTCCGCCCTGACCTCAGGGATCCCTGCGCGGAGAGAAGGTGAATGAATTCAGCTGTAGCCTGCCTCTTCTCCCCACCTGGGAGAGGGGTACGGGCGGCAAAGGGGGGTTCGGACAGAGCCCTCTCTGGAGAGCCACACAGAGCCACATGGCTGCGCTTCGTGCCCCGTGAGTTCAGACCCTCTGTGAGGCAGCCCTGAAAAGCCGGGGCAAAATAGGTCGCCCTCGGCTGAGGACCACGGGTGCGCTCCCTATGTGGGTTGCGCAGGTCATGGGAATGGAGCTGGGTGATCTCGGGCCCATTGCTAACCCTGCAGAGCCCCAGATTCCTCACGGGGAAAATGGGGAATGTCAGACTGATACCTCTGAGGTTCCCATGGGCCGTGCAGGGCCTGGTGTGATCACGAGGGCCCTCCCCTGTAGTGTGGCTCTGCTTTACACAGGCCCTGCACCGAGCATTACGTATGCTCCATCTCACGTTAGCATCACAAAAACCCCATGAGATGAGCATCATTGTCCTCATCTTACAGATGAGCAAACCCGAAACGCACCCTGTTCTCAGGGAGGGATGGGAGTGGGGAGGTGAGGGAGTGCTGTCTTGAGGGGGCGGCCTGCTGCAACCCCAGGCTGAGGGCAGGAAGGGGGTGTGGGTCAGGGCATGGGGCCTGTCCAGGCTACAGGAACAGGGAGGAAGTAGACCAAGCAAGGGCCGGTATGAGACTAGCTTGCTGAGAGTTGGAGATTGGGGGCTGGTCCCAGACAACCTCCCACACTGCTGAGGATGGAGGTGGTGCAGGCACAGGCCGAGGTCCTGGGTCAGTTCTGAGGGGACATCCCCCCTGAGCCCCCCTGCCCTGCTGTCAGGGGACCCTCATCCTTGTTGCTCATTAGAGGAGCTCAGCCCGGCCAGGCACAGACAGGCAGGATCACAGCTCAGAAGGAGGCAAGCAGGCCCCAGGAGGCCGGTGATGGGGCCTGGTCCAGACCCAGGCTGCCCCTGGGGCACCAGGGCAGCCCCTGCCTCACCCCCAAGTTTCAGCCCAGGAGGACCGACAACTCTCCAGCCTGCACCTGGGAGCTGGCCAAGCTCAAGGGAAGTCATAGAAGGAGAAGGCACCCCTCACGCCACCACCCAGCAAGGGCAGAAACAGCCAGCACTGGGGACCTGGGCGACCGCCGTGAACAGGCACCAACTCCAGCCTGGAGACCCCAAGCTGAGGCCCAGCCTCACCTTCTCTTCCCAAAGCGCTGCCGCATGAGCATTCTGAGTTAGGCTCAGAGCAGGCCCGCAGTAGCCACTGCCGCCAGGCCTTCTGCTCTTCCCACGGGGTGGCATCCTCTCTGGCCCCTCGGCCAGTCACAGTCTGGACCCCCACCAGGCCTGGCACCAGGCACCTGAGAGGCCCCCAGTACACCAGCTGGTGGAATTTGGGGCATGGGAAAGGTGTGTAGACTTGCTGAAGGTCCTGGAGGGGCGGGGGGCTTCTAGGAGGAGGGCCTGGAAGGAAGTGACAATCTTCCACCAGAGAAAAGGGGCAGGAGGGGACCACACTGGGGAAAGGCATGGAAGGCCCATGGCTGGGGGTTGGGCCTCGGGCCGCGGGGGCTGCTGCTAGGACAGGGAGGTGGTTGGATTCTTAGCCAGTTCTCAGCAGGCTCCATGGGAGGGGGAGGATTTCCTGCACCCACCCCTCTCAGGGGCACAGAGCCACTCTGAGAAAGGTGGGTGGGTGGATGCGGGCCTCCTCGGGCCAGTGCAGGTTCAAGGAGCCCCGATCCCGGGCTGCTGTCTGGACACCCCGGCTCCGCTCAGACTACAGGCTTCCTGAGAGAGGCAGATGGTTCCAACTGCGGCACCAGCACGCTGTAGCTGGAGGCCTTGGGCACGTCGGCTTCCTGTCGGCAGAGGCGAGCGAAAGCACCCAAGCCAAGGAGCTGGAAGCGGCGAGGGGAAGGGCCTGGCTCTGGATAAGCCTGCAGCAGTTGGGGTGGTTGGTCGCTGTCCCCTGGTTCCTGGTGGGCATCTCCGGGACCTGCGCCTTCTCCTCAGGACAGCATCATCTTGCTCCATTTAACAGATGGGGACACTGAGCCTGGCATCGTGCCCTGACCGGCCCGAGACCACAGGAAGTCTGCCCCTGAAGCGGCCTAGCTTCCTGCCCCTCTGCATCCTCAGGCCGCAGGGAACAGCCGGCAGATCCCAGACTAGGGTCAGAGATGGAGAAGCACAGGGGGCCATGACCTGCCCCTGGGAGGCCCTGCCTTGCCCCCCATCCTCCATTTCCCCATTTCCACCCAGCCCCCCCACCCCATGGAAGCTTCCATCCTCCAACAACTCCCCCGGGCCCAGGGCTGCCAGCGGGGGATGGTGACATCAAGGCCAGCCAGGCCAGAAGTGTAGCTTGAGTGACACTGCCGTCACCACAGGCCAGCCAGGAAGGACTCCAGGGATGCCGTGTGGGACTCCAGGATGGGAGGCAGGACTGTGTGTGCCTGAGGCAGGGTGACATGTCACCTGTGTGGCTGGTGCCACCGAGGACTCAGACCCTCTCAGAGGAGAGAGGGCAGTGGGAGCAGGCAAGAGGGAAGCAGAGGAGGGGAGGAGGGGAGGGGACAGGAAGCAGCTGGGGTGGGGGAGCAGCCCTCCAGCCCCAGCCAGGGCTCCGCACCCTGGACCTGGACCTGGAAAGAGGGGACGGGGCCGGGGCAGGGGAGAGGGAGAGAGAGAGCGTGCAAGAGCACTGTGGCGGGATTCTTATGTGCACAGGAATGCCCAGGCCCCAGAAAGTGTGGGCCCTGGGCCCTGTCTGGGTGCCCCCAGGCGTGCATGTACGAAGGTGTCCCAGTGCCGGCCTGGGGCTTACATGGCACATCCATACAAGAATGGGGTCTGTCACAGTTAGCCAACTGTGACTAACTTCCCCAAACGATGGCTCGGACTGCTTTCTGCACTCACTTGCACGTCCTCCTCCCTGACGTCCTGAGCATGAGCCTGATTGAATCCCAAGATCCCAGAGACCCTTGTCAGGAGTGTGCTTACGAGCAATGGGACATGCCCCGGGAAAGCGGCATGGCCCCTTTGAGTGTGTACGCATGTGCCTTTAGG
Organism: Procyon lotor; assembly: GCA_028646535.1. NCBI lineage: Eukaryota > Metazoa > Chordata > Mammalia > Carnivora > Procyonidae > Procyon > Procyon lotor. Next base: position 15,083,882 of record CM053603.1, on the reverse strand, counting down.
ATTATTGACTCTCTGTGACTCTGGGCCAGGATTTTAACCCCTCTAGGCTTTGGCTCTTCATCTGTAAAACAAAGATGAGTAATTGTGCGAACCTCATTGTCATATGCCTGGCCTGCCCCCCCACCGCCCTCCAGAGGCTGGCCCAGCTCAGCGTGGGGTTGGCCAGCCCCTGCCCCTCTTCCCACACATCGCCAACGGGGCTGCTTCCAAAGGTGGGAAATTTTCTGGAGAAGACCTCCCAGGGCTGGTCTCCGCTGGTTCAGGGGGCAACCTGGTGCTTATCTCCTGAGGCCTGGAGGCTTCTGTCTCCCCTTGGGTTGACATGAGGTGACCCCATCAGTGTCAGAGGGGAGAAAGCCCTCCCACCCCGAAGTTCCAACGCCCCCGGCCAGACTGAAGGAAGGGGCCCCCCCCCGGATGTGGGGGACCCCGGAAGGGCTGGCAGATGAAGCTGGCAATGCTGTGTGTTTGTCATCCTCCCCTCCCCAACACCATCCCCTGTGGCCTCCTTTTTGCACAACTGTCATGTTCACAGCCTACCTCCCCAGGCTCCAGGACCCTCCCCTGCACCCTATGTGGCCCAGGCGAAAGGGTACCCAGAATCCCCTCACCCTGAAAGGTGGTCACGGGCCAGGTCATGCCCCCCTTCAACCCTCCACGTAGAAAATACTTTCTAGGGGCACCTGGGTGGCTCAGTCGTTAAGCGTCTGCCTTTGGCTCAGGTCATGATCCCAGGGTCCTGGGATCAAGCCCCGCATCGGGCTCCCTGCTCAGCGGGAGGCCTGCTTCTCCTGCTACCATTCCCTCTGCTTGTGTTCCCTCTCGCTGTCAAATAAATAAAATCTTTAAAAAAAAAAAAAAAGAAAATACTTTCTAGAAAAGCCTCTGAGGTTCTGGATCAAATCACTGCCTGGGAACTGGGGCTGAGAGAGGAGAGCCAGGTTCATCCCCAGACCAGCCAGGTCCCTCCAATATGCTGAAAACAGCAGCCCATAGAGCCCCCGCCAGCGAGGGCTGCAGAGCACCCACATGGGGCATGATGATGGGTCCAACCCTCTGTCTTTCTTCTTCTCTTCTTTCCTCCTCTGCCTCCTCCTCCTCTCCATCTCCGCAATCCAAGGCCTGGGCTCATCTTGGTTCCCAAGGGTGACCCATTTTTGCTGATGCAGCAGGGGATGGACAGGCATGTCCCAGGCAGAGGGATAGCGAGACTAGTGTGGACGGCCCCCGTGTGGGCCTGGCCAACTCCCGGAGCTCACGAGTAGGGGAAACATCATCATCCATGCCCCTGCGGCAGCTCGGTTTTGACTTCTTCTTCTTCTTCTTTTTTAAAGATTTTATTTATTTATTTGACAGAGAGAGAGAGAGAGAGATCACAAGTAGTCAGAGAGGCAGGCAGAGAGAGAGGGGGAAGCAGACTCCCCACCGAGCAGAGAGCCTGATGTGGGGCTTGATCCCAGGACCCTGAGATCATGACCTGAGCCAAAGGCAGAGGCTTTAACCCACTGAGCCACCCAGGCGCCTCTCGTTTTTGACTTCTTAATTTCAGAAATATTTACTGAGCCCTACTGAGTGCCAAGGTAAGGAGTTGGGGCAAGCAGAGCAGCCTCGGAAAATTCCGACAGTTTGAGGGTGTCCGATTTTAGCTGGGCAGAGGGATCACAGAGCTGTTCTCCACCCAGTGGATTGGTTCTGGCCCCTCTGGGCAGACAGTACTGTTCAGCCAGCCAGCTCAGGATCTGGAGGCAGCTCTGAGAGCCCCAGGTTCAAATCCTAGTCGAGCCAATTCCCAGTGGCTCAGCCTTGGGTTGGGGACCTCAGTCTCTGGTCATTGTCTCCATCTAGAAAAGGAGGACGAGGTGATGCCTGGTCCACAGGGGAGAGGGGACAGGGCCGAGGCCACACACGAAGGCACCTGGGATATAGGAAGGGCTCACTAACACAGTGTTATGCGGACCCCCCCGCCCCGGGCCTCAGTTTCCCCATGTGTAAATTAGGTGGGGCAGAATCACAGGGGCCCTGCGGTGGTTCAGAATATGAAGAGGAGACGTTCTCCATGCCTGACTGACGCAACGAGCTCCTTGTTCTTGGAAAACGGCAGCTTTTTCCATGAGGCGAGACAGTCAGGTGTCCAAGGCCGGCAGGTTTGGGGGCAGGTGTCTGAGCAGGGCCTGGGGCAGGGCCTGGCTAGCCTGAGGTTGGGGACAGAAGCCCTCCTGTGTCCTCTGAGTGACCGCAGGTTATCTCCTGCAGACAGCTCTTTCCGGCAACTCTGCCCTCTGGCTACTGCTTATCTCCCTGATAAATGGCCCCACTGTCCTGACAGGAAGCGAAGTCTGTGTCCTTCGGAGCCCTCCCTGCCCTGGCAGGGCACAGCTGGGTGAGGACTGGATGCTCAGCACGTCAGCACGGCGGCCACGGATCCAAGAGTCTTGCCAGGTAGGGATGGGGGCTCTGGTCTCGTTTTCAGTCATCTTCCTGGTGAAGGCCCTTGGGGCCTCTGCTCTGAAGCAGAAGACAAGGCCTGTCTGGGGGAGTGTGACGGAAAGGCAGGGCCTTGTCCTTCCAGAGCCCCCTCTGTCCCCTGCGTGTCCCCTACCCAGATACACACCAGGGTGTGCAGGACTCACTGAGCCATGACCCGGAATCAGGGAGGGGCAGGTCTGAGCCGTGACCTGTACGTGTCCCTTCTGTGACCCTCAGCAGAAGCCGACAGGGGCTTAGCAGGGAGTGAGGGACATGGGGGGCGGGGGGCTGGATCCCGCACACGGGCTGTCGAGTGGCGTCCCGGGGAAGGAGAAGGCTGTGAGCCTGCCTCTCTGGGGCCCGTTGGCCCATCCCAGCTCTCATTGCTGCTTGAACACTGGCCCCAGAGCATGAGGTCACGTGGCCCAGGCCCCCAGCGAAAGGACTGGAGTCTCTAGGGTCCCGGGCTGGCCAGGGTCCAGGGCCCCCCAGGACGGGGTCAGTCCGTGCCTCTTTGCAGACGGTGGCTATGCTCAGAGATGGCACGTCCCGTGGGAGGAAATGTCCTCCCTTCCCTTGGCCAGAGGGCCAGAGAGGGGGTCCGCGGGTCCTGCTTTTTGCTCGTAGCCTCAGGCTGATGCAAAGGCAGGTCTGTCTGTCCACCGCCAAATCCTCGGGGCTCAGCCAACCCTTGGCACGCAGTGGGTGCTGAAGAAATATCTGTGGATGAATGAATCTTGGCTTCACGGGAATCTTTGATACCTTAGGTTCTGGCATCCAAATATAATGTTTCATTGAAAAAACATTCTGTACTTAACTTGGTGCCGAGGCGGCTCCCAGCACAGGGCCGGCCGCGCGGCTGTTGCTGTTAATTTGAAGGTTGCCCGGAACCCGGCCTCGGCCAGCCCGGCTGCGGCGGGCCGGGGGTTGGTTACACTTTGCAAAGTCCCAGCACACGCATGTTCCATCTTACCAGCCCCGCGGGCCTGAACTTAAATTTCTATTAGTAGAAACACTGGTTTTTACATCTGTTTATTCATCACTCAACATGTATGGATGAAGCTTGGGGTCTGGGCTCAGTTGGGGATCAGGCAATGGGATACAGCAGTGACCAAGAGAAACCGGCCCCTCTTGCTCTCCAGGATGGAGGCAGATGCCAGTCGAATACGCACACCATTAAAGATCCGATGCTAGCTTCCATGAGGGCTCCAAGGGCAGTGCAGGGGGGGGTCTTCGGGGACCAGCACCAGGGGGCCGTCACGGTCTGGAAGCCGGGCAAGCTGCCCAGGGCGAGGGCTGGGAAGCTGAGTCTGGAGAGTGAGTAGGAGCTAGCAAGGGAAAGGGAGAGGACACTTTCCAGGCAGACAGAACAACCTGGGCAAAGGCCAGAGAGCCAGAGAGACCATTAAAACCTGAGAGTGTTCAGTGCTTTGCGCGGGGTTGAGCTCCAGGAGAGGCTGGGGCGGGGAGGGGGCAGAGCGCACACAGGGCCTCGGGGGGCCGGCGACTGGGAGCCCAGGCAGCGCAAGCATAGGGAGTAGGAGGCCAGAGGTGACTTAGAGGTCCCTCTCCAGTGGCTGGTGGAAGCTAGATTATGTAGGCTTTTGCTCCCCAAAGTCTGGAGCTGATTTTGCTGGTAGGACTGGGGATGCCTGCTTTTTCTCAGGGTCTGTTGTCTCCCCGTGTCCAGGCCACGGGCTCCCGAGGGCAGGGCTCAGGTTTGTGATTCATTCACTTCAGACACAGAAGTCTGCCGAGTGAGGGAGTGTGCTGATCTGCGGCCCGGCCCGTCTCTTCCTCCACGCCCCCGGAACGGTCTGTCAGGGCCTTCCTCTACCTCCCTGGCCCACGTCCTCAGCCAGGCCAGGGTGGGCCATTCAGAACGTGCTGGACAGGGGCGCCTGGGTGGCTCTGTGGGTTAAGGCCTCTGCCTTTGGCTCAGGTCGTGATCTCAGGGTTCTGGGATCGAGCCCCACATCGGGCTCTCTGCTCAGCAGGGAGCCTGCTTCCCCCTCTCTCGCTGCCTGCCTCTCTGCCTACTTGTGATCTTTCTCTGTCAAATAAATAAATAAAATCTTAAAAAAAGAAAAGAAAAAGAATGTGCTGGACAACAGGCCGGACAGAAGCCCAGGGCCCTGCCCACGGAGCCCACCCGGGCCTGGCCTCACTTCAGGCAGGGGTGAAGATGACAGGGTGAGGGCCGGGCAGAGGTTAGGATGCAGAGAACCTTGAGTGGGAGCTGGAAGCTACTCAGGAAGAATGGCCAAAGAGCTGTAGCTGGCCAAATTCACCACAGGCAGCTGGGAAGCAGTGAGCTCTCCGTCCCAAGAGGTGTGCAAGCAAGACCAGAAGCTGGAGGAACTCCAGGTCCTCGCCTCCGCTCCCACTCTGAGAAACCCCCACCAAGCGTCCTCTGCTCCACTGAGCCCCGGAAGCCACCCCACCCTCTCCCACTCCTGGGGGACCAGAGCTGAGGTGGGGCAGCGGCGTATCCTGCTCCCACATCCCTCCGCGTCCCCGCCTCCCTTGCCTCTTCTGCGACACAAAAGTGGGCGAGCTCGGGGAGGTGTTCCTTTCACTCCGGGCACTCAGCACCACACAACTTCATTTATTCTCAGCATCTACGATAATTTTCTTCTAAAATAAAAACACGAAAAATCCCAAACTAATTAACGAAAACATAGAAAGTCACCCTCATTTCAGGACACAAAGAAATACAGTCATGCTCCGGTGTTTTCCTTGCAGCCAGTGGATTATTTCTCCAAAGGCCTGAGGCCATCTGGAGGAGGTCTGAGGGAGGCCAGTGTGGAAGGTTCCAGAGACCACCCCCCCAGACCCCTTTCCACCTACCAGGAGCCCTCAGGCTGGGACTATGTGTTCAGCTCTGCTTCTGCACAGCCCCCCATCCTCCTCCTCGCCCCTGCTCCCAGACCGCCTCCTCCCTCCCACTGCCCTGGGCCTTTGCACTTACTTGTTCTTCCTTCTGGACCTGTCCCCCATCTTTCCCCCTGGCTAAGAAGAAAGTCCACTTACATACTGCTTTACTCCAGGCTCTCCCTAACCCAACCAGGGGCTCCCACAACCCCTGGGCACCCCCCAACCACCACGAGCCTGTTCGTCCTGTCCCGTGTCTGCCTGGTCACATGTCTGTCAGCTCCACGCCGCTCAGCCTCTCAGGGCCCAGCACAAGGCCTGGCACAGAGAATGTTTCCAGAAAGTCCTGAATGAATGGGTAACCTCCCAAACATCCTCAGAACTCTGAACTGGCCTAGACGAGATGTCATGGTTCCCAGCTCATCATCCAGCCCCAGGAGAGCACCACTTGTCCTGAGCCTGGATGTTGGTCTGGGGCCTGGAACCCGGGGGTCCCTGCACCCTGGGGTGGGAGAGTGTGCGCACCCAGAATTGTTTCCTAACGTGGTCCTGTTATTTGCGGATGGACCGACTGAGAGTCCTCAGGGAGCAGGAAGTGGGAAGGAGAGCTGGGCCTCTGTTCTCCCACCCAATCCTCAATTTGGAGGCTATGCAGCCTGTAATTTGGAAGGCTAAATTGGTCTGGGGTTAGGAGGGAGCTCTCTGCGGGCTGGATGATGCCACACTCTCCCAGGGGAGGAAGTACCCTCTCGCTGGAGACCTCGGGCCTCTGCTCCCACATGCCTCTGGTGTACCCACCCGAGGCCTGGTCTGAGGCCCCTAGAAGACTGGGTCGCCAGCCCTCGGCCAGGGAGGTGGGGAGAGAGACCTGGGTCCCATCTCCTTGGCCACTGACTGCTCAGACACAGTTTACCTCGGGTCAGTGGGTCCCAGATATCAAACGGAGCTAGCAGGTACCAAGGAGCAGGGCCACACGGTACACAGTGCCCTAGGGGCACCCAGCTGGTCATGCCCTTCTTGGACTGCTCAGAAGAAACATGGGGGAATGGGCATCATCATGACCTGGCTCAGAAGCTGCCCTCCCCAGCACCTCCTCCACACCTGCTGCTCCCTGAGCCCAGCCACAGAGTCACTTATGGTCCCTCCGGGACTGATGGGCCACAGTGCTGTTTCCAGCCTTTGAACACATTTTGCCTCCTTCCCTGAGAAGCCCTCTGTGACCACCAGCTGGGATCAAGGGCCGCCTCCAGGCTCCTGCAGCCCGGGGCTCCCCACTTTATGGCACTGGGTGTTCAGCCCTATGGTGCCTCGTGGCTTCCCACATTGGAATATGAGCCCCATGAGAGGAGGCCTGGTCCTGGTCACCTCAGGGGCCCAGAGCCCTGCCCAGGGTCTGGCCTGGCATAGCTGGTGTGATGGGACGGGCAGAGAGGCTGCTCCACTCACAGATCTGTAGCCTCGGGCCTCAGTTTGCTTGTCTGTAGGCCGGGCACAAGCAATTGATGGACGAGCGAATGAATGAAATGAATGAATGAATGAATGGGAAGTTGGACTAGATGGTTTCCAAACCCCGGGCGGCTCAGACCCTCTACAGTGTCTCCCTCCTCACCCGAGCTGCAGGGTCTCTGCCCAGGTCTGCATCGGCAGGGACTGGCCGTGGCCTTGGGATGAGGTGGGAGGAAGCCCCAGGGATGGGCAGACGGGAGCCGCGGGGGAGCCGAGAAGCTGGGCCTTGCCGAGAAGGCAATGGGTTGACAAGTCTGGGGCGGGGGAGAGCAGAAAGATTTTGGGGTGACAGGTGAGCGTGCCTCGTGCCTGTGGACCCGGCCTGCCCGCACCCCGTCCCCAGCTCACCCACACCCCAGCGGCTTCTCCCAAAACTCCTGCTCGGCTCTGACAGTCTGTCACTGGAGCTGGTGATTCACACGCGCCGCTCTTCTTTCCTCTTCCCAACTAATTATAGCTCCTGCGTGTTTCTCCCTCTGGAAAATGTCTTCTTAAAAAAGTATATCCCCAAGCTGGCAGTAATTAATTCGGTGAGCACCACGGTGTGCAATTCGGATCGACTCTGAGGACAGGAAGGTCCCAGATGAAGGGAAGTGGGTGAAGGTCCCCAGAGGAAGGGACAGGCGTGGGACTCGGGATGGATGTGGGACACTACAAGAAGCCGAGGTTCAGCCCATCCCCCACTCCACCCATCATGGCTCTGGGGACTCTGGGGAATTACAGTCACAGTCACAGCAACAGGGACTCTATTAGCACTACTACGTGCCGGGCACGGTGCCAAGTACCTGCCAAGTGTGCTGACATTTGGTCGTGTGGCACCTGCTGCAGCAGGCCCTGTTGGCCCCGGGAAAGGAAACTGAACCTCAGAGCACGCCCGGGGTCACATGGCCGTAAGCGGAGCAGGAAGTCGGGGTCCTGGGCACAGATCATGGCCCGTGGTCTGAGCAGAGGGAGACCCCCCAAAGGACAGGCGAGCACACGGCCCTCTGGTCTATCTTTCCCGCCCGCCTTCTGGGAATCACAGCCACTCCCCTGGAGCTGGGCCAGAGCTGAGACCACACGTGTCGTCTGAGCTCTTCCCGGGGGCCCAGCAAGTGGCTGTGGGAGCAGATGTCTCGGAAGGCATCCTGGCCAGGTGGGGAGAGAGGACACTACCAGGACAGGGTCCCAGAGCAGCAGGGACAGGAAGGCCGAGCTATCTGAGACCGGATGGGAGAGAGCCAGACAGGGAGAGAGGGCCCAAGATGGACACTGAGACGGAGTCACGTCTGAGTCAGCAAAGGACCAAGAGAAACGCGGACAGAAGGGACAGAGACGCAGGGGAGGAGACTGAGCAAAGAGGCGGCAGCCGGAGCCCCGGCCGAGCAGCAGGGACAGCCGAGATGGGAGCAGGCCCAGAGCTGGCGCGGCGGAGGGGCTGGTTCGGTCAGTGAACTGCAGCCAGGAGGGAGGAAAATGGGAGAGGAGAAATGGAAGCCCAAAGCCTTCCTAAGGTCGGGCTCTGCTGGCTGGAGCTCCAAGGAAACGGGGAAGGCAGGGCAGGGCCACTCCAGGCCTGATGTGGGAGGCATCCCTATTAATCCAGGAAGACTGCCTGCGGGGGGAGCTCCAGCCTAGCTAGCACGTGGGCATTAGGGAAGCTGAGGTGCACGGGGATGAGTGAGCAGTGGGGCCCACTCTGGGAAAGGCTCCCCGGAACCAGTTCTCTAAGCCTGGCCTGAGACCCAGGCCAGAGGCAGAGACCCTCCCTCGGGACAGGAAAATCCAGGCAGGGCTAATCCACCTCCTTTCTTTTGGGGGTGGTGTGCGGTCAGCCCAAGGCCAGAGGGCCCCTGTCTCATCCTGCAGAGCCATGCCCTTCCAGCTGCTTAGGAGAAACTCTGGGGAAATGAAGAGCCACCTGCCCGCCGGCTGAGTGGGGACAGGGGGAGGCAAGTCCAGAGCTCCCCCCGCCAGCCCAGACGGCAGGCAGCCTTCCCTGTTGTGAGACTGGGACAACCCCCCGTACCCCAATCCCCACCAGCCACTAGGAAGTACATCCCATCCACTAGACCCCAACACTAGAGGTCTCTCCCCCTCCTTAGATTTCTCAGCCAAGGCCAGGTCTCTCTCAGCCTAAGATAGGACTATCCTTCCTTTCCTGACCCCTCAGGATGGGCCCTGCCTCCCCCCTCAGACCCTCAGGACAGGGCCTGCCTCTGCCCTCAGACAGGGCCCATCTCTCTTCCTCCAACCCTGCAGGCTAGGGCAGGGCCCCTCCCCCACCCCTTGGCACCTCTCTGCCTTGGCAGCCTGGGAGGTGTCAACAGCCTCCATAACCACAGGCAGACTGCCCCTGGCTCTAGCCGTCACCTCCCCCAACTCCTCTGGACACCTGACACGGCCGCGGCCAGCCTGGGGTCAGGGCCCAGTGCCCAGGTCCTGCGAGCCAGGCAGCTGTCGGGATTTCCGGCGGGGGGCCTCCGGGGCGGACGGCTCTCAGCCGCTTTCTCATCGGGACGCTCCCGGCCAAGTCCATACTCTGCTGGGGTCTGCGTCTGCATCCTGGAGCATCTGCCATGGCAAAGGAGGGGGACACAGCAGGGAGCAGGTGGCCTGGTGTGGCCTTGAGCCCAGAAAACCAGCATGGGACCCAGGACGTGCCATCGAGCCCCAGGAATGAAGGAGTGACTGTCAGTCTCTGGAGTGGTCTCACTAGTGCAGGAGAAAGGCGCCCGTGCGGGTCCCTGTGCTTGGTTCCAGCCACCCCAGTGGGCCTGGAACTCCACGGCAACTGGGGCCTTTTGAAGGAAACAGCTGTTTCATGGATCCCCAGATCAAACCAGAAACCTCCTTTTATAATGATGTAATAGAAGATAACACAGGGTAGGGCTTGGAGTCTGACGAACCAGGTCTATCCGGCTCAGGCTCCGGAAAGATGACTGAGCCTCAGTTTCCTCATCTATAAAATGGGGCTGCCAGTAATTCCCTCCTCAGAGAACGCTGTGAGTAGCTGTGACTTCACACACGAAGCTGAAACCTGAATGGCTATGCTTTAGGGGACCCGGCTCCCACCGGAGCCTCTAACCTTCCCCCGAGTCCCCTTTCCCCCCCAGGCCCCCCCTGGCAGCAGCAGACAGGCAGCCCTCAGCCCCACTGCAGCCTGGGCAGACCAAGCTGAGGTCTGAAGGTCTGAAGGGAAGGAGGAGGCCCTGGTGGAGGTGAGGAGAGTTAGGTGACGGTCCCCTCCCAGGTGGGACCCCTGGCAAGCAAGCCCCTGCCCTAGGTCTCCGGGCAACCTCTCCAGGGGCCTGGCCTGGCCAAGCAGTTTCCTGCTCCGAGCTGGAATCCTCAGGCCACCCCCAGGGTTCTGTCACTCTATGCACCCCCACCCTGGCTCCACCCCCCCCTTCCAGGCCAGCCTGGCCTTTGGCCCCATCTCCTCTGACAAGAAGAGAGGGAGAAGGCCTGGCTCACCCCCATCTCAGACCGTTTTTAGCCCCCGAGGAACTCGGCGTCCTCCCAACAAGGGTGCGTGGGTCGCAGTTGGGTATTAATAGCTCAGCCGGAGGAGGTGACCGGGACTTTCACAGCCAAACCCTAAAGGCCTCGCATCCTGGGTGGGCAGGGCAGCCCTCTAGCTGTCCACACGGCCTTCGAGGGCTCTCCACTGCTCCCGTCTCCCAGGGTTTCTCTCACCAACCTCCGGCCGCCGCCCCCTCCCACATGCTCATCCCGCCCCACCTTGGCTGAATCTCCCTGTGGTGCCCTGGGGAGGGGGGACCTCCGGGGTCAGGGCCCCAGTGCCGAGCGAACGGCCTGAGACGGGTCGGTGCCCAGGCTCCGTGGGAGATGAGAACAGAGAGGCCTGTGATAAGGCTTCCTCCTTGGCACTCTTCTCCTCTGCCCGCTGGCCTCTCATTCCTGCTTGCCCGCTCCACCCCCAGATTCCCCACTGGCTGCTTGTCCCCAGATATCCTTCCATGCTGGGCCCAGAACAGGGAAGAGGCGGGAAAACCCAGCTGGTGGAATGGAGGCCTGGAAAACCTGCCCGGACGCGGCTCGGGTAGCTGGGGCGGCTCTGGTGGCTGGGACCTAGAGCCTCGGCGCGCTTCTGGCGAGGGCCCCCGATGCCCCCACGGAGGCTGGGAAGGGACACACGTCCACAGTGGACATGTCACATGGCTGCCTCGACGACGCTTCCTCGCCAGCAGCTCACCTATGTCCCGCCAGGGCCACAGCCGTGAGGGTACAAACGGGCAGCACTGAACGCTGACCCCTGACCCCCGGGGCGTGAGCACCATGGCGGCGGCCGCTGCGATCATGTGAGGGTCAGAGACGGGCTGCTGAGACTCCCATCCTGGGAGCCGGGACAGCCCTGCTCGTAGTCTCGTTCGATCTCTGGAGGCCCCCCCCACCCCAAGTCTTGCTCGTCGTAGGCATTCCTCTGTTACCGGTCCTGTCCCACTCATTTCTGGGAAATAGGAAGGCTTCTGGGTCTTCGGGAACCTCCTGCTCCGTCAGCTGTGGCCCTCAGCCTCAGGCTGATCCTGACCTCTGACCTCTGGATTTCCATCAGCCTGAGTCTTCACCCTGACCTCAGACTGCGCTTGGCTTTCCAGCCTCATCAAGTTCTGAGCAATGGCTCCTGCCCTCTGACCCCCAGGGCTCCAAGCGAAGTCTGGACCTTTGACTGCTGGACAAGATAGAGGCCCAACCCTCTGATCTCCGACCTCGGCTCCAGTTTGTCTGAACCCTGAGGCCCTGGTTGAATCTGGGCCTCCAGCCCCTGACTCCCACCCCAGGTTGAGCCCCAAGTCAACCGCAGGCCTGGCGACGACGGGCCCCTCACTTCCTTCCTGAGCCTCCGTCCTGGGCTCACCCTGGCTCCCGGCTTTGTCTCTGGGCATGGAGGAGGCCCCGCATATGCTCCTTGGACTCACTGAGCCTCCCCCACCCTGAGTGTTGAAGCAGGCCGACACAAGGAGCACATTACACCAGGCGATTTATGACTTGGATGAGCAGAGGCTGGAAACATATGCTATTTCGGGGCTGGATCCTGTTGGTTTGGAGTGTGGGGAAAGCAGAGCCCACGGCAGAGGGAAGGGAAGCATCCAGGCAGATGGACCCTCACGCACACAGACACCCCGTGGTGGGCTGCAGGGGCCCTTGGAAACCTGAGGCTGGGACCATGTCGCCCAGGGGCAGAGAGGCAGGTACGCCCGCCCACCCGACCTGGGGGAAACAAATTACGGTAAATGTGACCCACCCACCCCCACCCCCCACCTCCAACTCTTATATCCCGTTTTCTTTCCAGCTGTGGAACCTATATCGTGGGGGCCTCACACTAGAAAGTGGGTCCAAGTCCTGGCTCTCCTTCTCACGGGCTGGGAGACCTAGGACATGCTGCTCGGCCTCCAGTAGTCTCAGCATCCTCTTCTGTAAAACGGGAAGGTGATGCTACCTTCTTCACAGGCTTTTATGAAGACGAAATGCCATCCCTGTGCACGCCGGGCCCGTGGCAGGAGCGGCTGCCAATCTTCCATCAGAGATCAAAGCCCAGCTGCTTCAGTTGGAGGGTGGGAAGCACCTCCCTCCACTCCCGCCTAAGGGTCCCTGGGGGAACACAGTTTGGAAACCCTTGACCTAGATTCTAGGCTGGCAGTAGGACCAAAAGTAGCATCAGCCGATGATTACAGGAGGCGGAACAGCATGGAATTGGTCAGCATGGAATTAGGTCACAGAATTCTTAAAAACGGAAGAGCCACAGAGGCCAAAAACTCCACATCTGAAGGCACTGTGCTCTCCTAGTTTGAGAATGGAGCGCGCCAACCAGGAAAGGATGGCTTCCCGCCTTGGATGGCAGGTTGGGGCACTGGCACGCACTGTCCGCTTTTCCCTGGGTGTCCTGCAGCATCCAGCGATGGGGGGGGGCCCTTCAGCTCCCCCAGGATCTTCAAACCCTCCCATTTCCTGCGGATTTGGGGGATTTCCTTGTTCCCCCGCCTCTACTCGGTTCAGGTGCCTGGGAAGGTCCAGCCCCTCCTAGGCCTCCCTCCTCCACTTGACCGCCTCTATCGACCTGTCCCAGGATGGCCTGCCTAGATGCTGAGTCCCTTGGGGTGAATCCCAGCGGGCCATCCCTGCCGCCTCCGGGAACCCTGCAGAGTGGTCTGGACACACCAGTGACCTCAGGCCCCACCCCCTCTGGGTGCCCTCTCCTCGAGACTGAAGGAAGGCAGTTGGCACCTTCGGAAGAAGGTGGGCGCCCACGCGCGGGACACCTGCTGTGCGCTCATCCCTGACTTGGGAAACAGAGTCAGACGGGGGTGACACGCCTGCGGCCACCTTGCTGGAAAACAGCAGGGGAGGATTTGACCTAAACTTGCTGTCCTGAGAGGAGGGGTGCAAGTGAGGGCTCAGGTGTGGGGACAGGCTAGAGCTACCCTGCCCTGGGGAATAGCAGAGAACTACAGCCAGCGTGTCCTCACCCCCCCCCCCCCCCCCCCCCCCCCCCCCCCCCCCCCCGTCTCCAGAGGTGGCCTGGCCTCTGCCAGGGCTGGCTGAGCCCCGCCCCCGGTGCCATTCCACATGACCTTTCCAGGTGGCTAATGAGGGCCCCGGCACCACTCCGTAATTGGCCTCATTAGGAGGCTGGGGCTGCCCAGGGGATGGGGTGGCGGATGCTGGGCCCTGTGGGGACAGGCCAGACAGCCTCCCGTTAATTACCTGAAAAATCAGACAATTAGGCCTCCTGCCACCCGCCTGCCCACGTCCTGCTGGCCCGTAATTACCGACGGCTGCTGAGCAGGCTGGGAGTGACCTGGATTTGGACCAAGGAGCAGCCACTGCCACGCCACCCCTCCCCCACCCAGCATCCACCACAGGCCGTGGGTGGGGGGGCGGGGGGGAAGCAGGGGAGTTGTCTGTCAGGGTTACCCCGGTAGCCCCCCTCCCCACCCACAATCTCTCCCAACAAGCTCGGTCCTGGAAGAAAAGGGGACGAATGCTTCTACAACCCCGGGGGGTGGGGTGGGTTGGGGGGCTCGGGGAAGACGGGTGGGCTGCTAGGGCAGGGCAAAGACTCAGAAAGGGGGGTCCGAGCAGTTGCGGGGGTGATGACACGACTGACCTCCCCTTTCTGCCTGGCTCCTCTGGGGAAAATATCGTGGACGGGGGCGCCTGGTGGCTCAGTCGTTAAGCGTTAGCCTTCAGGTCGGGTCGTGATCCCAGGATCCTCGGATCGAGTCCCACATGGGCTCCCTGCTCAGAGGGGAGCCTGCTTCTCCCTCTCCCACTCCCCCTCCTTATATCCCCTCTCTCCCTCTCTCTCTGTCAAATAAATAAATAAAATCTTCAAAAAAAGAAAAAATATATTCTGGACGGTGTTCGGGGATAGGAACGGCCCAGAAGACAAGGCTGAGAGATCTCCTGGGAGCCCCAGCCCAGGCTAGGGTGTGCCGGGGGCCCCAAACTGCCCCTGGGAGTCCCCCTCCTCAGAGGGGGAGAGGGACCTGGACAAAGCAGGAACAGAGTAAAGCCTGTGGTGTTGGGGGAGGTGTGGAGAAGGGGCCTGGCTCGGCTGAGGTGGTCCTGGAGAGCCTCCCAGAGGCAATGACCTTTAGGCTGAGCCAGGTGAGGGCTGCGCCATTCCCAGCCGAGGGAACGAGTGTGGGGGCCTGGGGAGGATTTTTCCCCACCGAAAGCTCTGGCACGCAACAGGCAGCGACACCAGCCTGGCCCCGGGGGTCTGAGCAGGGGAGCCGGGTGGACACAGTGGGGTTGGCCGGAGGCAGAGGCACTGTCCCTCCACCCGAGCATGCTGGGAGACACCGCCTTCGCAGAGGGGCCTGAAGGAGGAAGCCCGATCTGGGAGTGCTCCTTAGTGTTCCTCGGTAGCACTAAGCCAGCTTCAGGAAGTACCTGGCTCACCTCCCTGACGTATTTCCCTTCCTGGTTTCTGTGCTAGGATTGAAGGTCCCCTTCCTGTTTCCCTGGAGAGGCCTTGGAAGCCCAAAGGTGCCCGCTGCACAGAGAACCTGTTTCAGTCCAGAGAGGTCAAGACGCTAAGCTGGGGTCAGCCCAGCCGGTTGGTCTTCAAGCAGAGATCTGGGCCCAGCCGGGGATGGAGCCACGGCAGCAGGGTAGGAGAGAGCCAGGAAGGAGGCAGGACCATGCGGAGGGGCTGGACCCTGCATTTGGGAGCTCATTTTGCTGGCTGCCAAAAGTTATGCCAAACCCATCTCCCAGACTAGCTCCACCTCCAGATTTTTCTTTCCCCAAAAGAAATGCAAGGAGGGTAGTGAGACCAGAATTCTAAAGAGACCCTGACCCTGCGTGTTTCCAGGCAGTGGGCCAGCCCAGAGACCTGCCTTCTGTGGCAGGTATGAGATGGGAAGGCGTCTGTAGGGACATGCTCCGAAAGGCCTGAAGGCAGACAGTCGGGAGAGACTCAGAACATCCCAGTATTCCTCTGTAGGCAGAAATCATCCAGAAGCTTTTGCTGTTGCTACTTTAGTAAAGTACAGACCCACTGGGTGTTTTTAAGTGACTCCCTCCCTTGGTAGCTATGGGAGCTTCACCTCCAAGACCCTGAGTTTCCTCATCTATGAAAGGGGGATATGGAGACAGCCTCCCTAGAAAGTCGCCGTGGAATAAAATGAGACAAAATGTGTCATTGGAGGTGAGCCGGGCATACCTGCTCTCGAATCCTTCTGTCTCCCCATCTGTGAAACGCGCCCCACAGCCCAGAAAGTCAGAGGCAATCCTGATTTCCCCATGTCCTTGGGCATCACTGAAATGCACTAGAACTTCCAGATTCTGGGCTTGTGAAGAGCATCTCGCAGGTTCCCTGACATTCAGGATGCAGCGGGAAGGCTCTGGGAGACCAGCGGGAGGAATGTGGCGTGGTCCTGTGTGTGTGTGTGTGAGAGAGAGAGAGAGACTGACTCGGGGTGGGAAGTCAATGGCAGCCAGGAAAGAAGGAGCCAGGGAGGGAGCCCTTGCAGAAAGCAAAAGGCAAAACCAGGCTTCAGACAGGTAGAGGGACAGAGGAAGGCCGTTCCTGGAAGGAAGCTTTGTGAGCAGAGTCATGGAGGCGGGAACATAGGTGGTCGTGGGGGAAAGGGGACTCAGAGATTTGGGAAGAGAAGAGTGAACAGGTGTCAGCGTGGTGGAGCAGATTTCTTCTTCTTCCTTTTTTTTAAGATTGTTATTTTTAAAGTACTCTCTACACCCAACGTGGGGCTCCAACTCACAAACCCGAGATCAAGAGTCGCACCTTCTACCGACCGAGCCCACCCGGCGCCCCAGGAGCCGAATAGTTCACAGAATCACGACAGCAGCGAGGACGGTGTGGTACGTCCTAGGGGCTTTCCACACATGCTGAGTCCTCCCGAGAACTGGTGTGATCTTCCCCCTTTACAGGTGCGGTCACTGAGGCTCAGCCGGCCAGTCACCTCCCCGAGGCCCCCGGGCATCCAAGGAACAGAGTGTTCATCCAGCGGGCGCTGTGCTGAGTGCCAGGGCCTCGGGGGACAGAGAGCACCAGGATGACCCTCAGGGAGCCCCCCGGGACCAGGTCAGAAGTCTGGTCATAGATGAAGCCCTGGCCCTGGGACTCCAGGCGTGGGCGGAACCTGGACTTGTCACCCTCACCCCTAGCTTCGAAGCCGGGTCTCCCAACTCCCTGAGTAGTGCTCCTTCCCTGGCGCCATTCTGGGTCTTGTGGGAAACCATCTTTCAAGCCGGGAAGATGGGGATGCACTCACTCTGCAGAGGATACCCAGAGCCAAACGCGGGTGGAGGCCCAGCGGTGCCCCTTGTAGGCATGTGCCCTAGACCACCTTCCCCCGAGCCTCCGTTTCCCCATCTGTCCCACAAGGCTGAGATGGGAGCCCTGGAGAAGCAGCCTGGAGGGCCTTGTGGGCTTCCTCCACCGCAAGACTCAGTGTGGCTGGAGGTTGGAAGCGGCCGCACAGTCTAGAAACAAAGTGGCTGAAGCCCCTTCCTCTCCATCCCTTTCCACGAGTCTGGGCTTGCTGACAATCACCGGTGTGACTACCCAGTGCTCCACAACACTGATCACCACGGCTACCCGGGCATTTCCTCCTAATCACATTAATTTGCTGCGCGGCCACGGCTGTAGGGATGTGGGGTCTCCAGGCTCCTGCCAAGAGCCTGAGCGCCATGACCCCCACACTCAATGTGTGCCCACAGCTGTGCACCCAGCTCTGTCGACTCCGTGAGTCCTCCCGTAACCCTTCCTCGGGTGCCACCGCGGTATGCTGAGGGCCCCGATCGTCACCCCATGTCTGTCTCCCTCGGTGGATGGGGAGCTCCCGGGAGGTGGCCGCTGTTGTCTTTCACGGTCTGGCGGCTGCCACAAAGGAGACACTCCTTTACGAGACTATTTCTTAAAAGAATGGATGGTTGGTTGGATGGACGGACAGATGGATAAATGGGTGGACAGATGGTCGCCTGATGGATTGGATCATTGGATGATGTATCCATTTCCTCTGGCTGCTTTAACACGACCACAAACGTAGCGGCAGAAATCCACTATCTTACGGTTCTGGAGGTTAGAAATCTGAAATGGCTCTCACGAGGCTAAAATCAAGGCGCTGACAGGGCTGTGTTCCTTCTGAAGGTTCACTCCCCTTTTTTGCTTTTCCGGCTTCTAGAGGCTGTTCGCGTTCCTCGTCTTATGATTTCATTCCTTTATCTTTCCTTTTATTTTCCTTTATCCTTCCTTTATCTTCATCTCCCAATGTTGGGGTGAGTCTTTCTCCTGCTGCCATCATATTCTCGCTTCTGACTCCCTTTCCACTCTTAAGGACCCTTGTAATTTCATTGGGTCCACCCAGATAATCTAGGATAATCTCCCTATTTTAAGGTCAGCTGATTAGCCACCTTAATTCCATCCATAATCTTAATTCCCCTTTGCCATGTTAAGTAACATCTCCACAGGGTCTGAAGATTAGAAGGTAGGCATCTTTTGAGGGCCATTATTCTGCCTAGATAGATAGATAGTTAGTTTCATGGATGTACCGACGTACAGGTGAATGGATGGGTGGACGGACAGACGGACGGATGGATGGATGAACAGACAGTCGACTGAGGCCTCCAAGTGGAGATGAAGAGCTTGAGACAGAGCAGGCAGGTTAACCTCCTATCTTCTCCATCCGATGCATCTATTAATGTAGGGCAAGAGCCTGGGCCAAGGGAGGGATCTTTCCCAGGCTCTACGTGCCTCTCTATCACACTTTATCTTCCCCACTGGCTCTGGCTCTCCCGGAGGTCAGATATCCTGCCCCACCTCCCAGCCCGGTACTCCAAGCCAAATTTGACCTTTGCCTGCCACTGAGTGAGAGAATGACCTCATGGGATGTTCTGCGGGGACTGGAGGTTGGAGGGGCGATAGGGGTGCAGGGCTTGGGACTCCTACTGCTTGGGACTCCTACTCCGAATGCGATGAAATAGTGGCGAGAGCAGGCAGAGAGAGAAGGCCAGCCCCCCAAGCCTATCCACTTGGGGTATTTTTTTTCTTTAGGGAGGGAGCAATTAAACTTGTATTTATTCCTTATCTACCTGTTTAAATATAATATTTAATGTAAAAGAATATCTGGGAGTGAAAATGTATAATAATACAATGGCCACCGGCGACCTACCATAGGACACAAGCGTAGGAATGAGATTTGCCTCAAGGGACCTAAGCTCCCTGAGGCCCAGGATTTCCATCTGTCTCACTCTGGCCGCACGCTGTCCAGCATCAACGGTGCCCAATACCCTGTGGACCCTCGAGAGATGTTCATGGGTGGAATTTTCCCGTGCGTGCCACCCCTACCCGACTCCCGCCTACCCCAGGGTATCAAGAATCTTGCCTCCTGGACCCTGACACAGCCCCACCTCTCTGAGGATCATCCCTCAGGGAGCCCAACGCCACCTCTCCAGACTGATGGAGGAGGCAGGACTGGGACAGGCCTCAGCAGGCCTAAGAGTCTAGGGCTTCGACTTGCATTTGCACCCAGTCTTCAAGTGAGGCTCAGTGTCTCGTGGCAGTGAAGGGAGAAATAGAGGACAGGAGCCCAGATCCAAGCCCCGGTCTAGGGCAGAATGAGTGGAATGGGCCCCTGCCCTGGAAGGGGGGAGGGCGGGTCTCTTCCAACATAGATTCTGCTGGAAGGAGCCGACTGCCACCACCTTGGCCAGGCTGGCCCCCTCCCTGATGCCAGTCCATGGGTCAGGCCTGCTTGGCTCCCAGCTCTGCTCTGTGAGCATTGTGCCCCAGGAGCAGGCCTCGGGAAAGGAGGTGAGAGAGGGCCAGGTCCCCTGCAGGGTCCACAGCCCTGCCCACCTACCAGCGGGGCTTTTCTCCATCTCCTCTCAGGGAACCCCCTCTCCGAGCTGCTGCCACATTCCCACCCCCGCAGCCCCCAGGTCCCTCCTCCCGCTAGGGTGGGAGCACAGCTATTCAAGTTATTTTTAGCCAAGCCTCATCCTCCAGGAGACGCAAGTGGAGGGGAAGCCGCCCCCACACCTCCAGGAGCTGTTGGTGGAAAACGATTAAAACCAGAGCTGCCAGGCCCGTGCCAGGCAGGCAGCTGTGCAGAGATAGGCCGGTTCAGGCCCACCGGGCTCTCACCCGCAGACTCCCGGGGCGGTGGCCTGGTTGTTAGGAGTGGTGGGGGTCCCCACACGCCCCTCCGGACCACCATGGCCACCACCGCTCAGCCCGCTGGCTCCTGGCCCTGCCATCCCTGCCTGCAGTGAGGGGGGGCAGCCCAGGGCAGCCCCGCTCTCCCCTCTCTCTCCCTCTGAGCAGGGCTCCTGGGGGGTGGGCAGCTGCCCTGTTTCCAGGGAAGAATTGGGGGGCCGGAGAAGGCCCCGCGTCCTGCCCACCTGGCCTTCTGGTTGCTTCAAGTCTGGCCCCAGGAGGGCTACTGAGTCAGAGACCACGGGCCAGGCCCTGGTAAGTGCTTGGCTGGAACAGGTCCCTGGAGCCTCACCACAACCTGGCAAGTAGGTAGTGTCCTCATCCCCGTCTTATAGGAGGGGACACTGAGCCCCGGGGGTTCTGGGTTTGCTCCAGCTCCCCCAGCTGCTAAGTGTCAGGTCATACTCTCCAACCTTCCCCAGTGGACGGGCTGGGGCGGAATGTGACAACCAGCCGATGAACAAGCCGATGAACAAGCCGATGAACAAGCAGACCCGGAGAGGCAGGATGCACCCATGTTGTCCTGGGGGCATGAGGTAGGCGCCCCCCCCCACTGTCGGTCGCTTGCCACGGGATCCAGAGCCCACTGTACCACAGGGTCACCCCTCGGGTGAGGCCTTGCCCTCCTTTTCCCAAGCTGTCACCAGTGTGAGAGTCTCAGGCGGGGTCCAAGCCCAGAAGAGCTTCCAGAGTGGCTTTGACCAAGAAGGAGTTGGTGACCGTGGGCAAATCACTTCACCTGTCTCGGCCTCGGCTTCCCCATCCATAGCATGAGAGTCGCTAGAGAAGCTGCTCCAGGCCCTGGCAGGGGCCCCTTTCCCTGCTGGAGCCCTGGACTTAGGGCTGTGTGCCAGGAAGGTAGGGATACCCACTGTGGGCCAGGCCTCGAGGCTTTAGTGGTACAGCTCAGGGAGGCCCCGATCAGCTGGGGTCTGGTGCCAGAGAGCCCCCTGGCCCCTCCCAACCTCTGCCTGATCTCCCTGCCTTCGAGCCCAACAGCGTGCTTCCCCTGCCAGGAAAACTTCCAGGTTCCTCCTCCAACCTCCAGAGGCTCCTGGCCAGGATGGACCCCTCTCTGTTCCACATCTTGATGTGCTGTGCCTACAGCTTCCTCTCCTCCCAACCCTCCAGGCTCTGTGCACAGTAGATGCTCCTGGTGATCGTGGCCGAAGCTCTGGCCCAGCAGATATAAGGGGTTTCAAGCTTGGAGTCCATCCACAGATGTGGATGGAGCCCTAGGTCATCTTTTCTCTTTGCTGCACGGCAAGCATCTCCCCCAGCCCAAGTGGCTAAACCTATTTTACAGGGAGGAAGGGTAGAAGGGGAGTGAGGGGCAACCCCTGGGAAGTTGGGGGATTTACCCAGTGACACGGCTTGGAAAGGGTAGTGCCTGGGCCAAAATTCATTGCCTGTGGCCACAAGTCCTTCTTGCTCTTTAGGGTCCCCAGCCCTCCTAAGTGTGCCCCTCTTCAGATCCCCAGCTTCTCTCTGCTCTTTCTGGTGTCCCTTGCGCCTCGCTAAACAAGGCTGGGTCTCCTCTCCCTCATCCCATCCATGATGTGCTGGGGCCTCGGAGGGGGGTTTTCCTGAAGCAGTAAATGGAGAGCAGACAAGGGCAACCATAGAGCCCTCCAGAGACCACCCCTGCCCCACCCCCATGGAGTATGACCCTCCTGCGCCCTCATGGCCTCTCTGACCCTCAGCCTGACAGGAAGATGCTCCCCCACCCCCAGCCTCTCTTTAGCCTGGGCCTGGGCGGTGGGCACCCAGGGGCGGTGGAGGGGCTGCGGTTGCCACGGCAACGACGCTGCTGGCTCCCTGGAGGCTGCTAGACAGGGAAAGGAAAGGGTCCCTCCCAGCTCCCCAGCTTCATTCTTCCTTTTCAGACCCTCTTTGTTATAAAGGAGTCTCCTTGGCTGTTTTGTTTTCCACCTCAGAGGCGGGATGGGGGGATGTCGGGGTGGGGGAGGCACTCGGGGGTGCAGTCCTGCCCTGTCCAGTCCCCTCACACCTCCTCCACCCCCCAGGGTCACCCTCTGCCTCCTCCCAGGGTCACCGCCACCGCCACCACACGCCCTCCTTTCTAGGCCTGTCCTGGGTGAGTGGGGCTGAGAGGAGACAGGGGCTAGCCCAGACGGTGCCCCCACTTGGGGTATCTGTTGATCATAGAGGCCACGGGCTTCTCCCAGGTCACCTGCGGGGGTCAGTGTCTCTGGTAGGGCTCCCTCTATGGCCCCACCGGGCACACACCATCCCATGCTTCTCCGGGTCCTGGCGGGCGTCTGGACCACAGCCGCTCTCCCTTGGGCTGTGGGACCTCTAGTAAGTCATGCCCAAGGACTCCTGTCTCTCCATCTGTGAACGACCATAATGAGAACCCCGTCACCCCTCAAGACTGCTGTGAGGTCTCGAGAATGCACAGCCGGGCTCTGGGAGGCTTCCCACCTGCTCAGCCTTGGCTGCTGCTCTCTCTCACCATTACAGATGGGGAGACTGCTGGTGAGAGGCAGACGAATTTGAACCCAAGCCCACCTGATGCCCAAACTGCGTCCTCCAGTCACTCTGAGGTGGACCAGCAGGGCCGGGACCCTTTCGCTTTCTCTGCCCTGAGCTCTCTTTGGGGAAGACACCCCACCGCCACCCCCATCACCACCAGGCGCTTGGAGTCATGGGGGCGCAACCTACCCCGGAGCACCTGCCAAGAGTGGACAGACAGAGCCTTGATGTATAGGTTGGGGGTGGGGTGGAGAAGCAGGAGCGGGAGAGAGAGAGAGAGAGAGAGAGAGAGAGAGAGAGAGAGAGGTCGGGGAGGCTCAGAGGGTTCCCAGGAGAGGGGAGCTCCCGCCTGCCAGCCGCCTCATCATTCCATCCACGGGCCTGTGCTGCCCCCGTGTGGACAACAGGCTCATTTGCCTCCACATTCCTGGGACAGCCCCCGATCCCCGGAAAATCAGCGACCTGGGCCTGTTGAAGTCATACCCATTGACCTAAGGGATGGGCTGCACCTCCAAGCCTCCACCT
>CM053603.1:15044175-15060821 GCA_028646535.1 Procyon lotor | reverse complement strand
CTCCAGCTCCTGCTCCTGCTGCAACTCAGGCTCCCAAAGGTGCCCAGGCCCCCACAAAGGCTCCAGCATAGAGGCTTCTGTCTGGCAGTGTGAGGACGGAAGGACTGGTGTGACCCTTGGGCTTCTATCCGCGTGGGGCTGGTGTTTTCCTGTGCTATTTGTACAAATAAACCTGCAGCAGGATCTGTCAGCTGGCCTGTGTCTCTGGTCCAGGGACAGGGCTGTGGGTGGGAGTCGGGACATGGGGCTCTGGAGTACGAGAAAGGGGCCTACCTAGTAAAAGACATGGTGGAGGGCCTTAGGGAGGCTGGGCCACATAGCCTGCCGGCTTGGGCAGTCTGTTGGGAAGAGAAATCCCAAATATCCCGAGAAGTCTTAAAGTTTACTCCGGGGATAAAGAGAAGGACCCTGCTGAGTTCTGTCTCTGACCTGAGGTGGTCCAGACTTGGGCTGTGCCTAGTGTGCTCAGCCAGTATCCACCACCTGGCTTGTGCTAGGGGCCCTGGGACACAGGGCAGTGGTGGCACTGCCTTAACTAGCACAACTGGGTCGGACCTGACTGTACCCCCTGGATCAGCTGCTTGATCTGCAAAGTTAGAGCAGCTAATGAAACTAGTGGTATAGTGGTCGTAAGCACTCAGTGGAGGCTTCCTGTAGCAGGTGCCAAGCATATCACTGTCCTGGTCATGCGGTCCTCAGAACCAGTCTTTGAGTATGGTTGGCATGCAGTCTGTGGGCCAACCTTGGGCACATGGGAGGTTCCAAAAGGGTTGTTCCTGGGGTACCTGGGTGGCTCGGCTGGTTACGCATCCAGACTCTTGGTTTTGACTTGATTTCAGGCTCAGGTCATGATCTCAGGGTTGCAGGATCCAGCCCCAAGGTGGGTCTCCCTTCTCAGAAAGGGGTCTACTTCTCTCCCACTGCCCCTCCCCACCCCCTGCGCATGCACACACTCTCAAATCTTAAAAGTGGAGGCAACAGGTACATCCCATGATAAATGGCCCCTCTCACTCTAATGTAGGTATTCTCTTTGTTTCATCCATGGAGCTCTGGGATGGAAGTAGCACTGGGACCCAGGCAGCCCATCCAGGACCCCAGAAAGTTTGCCCAACCAGGACTGGGCTGCTAGCTCGTGATTGATCCTGTACGCTCTGGGTGGCCAACTGCCCGACACCAGGGGGTGTGAGATAGGTGGGGTCTTGAACCAGGAGCAGGTTTTCTGTCCTGACGGTAGTTTGGCCCAACCTGAGGTCATCAGGTCCTGTGGCTTCCAGCGAGGCCTGTGTTCTAAGTCCCTAGGACAGGGCATGAAGGCCCCTTTCCCCTGTCCTCCTGCTGCAGTCTGAAGGGGGAGGCCAGACCCCAGGTCAGGGCTTCACCTAGGTTTACTTAAGGTCACAACCAGCTTGCTATCAGCCTCCAGCTCCCACATGGAGCCTCCCTTGTGTAGATAGCGCGAGTCTCTGGTTCTTGAGTCTCCAATCTTCATTCCCATTACCTCCACACTATGTAGTATCGGGCAAGCTATCCTAGCAGAGCTTCTAACAGGCCTCAGTGAAACCTGTACCCAGGGGCAGCTGCGAGGGCTCAAAGCAGATGGAGCCGGCCAGAGTCCTGGCACGCGCAGGGGGTATTACCATCAGGACTAACCCTGCAGGCCACAGAACCTGGCTGTGGACTTCCCTCTGGCCACAGCTAGCACTTCAAAACCCAGCCCTCCCTGTCTCACCCCACGCCCGCGGAGGCCCGAACACGCCTGGGTCAGATTAGCTAGAAGAGCCGTAGTGACTCTTGGTCCTTCCTGGAGCCCCAGTGAGCAGGGCTGACCGACCAAAGCCTCACTTGTGAGCCACTCAGCACATGCTGATCCCTGCCCGGGGTGTAGGGACCCTCAGATGACCTGACCCGGTCCACCAGAGCGCCTGCCCCTCCGTGACTCACAGTTCCAACACCGGAGCAGGGGCTGCGCCCCCTTCCTGTCATCCTGAGGGTCTGACGAATGCTAGCAGTCATGGCTTGCCGGCTCTCCCTATACCTGCCCCACATCTGGCAGGGCTCTGCCCCACATCTGGCAGGGCTCAGCTGGCCTCCAGCCCTAGTCCTGTCTCAGGATCCTGAGTGTGTTCCCCCAAAGCCAGAAGTGTTTTCCTGAGATCTTTGCTTTGGTTTCCTCAGAATGGTGTTCCTGACCTTATAAGTCAGATAAAGGCATAGTGGCCGCTGAGAACAGGAACTCTGGTCCCTTGACGCGGGGCACAGACATGGCTCGGGGGTAGTGGATGAGTGTGTTGTAGGGTACAGAGCAGTATGGGGTGGTAGGGAGCCAGGCTCAGTTTTCCCATCTGTGAAATGGGGATGGCAATCGCACAGCCCCAGAGAAATAACAGAATCCCTGCTCCATGAACGTCCTCTTTCTTGGTGCTGCAGAGCTGGCCCTGTCCACACGTAGACTTTATTGTTGGGTGGGGGGCAGAGGGGTCCTTGACACCAGTCCGGTGGGCGCTCCCAGGGTGGAGGATGGGGAGCCTGGGACTCAGCCGTCACTGGGCAGGGCAGGCACGCTGGCCAGAGCGGGCAGCAGCCGCGTGTATATGTCAACCCCACGGAGGAACACGGCCTCGTGCAGCCGCTCATCATGGTCGTGCAGCAGCACAGGTGTGCGGTTCATGGGTGAGAAGCCCAGTGCCGGGACCCCCACCTGCAGGGGGGAAGGAGAAGCCATGAGGAGGAGGGCCAGCAGCCAGGACCACCCCTGCCAACCCACTGCTAGCAGCTCACCGCACGGAGGTAGCGGCTATCGGTGGCAGCGGGGAAGATCTCCGGCTCCAGAGTGAGCTTCCTGCGGAGGGAAGAGCCTGGTGAACGAGGAGGCAGAGCGGGGAGAGGGCAAGGGAAGGACTGAAGGGGCCAAGGAAGGTGGAAGGGAGGTGGGAGAAGGAGAGAGGAAAGGCTGGCCAGTGTGCTCACATGTCCTCGCAGACCCCGCTAAACGCTGCCCACCAGGGGTCTGAGGCATCAGTAGATGTCACTCGGGGCTCCGTCCACTTCTGGAAGGAGGGGCAGGATAGCAGGATCAAGACAGGGCCCGGATCAAGACGCCACCTCTTCACAGGCTAGTCTGAGCCTGGCCCAGGCACACACCCATTCCCCCCACCTCCCACCCTGACGTCCACCCACCTACCCAGACAGGCAGCCGGCCAGTCCAGCCACAGGCCCTCTTTCAGCCCCTTAAAGGCCCCAGGTCTGGGACCTCGCCCTGCCCTCCATCTACTTACTTCCTGTCCAGCTTTCCCATCCTGGGCCTCTTCCTCAAAATGGCTCTCCCAGGCCTCAGACGGGCCGACCGCTTCTTACAGGTTCTCAAAACACGGGGTCCCACCCCTTCCTGAACCAAGTGTGTTCAGATTCATATAAAAGTAGTATTTTATAAATGTTTAATTGAGGTCTATTCATCTCTTCATGCTGTGAGGACGATGAGGCCACGAACTGTGTCTAATTTCACTCCTACAGTGTCCCCAGCACCCCACAGTGAGCTCCACAACGAACGCTTGTTGAATAAAATGTGTCCCTCACAGCTACAGAAACGCCCAGACACCCAGACGCAGCCGAGCACCCACCACCTCCGGCACACACGGCCAGCAAGCCCAGGACCCCAGCTCCCACGGCTCCTGACCGTGGCTCCCGGCTGATACCTGAGCAAACTCGAAGGTGACCCCGTCACCAGCTGCCCGGCACCAACCCTGCAGCTGCTCCTCGAAAGCCTGTGAGAAGGGAGATGAGCTGACTTCTCCGGCGCTCCCCGAGCCTCCAGCCCAGGACTGAGGACCCAGCCCCCCCCAAACCCAGGCGGAGGAGGCACCTTCAGGTCCACGTCCGGTGCCACACGGAAGTCAAAGCTGGCGCTCATAGTAGCAGGTACCACGTTATAGGCCACGCCGCCCTCTAGCTTGGTCAGGTTCACGGAGGTCACAGCCCCTGCCTTCAGGTGGGGGTCTGACTGCAGCCTGCGGTGGGGGGCGGGGCAGGGGCAGGAGGGGGAGCAATAGATGAAGAGCCTCCCTTCTCTCTGGCAGGACCAGAGCCAGAGCCCCATCCTCTTTCCCAGGCTGCCTCACCTCTGCCTCTCCTTCTCCCGGAAAGCCAGGATTGAGCTCACGACCTTGTGCTAGGAGAGTGCAAGGTCGGATGTGAGTGTGGCCCCAGGAGAGAGCCTCGGGGATTCCCAAACTCCCTCCCTGTGTGCCACCCACCAGCTTCTCTGCTGCCGTGTCCTCAATGAAGCGTGAGCCGTGGCCTGGCTTCCCAGTGCTCGAGACCCGCACCCCTGGGAGATGAGGGAGAAGGGGGTGTCTTCAGCATGGGAGGGGGCTGGAAAAGTGATCCGCCAGGGGGTGGGCCCCGGCCTTCCCCTCATCCCAAGCTCCTCCAGCAGGGCTGTCCCCCTTAGAACGCATAGTGTAGAGCTGGTTTCTGCCCACAGCAGCGGGGCGGGGGGGAGGGGAAGGTGCTACTCTCAGAAGCTCAGGAAGGAGAGGCCCAGGTAGGGAGGGACTCTGGGTTCAAGGCCTACTCAGGCCCTGACTTGCTGCATGACTCTTGGGAGGCCCCTGCCCCTTCTGGCCGGGCATCCCGCTGTACAATGACGCCTCCCTCCAAGCCCATACTCACACCAGGGACTCCGCTCACTGTAAAACACAGTGAAGGCGTCAGTGGGATTGGCCAGGCCTGAGGAGGAAGAGGGGATTCAGGGGGTGGAGTGGCCCAGCCACTAGCAGGCTCCCTGTCCCCTCCTGGCCACTCAGGGGCCTGCCAGCCCGCTCACCTTCATCCAGGGCAAAGCCAGCCCTCAGGGCCTGGAACTCAGGGCGCTGCACAAACAGCTCCATGCCTTGGTGACCCCCAACTTCCTCGTCTGTAAAAGCAGCAGGGACAAGAGACAAAGGAGGTGCTGCCCCTGTCACCACAGGCTCCTGCTTCCAAAAAGTGGCCCTCCCCAAGCCGCTCCTACCTGGCACAAAGGTCATGTGGATGGTTCTGGGGAAATGGTGGCCCTCAGCCTTCAGCCTCCTCACAGCCTCCAGGTACCTGAGGGGCAGTGACAGGGTGTAAGCCAGGTGCTGGGGGAGCCACCAGAGGCTTGGGCGGGCAGGCCGCAGCCCTGGGCCCCTGCAGCTTGCTCTGCCACAGCCTGGCAGGGGACTCGAGGAAGTCTCAGTCCCTCAGTCTCCCTATCCATGTAATGGTGATAATTCCTGTTCAAGACAAGGGGTCAAGGTGTTCCTCGGCCTTGAGGTTCTCCAATCACACCCACACCAGGCCCTGGGTTAATTCAGTGAGCCAGAAGGGGCACTGTGGGGGACAGGAAACGGAGGACACTCACTGGATGCTGACACACTTCATGTCCTGGGCGCCCCTGGCATAGATGTAGCCCTCGGCATCCTTGAAGGCCTCAAAGGGGTCATGACTCCAGTGTTCCTGGGGCAGAGATGAGAAGACGGACCCAGACCCCCAATTTAATCATTAATCTACTCTGCTCAACCGTGACCCTGATCTAGAATCCTAGGGTTGGGGTGACAAGTGGGGTGGTGAAGGGGACAGAAGAGGGCTGAAGAGGGCAGCGGACTGAAGTCCCTCATCTCTGCTCCCACTCCGGGAACAGAATGGACCCCTGGGCAAAGGCTGCCTGAACGGAGTAGTGTCTTATGAGATCGGGAGTCAGTTTCAGGACAGGCCCCCGAGACTCCCCAGGGTCCAGTGGGGGGTCTGAGTACCCCAAGGCCTGCACCGCTCCCCACACCCCCACGCACCTTGAAAACAGGCACCACATCTGTGTGAGAGTTGAGTAAGACCGAGGAGAGTCTGGGGTTGGTGCCCGGCCACGTCAGAATGGTCACCACACGGCCAGGTGCCACCTGGAGAGGACCAGGAAATGAACAGGTGCCCCGGGGCCACCTCCCCTCCCCATGACAGGCCCCAGACTCACCTCCACTTTCTGACATCCTAGGCCCAGCTGGCGGGCTCTCTCCTCAAGGAAGGCCACGGCAGCCCCTGGGGACAGAGAGTCCTGGGGCTGCTTCTGCCTACCCACACCTCCCACGGGCCCACAGGCAAAGCTGGGGGTACTTCCAGAGAGGGGAGCTGAGCCTGAAACGGGCTGCTGCCTCCTCAGTGCAATTCCACACCCCTCGGGGACACCTGCGTTTTTGTCTCAAGGGAGAAGATATCTTTGGCCAGTCAGTGATCCTTTGTGGCATGTCAGGTGGGAAGTCTATAGTTAGAAACAGGAGTGAGGGGCGCCTGGGTGGCTCAGTAGGTTAAAGCCTCTGCCTTCCGCTCGGGTAGTGATCTCAGGGTTCTGGGATCGAGCCCCGCATTGGGCTCTCTGCTCGGGTCAGGGGAGCCTGCTTCCCCTTCTCCTTGCCTCTCTGCCTACTTGTGATCTCTCTCTCTGTGTCAAATAAATAAATAAAATCTTAAAAAAAGAAAGAAAGAAACAAGTAATTGGTCTCTTCCTTAGGGATGGGAAAACTGGTGCAGAGGCATGGGATTCACCCCATGTCTGGAGCAGGGGTTTGGACACATGTCCACAATTTTCAGCCACCAAGCTTGTTTCCCTAAGGGCTGTGGTCTTTGTCCTGTAGGCTTCTGGAGCTTCTTCCCTTGGGGCTGTCCCGTCTCCCCTCCCTCTGCTCAAACCCAGGGCAGTGAGGCAAGTAGTTCCCGAACCCGCCACCAGGAGTAACTTTGGGTGCAGTACAACCTGGAGGGGCTGCTGAGCAGTCCGCTGACCTGGGGAGCGGGTAGGGGAGTGGAGGTGTCAGTCGAGGCAGCAGAGTGGGGCTCAGCTGGGTGACAGTGAGGAGTCTGGTGTAGAGCAGTCCCCGCCCCGAGAACCCACCGCAGGGCCTGGAACGGTCGCCGCATTCTCACCGTAGTCGGGCTGGGGCTGGACGGTGCGGATGCGCAGGTACTGGCGGAAGAGCGTCACGGACGGGTGCTCGCTCTCACGACCCTCGCTGGCCATGGCGCTGCGCGCGATGAGCTAGGGGCAAAGCGAGTGGCTACCTACCCCTCCCAGCCGCTGCGGCCCCGTGGACTCCACCTACACAACGCCCCTGCCCCAAGGCAGTTCCCCGTACGTCCCACAGGGAGAGGACACCCCGTTTCGGGCCCCCCATTCTGTTTCAGGAGCTGTGCTGGCCGCTTTCAACACATTTCCGTACCGAATCCGCCAGAATCCCGGGAAGTTTGTGCCCCTGTAGGCCTACTTTACAGAGGAGAAAGCTGAGGCTGAGAGGTTCAGAGACAGCTTGGAGAGTAGCTGAGCCCGGTCTGAACCCAGACATTGACTCTCCCTACCCTCAAAAAATTCTCCCAATTGCCCGGATATTATGCCATGTAACCCCAAATCCCTTTACCCCTCTCCGGGGTCCCACCTCGCTCTCCGCTGGTCTTGGGCCGGCGCTTGCTTCTCAGCGCCCACCCCGGACTGTGGCCCAGGGCTCAGGGTCCTGTGAGGTCTAGGGCTCAGAACCGCCCCGGTCTGCCCACCACGTGGCCGGACCGGATCGCGGGGCGGGGCCGAAGACTGCGAGAAAGGGTCACCCACGTCCCCGCGGCCGCAGCGACCAGGGCGTCTTAGCCCGTCCCAGGTTCCAGCCTCCTCTCGGATTACAGGATCCTCCTCGCGGGCAGCAGCCGCCGCCGCCAGCTCCGCCCCGGCGGCCGTCTGCGAGCCACGGCCGGCCCCGCCCCCGCCCCGCCCCCGCCGGCCCCCGCCCCTCCCGGCCCCGCCCCGCAGGCCTAGGCGGCGGGCCAGCTCCGGGTGGTCCAGCCCGGGGAAGGCTCTACCTCCGGCAATCTCCACATTGCGCGGGATGAGAGGGGAGCAAACACTGACACGAGAGGTTGCGTCTGCCCCCTCGGGCGCCCCTCTGGGGGTACAGCGCTGTAAAGTCCTGCCACAGCTGGCCCTGCCTGTTCCCCCACTCCCTCCCGCGAGCCTCTTGACTTCTCCCCTTTCCGTGTCTCAGCTCCTCAGGGCGGTCCTCCCTGACCGCCTCAGCCCCCTGTGTGGAGAGGTTATTGGTCAATATCTGTCCCCTGTAAGTTCCAGGAGGCTGGCTGGTCCATGTACCCACAGCGATTCTGTCGCTGGCGGGGGGCACAGATTGGTGTCAGAGCGGACGCCTGGACACGTGCCAGGAGCGGAGGATAAATGGACAGAGGAAAGGCACATGTGTGACTTCGTGTGAGATCGTGCAAATGTGTCGCTGTGGAAGCTAATCCAACAGTGTGTATCAACGTGTGTGTTTGTGTGTGACTATACGAGTGTGAGATGGTGGCTGGATGTGGCAGTCTGTGTGACAGAGGATGTCATGGTGAGAAGATGTAACTGTGCAGCTGTATGACCATGTGAGGGGGGGAACGACACAAAATCATACTCTTGGCTGACCCTGTGCCAGGCTCCCTGGCTCTGCTGCAGCCACTGGAGAGGGAGGATAAAGAGGCACAGGTGTCCCACTGGCCACCCCCAGGGGCACACAGTTGTAGCTGGCCACTTGTGTGCCTGGTTGCCCTTTGTACTCTCACCCAGTTCTGCCCCCTGCTATAGGGGCTGAGTCATTGTGGGGAGAGGCAGGGCTGAAAACTTCAACCTCTGTGACCGGAGGAGGAAGGCTAGGGGGAAGGGGGGGTCCGTCCCAACCCTCCTGGGGTTTAAGTCTGATCTGCTTGCTGACCCATACAGACCCAGGGGCAAGCGGGCTTGGCAATTCACCACCAGTGCTGTGTTAATTGTTAAACCACATTCTCCACTTCCATCCCTACACATCCCGCTCCCTTTGGCCATAGGTCCCATATTCCTGACTCACCGGCACAACTGCCAGACCCTGGATTTCTCACCAATCCCACTGGTGACACGGCAGTAGTAACACCCGCTCGCCCTGATCCCCTCAAGCCCTGTGAGACCAAGTACTCCATTTACCCAGAGTGAGTCAATTCTAAGACCAAATTCTGAGCCAGTTAATACCATCACGCCCAGTTTAGAGGTGAGGAAACTGAGTCACAGAGTGGTGAGGGCAGCCAGCTAGGAAGTAGACCATCCCAGGCTGCTGAAGCCTCCCTCCAGCTCCCAGCCCCCAAGCAGTCCCGGGCCTGCCTCTCACCCCCACTCCAACTGTTGCAACCCCGGGAAACGGGACCTGCCACTCCCCAGGCGTGACCAAAAAAAAAAAAAAATTGTTTTTTTTATTGTGCCTGTGAGATGAAATGAGAGGTCCCTACTGGGCCCGGCCCTCTGCCTCCAATCCCAGGGGCTGCCTCCCCGGTGGGGCGCTGGTCTGAACTCTCCCAGCTCAGGTCAGGCCTGGGGCCCGGGCAGTGGGTGAACTCAAGGCAGGCGGTCAAGGAAGGCCAGGAGGACAAGGTGGAAGTCTTGCGGCTTGTGGAGGTAGCAGGCGTGGCCTGCATCACGCAGCTTCACCACAGAGTGGTTGGGCAGGTGGCGGAGCTGCCGCAGTGACTCCCGGGCCAGGATACGGTCCAGCTCCCCATACAGGATAAGAGTCGGGGTCTGCAGGGCAAGGCAAGGGGCTGTGATCCTGGGGCCTGACGGCGACTGACCCTCAAGCCACCTCCTTAGGAAATCTTTCCCAAACACCCCATCTCTTTCTATCCAGATGAGGCCATGTGTCCTCCGAGCGAGACCTGAGTCCTTCCCCCCCATGACTTGAGCCAGGGATAGGAAGCCGGACCTTTGGAAACCCTCCTTCCAGTACCTTCACGGCCCAGAATTGTTCCTGGGTGTAGTTCTGGGTGGAGGCGGGTGCAATGGGCACAAATCCCCGCAGCTGGTGGTGGCCTCGGATCAGGAAGGGCAGGGCATAGCGGCCACTCAGAGAGGGGCTCACCAAGACGGCATTGTGCACCTCCAGGTCTCGCAGCGCTCGCTCCAGCAGCTCCGCCCGCCCTGCCTCTGTGCTTGCCTCCTTGGAAGGTGCCGAGTTCCCAAAACCTGGGAACAGCAGGAGGCACCAGCTGAGGGAGGCTGGAAAGGAATCCAGGACTTCCTGCCCACCACGGTGGGGGAAAGAGCAGAGGCACGGGACTACCCCCAAACTTTCCAGAAGCTATTTTTGGGAATGGGATAGGTGTGCTAGAAAGCATCTTTAGAGTCATTAGAGTGGCAAAACTAAAAAGACTGACAATATGCAGTGTTGGAGAAGATGGGGGGAAACGGGCACTTTCATTCACGACTGATGGGCGTATAAATCCGCGTAGCATTTTTGGAGGGTAAGGTAATATTTGTCAATATTTTAAAAATGTGCATCCTTTGACCCATCAGTGATCCTTGGTAGCTACCCTATAGAAATTATTGCCTCGACGCTCAAAGAAACATGTCCAAAGTTGCTTCAGCTTCATGCCTCAAGCATTTCCACTGACGCAGGAAACTCTAAATCAACTTACATATCCGCCATTGGAGGAACGGGCAGATCAAAACTGCCCATCCTTCTGATGGCACACAGTACAGAGAGGGAGGTTCATAGTGACTGGCCCGCTCTTATGAGATGTAGTATAAGGGGAGATAACCAAGCTGCAGAGAGATTTGCTAAAGCAGACAGGACACCAGTCACGTTTCTAACCTCACCACATAATCCTGTGTATTGCCTGTCT
This sequence comes from Procyon lotor, assembly GCA_028646535.1. Classification (NCBI taxonomy): domain Eukaryota; kingdom Metazoa; phylum Chordata; class Mammalia; order Carnivora; family Procyonidae; genus Procyon; species Procyon lotor. The sequence continues at coordinate 15,050,147 of CM053603.1, read as the reverse complement.
TTCTGTATATGGAAATGCCCAGAGGGGGTCGGGCACCCTCAAACTGCTAGGAGAGAAATGTGGGCATGGGTCTTTGAGGGCATCACTCTTGCTTGGTTTTTAAAGACAAGAATGGTAGCGTAAATCATGTGCATAGCTAAAAAACCGAAAAAATGCCTAGTTTGTCATAAAAAGTCCAGTGAGATCTCTCCGTGCAAGCCCTTGGGAAGTGAGTCATGTTTCTATTTGCTCTGTGATATGCAACAGTCCACATTCTAGTTTTCAAGGCAGAAAATAAAGACACAGACCTTTTAGCATTGCCACCTTGTGTGGCGACCTGCCACTGCTTATCCGGATGTTGGGGTCCAAATCCCCCCCGACCCAGCCATACCGTAAGGCTTGTCTACCCTTCCAAATCTTCCCCTGGGAAGCTGCCCCCTTGTGCCTGCCGGATGTCGCCTCCCTAGACCCCGGAGTGGGGGCTCTCACCTGGGAGGTCAAGGGCCACGGCCCGATAGCCCTTCTGCGCCAGCAGCTGCAGTGTGCCCAGCTGCTCCCACGTGTGGGAGTTAAAGGCCTTTCCGTGGAGTAGCACCACCTCCACCCTGTGGGCACACAGGGGAGTGTGTGTCCTCAGGGTCTGGAAGTGGGCCGCCATTCTTTCTTTCTAGGTTTCTCGCCCTGCCCTCCCAGGCCCCGAGCACCCTGAGTTGAGCTGGGGTCCCACACAGAGACTCCCCTCGGACCTAGTCCTTCCACTACACCCTGAGGTCAGCACCCACCTGCGTGCCCGGTGGAGCGGCAGCACCTCGCGGTAAAAGATCGGGGAGTTGCCAGGGGTGAGACCAGCCAGGATTGTGACATTGGGGCTTCCCCAGAGCCAGGAGGTCTGCTCAGGGGGGCCTGGCAGCCCCACGTACAGTAGCAGCATGAGCAGCAGGCCCAGGCCTAGCAGGGCTGCCTGGGACCGGCTCATGGAGGTCTGTACCACAGTCTGGAGGAGAGGAGAGGAAGAAGAGGCTGGGGCTGTGTCCCCACCAGATCCCCTGGACCCCACCCCCAAGCCCCACCCAGAAGCCCTCAGCAGAGGAAGAGCTCAGCCCTTGCCCTTTCTCCTGCTCTGAGCAGGGGTCTGAGGGCTCATATCCAACTACCCCACACATGCTGGGGCAAGGGCTCAGATGCCCCGCAGCCTGAGAAGGAGCATCTGAGATGTCCCTGGAGACACACAGATGCTCAATGACCGCCATCATCACCGTGCCAGCTAAGACTAGTGCTTACGACAGCCAGATCCTGTGCTTTGGCCCTTCCCATACGAGGGCTCACGAATCCACACAAGAACACTGGGGAGCAGATACTATAGTTCTCTTGCAAGTGAAGAATCAGTCTCAGAGAGGTCAATTCTTTTGCCCAAAATGCAGAGTAGCAAGTAGAGGAATTGGGATTTGAACCCAGAGCTGGGCTGCTGACCACCAGGCTATACTCAGCTTGACAAGGGAGAAACCGGGGGGCTGGGAGGTGAGGGATGAACTGGAGCTTTGCGGGTGGATAGAGCAGTGAGAGTCATCAAAAGTGAGAGACCAAGGGCGCCTGGGTGGCTCAGTCGGTTAAGTGTCTGCCTTCAGCTCAGGTCACGATCCCAGAGTCCGAGGATCGAGTCCTGCGTTGGGCTCTTTGCTCAGCAGGAAGCCTGCTTCTCCCACTGCCCGCTGCTTTCCTTGCTTGTCTCACACAAATAAATAAACAAAATCTTTTAAAAAGAATAAAAAGGGAAAGACTATGTGTAAAGCCCCATCCCACTGACAGCGTGTTTGGAAACGGTTCTTCTTTTTTTTGATCACACTGCATATAATAACACTTAAATCAGAATGTTTTCCAATTGATGGATATTCAATGCTCTATCTCAGCTGCTATTAAGTGGGTGGAGAAAGGCTGATGCATGAGGGGGATGAGTGGGGCCTGGAGCATGATACACCTAGAAATGGAGGTTGCAGAGATGAAAGCTTCCCCCACCCCACCCCATCCCCAGCTTCACGACCTGCTTCACGACTCCTGTAGTCTGGGTCCTTTGCCAGTCCAGAGGACAGACATCAGGACCCAGGACCCAAACAGAAGGGTTAGGCCTGGCTTTGAGACTTTGCTTTGCCACTCCCTGGCTGTGTGTCTTCAGCTTGTCAGTAAAATGGGGAAAAGCATCAGCCCTCTCAAGTTTCCTGTGATATTTCAGGAATACAGTGGACTTGACCCAGGGCTGCCCTGTCATCATTTCTTGGGCCTAGGGTGAGTACACCTGCCTTATTCCCAGATTCCGGTATACACATCCTTACTGAGTGCCAACTGGGTGCCGGCCCAGCTGGAAACCCATATTGGGCACCACCCTCCTCTCCTGGGAGCTTTGAGGGTGTTTCCCCAGTCTCAGGGTGGGTGGGCAGTGGCAGCCCCTCTGGTGCGGATGGAGAGCCAGGAGCCGAGGGAAGGAAGAGGCCGCTCTTCTCTTCCTTCTGACCACAAACAGCAACCTAGGCAGCTGGTGCACTAGACCATGGTGGTGGGCAGCCAGCCGGCAACCCAGCATTTACTACAGATACCAGATAGGGCGTGGGGTCGGGCTGGCTGTACCCGAGTTAGGTCCTTGGCATACGTGTGGACAATGACACACAGGTGTGCACACGTGCACCCAATCATCGAGTCTTGTCCCCACATGCTTTTCTTTTGCACAAGCTATTCCTGGCAGGGGAGGTAGAGAGAGACACATTTGGCCTGTGAGCAATCAATCCCTTGAAATACATACCCTCAAAATCGGGCACACAGCCATCAGGAAAGCAGACGGACAGGCGCACACACAGGCGTGCACTTTCAAAATCATGCAGACCCTCAAATTTCCAGCACAGTCATATACACGATCCCCAAACAGCACGTGCATACAAGAAACACACATGTACAGGCAAACAGACACACTTAGCCTCAAAAATACACACGCACAGATAGATCCTCAAAATCACATGTACACAGAAAAGGGCACAGCAGACATACACAGACACAGGCGTACAGACAGACCGACATCCCCCAACGTAGGCACGTAGAAACAGACACACACGACATCAACACACGTACATCCAGACCCCCGCCCCCCTGCCCGAGAACGCACGCAGACCGACGCCTGGGTGCACACACAACACACCAACACTGGGAGACTCGCTGCCCCCGCGGCCACTCCCGCAGGACTCTGCCCCAGGGGTCCCGGGGCAAGGGGCGGGGCCAGGACGGCCCGCCCCCCCGGGGACCCTGCAGTCTTCATTCCCGGGGGACACTCACCGGGCCGACCGGGATGACCGGGCCGGACACCCCACGGCGGGCCCCGCCCACGCGGAACCAGCAGCCAAACAGCGCCGCGACCATGGCGCTGCCTCCGCCGCTCTGCGGGCGGCTGCCGGGGACCCGGCGGCGGGGAGCTCGGCGGAGGAAGCGCGCTTGCGCAGTCCGCAGTCGCAGGCCCCTCGCCTCCTAAATCCACCGAGTGGTGGGGGGGAGGCTCCAGGCGGCGCCCGAAAGCACGTAGGCTCGGCCCACTATCCGGATTTTCCGGACTGTTCTCAGCCCGAGGGCCAGGGGAGAGCCACCGGCTTCTTCCCACCAGACCGTCTCTGTCGTGGGTCAGTCCCTCGTCTGTACAGAGCCGGTAAGGATAAGGACTGTCTTAAGGACCGCAAAAGATGGGTCAAGCACAGTGTCTGGAGAGGAGGCCTCGCTGTCTAATGTCAGTTGTTACAGCTACTTGGTGGCTCCAGGTCCCAGTCCAACCGCTTCCCCAACCACTACACATACACAGGCACACGCATTCGGTCATAGCCCAGGGTGGCCTCTGGGCCTCTTTCACTGCTCTTTATGGCACCTCTCCTGGTGGGCGATGTGTGACCAACGCCAGGCGTGACGGTCAGACCTGGTATAGGGAGGCGGCGCAGGGCCCGCAGGACTCCCTCCGTTATAGACACCCTGCCCAATGGGCAACATCACACCCATTCTACAGGCCAGGAAACAGGTTCGGAGACGCTGTGAAAACGGCCGAGGTCACCTAGCTGGACTTTAACAGAACTTCGCACTCAAAACTCTCTGGCTTCACTGCCTGCCCGCCCACAACTCTGGGGCCTGGGCAGGGTGGGGAGGAGGAGGGTGCAGGAGACCCCACGAACACTTCTCCTCAAGCCGCATCGTGTGCATCTGGGGCAGGCTGCTGGGGCTGCACCCCGTCGAGTGCTTGGAGCACCTGGGATCGAGGGGTTTGGGGAAACCGAGGCCGCTGGGACAAGAAAGATCTAATGGCAGCGACCGGCCCTGCGACGGCTCGTGGCCACGAGAGGGCGCCCCGTAGCACGGCCAGGTCTCCGCCCTCTGCCGGGCCACTTCCCCGCTTCCCGGCCCCGGGCCCGGGCCCCAGTCACCGCCCGCACTCGCCTGCCTCTTAAACGCGCGAGCCTACGCAGCTCCCCAGGTACCGGCCCTGCGCCCCCCGACCCTCTCTTCTTCTGTCCAGTGAGATCCCACCCCCACCCGGCCCAAGTTCCTCCCCTTCCCGTCTCGGCTCCCCAGGTCCCCGCCTCGGGTCTGCCCCCACCCTTTCCGCGTGCGCCTTACCGGGGCCAGCGAGCCAGAACCGAAGTCGGCGGAGGGGACCTAGCGAGCCGCCGCCGCGCCGATGGCCGTGCGTCAGAGCTTTGGGCCCCAGCGGGCGGCGCGCCGGGTACTCCGCATTCCTTGCGGGCCGGAACTCCAAAGCCTTTCCCAGCTCCGCGTTCCGGCTTCCGCCTCCGGAAAATGGGTTTTTAACTCCAACCCCGACCCCCTCTGGCCTGCGGTGCCAACCTATAAACTGTTAACAGTGCCTTAAAGAGAAAGAGGCCCAGAAGCAAAATAGCTACTTAGTGTCGTTTGAGCACTTACTGTGCTCACTCTGAGCTAGGAACGGGTGTCCAGCGTTTCACTTGCTTGAGCTCATTTAATCCCATCCACCTCCCGGGAGCTGAGTACTATCGTATCATCCCCATTCATAGGGAGAATAACAGCGAGGCCAATAATCCTAATGGGAGCTCCACGTATGGGGTTCAAGGGCAGGCACCCTCACTTGTCAATTCGTTTTTTTTTTTTTAAACTCATTGATTCTTGAGGTAGGTTTTATTGGTTTTATCGACCCTTATTTCAGAAGAGGAAACTGAGGCCCAGTGCCACACAGGTGAGTGGCAGAGGCATAAATAACACCTGGGTCTTCCTCCTCTGAAAGTATGTGGAGAGTTCTGGCAGCCTCCCAGAGGACCCCAGCCCTCTCTGTCCTGTGGGGCAGGGGATTCTGTGGCTCCTCATTAGTCTGGCCTCGGACCGCAGGTGCGTCACCAGTGCAGCAGCGGCAATGGCGGGAGTGGAGTGTCACGAGGGCACGATCCAGGTGCAGGGCCAGAGACTCTTCTTCCGGGAGGCTCGGCCAGGCGGTGGGCAGGCTGCCCGCTTCTCAGTTCTGCTGTTGCACGGCATCCGTTTCTCCTCCGAGACCTGGCAGAACCTGGGCACGCTGCACAGGCTGGCTCAGGCTGGCTACCGGGCTGTGGCCGTGGACCTGCCAGGTACCTCCGGGGCAAGCTTCTGGACCGGGGCTGTGGGGGGCCTCACCCAGGGACTGGGCCCTGGGGCACTGGGAGGACCTAGCCAGGCTAGGGCCTGCGGGCTTGACAGGGTGCAGTGCCCTCGACAAGGCCCTTCCACTTTCTCCGGTCTCGATCCGGGTGTGGTCTGGACCCCGTCCAGCTGCTTCTAACCAGGTGGCCCCAGGGCGGTGTCTCAGAGCCTCTGAGCCTGCTTCCTTATCTGTAATGGGAGATACAGATTTGGGGGGTTGGCTCTAGGGAGAATGGACTGATTGATATTCGTGCATATGTGGCCAGTACCCAACACCTAAGAATCAGTACTCAGCCAAGTGGAATTAAAACCTTTTTTTTTTTTTTTTT
>CM053603.1:15022952-15044075 GCA_028646535.1 Procyon lotor | reverse complement strand
GGTAGGCTCTGTTGGAAGCCCTAAGGAGTGAGGGCGGGGCCGGGCCCGGTGGCTGGCCAAGCCCCCAGTCACCATCCCAGGGACAAAGCCCCAAACTGGGTTCAGGGGTAGGGCAGGGGCAGCCCCACTGCCATCATAACTGGACTGGTAGGCTCCAGCCCATGGAGCCGAGTATGAGGGGGCCGCAGAGCTGACCTGCTCCCTTCACAGACAAGGCTGGCAGGGTGTCAGGGCCCAAGCGTGGGCCTCCAGGCCCAGATGGGACTGGTTTGGACCGTGGGCTGGACTGATCTTCCAGGTGAAGGTCTTGATCTAATCTTTTTGGGGAAGGTGGGGCCTGACTCATTGGAGGGGAGGTACGTGTGCAAAGCCAGCTCCTTGGCCGCTGTCCACCCTGCCAGCCCTGGGACAGGTGCCTCTTAAGCAGTTAATGCACTTAATTTTCACCACAACCTGAAGTGGCAGATACTTTTCTGTCTCCTTTAATAGATGGGGAAACTGAGCAGCCGAGAGAGGGGTGAGGAGACTTTCCTAAGGTCACCTAGATAGTTAAGTGGAAAATTGAGACTTGGCCCCAGCTGTGTTGGACCTAAGAGCCTGATCCTTCCCAGGACACTGGGAGAGATGGGCACAGACATAAAGGGAAATGCCTCGTGCTTACCACAGATAGGACGGATCTCGGCTGCTATGGGAATAAACTTGGGCACGCTGTGCACTGCTGGAACCTGGCACAGGGAGATTGAGTTAGGAGGGCTTCCTGGAAGAAGGGACTGTCTCTTTCATTTTCCCTACTCAGTGCCCTTGTCTTTCTCCCACCTGAATCCCTGCAGGCCTGGGGCACTCCAAGGAAGCAGCAGCCCCTGCCCCTGTCGGGGAGCTGGTCCCCAGCAGCTTCCTGGCAGCTGTGGTGGACGCCTTGGACCTGGGCTCTCCAGTGGTGATCAGCCCATCGTTGAGCGGCATGTACTCCCTGCCCTTCCTCACCGCCCCTGGCTCCCAGCTCCGGGGCTATGTGCCAGTGGCCCCCATCTGCACTGACAAAATCAATGCTGCGGACTATGCCAGTGTGAAGGTATCCCCGGGTGGGAGGCCGAGGTGCCCCTGCCAGGAGCAAGAAAGGGTCCATTTTGGGGCTTTTCCTCCACCGGAGACAGGGCAACTGAGGGGTGGCTTCTGGGGGAAGCTAAACTACCAACCTCTGCCTTTTGGGTTTACTTAGCAGCAGATTCCTGTGCCTTGGCCTGTGTTCAACTGTGCACCGGGGCAGATAAAAATCCGTGCCTCTGTCCCCCAGCAGCTGGGGCCTCTCCTATCACCCACTGGGCCAGCTCGTCTCTCCCCCTCATTTGGGGTGGCCCCAGGGAGAGACTGAAGTGGTGGTGGGGCTAGAGCTGACCTCCTCTAGGAGGTTGGGGCGGTGTGGCAGATCGCCGTTTACTGTTCCCCTTTCGTTTCTCTAGACCTCAACTCTTATAGTGTATGGAGACCAGGACCCCATGGGCCTGACCAGCTTTGAGCACCTGAAGCAGCTGCCCAACCACCGGGTGTTGGTCATGGAGGGCGCGGGGCACCCGTGCTACCTTGATAAACCTGAGGAGTGGCACACAGCGCTGCTGGATTTCCTGCAGGGGCTGGCATGAGACCCAGCCCTGCTGATGGGGGCGGCGGCTGCTGGCCTGCCTTGGGCTCTGTCTGTCTCCTTCCTCCCTCCATGGGTTCTTGCTCATCACGTATGGGCAACAGGTGTGTCTCTGTCTATCTGGGTTCTTGTCTCTAGGGTCTGTCTTCTCCTCTTCCTCTTTCTCTTGCAGTGACAGACTAAGGAGGTGAAATCAAGAGGAAAAGCCTCAGGAATCAAGAGACGTAATCTGGTGGAGGGTAATCCATTAGGCGGGCTTCTCCTATAGGCTTTCCTGTTCACTCGCACCCCTTCCTCTCCCATGTACAGCCTCCCCATCCTGCCTCCAGCCTCTTCCTTTGGCTGCCCTGCAGGGCACTCACACCTCCTCCTACTCCTGCCTCTTAGACCACAGATCCATCCATGCCCGCGTGCATGCCCCGCGTGCGTGCTTACACATTTCAGAGCCATCCACGTTCCCAGATACGACCCTTCACTCGGAAGCAACCGCATTGGCACAGGCCACGCTGGACTGACATGCACAGTCACCTGTGGCTTTGCATTGCATGGGTTCACACACATGCACTCTTGTGTCCTCACACAGACATTCCCATGAGCACGTGCACTGTCCCAACCATGCAGCACCCCACTGTCCAGGAAGGTGGCGACCCTCTGGGCCAGCCCTTGCAGGAGATGCTCTGCCACGCTTAGGAGTGGCCAGCCCCGAACTCCATTCACTCACAGGTTGCAGCTGGCCCCAGACCAGAATTGCTGCCCCAAAGGTGAAGGCCACCCCTTGGAACCTCCCATCTCCCTGCTTTTCCCCCTCTTTCTGGGTGCTCCACGCCTCCCCAGGTTACTAGGTCTGGATCTGCTCAACCAAGCTTGTTTCCTGCTTCGAGGTTTGGGGGTTGGGGAGAGGGAGAGCCGAGAGTGGAGGTCGGTGAAATAAAGTGATGCAATTAGACCCCGCAGGCTCTCGCTGTCTCCGGAGCGCCGCCCCTCCCCCGCCCCTGGGGACCGCCACGGTGGGCCCCTCCCCCACCCTGGCGGGACCAGATGGTCCCCCTGCCCTTTGTCCACCCGGCCAGATGGAGGGGAAGGGAGATTGGATTCCCCTCCCACCCACACACACACACACACCCAGGTGCCAAAAGAGAATCAGCTGTGGGGGGAGGTGGAGGTCAGTGGGACCAGGCTGAGCCGATTACAGCGGAGAGGGGGAGGTAGACCTGCTCCCCGAGGGGTAGGGTAGGGGAAGGAGAGGGCTTGGGGACTGTCCAATTCCTCCCATTCTCTAGCAGAGTACACGACTGCGCCGCGGCCCTTGCGACCCTAACCCCAAAAAGGCATTCTGGGGGTAGCTTTGGGGGAATGGCGGGGCGGGGTGCACGGGATCACACAGTTCTCGGGCCCCTCCTCCAGCCGGTCGGGTAACCTGTCCCGGGCGGACCAGGCCGGGCCTCGCGGAAGCCCTGGGTGGCTGAGGGGCGCGGGTCTCGCTGGGCGAGAGCCCCGCGCTGGGATGGATGCCGCAGAAGCGGGAACCGGGCCGGGCGGAGGGTCGAAGCCGGGGCTCCGAGGGATCCGAGCCGGAGCCGGGCAGCGCGGGGCCTGGCGACGGGCCCGAGGCCGAGATGGTGGCGCGGGGGGCTCGGCGGAGGCGCCGGGCGGGCGGCCCTGGCAGGCGGAGAGCGCAGGGGACCGCGGCTGGGCGGGCGCTGGCGGCGGCGGCGGGACCCCGACCCCCCCTCCCCCGGCCCCCCGCGGACCCCCGCTCCCGGCGCCTGGACGAGCCGCCGGGAGAGGGTCGGCCCAGCCCTCCCGGAAGCGGCCGCCGCTCGGGGCGCACCGCGGCGCGCGGGGCGGGGCGGGCGGCTGCGGCACTGGGGCGGCTGGGGCGGGCCCGCCGCGCTGTAATCGGATCCGGGGAGGGGGCGGGGAGGGGCCGGGCCGGGCGGGCCGGGGGGTGGTGGGGGGGGCGCGGAGCCGGGCTCCGGGCCGGCCGGGCTCCGCGCCTGTCAAACCCCTCATTGTTCGCAGCTGATGTCACTCGCAGTTGTGAGCGGCCGCCTCTCCCGGGGACAATGTGGGACTGAGCGGCCCAGCCGCCGCGCCGCCGCCGCCGCCGCAGGACAGCCCCAGCGAGGTAGGGCGCGGGCCGGGCGGGGCACCGCGGGCCGCGAAGTTTGGGGGTTCGGCCGGGGGGGCGGGGAGCCCGCGCCGGAGTCTACAGGCCGGGGTCCCGGTTTGGGAGACTGAGAGGAACACGCTTCCCTGTCCCACGCGGGCCCAGGCCTGCACAGGTGGGGGGCGCTGCTCTGCCCGAGGAGCCCCCAGCACCAGGGAGGGCCTTCCTGGACCCGAGACCCCAGATTTAAGGCCCACATCCCACCTACTGTTTCTGTTCTTTGGACCTGCTCTTCTCTCGACCTCCTGCCTTGGGTTCTGGTTCTGCCCCATCTCTATCCCCATCAGCCATTCCCCTGCAGTTCCCGGCTCAGCACACACCCCTTCCCATTCTCTGCAGTCCTTGGTTGGGGGGCGGGGGCAGGCAGACAGACAGACCTCCAGACCAGGGGTGTGTGGAGATGACAGTTGGGGGCTTAGAGTGGTCCCTTAGGCTCTGTGGCTCTTCAGCCTCTCGGTTCTGACCTAGCTTCTCGCCGAAGTCCTGGGGGGCAGGGGATGTCTCTGGATACTCACTTCAGCCTGGCCCTCATGCCTGCCTGGCCAGGAGAGGGAGGTGCCCACCTCCTCACTCCCCTATCCCAGGCCCGCCATCTTGAGACCTGTGGCACCCAGTGCTCCGCCCGGCTCCAGCACCCTGGGGAGTGGTCTTCAAGGGGATGCGCCCAGGGTCAGCTGCATTCCCTCTTCCCAGAATGTGGGCTCTCGGTCCCCACCAAACCCACATGTTTACCTTCATGCTGGGCCAACAGGGCATGTGTCCCTAAGGGCCCTCCTTCTCCTACAAAGAGCTCTTAGACCCCAGGGACTCTCCAGGAGCTTAAATCTTAGCTCCGGCCTTCACTCTTTCCTGAGGCTTCATTGCTTCAGTGCCAGCACCTGGGACCCTATCCTTTTCCCATCTGAAGTTCCCTACTCCCCCTGGGCCCTGGAGCCCCGTCAACCTCCAGAGCACCCCCATCCCAGCCCCCACCCCCCAGCCTTCATCAGCATGCAGGCTCAGGCTGCCCAAACACAAGGGGATTGTTCTTCTTGCATGCTCGGGGTGGGGGGCTGGGAGCAGGCGGCCCACACACCCTGGCAGGCCCAGGCCACAGGGAGGCTGGCTTTGCCCCGCCCTGTGTCCCCAGACAGGCTCTGTCCACCCTCTCTGCTCCCATCCCTGCCCTCCCCCCCACAGCCTCCATCACCATTGCCCCATGGCATTGACCTCTTGAGAAAAGAGCTCTGAGCCGCACAGGTGGACCCCTGTTCTCCCATCTCCGCCAGTTGCCTTTCGTGTAGCCTTATAAACAAGCGCCTCCCTCTCGGGGCCTCAGGTTCTGACTTTGTGAAACCTATGCCACTCCCCAGCTCTAACTCCAGCCTTGCTTCCACATAGGGAAGCCCACTCTGGGCCCCTAGGAGTCTCAAAGCACGGCGCAAATCCCCTACCCCAGTGACATGCCCGGGGAGCCCCTAGACCCAAAGAAACAGCAGGAGCGGGGGGCTAAGGGTGCTAAGGAATGGGAACGGGGAATTCCGTCCAGGCAGATCCTGGCTCTCCCATATGGCCGGTCCCTTGGTGCCCTGGATCTTCTCACCCCATCCTCGCTGCTTCTCTGGGACCCTCAGCCCCGTCTCTGGTCCCTAATGCCTCCAGGCCCTTCTCTCTGCACAGGAGAGAAGGAGCCTGGTCCTGGCTTCTATCCTCCTGGGTAGTAGAAAGATAGATTTGAAAATGCCTGTTAGGGCTCCTTTGAGCTGAGTGATTATATCTGACTTGGAAGGTTGGGGAGGACTTCACAGAGGAGGTGGCATTTGAGAGGGATTTTGACAGAATGAGGAGGATGGGCATTTCAAGCTGGGATCAGCCCGGAGAAAGGCCCAGAGGCTGGAAGGTACTAGGCGTGTTTTGCAGGCGTGTGTAGTGGGGAAGGGGTGGAGATGAGACAAGAGAAGCTGACCGGGGCCAGATCATGAGGGGCCTTGAGTCCCTGTGGGTGGTGATCAAGCTTTATTTCTTGGGTACTAGGGAGCCAAGGATGGCTGTTGAGCAGCCAAATGATCCAGTCTCCAGCAGGGAAAATGGAAGCTGGAGACCTTTCTCAAGTTGGGTGAGGCAGTGAGGGGATGGGTACTAGTCAGTGGGTGGGGACACAACCAGGAAGTTGTGTCCTTTCTCCTGGAGCACAGTCTGGCCTGGGCCTGCCTCAGTTTCCCTTGGCCGTGAGGACTCTTGAGGGGTTGCCGAATGATGCTCTAAGGAGGCTGTGGCTTTTCTGGCACCAGCCAACTTGGCAGAGCTTCCCTTTGCTGCTTCGCACTGAGTCTACAGGACAGCCTTGGGCCGGGAAGCCGGAGGGCAGAACTCACGGACCCCACGCTGCTACCCTGAAGGCCTCCCCACCCCTTGATTCCCCCAAGAGGTGGCATGAATGGCCATCCCGGGAGGCCGTAAGGCTGAGAGGCTGGGTGCCTCGGTCGGAGGATACTAGGGCATTTCTTGTGGAGGCCTGGGTAACCGGGAAGGGGGAGCAGACCCAGAGATGGGAACAGGCAGCGGAGTTCAGGGTCCCTCGGCACTGATCTCCCCATGGCCAGTGTCCACCTCCTGCCACACCCTGCTTCGTCTGATGTCCTGAGCCATTCCCCAGCATCACTGGGTGTGGCCTGCACGGCTGCTTTTGGGCTAGGAGTAGGAGGCTGCTAGGTTGGAGTCCGGTGGTGCCGAGGGGGATGTCAGGGGATATGAGGCGGGGGATGAACTTGGAGACCGCCCCCCCACCTTCTCCCTAGCCCAGGTGGGTCTGTAAGGCCTGGTTGGTCCAGACGCTGGCTGGCAGAGCCAAGGGAATCCCCCAAGGGGCGGGCCAGTCCGCTTGAGTTGCCTGGCCCCAGGAGCCCTCCCCTCCCCCGGATTGTTCTTGCTCCAGAACAAAGCCAGGGTGGACACTTGATCCCTGCATGTGGGGGGGAGCTGGCTAAGCCCCCGGCCCTTTGATTGGGCAGCTGTCATGAGAGAGAGACAGCTGGGGGGGAGGGGCAGGAAGGGGCAGCCGCCATCGCTTACACAGCTGTCACCCCCCTCCCCGCCCCCTCCAGCCTGAGTGGCAGGAAGCCAGGGACAGAAGGAGTGGGCACTGGGTCTGGGGAGGGGGTCTGGGGAGCAGGAGGGAACGCCCGAGGTCAGAGGCAGAGGCCTGGTCTGAGCTTGGTGTGTTCTGCCAGGGAGCCCTGCTGACCAGAGGGGGCTGGGCACCCCCAGAGGTGAGCTGGAGGTCAGTGTGGCGTGACGTGTGGCTGCCGTGTGGGTGGCCCAGCGGGGACCCAGGGCCCACCAGCAGATGATTCCCTGAGAACTCTGGTGAGGTGAGGAGGGAAGCTGGCTTGCCTAATAGGGCTCCTTGTGCTTAGGGCCCCTAGGAGAGTAATTTGGGAGACCTGTGTCAGGAGCTCCTCTTGTCTCCTAAAAACAGGAGAGATCTTGAAGGTCCCTCAGAACAGGAAGGACACAGAGAGACCAGCACCGGCACACCGCCCCCCCCCATCCCACACATACACATAAATAGCATAGGTGGGTAAACTGAGGTCCAGGTCAGAGGAAGGCCTGGCCAAGGTCACCATGAAATTTGGGGCAGTGGGCTCTGCTGCAGACCCAGCTACCTTATTCAGGGCAGGAACTCTGGTTCTGGGCATATTCTAGCCCCTTTGCCGTTTTTCCCTCGAGCTTTATGACCCCGAAGGTGATGTGGCAATGGTATGGGGACAGTGTCAGATCATCTACTGGTTACCACTCTGGAGGAGTCCGCGAGCCTCAGAACATTCTGAAGGCTAAGACCATGGCTTTGGACGAGTTGTCGGTCCTTTCCAAACATGACCCCCATGTACTGGCCAGGCAGGGGTCTCGGGAAGTACTAAAGCCTGCTCCCCACCTTTGAGAAACCTCCCTCAGGAGGAGCACTGGCAGACCCAGATGGAACAGCCGGAAAGGGGAGGCAGACGGGGCCTGTGGTCGAGAGCCCCGTGCTGGCAGATAGGACCGCTGGTCCCACCATTGCCCGCCTCTCCGTGACCTTGGGCAACTTAGAGCCCCTCTGTCGGCATCAGATTCCCTTGTGTTTAGTGAATTCATCTGTTCAGCTAACCATCATGTTCGGAACACCTTCTCCCGTCTGGCTCTTGGCCTGAGCTCTGGGGACACAAGGAGAAGGTGGCGGCCTTTGGCTCCTGCTCTGAGGGGCTCCCGGGCTTGGCCGTCCCGGGAGACGGACTAAGCACGTCATCACAAGTGCTTTGCTGGAGGAAGTGCGCGGAGCTGGGGGAACGTGAGCAAGGGCGGGCCGGGATGCTCACAGAGCCCAGTCCCTGTCTCCGCTGCTGACCTCTGACCTCTGGAGAGCCTCTGGGCAGAACTCAAGCAGAGGGAGGAGCAGGTGCTGGGGATGCGAGTTACTGAAGGCCTGAGGGAACAGCGTTGTTGCCCGATGGGACGGATGAAGGAACGGGCTTCATGCCACACAGCGGCTTCCTTGGGCTTCCCGGGAAAACCAGGCTGGGAGCACCCCCTTCCTGCTCCATGCGCGAGCTCTGGCTGGCAAGGGGGTTCCAGAGAGGGGACTGGACGGTGCCCCACGCCCTTGACCTTCATTTCAGGAGAGGGCAGGGGGCTGAGGAAGAAGGTGCCCAGAGGTCTCCAGAGTGCTCTAGGCAGGCACACACGTCCTTGGCTCCCACGCCCTCCTGGGCAGAAGGAATCTGCGGGATTAGGGCTTGGCCTTGGCTTAGTTTTGGCACCAGTTCGTCCCACTCCCTTTTCCTCCTTGGGTTCTGGTCCCCTCGCTAGCTCCCCATCAAAGCTGAGCCTCGGTGGGAGACAGCCGCTGGAGGAGAGGGATTTCCAAGCAGGATTAAGGTTCAGGATTAAGTTGGGGCATGAAAAGGGGTCGGGTAGGGAGGGCTGGCGGCTGGGCTAATCCCAGAAGCTAATCTCTGTCTCCTCCTTCTTCTGTCGGTTAACTAACGGCCTTGACATTTCCCAGCCCCCAAATCCCTTTCTTGCCCGTCACCCAGTCCCTAGGGGAAGCTTTCTCTCCATTTCATAGGTGAGGAAATAGAGACTGGGAGCCCAGCGCCTTGTTTCTGGTACTGTAGAAAGTGTTCCAGGCTGGGAACGTGGTCACTTCTGACCCCCGCGGCACGCAGGAGGGGAGCACCACGCGGACTGCTGGTCTCCCAACACCACCCCCTCGCCCCCACGTGCTGAATGAACCCTGCTTAGAGCTGTCTGCAGGGATCCTCTGCTTTGGTGACCAGTCCCAGAGACCTGGGGCTCCTGCCCATGTGCCCCTCCCCACAAGCCTTTACCAGGCAGGGGGAAGGCTGGGGCAAGGGGACTCTTCTAGAACCTTGCTCTTTTCATTTCTACCGTCCTTTCAAGGCCTCCCCATGGCTCCCCACGGCTGTTCCAGCTTCCTCGCCAGCTGCAACCCCATGCTCTTGTGGGGGAGGCTCTGATCCCTGGATGCAAGTGCTTCTTATTTGAAATAACTTTTCAACCTTAACCATGCGTTCAAGACCCAATCCCTAGGGCCCCCTCTTCTAAGAGGTCAGAGAGGAGGCTCCCCCTCTCTGGACTCCCATAGGTCTCCTGGTTAATTCTTTCTTCCAATGTATGCGGGAAAGGGAAGGAAGGATAGGGAGGAAGGAAGGATACCCACGGCGACTTGCTGCCTCCCACATATGTGCTCAGCTCGTTCTAATTCTCATGACTCTGGGGGTAGAACCTGGGAGTCTCTTCTTGTGGACGGGGGAGGCGGAGGCTCCGATGGGCGAAATGAGCCGTCCAGGGTCACACAGCAAGTGCGTGGCACACAAGGGTATCGATCAGGGTGACACTTGAGACTGGGGGTCTGCGCTGTCTCTCTTGTGTGGGAATTTGGTCAGTGTGATGCTGAGGTCCCCGTGGAAGGGCAGGGGACCCAGAAGAGGCAGGAGCCCCTCTAATCCCTCTCCCACTGCCCCTTTTGCCAGAGCCGCCAGGCACCGTGGACACAGTCCTAGGCCGCTGTGGCCCCAGCCCCGCTTGACAGGATGAGCGGCTCAGATGCGGGGCTGGAGGAGGAGCCGGAGCTCAGCATCACCCTCACCCTGCGGATGCTGATGCACGGGAAGGTGAGTGGGGGCGGGGCACAGCGAGGTGGGGCGGGCCGGGAGTTCGAGCTCCCTGGTCCTGTCTCTGCTAGGTCCCCCATCCTGGTGGCCTGGGCTGGGCCTGGGGTACTGGTCTCCCCCTGACTCCACTCTTGTCTTGTTTGCAGGAGGTCGGCAGCATAATCGGGAAGGTAGGTGCCCAGTTCTGTTCTGGGCGGACCTCCACCTGCGCCCCCGGGGCCCGGCCGCTCCGGCTAAGAGCCGTTCTCTACTTTTCCTCCCACAGAAAGGAGAGACTGTAAAGCGAATCCGGGAGCAGGTGAGGCTGGAGTTTAGGAGAGCTGCCCAGGGCATCTGGTTTGGAGGGGAGGGGAGATCCCTGCCCCCCTTTTTTCCCTCCACCCCACCATTTGGGCTGACCCATGAGTGCCCTTGGAAGGTAGCTGTTTCCAGTGGTGGGCTGGGGCCTGGTGGGGGGACAGGCAGACAGGTTCCCGGCCAGGAAGTGAAGGAGCCCCACTGCCCGGCCTCGTGTGTCCCCGCAGAGCAGCGCCCGGATCACCATCTCCGAGGGCTCCTGCCCCGAGCGCATCACTACCATCACAGGCTCTACGGCGGCTGTCTTCCATGCGGTCTCCATGATCGCCTTCAAGCTGGATGAGGTCCGTGGCTGGCTGGGCTGGGGGGCCGGGGGTGGTTCCTGGGCCGGGGCTCCGCACAGCACAGGGGCTGCAGGTGGCAGGGAAGGCCAAGTCTGGGGCGGGGCAAGTTTCTTTCATTACGGTGGGACCTGGGGAGGGCTTCTCCCCTCCACACCCCAGCATGAAGGTGCTCCCGGGAGTGGGGGAGCAGCAGGGGCACGTGCAGAGCCAGACCACAGTCTTCCTGCCCAGGACCTTTGCGCCGCTCCTGCAAATGGTGGGAATGTCTCCAGGCCTCCAGTGACCCTGCGCCTTGTCATCCCGGCAAGCCAGTGTGGCTCACTGATCGGCAAGGCCGGCACCAAGATCAAGGAGATCCGAGAGGTGAGGAGAAGGGGGATCCCACCGTCAGGGAGTCCTACCCTTCACTTTAGAGGGGGCCCGGACTTACGACTTCCTGTCCCCCGGGGAGCTATGAGCCTGGGCAGCCCTGGTCTGGATTACGAGGGTAGCCAGAAGTGGCCTCTGTCCTCTGCTTGCAGACCACAGGGGCCCAGGTGCAGGTGGCAGGAGACCTGCTCCCCAACTCTACAGAGCGTGCTGTTACCGTGTCCGGGGTGCCTGATGCCATCATCCTGTGTGTGCGCCAGATCTGCGCTGTTATCCTGGAGGTGCTGCCCAGCACGGGGAGAGGGGATGGGGGTGGGCCCTGGGCCTGCCTGGTCAGGCCCCCCAACCCTATGCATGTGGCGCCAGCTGGAGGCCAGACTGGGCTGCAGGGATGGACTGGGAGCTCCGGGATGTCGGGATGCATTCACCTGGGGGTCACAGTGAGGGCCTTGGGAACACAGGGCCCTTGGAGAGGTCAGAGGGGCCTGGAGGGGACCGGTAGAGCCTCCCCCCCTTTGTGCCTTCCAGTCCCCACCCAAAGGAGCTACTATCCCGTACCATCCGAGCCTCTCCTTAGGTACCGTCCTTCTCTCTGCCAACCAGGTGAGGTGGGCCAGTAGGAGGGGTGGAAGCATTCCTGCAGAAGGGGATTGGGGTGGGAGAGGGATGGAAGAAGGACTTGGGGGCTGGCAGCGGGGAGGAGTGACTTGTCACAGTCACTCCCTTTCCCCCACTTTGTCCCCACAGGGCTTTTCCGTCCAGGGTCAGTATGGGGCTGTGACCCCCGCCGAGGTGAGTGACCATAGCCCCAGCGACCCCTTCCGAAACCAGGCCTCCTCTGATTCCTGACCCCTCTTCTTTGGCACAGGTCACCAAGCTCCAGCAGCTTTCAGGCCACGCAGTCCCCTTCGCCTCCCCCACCGTGGTACCAGGTGAGTGGCGCTACAGAAGGAGGCAGGGGCAGACCCCCTGGGAATGTACATGGGGAGGCAGGAAGGGCCCAGAGCCACGTCCAATTCCTCTTCTCCTCCCTCCCAGGACTGGATCCTGGCGCACAGACCAGCTCACAGGAGTTCTTGGTTCCCAATGACGTGAGCAGAGAATGGGGTGGTTTGAGGGTGTGTGTGGGGGGGAGGGGATTCTGGGGGTCTGGGCCGGGCCCAGGGTTGAATTCCACTCTCCCCGCAGCTGATCGGCTGCGTGATCGGGCGCCAGGGCAGCAAGATCAGTGAGATCCGGCAGATGTCAGGGGCACATATCAAGATCGGGAACCAAGCGGAAGGTGCTGGCGAGAGGCACGTGACCATCACTGGTTCCCCTGTCTCCATCGCCCTGGCCCAGTACCTCATCACTGCCTGGTGAGTGTGGGGTGGGGGTGGCCCAAGTCACGGGGCTCAAGTGCCTGTGAAAGGCACACTTGGGGTGGGGAGAGCTGATCTCCCTTCTCTGTCTCTGTCTGGGAATGTCCTCTGTCTCCCCAAACCCTGCTTTTCCCACTCCATGTGGCCCCATCTTCCCCTCCACATCCGTCCCTCATGGCCTCTTTTCCCTTGTCCCGTCCCTGTCTCCTTCCCCTGGGTTTCGGCCTCCCCTGACTCCCCCCACTGAGTACCATACCTGCTTATCCCCACTCTTCTGCCATTCCCGTCCCCTCCAATGTCCCCCCCACATCATTATTCTCGATTCCTCTCTGCCTTTCATCTAATCTCCCCCCATATTTGCCCTTCCTGCCCCTCTCTTACCTCCACTGTTCCCTTCATCCCCCCCATATCCCTCTCTCCAGTCTAGAAACGGCCAAGTCTACCTCTGGGGGGACACCCGGCTCGGCCCCCACAGACCTGCCTGCCCCCTTCTCGCCGCCCCTGACGGCCCTGCCCACAGCTCCCCCAGGCCTGCTGGGCACGCCCTATGCCATCTCCCTCTCCAACTTCATCGGCCTCAAGCCTGTGCCCTTCTTGGCTCTGCCACCTGCCTCCCCAGGGCCGCCGCCGGGCTTGGCGGCCTACACTGCCAAGATGGCAGCAGCCAATGGGAGCAAGAAAGCTGAGCGGCAGAAATTCTCCCCCTACTGAGGCCGGCTGAGGCACAGGCGCAGGGGCAGGCAGGACCACCGGTAGGGGGCTGCCTCTTGCACCCTCCCTGCCCAAGGAGACTCCACCCTGGGGTCCCAAACGCCACTAATGCCCAGACGCATGGATGCACCCCCCACCCAGCCCGGGTCTGTGGGAGTTCCTCCTCTCGGGAGTGGGAGCAGTTTCTGGCCCAGGGTCCGGGAGCCGCAGCCGCCCCGGGGTAGGGCTCCACCCCTGTAGCTCTATGCTTGGATGCAGGGAGCATCCTTAGTGCCCCCACTTCAGAGGGTCACTCGTGCACTCCCCGCCCCTTAGGGCTTCCCAGCCTACTGCCCGCCCTGTGGGGGTCAGGGGGGAGGGCCGGGGGGTGGCTGGGGGCCATGCTTCTCTCCCCACCTCCCTGCAGATTCCTGCTGCTTCCACTGATACCCTTTTGACTGGAATGGACTGGCTGGGCTTGGCAGAGGGCAACCCAAAGAGGGGACCCTGCCGGGCAGCTGGGGGAGTGGCATGGAGGCGGGGGCCGAATTCTCAGCAGCAGACACTCTGTACAGTTTTTTTCAATCCCTGTTTTTGAATAAATATTCTCAGAGACCAGAAAGCTGTGAAACATTGTGGGCGTTGGCAAAAACTCCAGAGAATGGGTGTGGCCGAGTCCCCGGAGGACCCCATCTGTGAATCCACCGTTGGGTCTTGGCCCCTTCCACATGCCAGTTCTGGGGCTTCAGGGCCCTTTGGGGTCATGTTGTCCAGGCTCCTGCCTCTGGCACCGCACTGATCCAGTTGCCCTCTGGGCATTTTGGAAGCTGGCGGAGGAGTTCCAGTAGCTTTGTCCCACCTCTTCCCGGTGCAGATGTCGGGGAAGTCCTTCTGAGTGTCTCTCCACTGGTTCCTCTTGCTGTGGCTGTTACCTAGACCTTGCCCTGCTTGGTCCATCCCTTTGGCTGTAAGCCCTTAGGGCCCTCTTCTTGGTGATCCGGCCCACCTGCTCTCCTTCTTTGGCCTGGGGACCATCCATGACTGTCCAAACCTAAGCTGAAGGAGCCCTTAGAGATAGTCCAGGACACAGATGGGAAAATGGGCCTGGGGAAGGGTAGGTCTGTATACAAGACTATGCAGAGTAGGGCCCAGAACCCAGGATTCCCAGCTCCCAGAAGCCTCACCGTCTCACTTGGCTGCAGGCCCCCCCTTCCCCTGTTCCGGAGCCAGGAATCCAGGCGGGACACCTGCCCGGAGCTGTGTAGGAGGTTGGATGGGCTCCTGATACCACCATCCTTCCTCCAGTCTTAGCTCAGCCTGGGAGACCCATCTCCCCTCAGGTGGTCCCTGGCATACTCAGACTCTCCCCTCTTGGCAAGTCTGGGGCTTGTTCTGGTGCCTCGGAAGGGCCCAGGGCAGGGCTCTCTGAACGTCCCCGGAGGTGCCGCAGAAGCGCCCGCAGGTGCCAGGTCCGCGGAGCGCAGGCCCTAGGGGGCCGGGGCAGCGCCTGGCGGGCGAGGCGACCCAGAGCCCGGCGCACGGGGCGCTGCAGCAGGCCGTACAGGAAGGGGTGAGCCGCGAAGGCCGAGTAGGCCACCCAGGTGACCGGCGCCTCGGCCACTGCGGCCCGCGCGGCGGGCGCCAGGCACGCACAGCCGTAAGGCAGCCAGCAGGCTGCAAACTGGCCCACGGCCAGCGCCGGGGCCAGGGCGGCTTTGCCCCCGGGCAGGCGAGGCCGGAGCGGCGGCAGGATGGAGAGGCGGCTATCCAGAGAGTCGGAGCGCGGCCGGGAGCCGCGCGCGGGCCGCGGGGGCCGCAGGGCCGCGCGGCGCGCCACGAGGAAGATGCCGCTGTAGGCGCCGAGCAGCAGGAGGGCGGGCAGCGCGAAGGCCAGCAGCGCCCAGAGCGGCCGGAAGGGCCCGAGGCCGCCTGCCAGGACCGAGCAGCGCGCGGGGGCCGGGGGCGGCGCGGGCGGCGGCCCGAGCAGGGAGAGCGCGCCCAGCAGCCCCGCCGCGGCCCACACGGCCGTGAGCACCAGGCCGGGCGGCGGCCGCGCGCCGGGCCGCAGCGGGTGCACGATGAGGCGGTAGCGCGCCAGGCCGAGCGCCGCCACCCCGAGCGTGCAGGCGGGCAGCAGCGCCGCCGAGAGGAAGCGCGCCGCGCGGCACGGTGCGGGGCCCAGGCGCACGCGGCCCAGCCCGGGCGGCGGCGCGGCCAGCAGGCCCAGCGGCATGATGGAGGCGGCCGCCAGCAGGTCCACGACGCACAGGTGCACCAGGTAGAGCGCGTCGCGCAGTCCCGGCGTGCGCAGCACCACCACCAGCAGCGCGCCGTTGCCCAGCAGGGCTGCTGCCTCCACGACGGCCGCCAGGATCAACCCCACCGAGCCCGCGACTTCTGAGGTGTTCGGCCCCGTGGTGTTGGCCATTCGAGCGCTCGGGCTTCACCCCGGGCTGGGCTGCAGAGAGCGAAAGGGAGCATCCGCCTTCCCCCCACTTCCCATCACCTGTCCCTTGCTCCTCTGGCCCTTCGTCTCAGAGGCAGCCCCGGCGCTGGCTCCGTCGCCCAGGCTGCCATCCTCTCACAGGGGCTTGGCGGGCCCCACGGAGGGGTGCGAGGCTGGGACTTCAGCTCTCTCCTCTGCCCGGGGCGGTTCAGCCTCTGCTGGAGATGGTACCGGCTGACACTCTGCTGTTGCCCTTTAGAGACACACAGAGCTGGCAAGGGAGGAGCAGGGCCTGGCACCAGCCCCCTGGGTCCTAGCAGCTGCCAGCTGCCGGCGGGAGGCTGTGTGGTGGAAGTGCTGGCGGTGCGTCTGGGGAGGGGCAGAGCAGGCACAGTCTGGAGTCTAGTCTGAGGACATCAGAATGTGGGCTTTGGAATCAGCCCCACCCTGCTCTGTCTTTCCCTGGGGGGGGGGGGAGTAGCCCCCCACATGCTCTCCCCTCTCAGTGGGAGTAATCAGATCATTCAGCCTTTGTCCTGAGGGGAAACTGAGGTACCAGCGAGACAAGAGCTGGAGCAAGGAGGGCTCCGAGAGGGCTAGTTCTCTCAGAGAGGAGGCTAGGTAAGGTGCTGGGGGAAATCATAGGACTTGGCGCATAGTAGGCTCTCAACCTGGATTAGCCTGGCACAGAATAGGTGCTTTGGGATACCGTGTAGAGTTAATGAGAGTAGGCTTTGGGGAAACAGCTGTTTTTGTTCTATTTTGTTAAAGATTTTATTGATTTATTTGAGAGAGAGCTGGAACGCAAGCGCAGGGTGGTGTGGCGAGGGGCAGAGGCAGAGGGAAAAGCAGACTCCCCGCTGAGCAGGGAGCCCGACGTGGGGCTCCATCCCAGGACCCCAGGATCATGGTCTGAGCTGAAGGCAGATGGTTAACCGACTGAGCCACCCAGGGCACCCTATGGTTTTTGTTTTAATTGAAGTATAGTTGACATATAATATTACAGATAACTTCAGGTGTATGACATAGTGATTCGACAATTCTATACATTACAGTATGCTCACCACGCTGTGTGTAGGTAACCATCTCAACTGCTGGTTTTTTTTAATATCTTGCTGCGTACTTTTTATCTATCTACTATCTATTTATGTATCTACCTATCTAAAGTGGGCTCTATACCCAACGTGGGGCTTGAACTTGTAACCCAGAGGACAAGAGTCACGTGCTCTACCTACTGAACCAGTCAGGTGCCCCTCGACTGCTGTTTTTTGTGTGGTATTCTTTTTGCTATTAGCAAACCAGTCCCCTTCTGGTAGGAGCACCCCGAGTTTTCTTTAGGAAACCACCCGTCCCCAACTCTCAGGGCTTAGGATTTGGGTGAGCAAGATCCCCACCCTCCGTTTTCCTGCTAAGGCACAAAACCCAATCCCGGCCAGTCAGTGTGTGACATTCGCCACAGCCAACGTGGTCGGCTCAGGGAAAGCCATGTGACTCCAATGGGTCATAGGCCCCCACCTGAAGTCACCCAGTCCCCTGTCAAAACTCCACTTATACCCTGATGGCTTGACTTGTAGCTGAAGCTCCCTTCCCTCCCCAGGCTCTCCAACATCTCCCCTAGTACTTTGACTATCGGGCACCTTAAATGTCCTCTGTTCAAAACAAAACCACAACTCTTGAGCCCTCCCCCAACGAGCTCCCGGCAGAGTCTTCCCCAGCTCAGTAAACTCCATCTCCGAAGGTTTAACTGATGCCTGCCTTCCCCCAGGCCCCACACCCAACCCATCGATATCTGTGAATCCAGCCGTTTCCCACCACCACTCCCATGGTCCCAGCCACCACCACCTCACACTGAACCACTTCAGCATCCTCCCAACTGGTCTCCTGGCCTCTGCTCCCGCACCTTGTGCTGGTCATTTGCCTGTCTGTCCCCAGATCCCTTCCCCAGTCTTCCCCAGTGCTCTGCCTTCCAGGGAACTGTACTTCCCAGGCTCCTTTGCCAGTTGGTTTTTGGGCATATTCAGCTAATAGAAGTTAGCAGCGGAAGACTGGAAGGTGGAGGGAGGGAGAAAGCCAAGGTATTTTCCCTCTCATGCTTAGCCTGGGGCTCTGGGGCTCCCTTTGTGGAGGCCGGCCTCCTCTCCGTCGGCAGCCCCCTCTGTGGCTGGGGGACTGCAGGGAGACCCTGGCCTCTGTGCAGAGGAACACCATTTCCTTCCATCATCCTTCCGGCCCAAGGGTGGTAACAGCTCCCCACTGTTGCTAATCTTTGGATCGTCCCACCATCCCCTTTGATAGCTCAGTTTCTCTCCTCCATCAGATTCCCCTTGTCTGGAATCCCGAGGGGTGATTTCGGCTTTGCCGACCAGATTTTTAAAAATTATTTTATTTAAATTCAGTTAATTAACATATGGTGTATTATTAATTTCAGAGGTAGAGTTCAGTGATTCATCAGTTGCATATGACAGCCAGTGCTCATTACATCACGTGCCCTCCTCCATGCCCGTCACCCGGTTACCCCGTCCCCCCCTCACGTCCCCGCTGACTGGATCTTGATTGACACACCCTCCAGTCCA
Organism: Procyon lotor; assembly: GCA_028646535.1. Taxonomy (NCBI): domain Eukaryota; kingdom Metazoa; phylum Chordata; class Mammalia; order Carnivora; family Procyonidae; genus Procyon; species Procyon lotor. The sequence continues at coordinate 15,026,034 of CM053603.1, read as the reverse complement.
CTCTCTACACAGCAGCTGAAGTGGATCCCTCTAAAAACAAATCCGATCACGTCATGACCCTGCTGTCATCCCTCTAAGAGCTTCCCACCATCAGATTAGACTCTCAGCTCCTCGGTGCCCAGGTGGCCTCCTCTCCGCCCCTCTGACCTCACAGTCCTTGCGGACCATACTTCTAGCCACAGCAGGCACCTTGCTGGTCCTCCAGTAGGTCAAACCGGTTTCCACTTCAGTATCTTCCCATGTGTGCTGCTTCCTCTGACAGGACACGCTTCCCTCAGATCTGTCCAGGACTTGGTCCCTCACCTAATGCAGGGTGCTCTTGAGAGAGGAGGCCACCTTTCCTAAACCCCCCCCCCACACCTTCCCATCACTAATTCTTTGTCTTGCTTTCTTTTTCTTGGGCGCACTTTTCCTACTTGATAGATTTCAGCTCTCTGCACGTGCTGTTTAGAGCCTATTGTCCTCGCCTGTAAGTGCCCCGAGAGCCAGGATTTTGTCTCTGTCTGGGCCCCTAGAACCCACCCCGGGCACACAGTCAGCACTGTACAGAGCTAGATGGTAAGCCACCAGGGCCTGGGCTTCCAGATTTGACTCGTTTCCTGCTGGAATTTGAAGGGCCTGCTCCAATTCTCCGTTACTCAGATGAGAAAGCTGGTGCCCAGAGAGGTAAGGAATGTGTCCCACATCACACAGCCGAGTTGTACCTGGAGCTCAGGTCACCTGCTTCCTGTGCTTGGCCACAACTTAAACGTGGGCCTTTGCCTCTAGGAGGTGAAGCTGGATTTTTGAGGTCTTGGTTCAGAACAAGGGGAAGTCCAATCAATGTCTTCCCCCATTTTCCTCTTCTGTCTGCCCAGTTGGGCCGGCGGGCCTGGGGCAGTGCCTGAGCCACCTGAGCCTGGGGAGGGCTCAGCAGGACCAAGTGGGAATAGCAAGTGAGAAAAGTGGACTGGGGGAAGGTGATAGGAAGGGATAGAGACTACGGTGGGGTGAAGAGGGCACACTCCCTCCAAAATAGTCCAACTAAACCATTAGGTTTTACTTTTAAGATTTTATTTATTTATTTGACAGAGAGAGAGAGAGATCCCAAGTAAGCAGAGAGGCAGGCAGAGAGAGGGAGAAGCAGGCTCCCTGCTGAGCAGAGAGCCCGATGCGGGGCTCGATCCCAGGACCCTGAGATCATGGACTGAGCCGAAGGCAGAGGCTTAACCCACTGAGCCACCCAGGCGCCCCTAGTCCAACTAAATTTAAGGGATAACAGAACACTTTGTAGCTTTTGTTTGTTTTGGTTTGGGTTTGGGTTTGGGTTTTTGTTGTTGTTGCTGTTGTCATTATTGTTTTGTTCTAATTTGCATAAAGAAATGCGGGAAGGATAAACCAGAAACTACAGCAAATGGGTGTGAATAGAGTGAAAGAAGGACACTCTTCTGAGCACACGTTTCTGTCCAAAAGATTGGACCTTTAGAACTATGTTAATGTTCTATGTATTGAAAAAAAAATCAATGAAGATAAGGAAATACCCCTAAAAGTTAATTATAAACAGAAGCAAATGAACCTCCCTATATTTCAAGTGTATAAGAACCATACTGAAGAGAAATAAGGGCCTCATCCACGTAATATTTGAACCTGTGACCAAACTGCTCCTTTGACCATTGACCCTCAGCTTAAAAGATAAGTCTTGAAAAAGATTCAGTACATCTTGAGCTCAGCTTATAAAGTTTGGTTTTCACAATGGTATGGGTGTAGCAATTCTGAAACTCCTTTGTGTATGGGATTAAACAGTAAGTAAATATATTAAGGTTGATGGAAACCAAGTTTCTTCCTGTGAGAGAAAGGAGGCATTATAACTATACGTTTGGGGAGAATGGAAGAACCCTGTGGTGTTGGGTTGTAATTGGAGAAATAGACATGGAGACATGAGTTCGCTTATTTACATATACTTATTTCCTGGTGCTCTTTGCTACAAGGCCTTAAAAGCAATGACACCCCAGTACCAATGGACATACCTACTTTCCAAATCTTGGATGTTAAATACCATTTCCTGCTCTAGGGAACCAGGGCTTCTTAGGGGAATGGCTGATTACAGGTTTGCAAGGGATGAGCCCGGAACATTTTGTGATGCCAGAAAGGAAGGAAGTGCTTGAAAAATGATGTAGAACTGAGAGTCAGCGTGAAAGACCTTCTGCTGGCAAAATGTGGGACATTTTGAAGATCAGAATAATTACAGTAATGGATTATAACCCATTGCATAAGAATCCACAAGTTCATATGGGTAATGAAGAAAGGGGATAGTGATTAATGAATATAAAAGAAATGAGGGAGTTAGGTAACTACTGTTTGCAACCATCTTAGGAAAAATTGATTTAAGTCATCGATTTCAGGTAAAAATCAGCAATGGCTAGTGAAGCTAGTGGGTGAAAGTCCAGGAAGGATGGGACGCTTACACCTCAAAATATTCTCCCACGGTTTACTGATCACTTACAAACAGGAAAAACGGTGACTTTCAGGTGGAGACCCCTGGTGGATGCAAGAGATCAAAATTAACATCAGTAAGAATGGGACATGTCCCCGTGGATATAATGCACCAAGGACACATCACGTAGGTCACGTTCCTGCCCAAACTGCAATGCCCGAAGCTGACCATGACCAAATCCTAGACAAACCCAAATCTTGAGATATTCTGTACAACAATTGGCTTGTCCCCTCTTGTATTAAGAATGTCAAAGTTGGGGCGCCTGGGTGGCTCAGTGGGTTAAAGCCTCTGCCTTCAGCTCAGGTCATGATCTCGGGGTCCTGGGATCGAGCCCCACATCGGGCTCTCTGCTCGGCGAGGAGCCTGCTTCCCCCTCTCTCTCTGCCTGCTTGTGATCTCTCTTCTCTCTGTCAAATAAATAAAATCTTTAAAAAAAAGTTTAAAAAAAAGAATGTCAAAGTTATGAAGGGAAAAGAAGGGCCAAGGAGTTTCAGACTGAAGGAGACACATGAGGCATGAGAAGTAAATGCAATGTGTGACCCCAGACCGGACCCGGACCTGCTCTCTAGTACCTGCACCCCTATTTGGCTTACCTGGGACGAGGCGGCT
>CM053603.1:15006267-15022852 GCA_028646535.1 Procyon lotor | reverse complement strand
GGTTAAGGCTGATGGTCTAGCTGCCAGCAGATCCGGGGGACGGGACTGGGCAGAGAGATCAGAGCTGAACCTCCAGCAGGTAGCGCAGGCGGCATTGGCTCTCCTGGTAGATGAGATACTCGCTCTGGGAGAATCGGGAGCTGCTGAACTCTGCACAGCGCACGGGCCGGCCCTGGGGCACCGCTACTCGCTGGCCGTCCAGCTCCAGCTCAGTGTCCCAGGTTGGATCTGCAAGGCACAGCAAGGGCCGTGGGTGACTCAAGGGTCCCTGATCCTTGGCTTTAGCGGTAAGTTCTGCCGCCTACGCTGTCCATTTCTGCCATGGGGAACACCTGCTCATTCCCACCTTGCAATCTCCACACCACTGCATAGGCTGGGCCTTCTGCCTGGAATATCTGTCCCATTTCTCTACCAGGGAAATGTCTACTTACCTTTTAATGCTCAGTGATTGACACCTTTTCTTTGAAGCCCTCCTGGATGACCAGGAGTGATATGTTGAACCAGCAAATGTTTGTCCAACGATAAAGTGAATAACTAGTAAGGAAGCCTGCTTCTTTCTCCCCCTCTCCACAGACCCCTCCCTGCCCACCTCCTCCCTGAAGGCATCCTGGTCCCCCAGCTCAGCCCCAGGCCTTCATCCTCGGGCCCGTCCAGCTTTTCGGGACTCACCAGGCTCTGTGTGGCCTCGGGCAATGACACTGTCGAAGCCAGGGGGTGGCTGCTTCAAGCTGGGGTCATCGACGGTGATGTGGTGCTCTCTGCCCAGTGCCACCTCCCCCAGGAACATGTAGCCAATTTGGTGGGCTCCGCAGGACATGCCAGTAACTGGGGGACCCAGGGAAGCTCAGCACGGGCAGCTTGGCCCTCCTACCTGACTCCCTGACCCCTGTTCCGCCGCACTATCTTCTCCTCTGGCTTTGCTGACTCAGCCCATTCTTTCTGCAGCCTTAAAAACACCCCCTTGTCCTGGGTGCAGCCTCCGCCCCCGTCCACCTCCCTGGGCCTTGTCCAAAGTCAGCAGTGGGCTCCCAGTGACCAAGTCCAGGGGAGATGCCTTTTCTCCCTGGCATGTTCTGCCGATTTTGCCAGTGGCATCTCCCAGAGAGCACTGGCTCTCCCAAGGCCACCTTCTACTCCTTCTTAGGCTCCTCTTCCCTCCTGGCGGAGCCCTTGGCCTTGGGCAACCTCGGATACCCTAGAACATCAGTCCCGTCCACCCTTGCTCCCGCTCATCCCAGGCAATAGCTCAGACCTTTATCAGCGGGCTGTGCGCAGAGGTCCCGGCCTGCTGCAGCCTCCCAGGCTTTGTGCCACCTCCTAGCTCCTTGACCTCCAAGCCTCCTCTCTCACCACCCCTCCGTACCCCTACCTCTGGCTGGCACGCTCCTATCTGCATCCCCTTCCCCGGGAAGGGAAGCTGCCTGGGCTTCTCACCTGTCCCTGCCCAGCGGTGCTCCTCTGAGTACCCCCCGCCTCTCCCCACCCCTGCCCCTGGTTCCCAGGATGCCCCGCTGAAGACACTGGCCAGGAGCCACTCAAGGATTCCTCTCCTGGATCCACCGTGAGTCGGGCAAGCGCTAGTCCTCCCTTGTGTCCCGTTCTGGCCCCGGGCTTGGCCCCGCGGGATACCTCACCGTAGCCGGCGGACTTGCTGTTCTCTGAGGCGAAGTAGATGCCCTTGCCAACGCGGCCGCCGGAATGAGGCATGATACGGAGCCCGCTGGTGAGGATGGCGGCCACCACGGCCACGTTGGTGCCATGCCACAGTAGCCTCCGATTGCCCAGCTTGGAGTGGGCCTGGAACCTGTCTCCCTGGGGGGAAGGGGCGAGGAACAGGGAGGGTCATGCTGTCCAAGCTCAGGTCCTTCTCCCTGCCGGTCAGAGGGTGCGACCGACACCCAGGGCCCCTCCAGCCAGTCGTACACGCTCACGCCCGCGTGCATGAGACCTGGGCATGGGGGAAGCTGGTGAGTCGCTAACCCGGCATGCTGATGGGCACACAGGCCAAGGTCATCCCCGTAAGGGGCAGGTAGTGAGGGGAATGGGTTGGCGGGGGACTCTCCCTCACCTCCCCTTCTCGGTTCACTTTCCAAATGTGTTGAAGGGCCGGGCACCTGTAGTGGTTGCCGGTCTGCTCTAGGTAGGTATGGATCACCTGTCGGAAGAGCAGAGGCTGGCTGCCGAGGGCAGGAGATGTGTGGACAGACCCCCCTGCCGCCACCGGTCCCAGAGATCTCCTCAGGCCCTGTGGACACAGGGAGAGAAGGCCAAGGGCAGGCGGTTCCCCTGTACACCGGGACGGCGGGTGGGCAGAGGCACAGTGCCTCTGGGGGACGGGCCCACCTTGTACTCGGGCTCCTCTGGGTCCAGCAGCTGGAGCTGGCACTTCAGGAGGTGATAGTCTCTGTCCAGTGGGTGTGGGACCTCCTCCACCTTTTCCTCCTTGGGGGAGGCCTGCAGGGTCTGGGCCAACTCGATGTCTGCCAGCACCTAGAGCGATGGGCCCGGGCAGCTCGTCGGTCCGCGTGACTCCCAGCCTCCTCCCTCCCACACGACTGGGACCGCGGCCACCGCACCTGTCTGTCCGCTTGTGCACCCTCACCCCATCCATCGGTGTGGCCTTCCTCTCCCCTGTCCTTCCGGCTACCCATCCCGTCCACCTCCCTGGGCCTTCTTGACCATCTGTCCCCCAGCTCCCTTGCCCCGTCTGTCCTTCTGCCCCTCTGCCTGCTCCCCCAACCCCCACCAAGCCTCACCAGCAGCATGTCCTTCTTGGCCTGCAGGAGCTCAGGGGAGTTGATGGGTGGGGGCCGGTTGCGGCCGAAGTTGTGGGGGATGACGGTGTAGAAGTGGGAGGACAGCTCCTCCAGGCTGAGGCCACCATCCTTTGGGGCTCGCAGGGCCTCCTCCAGGGCCTCCAAAGCCTCGAAGCCCCGTGCGATCTGCTGCTTGCTCAGCTTACCTAGGGGCATCTTCTTCACATCTGGGGGGGCGAGGAGAGGGGGATACTTAGCCCTGTAGCCCTGCCCACGCCCCCCCCCCCGCAGGGCCCCCGCCACCCTGCCTGGCCCCTCTCCCCTCACCCAGGTTCATGAGGGTCATGGCATTCTTGAACATGTCCTTGCTGAAGATGTTGGTGATGAGCTTCTGTGTGGCTGCGTCCAGGGAGCAGGGCCGCACACGTTGCACCACGGTCCTCACTGGGCCTCCGTCCACCTAGGGGGAGAGGTCACGGATGGGCGGGAGCAGCTGGGCATGGCCAGAGCGGAGCCCGGTGTTAGACAGAGACCGGCCAGACTGAGGCCAGAGAGGGGAGATCTGTGCTTGAGATCCCACAGCTGGATAGTGGCGGAGGCCAACTGGCTGGGTCTCTCCTTCCAGTCCCCTCCCTCATCCCAGGCCCCGCCACCCTCCTGGCCACGTCACCTTCACCACGGCTTCCTGGGCCTCATCGTCTCCCTGCACTTCGATGAGCGTGTACTTGCCCGGGTGGGCCACAAAGCGGTCCCTCTCTGCCCAGCTGTTCTTGGTCTTGTCGCGAAATTTCTTCTCAAAGTCCTTCTTTGCCTCCTCCAGTAACTTGAAGTAGCTGAGCTTTGACTGGCCGACCTCACCCTGCAACCAACAGCCTTCAGCTGTGAGCACCGGAGGGTCTCTGCTCCGCTGGGCCTGTGCCAAGAGCCCCCGGGCAGTCACTGGTGGAGAGGGGTTGCAGTCAGCAGCCGAGAAAGCTATGCGGACCCTGGGGAGCAGGGCCCATGTGTCCAGCAGGGAGAGGTGGGGAGAAGGTGTGGGAAGGTGGCGGCACTTACCACACGGCCCCAGCGGTTCCAGCAGGCGAAGCGGTCACCCTCCTCCAGCAGCTGGATGATGTAGAATTTGTTGTTGTTGCTTCCGATGTTGGTCTGGTTCAGGGTGCAGGCGTAGTCTTCATGCACCTGGGGCCAGAGGGGGCGTGGGGAGGGCAGGCCCGCTTGGGCCGCCCTTGGGTGGGACAGGCTACCTGCCTGCACACGGATAGGGGTCTGATGCGGACAGGAGTCAAGCAGCACGGGGGGCATCAGAAAAGGCTCTGTCAGGAAAGCCTGGAGGAGGTCATGGTTCTGCCCCAGGGGTCACAATCTGAGGGGATATGATTAAACTCAGGCAGTTGGGGGAAGTTCTGGAAGGACGTGGCTGTGCCCTGTGTCAGGGAATCAGCGGGAGGCACTGGTTCTGCCCTGGGGGGTCTCACAGAGACACAAGCCTGCCATGCAAGGGATCTCTGGGGGACATGGCCCTGTGGGGCTGCTTTAGGGGATGTAGGTGAGCCCTGGAAAGACTGAGGGGGGTCAAAGTCCTGTCTTGAGTGTGGTGGGGAGGCCTGAGAAGCTCAGGGGCTTGCCCTGGGGTCTGGAGAGCAGAAATGACCTCCCTGGACCTGATGGGATACAGCCCTACGTGACCTTTGGGGTCTTGGGGGGACATACTTGGGACCATTACTTGGGACCCTGAGCTATCTGGCCAGAGCCAAGCCCTGGTGAGGAGGGGAGCAGGTCTGAGTATTTGTACCTAAGAAGGAGTAGGCTCCAAGCCTGGATAGGGACCACAGCTTACCTGGGTTCCGGGGTTGTGGCTGAGTGGGCATGCTGCGTCCACTCGGACTGTGTGCTTCTCTGTGGGTGCAGCTCTGAGGGCCTCGGCAGTGGAGCGGAAGTTGTCCTCCTCTTCTGCCCCCTGCCGCCCCTTCTTTTTGTCAGGGCCCTCCCGTGGCACCTGGGGCTTCCGCTTTGGAGGCATGACTCTTCTGGAGCACAGAGGGGGCTCTCAGGCTTCATGGTCTCTGCATCCCACCTGACTGGCATCGCACCAGCTTGCCCCACTCTGGGTCTGCCCTTTGGTGACCTCCCCCAACACACGCACACACTGTCTCCGCCTGCCCCCATTTCCCCGTTTCCTGACCCAGACCAAAACCAGCTCTCTGCACCAGTTCCCTTTCCCTTTCCCCATTCACAGGACCCGGGCCAGGAACCCCATCCAGTCTGCCCTCGAGGCAAGGAAGAATGGTTCCCTACCCTCTCTAGCAACCCAGTATCCTGAAGAGGGAGGAAAAGTGAAAAGAATGTCTTCCTGCTTCTGGGCTCCTCCTCCCTCTGGGTACTGCCTGCTCCTCCTCCCCTGCCTCAGCTGACTCGGATGGGCCTGGCATGGTCACTGGGCTGAGTCATCCCAACTATGGAGGAGACGGGAAAGCCACTCCCAAGAGCTGCACTCCTGCGGCCGATCTGTCCCTCTAGGATTTGCGACCCAGAGGCCCAGAAACCCTTCCCAAGGGGTCCAAAAGTTCTGGGGTGCCAGTCAGAGTCTGAGGCCAGTGGCCGTGAACTACCCTAGCGCAAGCGCCAGTCACACCTGGTCCTGCCCTGCCCTGCAGAGGGCTGTGGGCAGGGCCATGGGGCACTCACCTAAGAGAAGCAGGGACCTGGGAGAGATGGCAGCCACGGGTCTACTATCAGGACCCCCACAGCAGTTCCAGTTCTAGGGCCTTCTCTAGCAACTCTCTGTAACTTAGGGGTGACTTGGGAAGTGATTTCCCTGCAAACGCCAGAGATAGGAGCCAGGGCAGCGCGGGGTGGGGGTGTGGCTTTCCAGCTATGTGGCCACCACTCAAGTGAGTCAGAGGCTGGACAGGCGCAGGCAACAGCCTGTCCCATGGCTGTTGGGCACTTGATCAGGATACAGCCAGAGTAGCCCAGGGGACTGACGCGTCCTTAGCGCCGCTTCTCTGGCCTGAGGCACGCAATACATGTCCGCCGGTTGCCCAGTGACCTTGGGCCCAGGTGCAAACACTGCCTCCCATTCTCGGGGCAGCCTAGATTCCTCCCGGCTATCTCTATCTCGTGCCAGGATGGTTCACCTTGGCTCCAGGCCCGGACGGGGAGGAGTCATGCTCCGAGACATGGAACCCTGCATCTTTGACGCCTCCTAGCGTCCAGGGACCGCAAACACAGAGAAGGACCTTCTGGTCCCACCCGCCCTTGGACGTCAGCCCGCAGTAGAACGCATGCGCCACAGCCTTGGGCCGGAAGCTCCTGGAGAGGCTTGCTTTCTACTGGAGTCTGGCGCGGGAGCCGGTAGGACCTCTTGGGGGCGTGGCCACGAGCGTTTATCCTATGGGCGCTTGGGGGGCGTGACAGAGCTTACAGAGGGACCCAATGGAGCTGTGGGAGGCGGGACCCACGGGAGCGGAGCCTATCCGGGAGCGGAACCTTGTCAGACCTCCGGGGTTTAGCAGCCACGTGAATTTTCCCTGGTGGCGGCTACACAGGTTGGGCAGCATGTCGGCGGCAGCGGCAGCTCGAAAGCGGGGAAGGTCGGTCCCGGGGGCCGGTGCAGGGACCGGCAAGCGGCGGCGAAAGGTGAGCCTGGAGCTTCCGCGGGCCAGAACCAGACCAGCGTCACCCCACACGGGACACCCAGGCCCCTCCGCGGCCCTTTTTTTTGGCACCCCGGCTGGAGTCAGCTTCGTCCCTCACTCCGTGGGCTAAATACTGAAAGAACTTGCACTTGGGCCGGGGGGCCACCACCTTTCCTAGCCCCGGCGCCCTCGAGAGATCGGAAGGTGCGCTTACTCAGTGCCGGGATGGTTGGGACCCCTGACCAATGAAAGGATTGTTTAAATTCCCAGGCCGACTCTGCCCGAGAAGGGGGCAAGTCCAAAGGAGGCGGCAAGATGAATGAGGAGATCTCCAGCGATTCTGAGAGTGAGAGGTGAGCTCTCTTCCACATAGGAGAAAGGGAACAGTGAAACCCAGTGAGTTGGGGCAGAGCTGGGCGGAGAACCCAGGTCTCCGGCCTTTTTGGCTCTTAGTGCTTGGCTCTTCCCTCCACTTCTGACCCTGATGAGTAGGACTCGTCTTGAGATAGAGAAGTCTCATCTCCTTTCCTGCAGGATCTCTGTGTAGGAAGAACTCCCAGGCCCAATGGGAGACCAGTGAGACCTCTCTGGTTCATGGCAGGGACCCGAGCACAGGCTGGGCCAGCTGATAAGGGGAGAGGGATGCAAGAAATGCTTGTTAGTTCTTCATTTGTTTTCCCACAATTTCACAATTGTTTTCAACATATGCCAGGCACTGGCTTTACTCTTGAGAATACAGAGATGAAATGAGCAGGCAGGTGAAGACAATGTGTTGTAATGGGATGTGTATTCTGCAGCTCTGTATTCTGAAGACTGGGGAGGGAACATTTAAATAGGGCTTGGAGAGATGAGGAGGAATCCCTCAGGCAGAGGCCGGGAGAACATTCAGGGAGTGGAGAAAAGTCTAGGGCTTTACCTTTGCGGGAGTAGGAGATGAAGAGGACGGAGAGGCAGGTGTTGGCCGCATCCAGGTTGGGGAGGGCTTTGAATACCTCCCTCATTCTGCAGGTGCCAGGGTGGGGCATGTGGAGGGTTTCAAAGGAGGCTAACGAGGTGTCAGGCCTGAGACTGTGGAACAGAGGCTGTCATACCAGGGAATGCTGGGACCTTCCCTAAGAGTTGGCTTTGGAAATTCAGCTCCTAACACTGAGCACATGCTGGCCTTGACCTGCTCACGGAAAGACTTCATATACTTACTTTTAAAGTCACTGTGGGTGGGTGTGTGCCTGGTCATGTGTGGAATACTTTTAAATGTTTAAAAAATGTGTGGTGAACTGTGAGATACAGGAGTAGGTGAAATGTATTTGGTCTATAGGGAGCAATGGTGAAATGATGAAGCTCTGTGCACTCACCACCTAGATTAGGAACTAGACTGTTTGCAGAAACTTAGAAGCCCCATCTCTGCATTCTGGCTTGAGTTAATCATCTCTCTGGTTTGTTTCCTTCCTTCCTTCCTTCCTTCCCTTCTCCATCTCTTCCTCCTTCTCCTTTTCATTTTTTTATTCAGGTGTAACTTACATACTTACATGCTGACTTTTTTTAGCATACGGTTTGTGAGTTGTTGTTGTTTTTTTTTTTTAGAGAGGGATCACAAGTAGGCAGAGAGGCAGGCAGAGAGAGAGGGGGAAGCAGGCTCCCCGCTGAGCAGAGAGCCCGATGCGGGGCTCGATACCAGGACCCTGAGATCATGACCTGAGCTGAAGGCAGAGGCTTAACCTACTGAGCCACCCAAGTGCCCCTGTGAGTTTTGACAAACACAGTTGTCTAACTACGACCACTATGAAGGTGTAGAAGGGTTTCACACTCCAGAAATCCCCTCTGCTGCTTTGTAGTCAGTTCCTCCCCACCTCCAGCCCCTGCTAACTACTGTTCCTTTGCCTTTTCTAGGCAAATCACACATTTGCCTAGAAATCACAGAGCGTATGCTTCCTTTGCTTTTCTTTAGAAAAGCCACCTCCTATGTGTGAAACCCTCAACAATAGATGGATTAGTTTAGGTAAACTGAGGAAAAGTTCTAACTGTAGCTGGATAAAGGAAGGGTAGCCCCAGCCCTGTTGGCTGAAGGCTTTCTGGGCACTGGGTACTAAGTGGTCTTAGTAAGCGGCGGCGAAAAGGTGAGCCTGGAGCCTGGAGAAAACCAAGCCTGGTTTAGCCTTGGCTTCCTTGTGAGTCATAAATGAGTCCTGGGAAACAGCTGGGGCCTTTGACAGGGACTCGGTATCTTCAGGCACATGATCAGGGGACAGTTCCTGTGACCTACCTCTAGCTCCCGAGAGCAAGTCCCGGTAGGCTGTGTCTTGAGTGAAGTGAATGCTCCCAGCCGGTTCAGGGGTGGGGCATAGAAAGGAAAGCAGCACCTTCACCAGTGCTGCTGGTGAAGGTGCTGCTTTCACCATTGTTCACCAGCACAAGGTCAAGCCAAGACCAGTTAAGGTTCACCTGGAATCCCGTCCTCAAGGTAGAGGCTGGTGCTGCTGCGGTAGGGGTGAGGCAGTGATGTCCCAGCGTGTCTGCCTCTTGGGTCCTTTTATCAGATCTGGGCTGGCTGCTGCTCACCTGTCGGGGGGGGGGGGTGGTGTGGTTCTGGAATCTGCCTTTTCAGCTTTCCGTGTTGGCTCTCCTATTCCCTGTCTCCCATGCCTTTTTCATTTTTAGCTTACCCTCTTGTGTGGGGAGCACGTCCTTCATCCGTTAGTGAGGTTTAGAAAAAACCAGTCCTGTGGCACCTTGTCTGTCTGCAATATCTTCGCTGGTCATCGATGGTTTAGTTTAACTGGCGTGGCCTTCCAGGGGTTCACATTGCCCTTGAGGATTTTGTGCGTGTGGCCCCTTTGTCGGCCTGCTCTCAGTGTTGCTGTTGACTGCAGACCCTCTGTATGAGATCTTTCCTCAGCAGCCTGTGGAACCTGTTTTCTCCCTCTAGAGCTGCGAGATTTCACAGTGATCCTTTTGGGTTTTGGGTCCCTTTTCACCCTCATATCGGGCCCTGGGTGGGTCCTTTCAGTTTGGTAAGTCACGTCTCTCGGTTTTCTGCCTGGATAATCATTGGCCCTGAGGGCTAGCGGGGTTTGCGGGTGAAGGCATGGTCCCAGTGGCTAGAGGAGCAGGGTGGGCCCTCTTAGAGCCAGCCGCTTCCCGCCCACAGCCTGCCTCCCAGGAGGACTGAGGAGGAGGAGGACGAGGAGCTGGAGGAGACAGCCCAGGAGAAGAAGCTGCGCTTGGCCAAGCTCTACCTGGAGCAGCTCAAGCAGCAAGGTGAGCCCATGCACTGGGCAGGGCCTGTGCCCACGACTGTCTGCTGTGGCCCCCGCCGCCTGACGGGTGACTGATGCAGGTACCTGGTGGGCTGCCTGAGCTGCTGGTGCTGGCTGCCCTGGGGGAGGGTGGCTAGGAGACTAACGGGCCTCCTGGGGTCAGGGGGCAGACCTTCAGGGGGCTTTAGCCTTATCTCTCTCTCAGTAAAGACCGGGATTAGGCAGGAGGAGACCTCTCCTTTGCCCAAGACTTCCTATGGGGTGCAGCCCGAGTGTTTGGGGCCCAGGACCGAGGCGGTGGCGGGGTGGGGATGGGAAGGGGGAGGTGGAGGCTTGGCCCGGGATGACCTGGTCTGGGCTGTCCTCGCACAGAGGAGGAGAAGGCTGAGGCTCGGGAGTTTGAGGAGGACCAGGTGGCCGGGCGCCTGAAGGAGGACGTGGTAAGTGTGGAGGGAAGGTGGCGGGAGAGAAGGGGTGGGGCTGGTCCTGCTGCTGGGAGCTCACCCCCCTCCTCTCTGCGCAGCTGGAGCAGCGGGGCAGGCTGCAGAAGTCGGTGGCAAAGGAGGTAAGCGGGCAGGGTGCTTTGGTGTGAGACTGGAGGGAATCATGGGGCCACCAATCACGTGGGTTGGTGAGCAGATGGCCTAACTGGGGACTCAGGCTGTGGGGTTTTTGCTCTGGAACACGGTGGGCACTTGGGCAGACCCTTGGGGTCAGGGAAGGGTCTGATCCTTGCAGCCTTGGTCAGGGTGGTGGGAAAGGATGGCGTGCGCGTGCGCATGCGCTCGTGTATGTCTGTGTCGGGGCCGCCTTGCCCACTGTGGCAGTGACCCAGCCCTGCCCGCCCAGATTCAGGCCCCAGCCCCAGCCGACATCCGAGTCTTACGGGGACACCAGCTCTCCATCACGTGCGTGGTCATCACCCCCGATGACACGGCCATCTTCTCTGCCGCCAAAGACTGCACCATTATTAAGTGTGAGTGAGCGCCTGGGTGGGGGTGCAGTCCCGGGGGTCTTTGGGGAGAGCTGGTCTGTGGAGGGGGGAGTCATCAGGGCCGACTGAGGCCCGATGGGGGAGGCTTCTGGAGGTAAGTTGGCTCCTAAGGAGGTGTTTTCTGGGCGCCAGGGGAAGCTTCTGGCTGGGAATGGGGCTGTGAGCTCCCTGAGGCTCTGTGCAGCCCCGGGATTGCATTCTGGTCTTCCTGGGTCCTCCCTTCGACAGCTGAGTGCTGTCTTCATCCACCCTTAGGAGAAACTGGAAGAACTCGTAGCCTTGGTCCTAAAGCACCTTGCTATCCTTCTCCCCAGGGCTTCGCGGCTGCCCTTTGGGGTTACTGTTGCCCTGTAACAGATGGGGAGCTGGAGGGGGCTGTGCAGGGGCTCGCCGTGGCTGAGCTCGGTCTTCGGCCCGTGCTGCCCTTGGAGGGTTTGCCAGCCAGTCCCAGCCTCCATCCCAGTAGCCTCTCTCTCTCCCGGTGTCAGGGAGTGTGGAGAGTGGACGGAAGCTCCACGTGATCCCACGAGCCAAGAAGGGTGCCGAGGGGCAGCCCCCCGGCCACGGCAGCCACATCCTCTGCATGGCCATCTCCTCCGACGGCAAGTACCTTGTAAGGCACGGTTGGCCCCGGGGGCGGGTGAGAGGCCGGGGCACGCGCTGGGTGCCTGTGGCCATTGTCCTCCTCCGCACAGGCCTCGGGTGACCGCAGCAAGCTCATTCTCATCTGGGAGGCCCAGAGCTGCCGGCACCTGTACACGTTCACGGGACACCGGGACGCCGTGTCGGTAGGAGCTGTGCATGTTTATCGAGCAACTAAGTGGGCCGGGCTGGGGCGATGGGGTGAATGAGGCAGAGGGTCACCATCCCTGGGGAGCCTGCGCTTTGGCGCAGCGTGTGGCACTTTAGAGGACATAGAGGGGGTGAAGAGATGGGGGAGAGCTGGGAGAGACCGGGCTTGCCCTGGGTGGGGGGTGGGGGTGGGGGAGGCTGCTTGACAGCCGCTGAGGGCTGGGACCCGATTTCAGGAAGCCCTCCCCGGGCATGGCTTTCGCCTTGCCTGCTGTAGTCCACGCCCCCTCTGGCCCCCTCTCCGCACCCTTAGGGTCTGGCGTTCCGCAGAGGCACCCACCAGCTGTACAGCACGTCCCATGACCGCTCCGTGAAGGTGTGGAACGTGGCAGAGAACTCCTACGTGGAGACGCTGTGAGTGTGCGTGGGGAGAGGGTGTGCGGGTGCGCGCGCCAGTGCACGTGTGACCCCATCCCGCCCCACCCCCCCAGCTTCGGGCACCAGGACGCTGTGGCTGCGCTGGATGCCCTGAGCCGGGAGTGCTGCGTGACGGCCGGGGGCCGGGACGGGACGGTGCGTGTGTGGAAGATCCCCGAGGAGTCCCAGCTTGTCTTCTACGGCCACCAGTAAGGCAGTCCGCTGGGCCCGGTGAGGGGAGCGCGGCTGGGGGACGGGCCATGCCCCTCACTGCTCCTCCTCGCCAGGGGCTCCATCGACAGCATCCAGCTTATCAATGAGGAACACATGGTGTCGGGCGCAGACGATGGGTGAGAACTGCCTTTCCGATGCCTCGCACCTCCCGGCCTCGCCTCCTGGAACCTCCCCGAGTGGCGGTGTGGTTCCTTTCCGCCCAGTGGCCTGTCTGCCCTGCCGCGGCCCCTCGCCCATGATCTTCTTTGTCCACAGCTCCGTGGCCTTGTGGGGCCTCTCCAAGAAGCGGCCGCTCGCCCTGCAGCGTGAGGCCCATGGGCTGCGGGGGGAGCCGGGCCTGGAGCAGCCCTTCTGGGTGTCGTCGGTAGCGGCCCTGCTCAACACGGACCTTGTGGCCACAGGCGGGTACCCAAGAGGAGGGGGTGGCAGTGGGGGGAGGGGCGGGGGTGCTCACTGTCTCGCTGTCCCCCCCCAGGCTCCCACAGCTCCTGCGTGAAGCTCTGGCAGTGCGGGGAGGGCTTCCGGCGGCTTGATCCGCTCTGCGACATTCCCCTGGTAAGTGGGGCTGGAATGCCCAGCCTGTCTTTGCCTCGCTCCCAAGGCCCTGGAGCTCGTGGCTCCTGGACTTAGCTCCTTATTGTTTTTTTCCTGCCAGAAGGGAGGCTCCTCAGGGCAGGGCCAGCTAGGACCTCTCTTTTGGATAGTCCCAGCCTCCTAGCACAGGGCCTGACAGGAACCCTTCCTCCTCCTTCCTCTCCTGCACTCCCCACCCTGTGCTGGGTGCAGGGAACAAGGTTGGGACAAGGCAGGGACCAGCGTGTACAGAGGCCTGGAGGTGACGGGCAGCCTGGTGCTGTCTCACAGCCGGGGCCTGTGGGCAGGGGGCACCCTAAAAGAGAGTGGGCGGTCAGTCTGTGACATCTGGTGACAGTGCAGGGCTTGGTGATGGCCAGGCGCTAGGCCCTGGGCCACCCCGATACGCCACGTATTTGGCGTGCACTGTCTCCCTAAATCCACATAAGCTCACTGTGAGGCTGGTGCTCTCTCTCTTTCTCCGTCCATCTCATGGGTGTGGAGGCGGATGCCCTGAGGGGTCAGGGGCTGACCCAGGAGGCAGGATGCAGAGCAGGGAGTTAAGCCGGGCCTACGGAGGCCGAGCCCCTGGCTGTGAGGCTGGCGCTGTGGTATGGGTCGGGGGTTCTCACATCTTCTCACATCTTCCCACGTCTCTCCCTCTTCTCAGGTGGGCTTTATCAATAGCCTCAAGTTCTCCAGCTCGGGGGATTTCCTGGTGGCTGGGGTGGGGCAGGAGCACAGGTATGAGGCACCCGCGGCGGGGCCAGGTGGAAGGTGGTGCTGGCCAGGCCACTGGGGGGGGGGGGTGCTGGACCTGGTCTCAGCCGCTCCTTTCGTTCTGTCCCCTGTAGGCTTGGCCGCTGGTGGCGCATCAAAGAGGCCCGGAACTCCGTCTGCATCATCCCACTCCACAGGGCCCCCAGGCCCCCCGCTGCGGGCTCCTGACTCTTCTCCCCTTTATTTAAGTCCTTCCCGGACCACGCCTTGCCTTCTTTATATTAAAAGCCTCCTCTTTGGGGTCTTGTCTCTTGCGGCTTCTTGGGTGTGGAAGGAGGGTGATGGCGGGACTATGGGCTGGAAAAGGCCAGGGAGGAACCGGGTACCACAGTCTCAATCGCTGAGGACTTTTTTTTTTTTTAAAGATTTTATTTATTTATCTTTCAGAGAGAGCACATGCACAAGCAGGGGGAGCGTGGGAGAGGGGGAGGCAGAGGGAGAAGCAGGCTCCCTGCTGAGCAAGGAGCCCGATGCTGAGCCCGATGCTGGGCTCGATCCCAGGACTCTGGGATCATGACCTGAGCCGAAGGCAGACGCTCTGAGCCACCCAGGCCTCCTGGCTGAGAGCTTTCTATCCTTTTCCATGGAACTTGGGGATGGAGACTTCAGCCAGCTCCCGGGCCCTGAGTATCCTCCTGACCTTATTAGTCCAGCTCCCCGCCCCCGGCTCCGGGCTGCTAGGGGTCTGAAGCTGCTGACCCTCAGCTGGGAAGCCATGGCTGTCCAATTGTGTGTCAGGGCTGGCTGTGGAGTCTGAGAGCTGAAACGAAGATAGCTAGGCCTGCAAGTCAGGCCGACCTGCCCCACCCAGGCCAGGTCAGGAAGTTGGGGTGGGTGGGGTGGGACACTGCACGGCCTACCGCCTGGGGACAGGTGTCAGAGTTGGGAATACCTCCTAGCTTGGTCTGAATGACAGCCAGGCTGTCAGAGGAATGTTCTTCCTGCTGACTTTACCCACTGGATAATTCACTCCTGCCACCGGCGCAGCCAGAGGCGGCTGACTGGAGGTGTCGGAGTACAGTAAAGTCTCCCTTTAATGGGCAATGAGAATGTTATGGATTCTGCTCTAACCTTTTCTTAACCCACTGGGCTCAACCACTGAGTCTGTGGTTCGCAAGGGGGCAGCATGGTCCCCTCAGGGGACGAAGCCACAGGACTTCCCTCTCACTCCCCTGATCAGGAAGGAGTCCTTCCCTCCCCTAACCCGCCCCCGTCAGACCTGCTTCTGCCTGCCTGCATCCCTCGGGGCCAGAGGGGGTCAGCTTCAGATTGAACCCCCGGAAATCCTGTTCTGGATCAGAAGATGGTGATAGAATTCACTTCCTGTGTCCTGCCTCAAATTGAGCTCAATGATAGCATAGGCACACTTCCTTAGACATGGCAAAGCAACATTGATGTGCACCCTCATATACGAGAACCCCTTTCCTATGGGCACGTTCCTACTGGGAGAAATCTGCAGTCCTGAATCCTTGCTCCTCTATAAGTAATGCACCATTTTTCTTCGGGCTGCTTTTATGATTTTTTAATCTTTGATTTTCAGCAGTTTGTGATCTGTCTGGGCAGGGTTTTCTTGAATACATCTTTTTCTTGTTTTTTTCTTGTGGTTAAAATACATAACAGAATTTACTATTGTCACCATTTTTTAATGCTGATGTCATAATTTTTTTTTATCAATTAGCAGAGGTTCTTTTTTTTTTTTTTTCTCAAGAGCTTGCTCTCGAGCCAGGAGGAGGAGTGTGGTTAAAGTGGTTAAAGAGGGAGAGAATCTTTTTTTTAAGATTTTATTTATTTGACAGATCACAAGTAGACAGAGAGAGGGGGAAGCAGGCCCCCTGCCGAGCAGAGAGCCCGATGCGGGGCTCCGTCCCGGACCCTGAGGTCACAACCTGAGCCGAAGGCAGAGATTTTAACCCACTGAGCCTCCCAGGCGCCTCAAGAGGGAGAGAATCTTAAGCAGGCTCCATGTCCAGCATGGAGCCCAACCAGGACTTGATCCCATGACCCTGAGATCATGACTGATGTCACCATCTTGAAGCATACAATTCAGGCATTGGATACATTCACATTGTGGTACAGCTGTCCCCACCATCCATTCCCCTAATGCTTGCAAATCTGGAATGCTATACCTGTGAAACAGTGGCTCCCCTAACCCCCTCCCTGCAACCTTTGACAACCACCATTTTACTTTCCATGATTTTGACCTCAAGTACCTCATATAAGTGGAATCATACGATATTTGCCTTTCGGTGGCTGGTTTATTTCACTTAGCATAAGTGCTAAGTGCGTTATACATTCTAGCAGGGGACAGGCCAGGGAATGTATAATGCACTTAGCACTTCTTTTCATCTCCCTTCTTTTCTCCCTTCTTTTCACGGTGCATTCAGGGTGCATTCACGTTCTAGCAGGTGTAAGTATCTCCCTTCTTTTTAAGACTGAGTAATATTCCATTGTGTGTATACACCACATTTTGTTTACCTCTCCCTCCACTTGGGCCCTTGGGCTGCTTCCATGTTTAGCTACCATGAATAATGCTGCTAGGAACGTGGCCACACAAATACATCTTTGAGACTGCATTTGTTTCTTTGAGGTGTATGCCTAGAAGTGGAATTGCTGGGACATATGGTAATCCTATTGCTAATTTTTTTTAAGGAATCTTCATAGTTTTCAACAATGGCTGCACCATTTCACATTCCCACCAGCAGGGCACAAGGGTTCCAATTTCTCCATGCCCTCACCAGCACTTGTTTTCTGTTTTTGTTTTGTTTTGTTTTTTTTAAGATTTTATTTATTTGACAGAGAGAAACACAGTGAGAGGGAACACAAGCAGAGGGAGTGGTAGTGGGAGAAGCAGGCTTCCTGCCGAGCAGAGAGCCCGATGCGGGGCTCGATCCCAGGACTCTGGGATCATGACCTGGGCAGAAGGCAGACGCTTAACGACTGAGCCACCCAAGTGCCCCTGTTTTGTTTTTGATGCAGGCATCCTACTCAGTTTGAGATGGTATCACATTGTAGTTTTGATTTGCATTTTCCTAATAATGATGTAGAGTATCTTCATGCACTTATTAGCCATTCAGATATTTTCTTTGGATAAATGTCTATTCAAGTCATTTGCCCATTTTTTAATCAGGTTGTTTGGTTTTTTTT
>CM053603.1:14977233-15005767 GCA_028646535.1 Procyon lotor | reverse complement strand
GATGCGGGGCTCGATTCCAGGACCCTGGGATCATGACCTGAGCCGAAGGCAGACGCTTAACGACTGAGCCACCCTGGCACCCCTTAAAAGTTCTCTTAACAAGGGGCCCCTGGGTGGCCCAGTTGGTTAAGCATCTGACCGGCTCAGGTGGTGATCTCTGGGTCCTGGGATTGAGCCCCGTGTTGGGGAGTCTGCTTGTCCCTCTCCCTCTGCACTCCCACTGTTCATTCTCCCTCAAGTGAATAAATAAAATCTTTTTAAAAAAACTATCTTAACAAGGAAAAAAACTATGTGCAGTGATAGATATTGTGGTAAGCATTTTGGAGTATATACAAATATCAAATCATTATGCTGTACACCTGAAGCTAATATAATCCTGTATGTCAATTATACCTCAATTTTTAAGTGTCTGCCTTTGGCTTGGGTCATGATCCCAGGGATCAAGTCCTACATTGGGCTTGCTCCGTGGGAACCTGCTTCTCCCTCTGCCTGCTCTGCCGGCCACTCTCCCTGCTTGCGCTTTCTCTCTGATGAATAAATAAATAAAATCTTAAAAAAAAATTGTTTTTTAAAGTAATCTCAATGCTCGACGTGGGACTCAAACTTACAACCCCAAGAATCCCACATTCTACCAACTGAGCCAGCCAAGCACCCCTACACTGGTATACTTTGATTTCTTTTTTTTTCCCTTTGTGTCTTTACTGTAGGTTTGTGCCTGTGGCTATCATGAGGCTGACATAAAACATCGTATAGTCTATTTTAAGTTGATAACTTCAACTGCATACACGAACTACCCTTTTACACTTCCTCCCCCAATTTTTTGATGTTATAATTTACATCTCTTTATATTGTGTATCCTTTGACATGCTATTGTAGCTATAGTGATTTATAAAAAAGATTTACCTAGGACCGCCTGGGTGGCTCAGTCGTTAAGCGTCTGCCTTTGGTTCAGGTCATGATCCCAGGGTCCTGGGATCAAGCCCTGCATCAGGCTGCCTGCTCGGCAGGAAGCCTGCTTCTCCTGCTACCATTCCCTCTGCTTGTGTTCCCTCTCTCGCTGTGTTTCTCTCTGTCAAATAAATAAAATCTTTAAAAACAAAAAAAAGATTTATCTACTATTTTAGAAAGAGAGAGAGAATGTGCACAAGTAGGGAGAGGGGCAGAGGGAATCTCGGAGCAGACTCTCTGCTGAGCACAGAGCCCAGTGCGGGGCTCTATCTCAGGACTCACAAGATCATGACCTAAGCTGAAACCCAAGAGTCTGATGCTCAATAGACTGAGCCACCCAGGTGCCCCACTATAGTGATTTTTTAATACTTTTGTCCTTTAATCTTTGTACTAGAGTTAAGCGATTAACACACAACTAGATTACAATATTAGAGTATTCTGAATTTGATTATATACCTATCTTTACCAGTGTGATTTATATTTTCCTATGTTTCTGTTATTAATTAGCCTCCTTTAACTTCAGCTTGAAGAACTCCTTTTGGAATTTCTTGTAAGGCACTTCTAGTGCTGAGAGAGATGAACTGTCAGCTTTTTGTCTGGGAAAGTCTTTCTCTCGTCTTCATTTCTAAAGGACCGCTTTATTCTTAGTTGGCTGTTTTTTCTTTCAGCAGTTTGACTATATCATCCCTTTGAATACATCACTTTCTCACAGCCTGTTCTGCTGAGAAATCCACTGATAACCTTATGGGGATTCCCTTGTATGTGAGAAAATCTTGCTCTTGTTTCTTTTAAAAGTCTTTATCTTTTTTTTTTTTTTAAAGATTTTATTTATTTGAGAGAGAGACACACAAATAGCGACAGAGAGCATGAGTGGGGAGAAGGAGAGGCAAGCTCCCTGCGGAGGGGGGAGCCAGTGTGGAGCTTGATCCCAGGGATCATGACCTGAGCCGAAGGCAGAGGCTTTAACCCACTGAGCCACCCAGGTTACCCTAATATTTCTTTAGAATAAGCTTTCTGCCTCTTTCCTTGTCAGCCCTGCTAAGGATTCTGAAGCTCTCAGAGCATTTCTATATATACACCAGCTCCATACTTCTTGTTCTCTCTTGAGGGGATCCTTAAGATTGTATGTCTTCTTTCAATCTTGCAAAGCCAGGCCAGATTCTGAGAGCCTCCTATTTGATTCCCCTGGGGCAATGCTGAATGCTCAAATTTGTGTTCTTTCTCAGTTCCACAGAGTCAGCGGGCTTTCTACGCATACTCACTCGCCTTCTGCAAAGGTTCCTACTTGCCACCCTCCGGGCCTACACAGGGAGCCAGCCATAGATAAAGGAGTATGTGGGTGACTGACACGCGGTTCTAGTGATGTCCATATGCCACTTGGGGAATGTGCGGGTGAGGCATCCTCAGTGGCTTGTGGGCTGGCTTCCTGACGGAGTCTGGTTAGACCGACCCATGTTCCTCCGATACGTTTTGAGCCCTACCTGCTATTCTCTTAGACCCTCCCCACTCCTCAGTCATGAGACTCATCTCAGCGTTTTGGAAGGTGTGACAAATGCACTCTCAGTGACACCTGGGGCTGTGACTCTAAGTTGCTACTCACATTAACTGGGTGGGTTTTCAGAAAACAGGAGCAGCCAAGGGTAGCGAGGGTCCCACCTAGTGTCTAAGGTCTCGTGTCAAGTGTCTTTTGCATGGTTCAGAAGTAAGAACAGAGCTAAGAACTTCTGTAGTGGCTGTTCCTCACCCATATGATGTGGCCTTGAGTCCCTCAGGGGCAGAAGATAGGAGAGCACTTGAGCCCATTATAGTCTGAGATGGGGCTCCCCCGGCTGGTCCTGGGAGCCTCATGGAATTCTCTGGGCATTGTATGGATGGATCAGCAATTCAACCTTTCTAAGATAATCATTGGTAGCAATTTGGTGTATATACCTTTCTCCCCCTTTATATGCATTTACAATATAGATGTATAATTATATATCTTGATGGTTTTATCTTCATAAATGGATCATAATGATCTTCAACTTTTTCACTTATATAAATATATCTTGGATACACTTCTTCATCAGTACCTATAGATCAAATTCATTATTTTTTTAAATTTTGATTTTTTAATTTACTTATAAGGTGCCCAACATAGGGCTTAAACTCTTGACCCTGAGATCAAGAGTCACATGCTCTACTGACAGAGTCAGCCAAGTGTCCCTAAATTAATTATTTTTTAACAGTTATAATTTGTTAGTATTCTCTGAGTATTATTAACTAAATCAATCCTCAATTTTAACAATTGGGGATATTACCAATGACTGGTTATGTTTATACGCCTTTACATCAATGGGCCAGTATTTCTGGTGTCTTGCTTTTGTATTCAGGGTGTTGGCCAGTTCCAGCAGAAAAGAATGGACAACATTTTTGTCTTTTTCTTGGAGGGAGCTCAACTACCGGGAGCCATCCTTGTGCCTGAGTCATAACTGCTCTTATGACATCATAGGTCCCTCTCTCCACTCTATCTACCCATCCATGGCTAGAGGAAAACAGACCTGAGGGGATTTGAACCATCTACACCCAATCCATGTGGAACCAATGGTGAGTAAGAGAGAGACAGATGAACTAGGCTTTTTAGGGATGTCCCTATAGATCGTTTAAGATAAGGGGATCCCCTGGCATATGAATACTCTGGGAAGCCCCAGAAGCTGGGGATGTGTGGGATACTGAACAGAGAGGGAGGGAGGGCAGCTTCACTCTTGCCTTTTCCCTAACTTCTGATTTCAGGAGGAGGAGAAGCCTGAACAAATCTACGAACAAACTGAAAATGAGCCTCAGCAGAACGAGGAACCGACTGGTTTATCCCCAGAACCACTGACCTCAGAGAAGAATGTGGAGGTACAGGAAACCTGACTTGGATGCCTCTGGTCCTTGTGTCCTAGTGCTTGTGGCTAGTGTTTTTTGCATGATCCAGAGCTAAGAACAGGGATAAACTCATTCTTGTTTGTTCTCTTTCCCTGTTGTTTTTTTTTTTTTTTTTCAGGCTGAAGACGTAGATACCGATAAAGATGACAAGACAGAAAAAGTGGATGATGCTAATAATGGAGATAAACAAGTATAAGCCCCTCCCCCAAGGCCACACAGGGCTGGGGCTGAGAATATAGGGGCTGTGTTTGTGGAACAGAATGGTCAACATATGAGAAGCTGGGCTTAATCAGTTGTGTGTGTGTGTGTGTGTGAGTGTGTGTTTATTTGAGTTTGTGCACGTATGTTTGCTTGTTAATGAAGACTTAAAATGTGAAAGTCAAGAGAAGTAAGATGGGAAATAGATAAGAAGTAGAACTTTATGGGGAGGGACTTAATACTATAACATGATAGAGGAAAAGAGCAGGTTGTGATTTGGAGCTGGAGTCAAGCATGAAAGGACAGGATTAGCAAAGGATGCTGCTGCTTTAGCAGGTGGGGGGGGAGTCTGAAGGGAAGGATCATGGGTCCTGATCAGCTGGGCACATTAAGGGGGAATAGATAACTCTTTGACCCACAGATCTTGCCCTAGGCTGGCCAACTTGATCCTGAGTAGACAGGGCAGACTTACCCCCACTTTATAGAGGGGGACTTTGAGATTCAGAGGTCAACATGTGTCCATGTCCATTCACCAGAGAGTGGCAGAGACAGGACACTTACCTGGTCTGGTTCCAGCCAGTGCCTGTCCAGTGCTCCTGAGCTGCAGAAGAAGGGCTGGTTGTTGATAGGGTTCAAGGTCCCTTTCTGACATGCCCCAAGACTCACGTGGGTGGGGGACATTCTCTGAATGTCCCTTCTCTCTTCTTGCAAGATCCCAGAAGACCAAGATGAGCCCTCTACCAGTAATCCAGAAGTCATAAAGATCCAGGCCTGGTGGCGGGGCACCCTGGTACGCCGGACACTGCTGCACGCAGTAATCAGAGCACTGGTCATTCAGCGCTGGTGGAAGCAGATCCTGTCAAATATGATGGAGAAGAGGCGACGAGCAGCGCTGGAGAACTTTACACGGAAGGAGTGGGCAGCAGTCAAGCTGCAGTCCTGGGTCCGCATGTGGCGCATCCGTAGGCGCTATTGCCGTTTGCTCAATGCTGCCCGCATCATCCAGGCCTACTGGAGGTGCCACTCCTGTGCTTCCCGGGGTTTCATCAAGGGCCATTACAGAGTCACGGCCAACCAGCTGCATCTGGAGCTGGAGATCTTGCTGGGCTCAGGGCCTTGCATTGTGTCAGAGTGTATTCCCCTCCCAATAAAGCAGTGAGGTGGTCTTCCCCCAGCCTGTCTGTTTGACAAGTTCTAGGAAGTCAGGGCAAATGATGGCAGATACTTAGCATCTCATATGCTAGTGCTGAGGAATGGGCAGGGGTGGTCTGAGGATCCCGGGGAAGGATTCTGAGGCTTTGCCCAGACTGAGCAGAGACTGTGATTAATTTGCAAGGTCTGCCATAAGTAGAAAAGTTGGTGGAACAGATCTGCCATGTTGGCCAACTCAGGGAGCATGGTTCATGTAAATGGTGCCCCTCCCCAAGGTTGCATATAATGGAGGCCTGGAGGGTGGTGGTTATATGATGGCAATGGCAGCACATTTGTCAAGAATTCACCCACCTAAGTCTAGTTGCTCTGGGCTTGTTCTCTTACCCCCCATGACTGAAAGGAGCCCACCCACTCCAAGCTTTGTGATCCTGGCTCCCATCGGTTCATAAACTGGCCCCGATATACAGGGCAAGGAGAGATGGAAGGAAGAAGCAGGCCATTCCAGATCGGCAGGTGGCGGGTTTAATAAGCAAGTGAACTTGGATATGAGGCTTGTCTCGGGCAGCTACAAGGTGAGTAGGTCTCACCTGCTAAAATCTTTTTTTTTTTTTTTTAAGATTAATCATTTATTTTAGAGTGTGGGGGGGAGGGGCAGAGGGAGAAACTCTTCAAGCAGACTCCCTGCTGAGCACGGAGCCTAACTTGGGGCTCTATCCCACAACCCATGAAATCATGATCTGAGCTAAAACCGAGAGCCAGATTCTCAACCAATGGAGCCCACTGCCTGCCAGAATCTTAAAAATTTATATAGAGGCCTTATCAGGTTTCAGTTACATATACTGTCCAGATGTTCTCAAAACCACATGGTTCTCTCAAGATTGCGTCCTTGAAAATGGCTCTCACTGTGGGATGATGGGTGGCATGCACATTCCAAGGACAAGGGAGGAGGCAGGAACCTTCAGTTGCCTGGGTCCAGCTTGCAAGTCAACGGACAGTCATGTCCTCTCAATGGCCTCCTTCAACAGCTCCCTGCCCAACTGATGACTGTGTCCTCATACACAGCCTCCAAGTCAGGATCTGAGACCCAAACTGGACATTGTTAGAGTGTGTAGCCCCCAGTCCTCATTTCTGCTTTAACCTCTGCCCTTCCCCCTCCAGCCCCAAATGGAGGCTAGGACTCACTCCCCTTCAGATCTGGTGGGTGTGGGAGGTTCCACGGGGGTGGAGATGGGAAAGAAGGCACCCCACTGCTAGCCCAACCCTCTAGTGAGTGTCAGGTCACAGATCCAGAGTTGAGAAGGATCGGCTGTGTCTCCCTCACGCTGGGGTCTCTGACAGTCACTTCCTGCAAAAAGTTGCCTCCTGGCTCGGAATTGGGGCCTAGCTGGTGATAAAGGCCCCATTAAGAGATCGAGGTTAGGCTGCCACTCTGCCCATCTGAGCACTGCTAGCCTGTGGTTTCCTGTAGACAAGAGAGGGTTCTGGAGTCTCAGGTTATTCTCCAGCGAGACTACAAGCTCAGATGCCCTATGTCTGGTTCTTCTCCATCTCCTCTGCCCTGAGTAGTCCTTCAGCTCACAGAGGTTCTGGGACACTGCCTAGACGTCTCAGGTTCCAGCGCTCTGTCTTGCACTGGAGCATGAGCTCTGTATTTCCTTCTCTGTCCCTCTATGTCCTATTCCTGTGTTTCACACAGGTCCTGGTCCCTCACTCTTTGAAAGATTTCTGTGTCCAGTGTCTCAGAATCAAGAGCAAGGACTTTGGAGTCAACCTGGCGTAGGTCAGATCCCCTGCTCCATTACTCACTGCTGTGTGGCTGTGGACATGTCGTATTACCTCTCTGAGCCCCAACGTAAAGGGGGGTTGATTCTCATCTTTCCGGGCAAACATCAAGGGCCATAAAAATTCAGCATCAGCAACAAAACAAGGAAAGGGGTCACACTCACCTTAAAAACTGGCAGCCAGGGAAAAACCATAAATCTGGAGATGCAGTGGAGTGGTCCAGGAGAGCACAGCAAAGTATGCCCATCACTATCGGGGTGCTGCTGGTCCCAGGCCTCTCAGTAAACAGAGATAGGGCATAGATGTTTGTGCACACACACAGCACACATTGCTATCATTTGTTCCATTTATTTATATTGAAATGTATGTGTTCACACTGATATCTCGAATCCCAATCTAAAATCAAGGAGTTCATTCTAGTTCATTCTAGTTTCCTCCTTTCTATACTTCTACCACCTGTTTCCAAGATTAAGACTGGCTCCCAATTAACTTAATAAATTTTCTTTTCTTTTTATTTTACATTTTTAAATTTTTTAATTGAAATTTAATTTAGTTAATATATAGCATAGAATTAGTTTTAGGGGTGGAATTTCGTGATTCATCAGTTGCATATAACACCCAGTGCTCATTACATCAAATGCCCTCCTTAATGCCCATCACCCATTTACCCCATCTCCCACCCATCTCCCCTCCAGCAACCTTCAGTTTGTTTCCTAGAATTCAGCATCTCTTATAATTTGTCTCCTCTATTTTCACCTCTTTTTATTTTTTCCTTCCCCTCTCCTATGTTAATCTGTTTTGTTTCTTAAATGCCACATATGAGTGAAATCATATGGTATTTGTCTTTCTTATTTAGGAAATTCCCCACTGCTTAGGAAATAAATCCCAAATGACTTATTTCACTTAGCATAATATCCTCTAGTTCCAACCACATCACTGCAAATGGCAAGATTTCATTCTTTTTGATGGCTGAGTAATAGTCCA
This sequence comes from Procyon lotor, assembly GCA_028646535.1. Lineage (NCBI taxonomy): Eukaryota > Metazoa > Chordata > Mammalia > Carnivora > Procyonidae > Procyon > Procyon lotor. The sequence continues at coordinate 14,997,796 of CM053603.1, read as the reverse complement.
TTGTGTGTGTGTGTGTGTGTGTGTGTGTGTGTGTGTGTGTACACACCATATCTTCCTTATCCATTCATCTGTCAATGGACATCTGGGCTCTTTCCATAGTTAGGCTATTATGGACATTGCTGCTGTAAATGTTAGGGTGCATGTGCCTCTTCAAATCACTAGGTTTGTATCCTTTGGGTAAATACCCAGTAGTGCAATTGCTGGGTCATAAGGTAGTTATATTTTCAACTTTTTGAGGAACCTCCATACTGTTTTCCAGAGTGGCTGCAACAGTTTACATTCCCACAAACAGTGTAAAAGGGTTCTCTTCTCTCCGCATCCTCACCAACATCTGTTGTTTCCTGACTTGTGAATTTTAGCCATTCTGACCTGTGTGAGGTGGTATCTCACTGTGGTTTTGATTTGCATTTCCCTGATGCCAAGGGATGTTGAGCACTTTTTCATGTGTCTCTTGGCCATATGTATGTCTTCATTGGAGAAATGTCTGTTCATGTCTTCTGCCCATTTCTTGACTGGGTTTTCTGCTTTTGGGTGTTGAGTTTGGTAAGTTCTCTATAGATTTTGGATACTAGCCCTTTACCTGATATGTCATTTGCAAATATCTTCTCCCATTCCATGGGTTGCCTTTTAGTTTAGTTTTTTTTTTCTTTTTTCCCCCCAAATATGTTTATTTTACTTTGTCAGTGTTACAAGATTTATAGTTCATGCACCACACCCAGTGCTCCATGCAATACCTCCCCTCGTCAATACCCACCACCAGGCTCGCCCAACCCCCCACCCCCACCCCTCCTAAACCCTCAGTTTAGTTTTTTTTTAAAGATTTTATTTATTTATTTGCGAGGGAGCACAAGCAGTGGGGTGGGGAAGGACAGAGGGGGAAGGAGAAGGAGACTCCCCATGGAGCAGGAGTCCAACATGGGCTCAATCCCAGGACCCCAAGATCACCACCTGAGCTGAAGGAAGACACTTAGCTGAAAGAGCCACCCAGGTGCTCTGCCTTTTAGTTTTGTTCATTGTTTCCTTTGCTGTGCAATAGCTTTTTATCCTAATGAAGTCCCAATAGTTCATTTTTGCTTTTGTTTCCCTTGCCTCTGGAATGTGTCTAGCAAGAAGTTGCTGCAGTCAAGGTCAAAGAGGTTGCTGCCTGTGTTCTCCTCTAGGATTTCAATGGATTCCTGTCTCACATTTAGGTCTGTCATTCATTTTGAATTTATTTTTGTGTGTGGTGTGAGCAGGTGGTCCAGTTCCATTATTCTGCACGTGGCTGTCCAGTTTTCCCAACACCATTTGTTGAAGAGACTGTCTTTTTTCCATCGGATATTTTTTCCTGCTTTGTTGAAGATTAGTTGACTAGAGAGTTGGGGGTCCATTTCTGGGTTCTCTATTCTGGTCCATTGATCTATGTGTCTGTTTTTATGTCAGTATGATACTTAATAAATTTTTTTTTCAAAGATTCCATCTATTTATTTGACAGAAGGAGAACACAAGCAGGGGGAGCAGCAGGTAGAGGGAGAGGGAGAAGCAGGCTCCCCGCCAAGCAAGGAGACTGATGCGGGGCTTGATCCCAGAACCCTGGGATCATGACCTGAGTCGGAGGCAGACACCAACTGACTGAGCCACCCAGGTGCCCCTTTAATAAATTTTCTTATCTGATCCCCCTTGTATGTAACCAATCTTCCATGGCCGCTGCTGGCTCTGCAGACATTGTCCTCACCCTGCTTGAGTGCTGACACTCTGCTGGGCCATTACCCTCTCATGTATCCCACGTTAGTTGCTGTCCTGTGTGAATGCCCTTCTCACCCAACATGGGCTGATATGAAATGTCAGGACACCCTCTGCATAGATACCCTAGTTGCTGTGCTCAAGTATTGTCTTCCTACACCACTAAGGATGCCTCATCCTGCCCGTGGTATGATACTCACTACTGCCATGACCTTGAACCCTAGTGTTCAGACTCCCCGACACCTTGCCTGAGCTCTAAACTGGGGAGCCCTCTGATTCCAACACCTTCTTCTCCCTCTTGGGATCCATGCCCTGCCCTATGTCACAGTATCTCTTGCCCTGGTATACCTATGTCGCACTGACCAGCCTAATGACTTTCAGACTAAATTGTTCAGGAAAGGACGAGAAGAAAATGAGAGAAAGGATGAGAGGAAACTAAAATTTCCATTTAAAAATAGAGATAAACGCCTGGGTGGCTCAGTGGGTTAAAGCCTCTGCCTTCGGCTCAGGTCATGACCTCAGGGTCCTGGGATCGAGCCCCGCATCGGGCTCTCTGATCAGCGGGGAGCCTGCTTCCTCCTCTCTCTCCGCCTGCCTCTCTGCCTACTTGTGATCTCTGTCAAATAAATAAATAAAACCTTTTAAAAAAATAAAAATAGAGATAAACTAGCTGCAGAAGAAAACTGTCAGTCACTTACTAAAATCTGCTTCAACATTTTTAGCTCACACCTCAAGGAAACATGACCGTAAAGAAAACTGAAAAAAACGTCCATGAGAAAATGGATTAAAATGTTTGAACACAGGCTCAGATCTTTTTCTTTCGGTATAAATTCATAGGAATGATACCAAAAAATATATTTATTTAAAATATATTTTTTTAAGATTTTATTTATTTGACAGAGAGAGACACAGCGAGAGAAGGAACATAAGCAGGGGAGCAGCAGAGGGAGAGGGAGAAGCAGGCTTCCCGCGGAGCAGGGAGCCCAATGCAGGGCTCGATCCCAGGACTCTGGGATCAAGACCTGAGTTGAAGGCAGATGCTTAACGACTGAGCCACCCAGGTGCCCCTAAAATATTTCTAATAGCACCTAAAAATTTAGGAAGGGAACTTCAGTCAACAGAAACTATGTGGATTACTTACAGGACACACGAGGTAAATGTGAAACACTGAAAGAAAATATATCAAAGCTCTAAAAAAAGATCTACAAAATAAGAGAGTGGCCATACAGTCCTTCCAAGCTTGGAAGCAGCTGGTTCAGGAGGCAGCAGGGGCTGTTGGCTACCATGGGGGCTAGTAGGGATATAACCATAGGAGGAGTAGCCAACTCTAGCTGAGCCTGTGTTTGGCATGAGAGGACTTACCTCCACAGAGGAGCTGTGACTGATCTGAGGAGGTGTGGCAGGGCCTGATACCATGTGACACCCTTGCACAGCAAGACTCCTGTCCAGGAGATCATTCACTGTGAGATCCTACTCCATACCTCCCTGTAATCCGTGGACGTGGCAATCATCAACAGGCAAAGAGGAAACTGCAAAACAAACAGATTTTGGATACTAGATTATACTAGATTTGGATACTAGATAAATAGATTTTGGTTGGAACATCCAACCAAAAATCACCAAACTTTGGAGTAAACCAACTGCATGAAAAAGCACCCTTACACTCAACAATGAGAAACACAGTGGTCAAGGGAAAGACTAAGAAGGCAACTTAAAGAAGTGAAATTAATATACTCAGTGGCTGGAAGGAGACATCTCAGCCATAAAAGAACAAACCATTATTAAAAGGAGCTATTTATGGGTCTTAGAAAGGAACCGTGTTAAAATTCTAACTTGACAGATGGAATGAATAGCAGAATGGATATAACCAAAGTTAATGAGTGGAAACTTTGACAAAAGAACTCCTCTTGAAGTGTAGCAGAAAAGGGAAAGATGCAGAGAAACAAAAATGTTAAAAAAAAGTAAATTTAAAAATGGAGCACCCATCCAAAAGTTCTAGTCATGGCTGAATTGATGTTCCATGAAAATGGAAGCACAGGGATGAAGAGTAGAAATCTTTGGGGCGCCTGGGTGGCTCAGTTGGTTAAGCGTCTGCCTTTGGTTCAAGACTTGATCCTGGGGTCCTGGGATCGAGTCCTGCATTGGGCTCCCTGCTCAGCAGGGAGCCTGCTTCTCCCTCTGCCTGTGACTTCCTCTTTAAAAAAAAAAAGAGAGAGAGAGAAGGAAGCTTCAGGCATTTGTCAATTTCCCAGACCTCATTAAAGAGACTCAATTGCCCTAAAAAAGGTGAAGGAAAACAGATGGAGCTCGAAACAGGTCGCTGCACAATCTCATAACTGATGAAGATAATGTATGTAAACATTTGAAGAGGAAAAAAAAAATCCACAAACTACCTGCTAAGGAATAAGCTTCAGATCGACATCAGCCTTCTCAGCAGCAAGCCTGGGTATGAAGAGAAAGTGGAGGGACATCCTCAATGCTCTGAAAGAAAAGAAATGCAATAAGCATTGAATGATATACTACCTACAACAGCATTCAAGTGTAAGGGCAAAATGAAAGACATTTTTATTAATTCAAAGTTTACATCAGGGGCACCTGGGTGGCTCAGTTGGTTAAGTGTCTGACTCTGGATCTCAGGTCTTGATCTCAGGGTCATGGGTTCAAGCCCTGTGTTGGGCTCCTTGCTGGACATGGAGCCTACTTAAAAAAAAAAGTCTACATTGAAAGTCTCTGAAAGTTCTTCTGGGAAACAAGCTCCATGATAAAGAAAAACGAATCTAGGAGAATGACCTAAGAGGTAGTGATGAGTACAGATGTCAGTAATATTTATTGTTTTTTTTCTAAGATTTTATTTATGTATTTATCAGAGAGGGCACAAGTAGGGGGAACGGCAGGCAGAGGGAGAAGAAGAAGGCTCCTCGCTCAGCAGGGAGCCTGATGCGGGACTCAATCCCAGGACCCTTGCGCTGAAGGCAGATGCTTAACTGACTGAGCCACACAGGGAACTTTGTTTTTTTTTTAAGGATTTAATTTATTTGGGGCGCCTGGGTGGCTCAGTCGTTGGGCGTCTGCCTTCGGCTCAGGTCATGATCCCAGTGTCCTGGGATGGAGCCCCGCATCGGGCTCCCTGCTCGGCGGGAGGCCTGCTTCCCCTGCTACCATTCCCTCTGCTTCTGTTCCCTCTCTCGCTGTGCTTCTCTCTGTCAAATAAATAAAATCTTAAAAAAAAAAAAAGGATTTAATTTACTTATTTGAGAAAGAGAGAGCACAAGAGCTGGCGGAGAGGAGCAGGGGGAGAGGGAGAAACAGACCCCCAGGGAGTAGGGAGCCTGATGCCGGGCTCGATTCCAGGACCCTGAGATCATGACCTGAGCCAAAGGAGCCACTTATTCGACTGAGCCACCTGGGCGTCCCAGTAAAATTTATTGTTACAAACAAGATTTTTCTGTAAGAAATACCCAAATACCTCTGAAAAAAGAAGAAGAAGACGAAGGAGAAGGAGAAGAACACCCAAATACTAGTGGGAAGTGCAACACAGATTGCCCGGGGCACAGGGTGGAGATTTCAATGGTAACCCTTTCAAAGGTGAATGGGATCAAATATAGGAGGCAGAAAATGCAATAGCTGGTGTAGCTGGTGTGACACAGCAGGCATTTGGAAAGTATGGAGGAATTGGGGCTGCTGGCTGCCTCAGTTGATGGAGCCTTGATCACAACTTGATCTTGGTGTTGTGAGTTCGAGTCCCAAGATGAGCGTAGAGATTACTTAAAAAAATAAAATCTTTTAAAAATGCATAAAAAAAGAAAAAGATGGCGGAATTAACTATAGGATTGGATGGCTATTTCTAGGCTCTATGAAGCTCTAGAAAAAGATAACAAAAGGCTGAAAACAAGTAACAGGCAATTAAAAGGTAAGTGTACAAGCCAGGGTGTGTGAGGGGGGGCTTCTTGATGGCATATAAAGAACCTCTTATCTGGGACGCCTGGGTGGCTCAGTTGGTTAAGCAGCTGCCTTCGGCTCAGGTCGTGATCCCAGGGTCCTGGGATCGAGTCCCATATCAGGCTCCTTGCTCAGCAGGGAGCCTGCTTCACCCTCTGCCTCTGCCTGCCTCTCTGCCTGCTTGTGTTCTCTCTCTCTTTCTGACAAATAAATAAATAAAATCTTTAAAAAAAAAAAGAACCTCTTATCTGTAATGGAAGGGCTGAAAAAGCAGAGGGCCAGGCCCAGGACAAACATTAGGGTGGCCAACCTCTTAGGAAGGTTAAATTCGGGGCGCCTAGGTGGCTCAGTGGGTTAAAGCCTCTGCCTTCGGCTCAGGTCCTGATCTCAGGGTCTTGGGATGGAGCCCTCACATCGGGCTCTCTGCTCAGCAGGGAGCCTGCTGTCTCCTCTCTGCCTGCTTCTCTGCCTACTTGTGATCTCTCTCTTTGTCAAATAAATAAATAAAATCTTAAAAAAAAAAAAAAAAGGAAGGTTAAATTCTCTATCAAGGTAGGGTGCTCTGCCAAAATCAGGGCAGGAGAAAGAATGGAACCCTGACACAAGGGATGGGATCATTTGGGTTGATTGGCCCCTCCAAATCTTGAATTCTCAAATTCCCCTGAACCCTGTGAGTCTGAAGACATGTGGCCCTCCTCCCTAACCTCACAGATAGCAATGATGACAGAAAATGGGAAACTGCAGGAGCAAACTACACAGGCAGGTAGCCTAACTCTTGGGGAAGCCACCACCAGCACGCCACCATCCCCTCTCAGCTCATACTCATGTGGGGTTATAAGCAACCCCTTGGGACCAGCTGACGTCAGGAAAACACCTGAGCCTGATTTACAGCTTGTTAAGCTTAGTATGTGTATGTCATCCCAAAATGACAGTTGAGCTACAACCTTATTCAAGGGCAACCTGGAAGACAGTGGGTGGTGAGGGAAAGTCCTCTCGGTAGGCAGAGTTTCAGGCTGTACATCCACCTTGTATGGCAAGAGAAGTGGCGTGAGATAGAAGATATATGGACTTTTCAGCAGGGGTCAGTTTCCTGGCAACATAAAGACTGGAACATTGGAGACAAGGAAGTCTGGGCCGGACGCCATCACAGAAAAGGCACTAAACAGTGAAGGAGACAAAATGACTGGGCTGGTTGATGTCAGCCAGCACCTGTCACTCACTCTAGTACTGGAACAACGGGTTCTGGTCATGGAGGCAGAGACGGGGCAACATATGGACCCAAGAGCACAGGCTCCAAGTTAGCAAGATTTATGGAAGCTGCTGCCGCTACTGTGTTCAATCCCCGGATCTGCTGTGTGCTTGGTAAGTCAGATTACTCCGCTTCTGTTTCTGACGAAAAGTCACAGAACTGATGGTAGGTAAGTCAACAATGGCAAGTGAAGCTTCCCACTGGCATCACTGGTTCGGTAATACAATAGATTAAAATATTTTCCATAAAGTACCCATTGGTGAATAATATAATGAGTAACCAAAGGCTGTAAACCCTTTATATTTTCATAAACTTTGTGAATTTGTCCAACTAAATCTTTTTTTGGCTTTCTTCACACGTATTTACACCAAGTCAGTTTTATCACGTCCTAGCAGATTCCACTTCATGTGGTATTGAATTAGTAGTTTTTTTTCAACTTCAACAAATATTCTCAACCATATTCGTTTCATGCAGACTATTCATAAAGCTGAATTCCTCAGGCCCTTTCAAACTTGGCAGTCACCCCTTCAATGAACAACAGCTGGGCTGTATTGGTACCATCTGCCAACTCATCACGAGCCAAGGAAAGATCACTTGGTATCATTTGCCTTGTTTTAAATTGACTATTGGTTTTGTTCCTGGCGTCTTGAACTCTTGGAGCAGCTAGTCCCATCGAAAGGCTAATAGTGTTAAGTTTATTTTTGTCACTTTTTCCCCCAGCTGCTGCAATTAAACATAATCTAATTAGCTCACTACTAATAAACACCTTTTCTTGGTTGGCTAAAAATAAGCAATCTGCAAACTAACATTGCTTGTAGCCTGATTTTTGTTTTTTATTTTTGTAAAGCAATTCTGCTGTGATTCGATACTCCATTTAAATTTCTAAATTTTATGATCATTGTTTTCTTGTGAGTTAGGACTACTGTGGATTGGTCAATCTGATGATGTAGATATATAATATCGTATTCCTTTAGCACAGCAGTAATGCTTCACTATTGTCTTAAAGATGAAACATTTACAGTCTACTTTCCTCCTCCTTTCTTGTTTGACATGATGGAGATGTATGTATGGTGATTTTAAAAAAAGTAAATCACAGCACAGTCACACGTGTGGCACTAAATGCTGTTTGGTTATAACAGCATCATTGCAATATCTTCTGTGTTAAGGAGCAGTGGGAAGTGATGGGAAGGCCACATACTGTCCTACTGTCCCTGTCACAACTACTCAAATCTGTCATTGCAGTGTAAATGTGGCTGTACATAACATTTAAACAGATAAGTGTGGCTGTGCTCCAATATAATTTTATTTATGGACACTGAAATTTGAATTCATAAAATTTTCATGTGTCGTGAGCTTTTTTTTTTTTTAGTTTTTTTTTTTAACCACTGAAAAATGTAAAAACCATTCTTTGCAGGGTGTATAAAAACAGGTAGTGGGGGGCACCTGGGTGGCTCAGACGGTTAGTGTCTGGCTTCGGCTCAGGTCGCAATCCTGGGTGTCAGGATTGAGCTCCACGCTGGGCTCCCTGGTCAGTGGAGAGTCTGATTCCCCCTCTGCCCCTCACCCTGCTCATGTTCTCACTCTCTCACTCTCTCTCAAATACATAAATAAAATACAAAAACAAACAAACAAAACAGGCAGTGGGTTGGATTTAACATACTGGTGTAGGTTGCTAACCCAAGCCCTTAATGCCCATTACATGGTGCTGGGTCCCTAATAGGTAGAATGTATATGTCTCAGAATCAATGTGGCAGTAGTAATTCATCTGTGAGCACCCTTTCCAGTTATACTTGTGGGAATTTGGGCTTTGTGTCCCTGCAGGCTCCATCCAATTGGAGGTTCTAGTTTCTAGGGAGGAAGGCAGTCATCAAGGGTCACAGTAAGAGTCCCCTTAAACTTAAAGCTATGTCTGAGACTGTCACTTCGGAATCTTTTGCCAACAGACAATCAGGTAATGAAAGGAGTCACCATACTGGCAGGGAACTAACCCTGGTCATCAGGAGAAGGTAGGGGGGCTGCTGCCATACTAGGTAGGTAGGGAAGACTATGAATACTGCTTGGGTGATTCGCTGGAAGATCTGTTGGTGGTTTACTGCCCAGGTGTGATGGTAGATGAACACGATCATGGCCTGAGAAGTATGGTAACTGGAGAATCAGACACCTCAGGGATGAGGGGCTAGATAACTTCTCCCTCTAGTCAAATTGCCTAGACCAGGAGAAATGCTAGTCAAAGGTGAGGGGAATCTCACCTTTGGTAGAGGGTGGTAGCGGATGGGGGAAAGGAGTGTGTATCTTCTCTACATCCCTTTAGATCCTCACACTGTCTCCCCATATGTACTCTACACATTGCGAGTGCGGTCCTCAGTGACCTCTGGGGCTATGACCCTGAGAGGGAACCAGGTCCTCACAATGACCACATGGGACTTCAGAAGCCAGGAGCAGACAGAAGTGGAGCACTTCTTTTTTTTTTTTTTTTTTTTAAAGATTTTTTATTTATTTGACAGCGAGAAACACAGCGAGAGAGGGAACACAAGCAGAGGGAATGGTAGCGGGAGAAGCAGGCTTCCCGCAGAGCAGAGAGCCCGATGCGGGGCTCGATCCCAGGACCCTGGGATCTGACCTGGGCCGAAGGCAGCCGCTTAACAACTGAGCCACCCAGGCGCCCCAAGAAGTGGAGCACTTCTTGTGTAGTGATTGTCCTTTACCCATCTCCTGGCTATGACCTTGAGGCTCTCAAGGAAAGAGGAAGGCAGGAGAGTACATGAGGCCACTTGAGACTGAGATGAAGGCCCTGGCTGGTCCTGGGGGCTTCATGAATTTTCTGGTCTGTATGGGTCCTGCTCTCCCAGCAGCCTGATAACTAGATGACCTAGAGTTAGGCCACACATAGGAGGTTTAGCCACAATGAGGGAGTATATTCTGTTCCCCCAATTCTGCTGTCTTCAGTAGAGATGATTATTGCTAATTATTATGTATATCTTCCTATCTTCACCCCCCTAAAAATAACGCTTTTATGACACATGTGCATAAATATTTATATTGAGTTCATATTTTTTTAGAAAGATTTTATTTATTTATTTGACACAGAGAGAGAGATCACAAGTAGGCAGAGAGGCAGGCAGAGAGAGGGGGGGAAGCAGGCTCCCCGCTGAGCAGAGAGCCCAATACGGGGCTCGATCCCAGGACCCTGAGACCATGACGTGAGCCGAAGGCAGAGGCTTTAATCCACTGAGCCACCCAGGTGCCCCTACATTGAGTTCATCTTGATTTGATGATTGCTAATCTTATACACCTTTCTATATCAGTACATAGCATACTCATTCTGTTATTTGGAATATCATTGTTTAAATGAACTAAAATCCATTTAATAAATACCAGCCAGGCTTTAATGAGTATCATTATACACTTTTGTGTCAGTGGGTTAATATTTGGGGTGTTCTTTGTAGCCAGAATTCTGGCCATTCTGGTAGAAAAGAAAGGGCAGGTCTTCTAGGTTATTCTTAGATAGGGGCTCAACTGCGGGAAGCCACCCTGGTGCCGGAGTCATAGTGGCCCTTATGACATCATATCTCTTACCCTTCCTCCACTTCTGCTGCCAGTGTGTGGCTGGAGGAGTCCAGACCTGAGAGTGATGGGACCATCTTGCCCCTAACCATGGGTAATTTAGTAAAGTGCAGACCTGAGGGGGATTTGACCATCCAGCACAAGTCATAGGCATTTAATGTTTTATAAAAGATAGATCCACCCAACCTTTCTGGGAGGACAGTAAATTTCCCATAGATATCTCTGGATGGGACTCCACCACCCCCTTTTCATGCCTGAGGTCCTGGGAAAGGCCAGGAAGCTGTGTGGTTGACTTGGCACCTAGTGATGAGGAGAGCACCCTTACTTTCTGCAATGTTTTTCTCTCTAAACTCTGACTACAGTACAGCAAATTTACCAAGTTACTGTCAAAGATGATGAAGTCACATTGGTAGAACAGAGCTTGAAGGAGCAAAAGGGAGAAGGGGAAGTAACTCTGCCTCTGACAATCCCACTCACACGACTGCTACTACCCTCCCCACTCCTCCATGGGTAGACGGTTCCAGGCTCTACTGTGTTGGGAAGAGCCTTGACTTGTGACATCTCTGACCCTTGGAGGTCTAGTGGAGCTCCCCAAAACTCTGTGACCATGTAATGTATTATCTAAAGAGAGATGCTTCAATGAGTGAAAGGGGCACTTATCAACATTACTCCAGTACTATAGGCATAAGCCCAGTGTGCCAACCAAGCACACTGAGATGAAAAGTCACCATACACAGAGCTAGAATGAATACAGATTGACTCCTCCTCGGCTATCCTTTTCCCCCATTATCTCCTTAGGCTGAGATGTGGGTCTGGCCAAGATCTGTGGATTGTGCCAAGGAGGTGGCAAAGAGTATGAACTCAGACTACACAAGGCTGGGAGCTACAAGGTGGGGACTGTGTTTGGGGAATGCAAAGGTAGAGCTATAGGAAGATTGGGTCTAGAAGTGTGTGTGTGCATATGTATCTTTGTACTGATGAATGCATGCATTAACCAGTGTTTAAGCTCTTAATAAAGTGTAGGAGGCAGAAGAACCATTTAATACTTTGGTGAGGCAGAGGGGAGACAGTAGGTTGTGGGTGTAACCTGAAGTTGGAAGTGAGAGGGCAGGGGGAGAAAAGATGCCACTTCTCCAGCAGATGGGAGGAGTCTGAGGGAAGAGACATGGATCTTAGGTAAATCATCAGGTCCAGGGGCAACTTGAATCCCTTCCACCTCTAGATCATGGTGTTCTTGCTCTAGACTGGTCACCCCGGTCCATGCAAAACTGGGTGACATTGCAAGTGCAGATGGAGACTCTGAGATTCAGAGGGTGAGATGGTGTGTCCATGTCCATTAATCAGACAGTGGCGGAAGCTGGACACCTACTTGGTCTCCTGGGTCCAGCTGTTGCCCAAAATGCCTCTGCTGAATGTCAGAGAAAGGGATGATTTGTTGATAGAGATCAGGGCTTCTTCCTGGCATACCTTAGGGCTGAAATGCATGAGTTTCTTAAGTGTCCCATTTTCTTTTGCAAGGCCCCAAAATAAAGATCACCGGGAAAGAGGAAGCGGCCAGGTTCATCCAGGCGTGGTGGCGGGGCACCCTTGTACGCCGTACGCTGTTGCATGCAGCACTCAGAGCATGTATCATTCAGCGCTGGTGGAAGCAGGTGCTGGTGAAGCTGCTGGAAAGGAAGAGGCAACTGGCCCTAGATTTCTATGTGCGGCAAGAATGGGCAGTGGTCAAGCTGCAATCCTGGGTCCGCATGTGGCGTGTACGCCTTCGTTACTGCCGTTTGCTCCACGCTGCCCGCATCATCCAAGTCTACTGGCGCTGGCATAACTGCCGTTCCCGTGGCTTTATTCAGGGCCATTACGTCTTCAAAGAAAGCCAACTGAATCTTCAGCTTGAAATCTCTTTAGGCGCACAGGCTTGTAGAGTGCAACAGTGCATACCCCTTCCAATAAAGGAATGATCAGGTCTGCTCTATCTGTGTCCCGGCTTTCTTTGTCATATTTCAAAGAGGTCACTGAGCTCATGATAGCATCTCATAAATCAGTTCTCAGGAAATGGCAAGGTTTGTCTGGGGTCTAGCGTGGAGAAAGATTGTAAAAGCCCAGTGCTGGATGAAGAGGACCTTTAAACAGATTGATTAGCAATGTCTGCCATGGGAGAGTTGGGGCTTCAGGGCCGCCAACTTGACCAGCTCCAGGGAGATTCTTTTATGGTGCAGTCCATGTAAATGGCGCCCTCTGTAGTTGTGCAACAGAGAGGACTGCGTCATTTTTTAAAAATTGTGGTAAGATATACATAGCATAAAGTTAATCGTTTCAACAATGTTTAAGTCAAGAGCTCAGTGGCATTAAGTATATTCATGTTGTTGTGCAACTATCACCACCGTCCATCTCCAGGACTTTCGTGCAAAATTAAACTCTATACCAATTAAACAATTATTCTCCATTCTCCCTTTCCCCCAGTCCCAGGCAACCACCATTCTACTTTCTGTCCCCATGAATCTGATCACTGTAAAAACCTAATTAGAGTGGAACGATGCAATATTGTTGTTGTTGCTGATATTATCAGTGATGGGCATTTTTCATTCAGCATGTCTACAGGGTTCACCCATGTTGTAGCATGTGTTAGAATTTCCTTCTTTTCTCAGGCTTACTAACATTCCACAGTATGTATATACCATTTTGTTTATCCACTCATCCATGGATGGATATTTTGGTTGCTTCCACCTTTTGGCTATTGTGAATAATACTGCTGTGAAAAAATGGGTGTACAAGGACCTCTGAGATTCTGCTTTTGATTTTTTTAGATACATACCCAAAAGTAGAATGGCTGGATCATACAGTAATTTTATTTTAAATTTTTGAGCAATTGCTGTGCTCCATGTGCACCTATACCATTTTACATTCCCATCAGCAGTGCACAAGGGTTCTAATTTCCCCACATCCTTGCCAACACTTGTTAATCTTTTTCTTTCTTTCCTTTTTTTTTTTTTTTGATAGTAGCCATCCTATGGATGTAGGGTAGTAGCTCATTGTTTTACTTTGCATTTCCCTAATTAGTAATGTTGAATATCTTTTCATATGCTTATTGGTCATTTGTACATCTTCTTTGTAGAAATATTTATTAAATCCTTTGTCCATTTTTGAATCAGTTTTTTTGCTTGTGGTTGTTGTTTATAGGTGTTCTTTATATATTCTGGATTTTAATACCTGATCAGATATATGATTTGCAAAGATTTAATCCTTTTTTTTTAAAAGATTTTATTTACTTATTTGAGAGAGAGAGAGAAAGTGAGAGAGAGCATGAGAGGAGAGAAGGTCAGAGGGAGAAGCAGACTCCCCACTGAGCAGGGAGCCTGAAGTGGGACTCGATCCCAGAACTCCGGATCATGACCTGAGCCGAAGGCAGTTGCTTAATCAACTGAGCCACCTAGGCGCCCTGATCCTATTTCCAAAAAATTTTTATTTATTTATCCCAGGACCCTGGGATCATGACCTGAGCCAAAGAAAGCCATTAACAGACATTGAGACACCCTAGACTAATAATTTTTTAAAATGCATTAGTCTGTTATATCATGTAGAAAGCAAAAAAGTGGAGTTACAAACCAAAGTTATAGTAAGTTTTAAAACTAAAATATTATTTATTTATTTTAAAAATTCTGGTAGAGTTAACAGTGTTACACTAGTTTCAGGTGTACAATATAGTGATTCAACAAATCTATACATTACTCAACACTTATCATGGTAAATATACTCTCAATCCCCTTCATCTATCTCACCCATCTCCCTTGAGTCCCCCTCTGGTAACCATCAATCTATTCTCTATATTTAAGAGTCTGTTTTTTGGTTTGTCTCTGTTTTTTCTTAGTTCATTTGTTTTGTTCCTTAAATTCCACCTGAGGGAAATCATTCGGTATTTGTCTTTCTCTGACTCATTTCACTTTGCATTATACTCTCTAGATCCATCCATGTTGTTACAAATGGCAAGACTTCATGCTTTTTATGGCTAAATAATATTCATTGTGTATATATACCACTTCTTCTTTATCCATTCATCTGTCTATGGACACTTGGACTACTTCCATAATTTGGTTATAATAACCAATGCTGTGGGGCACCTGGGTGGCTCAGTGGGTTAAAGCCTCTGCCTTTGGCTCAGGTCATGATTTCAGGGTCCTGGGATCGAGCCCAGGAGCTCTCTGCTCTCTGCTCAGCCGGGAGCCTGCTACCCCTCTCTCTCTCTGTCTGCCTCTCTGCCTACTTGTGATCTCTCTCTGTCAAATAAATAAATAAAATCTTTTTTAAAAAATGCTGCAATAAACATAGTGGTGCATATAGCCTTTAGAATCAGTGTTTTTTTTATCCTTTTTTCCCCTCCAGTTTTTCGCTGGGCAAAAATCCAGTAGTGTAATTGCTGGATCATAAGGCAGTTCTAGTTTTAAATTTTTGAGGAACTTCCATACTGTTTTCCACAGTGGCTGCACCAGTTTGCAGTCTCACCAACAGGGCATGAGAGTTCCTTTTTCTCCACATCCTTGCCAACGCTTGTTGTTTCTGGTTTTTTATTTTAGTCTTTCTGACAGGTGTGAGGTGATATCTCATTGTGGTTTTGATTTGCATTTCCCTGGTGAGTGATGTTGAGCATCTCTTCATGTGTCTCTTGGCCATCCTAATGTCTTCTTTGGAGAAACGTCTGTTCATGTCTTCTGCCCATTTTTAATCAGATTATTTGGTTTTGGGGTGTTGAGAAAAATAATAATTTGAATTAAAAATAATTATTTAAAATAATAGCTTTAAAAATTGTCAACGTATTTTCCTTTATCAGATATTTTTATTTCTTTATATGGCTGAGTTACATCTAATGTCCTTTCATTTCTTTGTGTGTGTGTATGTGTGTGTGTGTTTATTTCTTTTTTTGTATTTTTTTTTCTTTCATTTCAAATCACCCTTTAGCATTATCAGGGCAGGTCTAGTGGTAACAAATTCCCTCAGCATTTTTTTTTTTAATTTGCAAATGTCTTAATTTTTCCTTTATTTATTTATTTAGGATTTTATTTATTTATTTGACAGAGAGATCACAAGTAGGTAGAGAGGCAGGCAGGGCAGGAGAGGAAGCAGGCTCCCTGATGAGCAGAGAGCCCAATGCGGGGCTCAATCCCAGGACCCTGAGATCATGACCTGTGCCAAAGGCAGAGGCTTTAACCTACTGAGCCACCCAGGCGCCCCCCTTTATTTTCGAAGGACAGTTTAGTTGGATATTGGATTCTTGGTTGACAGTTTTTTTCCTTCTATACTTTGAATATACCAAACAATTGCCTTGGCCTTCAAGGTTTCCAATGAGAGATCTGCTGACAACTTATAGGCAATCCCTAATATGTAATGAGTTGCTTCTCTCATGATGCCTTCAAGATTCTCTCTGTCTTTGTCTCTTGGAAGTTTGATCACAGTGTGCCTTGGGTTAGATCTCTGAGTTTATCCTGTCTTGGGTTCACTGTGCTTTTTGGGTGTTTATATTCATCTATTTCATCAAATTTGGGAGGTTATTAGCCATTATTTCTTCAGTAATTTCTCTACTTTTCTCATTCACTCTTCCTTCTGGGACTTCCACAATGCATATTAGATGGTTTGGTGGTCTTTCACAGGTATTTAGGCTGCGTCAACTTTTTTTTTTTTTTTAATTTTATTTATTTATTTGAGAGAGAGAGAATGAGAGAGAGCATAAGAGGGGAGAGGGGAGGGGGCAGAGGGAGAAGCAGACTCCCTGCTTAGCAGGGAATCCAATGTGGGACTCAATCCTGGGACTCCAGGATCATGACCTGAACTGAAGGCAGTTGCTTAACTAACTGAGCCACTCAGGTGCCCCTAGGCTCTGTTAATTTTTATTCAATCTTTCTTTCTGTTCCTCAGACTCAATAATTTCAATTGTCCTATCTTTAAGTTGCTGATTCTTCTGCCTGCTCAGATCTGCTTTAATCCCTCTAGTGAAATTTTATTTCAGTTATTGTACTTTTTTTTTAAAATGACAAAAATTTTTAATTCATTCTTTTTTTCCCAAATATGTTTATTTTATTTTTTATGTTTATTTTATTTTTTTATTGTACTTCTCAATCCTAGAATTGCTTCCCCCCCAGAACTGCTCTTTAAAAATGTTTTCTATCTTTTGATATTTCCATTTTGTTCTTACTCAATTTTCTTGACTTTGTCCATGTTTTCTTTTAACTCTCTGAGCAGCTTTCCCCCCCTTATTTTTAAAAAGATTTTATTTGTCAGAGACAGCACAAGCAGGGGAGTGGCAGGCAGAGGGGGAAGTAGGCTCCCCACTGAGCAAGGAGCCTGATGCAGGACTTGCTCCCAGGACTCTGAGATCACAACCTGAGCCAAAGGCAGACACTTAACCAACTGAGCCACCTAGGTATCCCCTCTCTGAGCACCTTTTAGACAGTTGTTTTAAAGTCTAATTCTAGCAAGCCTGTCATCTTGCCTTTTTTTTTTCTTTTTTCTTTTTTTTTAAAGATTTATTTACTTATTTATTTGACACAGAGAGAGAGATCACAACTAGGTAGAGAGGCAGGCAGAGAGAGACGGGGAAACAGGCTCCCTGCTGGGCAGAGAGCCCGATGTGGGGCTCGATCCCAGGACCCCGAGATCATGACCTGAGCCGAAGGCAGAGGCTTTAACCCACTGAGCCACCCAGGCGCCCCTCATCTTGCCTTTCTCAGGGAGTTTCTGTTGATTTTTTTCCTTTGGTTTATTTTTTGTTTGTTTTAAGTAAGCTTCATGGTGGGGAGACCAATGTAGGGCTTGAACTCACAACCCTGAGATCAAGACCTGAGCTGAGATCAAAAGTTGGACACTGAACTGACTGAGCCACCAGGAACCCCTAATTTTTTCCCTTTGAATAGGCCACAGTTTCCCATTTCTTTGTATGCCTTGTAATTTTTGTTGTTGTTGTCGAATACTAGACATTTGAATCTTATAATGTGGTAATTCTTGTGCAGTGGAATGAGCCACCCAGGTGCCCCTAGAACAAATCTTAACAGAAGTGAAGGGAGAATCAGATAGCAATACAATAAAAGCAGAGGACTTCAAACCCTGCTTTCAACAACAGATAGATCATCTAGACAGAAACCCAATAGGGAAATAATGGATTTGAATAATACTATACACTAAATGGACTTAACAGATATATCCACAACATTCCATCCAATGACACCAGAAAAACATTCTTCTCAAGCACACATGGGACATTCTCCAGAATAGATCACATGTTAGGTCTCAAAAAGTCTTGGAAGATTTAAGAAGATGGAAGTCATACCAAGTATCTTTTCTGACCACAATGGCATGAAGCTAGAAATCAATAAAAAGAAAAAATTGCAAATTACACAAATATTGGAAATTAAACAACATGCTCCTGAACAATCAATGGGTCAAAGAAATAAAAATGGAAATCAAAGTATCTTGAGACAAATAAAAGTGAAAATACAACATACTAAAATTTATGGGATGCAGCAAAAGCTGTTCTAAGAGGGAACTTTATAGTGGAAATATCCACATTAAGAAAAAAAGAAAGATCTCAAATAAACAACCCAACTTTATACCTTAAGGAACTAGAAAAAGAAGAACAAAGGCCAAAGTGAGAAAAAAATGTTAGAGCAGAAATAAATGAAATAGAGAACAGTATGATGATAGAAAAAAATCAATTAACCCAGAGTTATCTTTTTAAAGATAAACAATTGTGACACACCTTTAGCTAGGCTAACCAAGAAAAAGAGAGGATTCAAATAAATAAAATTATAAAAGAGTGTATATTACAACTGATACCAGAGAAAACCAGAGGATTGTAAGAGATTACTATAAACAGCTATACACAAAGTAATTGGATAACCTAGAAGAAGTAGGTAAGTTCCTAGAAACATACAACCTCTATGACTGAATCATGATGAAATAGAAAATCTCAACAGATCAATAATGAGTGAGATTGAAACAGTAATTTAAAAAAAATCTCCCCAAAAAGAAAAGCCAAAACCATATACTTGATGAAACCATATACCTGATGGGTGAATTCTACCAACCATTTAAAGACAATTCTTCTCAAATATTTCCAATCATTGCCAATATCAATGTCAAGTAGTTTTTTTATCCTGTGCTTCCTTCTTGAAGTTTACAGTTTCAGGTCTTATGTTTAGGTCTTTAAAGCATTTTGAGTTTATTTTTGTATATGGTGTAAGATGAAAGTACAATTTCATTTTTTTGGATGTGGATATCCAGTATTCCCATCATTTATTGAAGAGACCATTCTTTTTTTTTTTTTATTATTTTTTACTTTTTTTCAGTGTTACAAGATTTATTGTTTTGCACTACACCCAGTGCTCCATGCAGTACGTGCCCTCCTCAATACCCACCACCAGGCTCGCCTACCCCCCCCCTCCAAAACCCTCAGTTTGTTGCTCATAGTCCACAGTGAAGAGACCATTCTTTACCTATTGTGTATTCCTGGCTCGCTTGTCAAACATTAGCCATACATGTGTGGGTTTATTACTGGGCTTTTTATTCTGTCCCATCAGTCTATGTGTCTGTTTTTATGTCAGTACCATATTTTTCTGGGTACTACTGTTTTATAATATGAGTTGAGACCAGGAAGTGTGATGCCTCCATTTTTGTTCTTTTTTTTTTTCCCTCAAGATTACACTGGCTATTCAGGATTGTTTGTGGCTAGATACAAATTTTAGAATTGTTTTTTCTATTTCTGTGAAAAATGCCATTGGAATTATAATAGGGATTGCATTGACTCTATAGATCACTTTGTGTAGTGTGGACATTTTAACAATATTAACTCTTCTTAACCATGAACATGGCATATGTTTCCATTTATGTCTCTTCTTCAGTTTCTTTCATCAGGAAGGTAAATCAGGCCTGGTTCCACCAGCAGGTGATAAATTAGTGGGTTCCGCTGCTACTACTTCTGAGGACAACTTGGGCACTGCTGCCGACTAATGTGGGTTGTGGAGAGGGTAGAGAAGCCTGGGTTCCACTGCTATGGGTAGATCATGCCTGCTGCTCCCAGTGGGTATAGAGCATGAGACAGATTGACCCATATGGGTACCAGCGTCACTACTGCAGTCAGTTTAGCCTGTCATTGCCTTTAGGTATGGGTCTCCCTGCATGGTTTCTTCTGGGCTACCCTTCCTTTGGCCATAGACAGCAGGCTTTTCTTGTTTTTGTTTTGTTTTCCCTATACCTGTTAGTGGTTCTGGATTGCAGATATTTCTGGTTTCCAGTCTGAGACATATGGTAGACAAAAAGATAACCGAGGGAATTCATCATGGTGTTTATTTTAAAATCTTGAGATTTCTAGCTTATCCCAACTTTCTTCTTTTGACATTTCAGAGTCCTTTTATGATTGTCTATTGAATTATTTTCAGACTATTTAGCTTGTATTTAGAGGGGAGGAGAAGGGAAAAGGGAGTTGACAACATCTTGTGCCAGAATGGGAAGCTTCTACATCTGGGTTTTTAACCAAATAAAGTGTAAAATTTAGATTCACACAACAAAGTACACAAGTATACAAAGCAGATTCATTTGTAATCACCAAAACCTGCAAACAACTCCAAGATCCTTCAACTGCCAACCAAGAATACTATACCTAGCAATGATGTCCTTTTAAATCCATACAGTGGATTGCTACTCAGCAATAAAAAAATGAATACTTACGACACCATAGAGCATTCTCAAATGCATTACGCTTAGTGAAAGAAACCAGTTTCAGAAGGCAACAAACTATTATTCATTATATATGAAATTCTGGAAAAGGTAAAATAATAGAGACAGAGTACAGATCAGAGGTTGCTAGGGTCTGGTGGTAGAGTAGTGGTTGACTACAATGGGGCAAAGGGGGATTATGCTTTTGAAGCTCAGTTATTGGCTCGATGGTATTAAGGTAATAATTATAAATTATTAATTACAATTTTAATTTATTAAATTATTACTAATTATTAATTAATAATTAAAGTATTAGTGTGAATGTTGAAAGAAGTAATAGTGAGGTTATATTTTTTACAAAGTTCTCATTTATTAAATATATTAAAGTATTTA
>CM053603.1:14947858-14969408 GCA_028646535.1 Procyon lotor | reverse complement strand
TTCCAGCTCTGGGTAGGGCAATCGTTCATCCTGATTGGCCTGGGACATTCTGGTTTATGCTTACTGTTCTTGAGGAATCACTCATAGCCCAATCTTTCCCTCACAATTGGAACCTGGTTCATGGGACAGATTCTAGGATCATGCCATGCTACGGGGCACAGAGAAGACAACCCAACACTCCTTGCAAATAGGAGTCACCTTCAACCTGAGGGCCTCCATTGACCTACCTTTGGTGGAGGGGGTGGGGGTGGAGGTGGAGGTGGTGGCGGTGGCCGTGGAGGCTCTTTGTTTTTCTTTTCCTTCTTTGCCTCCTTCTCTCTCAGGACTTTGGTTTCCTCAATTTCTTCTATCACAATTTCACAAAACTGGCCATCCTTCTGTAATCAGAGTTTAAAGAGGAAAGGTATGGGTAGATGTTCTCTGTACAACTTCATGCCAAGTCCAGCACATACTCAACTTCCTGCCTGGCCCAGAGTCACTAGATGTAGACCTCGAATCCTGAATTAACTGTGGAAATCAACCTTCCCCTGCCTGCAGCAACTTTGGGTGGCTCTCTCTTACACAAAACCGAATGCCCATGACTTGGATATAGATGGTTCAAAGCCCCTCAGGTCTGTAGTCCCCTAAGTTCTCCATGATTAGGAGCCTGATGGTTCCATTGCTCCCAGGTCTGTACTCTCCCCACCGCAGCCTGGCAGGAAGAGGAGAGGAAGGGACAGGGATGTGATGTCATAACGGCACCTGTGACTCGGGCTCCAGGATGGTTCCAGACAGTTGAGTTCTTTCTGGTGAAAATATGGAAGTCCTTGTCCACTCTTTCCAACCACAAGTGCCCAAAATTTGGCAAAAAAAAGCAGCACGCAGAAAATACCACACATGGACACAAAAGTTTATAGAGACAGTCATTTCAGGCTGGTGGAGAAAAACACAAATTTGAGACAATTTAAACATTCATTAAGAGAGAATTCAACTAGATGCATTTCCTTTCAGTCAAACAATGGAACCAAATAATGATTAGAAAGAATGAGCTGGCAGCAGATCTTAAATAAGCAGTTCACTAGAGATTTATGAATGGCTAGGAAGCACATGGAAAGTTCCCCAACATCATCAGTCATGAGGAAAAGGAAAATCAGAACCCTCCCGCCGAACACCTTAGAGAATGGCTAACGTAAAAAATACTGACAATGCCAAATCTTGGCAAAGACAACAGCTGAATCTCTTATAACATTGCTGGCGGGAAGGTAAGGAACAGTTTCCACTGAAGTTCAGCATCTATCCACCCTAGAACTCAGCGGGTCTGCACCCAGGTACTTACAGGAGAAAGGAAAACACGTGTCTGCAAAAGAGTTGTGCATCCCTGTTCATAGCTGGAAACAATTCAAATGTGCACCAACAGGTGACTAGGCAAAGAAACTGTGGTATATTCATTCAATGAAATAATAAAAAGTAATAAAAAGGGACAAACAACTGACACCCACAATAACACAGGTGAACCTAGAAAACATTATGCTAAATGAAAAAAGCCAGACATCAAAGAGCATTTGCAAGATGATTCCACTTATAAAAAGTTAGAAAACAGGCAAAAATAAAACTATAGGTAAAGCTAATTCCAAATAGAGTTTACACTCTAAGGTATAAGAGGTTTTGCCAGCAAACAGCACAAAGAAAGAGAAATTTGCTACATCTTGTTTTGGGTGGTGGTGCGCTGGGAATACACAATCATGAAAACTCATCAAACACCATCAAGAAGCACTAGAGAAAGCCACAATGAGGGGGTATGGGGAGAGGAAGAGGCCATTTAAGGTTGGAGGGCGTTAGTGTGAAGGTAATGGGATGAGGGGGATGGGGAAGACAGTAGTTGGCTGGGCGGGAAGAGATTGGGACACGTGGAAGAGGGAAGGCAGGGAAGCATCTGTTTGGAGACGTAGGTGTTGGACCATCCCAAATGCCAAGCTTGTGTCTCTGGATCTCTTTCTTAGTCTAGATCCTGGCCCAGAAGTTGTGGGTTGTTTTTTTTTTGTTTTTTTTTTTACTATATTGTTACTTTTCAATTCATTCAAGCAGAAATTTATATTTTTTAAAGATTTTATTTATTTATTTATTTATTTATTTGAGGGAGAGCGTCTTGGTTCTTTCCAGTTTGGCAATTGTGGCCATTGCTGCTATGAACATTGGGGTACATGTGGCCCTTCTTTGTAATGCATCTGCTTCTTTGAGGTAAATACCCAGTAGTGCGATGGCAGGGTCATAGGGTAGGTCTATTTTCAACTTCGTGAGGAATCTCCACACTGTTTTCCAAAGTGGCTGTACCAGCTTGCAATCCCACCAACAGTTGTAATAGGGTGCCCCTTTCTCCACACACTCTCCAACATTTGTTGTTTACTGTCCTGTTGATTTTGCCAATTCTAACTGGTGTAAGGTGGTATTTATTTGAGGGAGAGACAGAGAGCACAAGCAAGGGGGAGGGGTGGAGGGAGAGGGAAGAGAAGACTCCCCGCCGAGCAGGGAGCCTGATGTGGGGCTCGATCTCAGGACCCTGGGATCATGATCTGAGCCAAAGGCAGATGCTTAACCAACTGAGCCACCCAATGCCCATTCAAGTAGAAATTAAAAAAAAAAAAATTGATCAGCTTTTCCACTTCTTCTCAGCAAAAGGATTAATCCTAATGACTCAGCGCGCCATTACCTGAAGTGGAAGTCTCTCTGGATTATATGCGCCTTTTTTCAAATTGAAGCACAGTTAACACACTGGTTACATTATTTTCAGGTGCACAACACAATGACTGGACACGTTTAACCCCTGCTCTATGTTTATCCACTGCCTTACTTTCAACTTTTCATCAGGTTTTGTTAGCAAAATACAGGTGTCTTCCGTCCCCCCCAGCATTGTTATATTTATCCAAATTCAGAAATCAAAATTTGATTCTTGTACCGCTAAGGTAAATAGAGCACATACAATCATAGGCAAAGCATATGTAGCAGTGAAGAGCAAACTGCCCCGCCTCTGGAAACCTTCTAGAATAACAGTCACCCTGAAGGAATTCTGAAGACCGTAGAGCCACTAACGAAGGAAAGTGTTAAAGCCACCCTTCCTCCCCAAGGACGGATGCAGAGCTGGGCTCCAGGTCACTCCTGTCCAGCTCAGCCCGCCGGCCATCTCCGAACTGTCCTGACCACAACAGCTTCTTGTGCTTTCACGCCCCCCTCCCTCCAGACAGTGCTGGGAAGCTTGGTTTCTCTGTGTGTGTGTGTGTGTGTGTGTGTGTGTGTGTGCAGGAAAGGTGACAGCACCACGAGGCATGAGGGTACACGGCTTCCCCGGGAAAGCGACACTACCCGTGGGGGTGGGGGTGGAGGGATGGTACCAGCTTGCGGAGAATACCCTTTGGGTAACACCCATTTCTCTCTCTCTCTTTTAAACAGTATTAAATTCAATATGCAGGCTAACTGAACATAATAAAAAATAAACAGAATTAAATTCAGACACATGCAGGACCACAAAAATAGTAATCCATTATGTTTTATTATGAGCACATCTTGGATTCCTACCCTGCCCTGCTACCAAGGGTATTACCGTTTTGGAAA
Source organism: Procyon lotor (assembly GCA_028646535.1). Taxonomy (NCBI): domain Eukaryota; kingdom Metazoa; phylum Chordata; class Mammalia; order Carnivora; family Procyonidae; genus Procyon; species Procyon lotor. The sequence continues at coordinate 14,965,823 of CM053603.1, read as the reverse complement.
CATCTAAACAACAGACCTATTAATCAAAATAATTCTGCAGAATCTTTCAAAAATGACCAGAGAAGAATATGAAATGGTGTTCCCGGGTTCCAGGGTACAGAATCTCTGTATCCTCCTGGAATTCTAGAAATCTCCAGTGCAGCCATAGGCTGAGGGAATCGATGCAGAATGTTTAGGTTTCCCACGTATCTCAGGCAGCTTTCAGCCTTTGTGAAAGAACTGCTTTCACCTCACAGAAGAGACCCAATGCAGAGTCAATATTTTGAGGGGGAAAGTTCAGGGCAGGACACAGAGGCACTGAGTGGTCAGTGAGCCCCAGGGACAGCAGCCTCTGGAAAGGGAAGCAGCAGGGCAGGGATGCTGCCGCCCCCTGATGAGCCTTCCTCGGATGCCCATGGTCAGTGCGATCCTGGTCCCCCAGGGCTAGGAGGTCATGCAGAAAAGAATCTCACTGTGATCTTTCATCTGGGTCCCCGCTGCCTCGGCTGAAGGTCGATTCATCTGCTCCTTGTCAGCTCAAAGCACCCACGGGTGACCTGCCATTGCCTGGCCTCCTCGCTTCCCGTCAGCTCCTCACAGAGGAATATGCCCGTGGCTTGGTCCTCCTGGAGGACTCTCTCCACATCTTTGTACACTTTTGTGTATTTATACTTAACAATGAGTTCTCATGCGGTGGTGAACCTCTGCCTCCCGCTGAGATGGTATGTTGGTTGAGTCAAGGCTTTGCAGAGTTGGAGGGACGGGGTGCATTTCAGAGTCTTCTGCTTCAGGAGATGCTCCCTCCAGAAGCAAGACAAGCTGTCCTGGGAGGAGCTCTTCAAACCCTCCAGTCTCCCTTTGTTTCTGTTCTCAGGGTCTCCAGTCACTCATATTAATTTCTCAGCCATGTGAGCCTGGTGCTCCCTCTGCAGTAGCTCACCCCAGAAGGGGAGGGTGGGAGCGGCCTGGCTGGCAGGAAAGCAGGAGGAGTGCAGGGGGGCGGCCCCGTAACACCTAAGGCACAGCTTGGGAGGTGGGCAGCAGGGGCAACAAAATACAGGTGTATTTTTTATTTTTTACTAGATGAATGCAACAGGCTCACATTTATCATATGATTTCTTTTTTTTTTTTTTTAAGATTTTTTTATTTATTTGACAGAAACACAGCGAGAGAGGGAACACAAGCAGAGAGAATGGTAGTGGGAGAAGCAGGCTTCCCGAGGAGCAGGGAGCCCGATGCAGGGTTGGATCCCAGGACCCCTGTATCATGACCCGAGCCGAAGGCAGATGCTTAACCACTGAGCCACCCATGATTTCTTTAATTTAATTTCATTTTTTCAGTACCATATCCAGTGCTCCATGCAATATGTGCCCTCCTCAATACCCACCACCAGGCTCACCTGTCCCCTCCCCTCCCCTCCAAAACCCTCAATTTGTTTCTAAGAGTCCAGTCTCTCATGCTTCATGTCCCCCTCCGATTTACCCCAGTTCACTTTTCCTTTCCTTCTCCTAATGTTCTCCATGTTATTCCTTATGCTCCACAAGCAAGTGAAACCATATGATAATTGACTTTCTCTGCTTGACTTATTTCACTCAGCATAATCTCCTCCAGTCCTGTCCATGTTGATACAAAACTTGGGTATTCATTCTTTCTGATGGCTGTGTAATATCCCACTGTATATACGGACCATATTTTCTTTATCCATTTGTCTGCTGAAGGGCACCTTGGCTCTTTCCATAGTTTGGCGATTGTGGACATTGCTATTAACATTGGGGTACAGATGGCCCTTCTTTTCACTATCTCTGTATCTTTGGGATAAATACCAAGTAGTGCAATTGTCGGGTCATAGGGTAGCTCTATTTTTAATTTCTTGAGGAATCTCCACACTGTTTTCCAAAGTGTCTGCACCAACTTGCATTCCCACCAACAGTGGAAGAGGGTTCGGCTCCCCTTTCTCCACATCCTCTCCAACACATGTTGTTTCCTGTTCTGTTGATTTTGGCCATTCTAACTGGTGTGAGGTGGTATCTCAATGATTTCTAATATGACCGGAGTCACCGTGCTACTGTTTGATGGCTTCCATGTCTGGTTTTCCCAGGAACTGAGCAGCAGAAGAGAGGAATGCTTTGGGTCGCAGCCCCTGGCGACAGCCACTGCTCTTTAGCTCCTGGCCTGGCCTTCCCAGCTGGCTTCTCTTTTGTCCCACCCTGACTGGAGGAGATGCCTGGATAGAAGATGCGGAAGAATAAAGCCCAATGCCTATATTCCCTGGGGACAGGCATGAGACCAGGTTCCCTGTCCCTACGGGCATCCCAGTGAGCCTGAATGAACCCTAGGGTCTATTTTAGTGAGGAGATTTTACAGCCCTGTCATGAGAAGCAGGGGCCTCGGGTGGCTCTCCTGATGCCTCCATTTCAGGCTCCAGCCTACAGAATTGCAAGAGAACACATTTCTATTGTTTTAAGCTCCCACATTTGTGGTAATTTGTTCCAACAGCCACATAAACTAATACACCCCCTAACTTGTAAATAAGGCAGTGAAGTCTCTTTTTTGCTTAAGCCAAGTCAGTTTTCTACCATCTGCAACTACAAGAGTCCTAATTCAGACAGGAGTTTAAGAAAGAGAGAGGCAAAGGAATAGAGTGGTATCTAAGCATAACAGAGAAGAGAAGAGGGGAAGCTGAAGCTGGGGGAAGGGGATGAGGAGCTCTACCAGTGCGGCAGGATAAGCCAAATTCCAATACCTAACAGAGCAACACTGGGGCTTGTTTTATGCAAAGACATAAAAATCTTGGCCACATACTAAGAAAGAATCAAGGTATTATGAGGTTGGGGGCAGGGGCTAGAAAAAGCAGAAGCTGCCTGAGGAGAACAAAAAAGGAGGGGAGTGGGCCCTTCTCATATCCACGAAATTGCCAAATGTGCAGACACCCTCTACTGGTACAGGCAAGGGCAGATCCAGCCACGAGGGATGCCCAGCCATGAGGGCAGATGTCTACACATCCTACCGGTAGCACGTGTCAACACATTGATGTCAACACATTGGGAGGATGTTTAGCTATGGTGGGGATGCCTAGCCATGGGTGGGAACATTTAGCCATAATGAGGATGTCCAGTCAAGGGTGGGGTGTCCAGTCATGGAAAGAGGTCCTGCCATGGGTCCACTCTCAGTTGTGATTAGGGATGTTTAACCAATAAAGATATCTCTCAGAAGTTCGGCTGAGCTGCAGAGAGTTGAGAGCTGGTAGGTATTAGAGTAGATGTCCTGACTGTGACCTTGAGGCCCTGAGGGGAAAAGGAGAACGAGAGAGTACTTAAGGCCACTTGAACCTGAGATGGGTGCTCTGGCTGGTCTTTGAGGCTTCATGGGGGTTTTTTGGCCTGTGTGGGTCCTGCTCTCCCACAAGGCTAATAACTGGGTACCTGGCAGACAGGCTGGACACAGGGGACTCAGCCATAGTGAGGGAGTTTACTATCACCCCAATTCCACTATCCTCGTCAAAGATGATTGCTAAATTTTTATAGTGTTTATTTCTCTAATCTTCTCCTTTTAAAAAATAATGCCTCTAGGGGCACCTGGGTGGCTCAGTCATTAAGTGTCTGCCATCGGCTCAGGTCATGATCCCAGGGTCCTGGGAACAAACCCCGTGTCAGGCTCCTGGTTCCATGGAGAGCCTGCTTCTCCCTCTCCCTCTGCTTGCTGCTCTACTTGTGCTCTCTCTGTGTCTCTGTCAAATAGATAGATAGATAGATAGATAGATAGATAGATAGATAGATAGATAGATAGATAGATAAAATCTTTAAAAAAAATAATGCCTTTATAACATGTACCTAGAATATGTACCTAGATAGAGACCATATTGTACAGCTAAACTTGTTTCACTTACACCTTCCATGTCAGTCCACAGAAAACAAACTCATTCTTTGTGGTTTTGTTAAGTGTTTCTTAATCAAGTCTGATGAGTTTTCACAATTCCGTATTCCCTGGTAACCACCACCCAAAACAAGACACAGCAAATTTCTCTCTTTGTGCTGTTTGCAGATAATACCACTTACACTCCCACCCAGATGTAAACTCTTCTGAATTATTTTACCTATAGTTTGGTTTTTCCTGTTTTTTTTAAGTGGAATCATCCTGTAAGTACGATTTCATGTCTCTCTTCTTTCATGTCTGGCTTCTTCAGTTTAGCGTAACATTTTTGAGATTCACCTATGTTGTTGCTGGTGTCAGTAGTTTACTCATTTTTGTGTTAAATTTTCTATGTCCTGTGAATGTGACCTCATGTACATAGACTCATATGGTATCTTTCTTTCTGTGATTGGCTTATTTCACTCAGCATCATGTTCTCAAGGCTTATCCACGCTATAGAGTGTCCCAGAATTTCTTTCCTTTTATTTTATTTTTTAAATTTCTTTCCTTTTAAAGGCTGAATAATGTTTTATTGTGTATATATACCACATTATCTTTATCTCTTTATCCATACATCGGTCAATGGCCCCTTGGGTTGCTTCCACCTTTTAGCTGTCATGAACAATGCTGCTATAAACACGGGTGTACAAACATCTCATTGAGACCTGTTTTCAATCCTTTGAGGTATATACCCAGAAGTAGGATTGCTGGATGTTATTTTTAATTAGTTTAATTTGTTTGCTCTATTTTTCATTTTTTGAGGGTCCACCACACTGTTTTCTATGGTTGGTACACCATTCTACATTCCCATCAGCAATGCATGAAGGTTCTGATTTCTCCACATTCTCACATGTGGAGAAATTTGTTACTTGTTCTCACATAACAAATAACATGTTATTTGTTGTTGTTTTTTTCTTAAATAGTATCCATTCTAATGAGCGTGCAGTGTGTTTCGCTGTAGTTTTGATTTGCACTTTCCCCATGACCAGTGATGCTGAGCTAAATCTTTACATGGACTGATCGGCTACCTATATGTCTTCTTTGGAGAAATGCTTATTCAGGTCCTTCACTCATTTTTAAATTGGGTTGTTTCTTGTTGAATTTTAGGAGTTCTCTATATATTCTAGATATTAATCTCTTACCAGATACATGATTTCAAATATTTTCTCCCATTCCGTGGGGTGCCTTTTTACTCTGATGATCACATCTTTTGATGCACAAAACTATAGTTGAATTGGTCTATTTTTTCTTTTGTTTCCTGTGCCTTTAGTGCCATTTCTTGGATATGGCCAAGCCCAAGGTACAGCTTTTGCCCTATGTTTTCTACTGAGAGTTTAAGAGAGTTTTATGTCTTACATTTAGATGTTTGATCCACTTTGAATTAATTTTTTATATGGTGTTCAATAATGGTCCAAATTCCTTCTTTTGCATATAGAGAACCAGTTTTCCCAGCACCATTTTTTTTTTTTAAAGCACTGTCCTTTCCCTATTGCGTAGTCTTGGGATCCTTGTCAAAAATCATTTGACCATACATGTGAGGACCGTTATGTGTGGGCTCTCTGTTCTATTCCATTGGTCTGTCTTTATGCCAGTACCACAGTGCTTTGATTACTTTAACATTGTAGTAACTTTAAAGGAAAAATTTTTGTAGTGATTTTTGAAATCAGGAATCAGGGATGTATGAGTCCTTCAGCTTTGTTCATTTTCAAAACTGTCTTGGCTGTTCAGAGTTCTTTGAGATCCCACATGAATTTTATGTTTTTATTTATTTTTCAAACAGAAAGACTCACATATTTGTTACTGAACGAACCTATCAGTGAATACGCATCGTAACAGAGAAAAATCATTTCCCTAATAAAGTACACCTATTGTTCACGTGGTAGTAATGTTTACCCGTGACCTTCATTCAGCATGAATATGTGTGTGCCATCTCATGTGTGATCCCTTACAAACCTAGCTTCTTTCTTCTCCAATGCCTCCTCTTGGAGTTGCACCTGACTTAATTACCAATTTTTCGTCCAAATCCACAGGGGAATGGGATGATTCTGCTTTTGTTTCTTGGGCCACAATCACTTGATCCTGAAAGTCTTGTGAGAAGACATGGCGAGGAACAGTCAAGCACACACCACAATGGTGGAGAAAAGGAGAGAAGATTCCATATGGATCTTAGGATCCATTTTTTCTTCAAAAAAAAAAAAAAATGTTTTGGAATTTTGATAGGGGTCACATTGAATCCATAGATCACCTTGCGTAGCAGTACTGACAACTTAACAATATTAAGTCTTCTAATCCATGAATGTGGCGTATGTCTCCATCTATTTTTGTCTTCATTTTCAGCAATGTTTTGTAGTTTCTTTCTTGTTTTTTTTTTCTCTAGATTTTTATTTATTTTAAAGAGAGAGAATGAGAGAAGGGAGGGACAGAGGGAGAAGCAGACTCCCTGCTGAGCAGGGAGCCCAATGTGCGACCTGATCCTGAGATTCCAGGATCATGACCTGAGCTGAAGGCAGTTGCCCAACCGAGCCACCGAGGCACCCGATGTTTTGTAGTTTTCGTTGTCTTTCATTTCCTCGTTTACATTTGTTCCTATTTTATTCTTTTTTATGTTATTGCAAGTGATTTATTTTTATAATTTCCTTTTCAGATTGTTCATTGTTAAGTGTATAGGAATACGACTGATTTTTATCATTGACTTTGCATCCTGCTACTTTGTTGACTTCATTTATTAGTTATAACAGTTAGTGGAATCTTTATTAGTTTTCTACATATAAGATCCTATCATCTTTGAACAGAGATGATTTTATGTCTTCCTTTATCATCTGGATGCCTTTTATTTCTCTTTCTTGCCTACTTGCTCTGGCTAACACTATGTTGAAATACAAGTGGTGAAAGTAGGCATCTTTATCTTGTTCCTGACCTTAGAGGAAAAGCTTTTAGTCTTTCACCACTGAGTACGATGTTCATTATGGATTTTTCATATGTGGCTTTTCTTATGTTTAAATCAACATTAAATAAGTTTCTTTTTTTTTTTTTTTTAAAGATTTTATTTATTTGACAGAGAGAAACACAGCTAGAGAGGGAACACAAGCAGAGGGACTGGTAGCGGGAGAAGCAGGCTTCCTGCAGAGCAGAGAGCCCGATGCGGGGCTCGATCCCAGGCCCCTGGGATCTGACCTGGGCCGAAGGCAGACGCTTAACGACTGAGCCACCCAGGCGCCCCCATTAAATAAGTTTCTTTCAGCTCCTAGTTTGTTGAGTGTTTTTATCATGAAAAGGTATTGAATTTTGTCAAATGCTTTTTCTGCATTTGCATTTTTTTTGCAAAAATGCATTTTTGCAAATGCATTTTTTTTGCATTTTAATTGAAATATCATATGGGTTTTTCCTTCATTCTGTTAATGTGATAGATTATATTAATGGATTCTGTATATTGAACCATCCTTGTATTTCAGGAATAAATCCCACTTGGTCATGTGTATACTCTTTTTATTTTTTTTTTTTATTTTTTTTTTTTTTTTAAAGATTTTATTTATTTGACAGAGAGAAACACAGCGAGAGAGGGAACACAAGCAGAGGGAATGGCAGAGGGAGAAGCAGGCTTCCTGCAGAGCAGGGAGCCCGATGCGGGGCTCGATCCCAGGCCCCTGGGATCTGACCTGGGCCGAAGGCAGACGCTCAACGACTGAGCCACCCAGGCGCCCCTATGTATACTCTTTTTAATATGCTGCTGAATTTGGTTTGCTAATATTTTTTTCAAGGATTTTTGCATTGATGTTCATAAGGGATATTAGTCTGAAGTTTTCTTTTCTTTCTAGCCAGCCTTGCACATGCTTTTCATGACCTGATCCTTTCTCCTTGGGTACTTGATGATGTCCTTCTGTGGATACCTGAAGATGTCCCTCTCAGCTAAATCTAGATGCCACCCAGCACATATCTCTCCAGCTCTCCTCAGTGCTTCACAAACATATTGTTCCTTTTTATTTTTTATATACCAGACATGAGGAACACAAAATAACCAAGCAGGCATTGCAGCAAAGTTTATAAAACACTTGGTCCTTGCTACACATGAGACAGTATGGGACACCCAGGTAACCACACATTTGTTTCAGTATCTCAGGGCTGGTGCTGCCATTTTCTTCCATAGGCAGTCAGCCACCTCAAGATTTGCTGCGCCATATAGTGCCAGGACTTCCTTCCTGGCAGACCATCTTTCTCCTGGACTTTTACCCACCCACCTAGACGTCTGCCATGGCACTGGGTCATGGCTGTGGTGACATGGTCAGAAGGAGATTTTACTTTGTTTCCCCTCTTGGCTTCCCTTGGGCTAGCTCACGGGATGGAGAACAAGTACAAGGAAGAGAATATTCTGGAGATCCAGGTACAGAAATGATCATAAAATGGAGCATCTTGAAGATATGAATGGAATTCAAGGCAGCTCTGGGGCTCTCAGGACTCTCATGAATGCTGGTGGCATTCATTCTGGGCTATACTCTCCAGTTTGGCTAATGTTTTTTTCATTTAAATTCAATTAGCCAACACAGACTACATCGTCAGTTTCAGATACAGAGTTTAGTAATTCATCAGCTGCATATAATACCCACTGCTCATCATCACATTCCAGTCTGGTAACTTTTTATGTTTTGACTTTTCTTGTTACAACCATTTTTTCATTATCTTTATTTTCTTTGTTTTCCCTGCCTTGTAATATTGATTACTGCAGAATTTGGGCTTGGCCCCGACAGCTCACGACCCACATGCATCTATGCCTGAGATCTTCAGCTCTGTGGCTCCCTTTCCAACCGTCTTTACATTTTACAGTTCAAACTTCAGGGCACAAGAATGTTTTCTCTTTTTTAAAGATTTAAAAATTTTTATATAATCTCTATACCCTATGTGGGGCTCAAACTCACAACCCCAAGATCAGGAGTCCCATGCTCCTCCAGCAACTGAGCCAGCTGGGAGCCCCACGAATGTTTTCTGAGAGTGTTCTGTGTGTGCTTGAAAACAAGGCTTTTGGCGGGGGGGGGGCGTCTGCTTGATTCTATGAGTGTCCGAGATAGGTAGAAGTGTAAATTTTCTACTTGTCTCTGTAATTCTATCCGTTTTTTACTTCTATGTTTTAAAGTTATTTGTTGAATACATACAAACTCCCAGTTAACATGGCTTCTTGGAATAATGTTCCTTTTGCTGGTTTAAAACAGGAGCTGCAAAGTTTTTCTGTAAAAAGCCAGACAGTAATATGCTGGGCTCTGCCGGCCATCCAGTCTCTGTAGCAACCACTCACCACTGCCATTGTGGCGACAAAGCAGCTGTACACAAAACAGAACATTGTTTTTAAAGTTTTTACTTATTTATTTGACACAGAGAGAGAGACAGTGAGAGAGGGAACACAAGCAGGGGACCTAGGAGAGGGAGAGGCAGGCTTCCCACTGAGCAGGGAGCCTGATGGGGGGCTCGATACCAGGACCCTGAGATCATGACGTGAGCTGAAGGCAGATGCTTGATGACTGAGCCAACTGGGTGGCCCCAAAATAAAACATTTCTTATACAAACAGGCAATGGGTTGGATTGGCCAGTGGGCCACAGTTTGCTGACCCCTAGCACAAAACACTATTCACTATTATTCCTTTTAATGATTCAATTCCATTTCATGTCCTCTTACTTCTATTCTACATTACAACAGCTTTCTTCTGTTGAGAATTTGCCTGATAAATCTTTACGTTTTGTTTTCAAATTCCTGTGTTATTTTGTTTTAGAGTCCCTATTCTACACCTTTTGTAGATGCATTTTACTGTACTGAATTCCATCTACAAACCTGCATTTAAATTGTTGAGTGAATGCATTACACTTAATGGTGATTGCTGATGTATGTGGACTTCTTTCTGTCTTCGGTCTGAGCGTTCAGATCCGTCCCACCCTGGGCAGGGTAGGATAGCCCTCAAACTCAAGACACAGTGGACTTTAATCTAGCACAACGTTTACTTAGCTCTACAGAATATGTGGGTCAGGGGCACCTGGGTGGCTCAGTGGGTTAAAGCCTCTGCCTTCCGCTCAGGTCATGATCTCAGGGTCCTGGGATCCAGGCCCGCATTGAGCTCTCTGCTCAGCAGGGAGCCTGCTTCCTCCTCTCTCTCTGCCTACTTGTGATCTCTCTGTCAAATAAATAAAATCTTAAAAAAAAAAAAAAGGAGGAAAAGGAAACGCAGGGCAGTCCCACAGGCACAAGGTCTACACTGTAACTCGAGGCTCTCCCAGTCCAGAGGTTTCAGGGTAACTAAGACAGACAACCCGCCACTGGTGCATGGCTTTCTATGAAGTGCACTCAAGACCCATGACAAGGGAAGACTGAGGCCAAGGCCTGACTGGTCCCACTGGTAAGGATCCTTGGCCCACCTTAGATTCAGGCGGTTTATGGCTCAGGTAGACAGTGAAGGCAAGATTAGCCACACTGCCAGGTCCCCAAGGTTCTTGTCGCACACCAACAACAGGGATGACATGAAATAAAAGGGCCAGATGATGATGGCAAGTTGTCACTGCTGAGGGGCCTGATGTAGGCTGCCACGAACTGGTTTCCATTCCGCAGCTCTATTTGGGGGGTGGGAGGTGGGCAGAGAGTTCTGCGCCTCATCAGAACCCAAGGGGAGATGGCAACTGTCTCATAATAGCCTTCCACAGAAAACAGCAGCTCCTCACAAGCCCCCCATCCTCCTCGGTTCCAGATGGATCCCAAGGCATGTGGCCAAGACTCAAGTTCGCTATGGTTCAAGCCTTTGCCTTCATAACCTATGTGGGTATGCGCAAGCCTGCCGTGGCGAGATGGTCCCCTCTACAGCTCCATCCTGGTTTTCCTATGTCCTCTAAGATGTCTCAGGGGCCCAGGCCACTCCATCAGATACGCTCATTGGTTGTGCAGATTGGGGCCTGAGCCCTATTCGTCTTGAGGAGGCAATGGCTGAGCGACCATACCATGACCCAGGCGGGTAATCAGGCCCAATGAGGGCACTGGAGTGCAGCCAGGCTCCCCATCTGAGCACGTCATTCACCCAGGGGCAGGGGAGGTGTTGGCAACGGCACTCGCCCGACCTCACCTGGCCAGCAGGGTCCGGAGCAATGCCACTGTCTATCACCAATCCCACTAGGAAGCTTAGCACAATAAGCAGTCTGTGAAAAGGTATAAAAGAGTCCAACGAAACCAGGATAAAGCTGCAGGGGATCATACCAGGGTCCAGAAAGTCCATCTTGTTCTGTTATCATAAAGGGAGGCTATTCCTTTCTGGAATCAGCAGATGCTGGTGGGTTCTGAGAGTTTTCATTTCAAGGTTCTCATTGGTCAGTGAGGGTGGTGGGGGCCGTCTGGGTGATGCTGACCAGATGCCCAGCAGATGAGAGCTGAGAGAGAGCAATGGTCCCTCCAGCCCTGACCCTTGGGGGCTAAGATGTGCTCTTTTTTGAGGGGGGAGGGGCAGAGGGAGAATCTTAAGCAGACTCCACAGCCAGCGAAGAGCCCGACAAGGGGCTCGATCTCACTACCCTGAGATTGTGACCTGAGCTGAAATCAAGAGTTGGGTGTTTAACTGACTGAGCCCCCCAGGTGCCCCTAAGGTGCTCTCTTCTTAATTTAACTTGGTTTGGCAAGAATCTAGTTCTGCTGTCTTCCTTCTGTACCTTGCATCATCCCAGCATGTCCCCGATCTCCTGACATGTGGGCCACATCACCACCTTAAGAGTGGTCACCTCGTTGTCATGATCAGACTCTTTCCAAGGAAAGGATCTCTGACAAGGCAGCCTGGAAGCTACCTTTGGAAGCAGAGACATCTGTGGGAAAAGCCCTACCCCGCTTCTGCCTTTGACTCACAGGGTCCTTCCTCATTGCTGGAAAAATCTCAGCCATCCTCTCTAGGCATTTCACATCTCTGTGGCACGTCTCCTGAATTTGTCTTTCTGACTTCGTCCTCCTCCCTCTCCCCCTCTCTTCCTCTGCTTCTGCCACACCAGCCTCGTTGGCATCCCTTAAACATGCCGGGCACATTCCTGCTTCAGTGTCTTGACTTCTCTCCACTCCCAAGATGCCTACAGAGCTCCTCCCCGCCTCCTCCACCTCGAAGTGACTTCACCCACTCTCTGACCACCTTGTAAGTGAGACCTCCTTTTCACCCAGCATGTTCTGTCTCCCCCTGCCTGACTTTTCTCCATAACGAACACTACTATCCAAATACTCTCTACATAACTGTCCCAGAAGTACAGGAATCTTGCCTGCTTTTTTTCACTGTTGGATCCCTGGCCTCTACAACACTCTGTGGCAGACGGTGGATGCTCAGTAAGTGTTGAGTGAATACATTGGTCTAAACCAGTTAAATAAATCCCACTGAGCACAGGCCACTCAGCCATGGGTCACGGACAAGTGCCTTCCGTGGGCCACAGGGCTTGGTCATGGATTACTAGCAACACTAAGGAAAGAACTTTTGCTAAAGATTCACTCATTCATCCATGCAACAATCATTGAGCCCCTACTATGTGCCACGTACTATTACAAGTATTTGTTAAAGCAAAGAGTAAGACAGGAAGGAAGTCCCTACCTGCCTTGAGGTCTCATTCCAGAGAGGAAAACAAACCAACAAATAAATGCGCTTTCCATGAATTGGGCCAGATGGCCATTTGGGATTGGTGTGCACTAAGGGGTTTATGGATCACACTGTCTAGTTTTGACAATGCCAACTCTCACCAACAAGGCCAAGTGCATTAGAAAGTTTCCTGCAAAAAAGTCCTCACAGAAATGTTACTAACTCACGAGCACAAGCCACCAAATGAAAACTCTGGTGCTGACATCTTTCTAGCCTCTGGAGGGAGCTCCTCCATCAGCCAAAATAAGATGCCTTGGAAAATGCTTTTAGAAAACGGATGTTTTGAAACATTTCCTTTTATGTGATTTTGTTGCCAAAAAGTTCACTCACAAAAACTCTTAGAGCTGAACACTTAAAACCTGGAAAATACAATTTCCTCATCTATGTATCACTTACGTATCTCCCACTTCCATCCCCCCTCAAACTGTATTAGTTGTCAGTGTTCTGGACAAAAGAATTAACTAGCAAACTGTTAGAAGTATGAAAGGCAAGGAGAATATGATCATTATTGTAAGAGGTTTCAACATCAGTAGCCAAAACTAAGGACATGGGGAACTGAATAAATAATAACAAACAAAATTCATGAGACTGATGTAGGACTTTAGATTTTTCAAATAGAGTAGTCATTTATTTCATACATCCATAAAATATTTACGAAGGAGTGGCACACACTTGGCCCACAAGAAAAGCTTAATTTACAAGTATAATCAGTGATCGTGTCTAGTTATGTCAGAAAAAATCAGTTAAAAATTTTTTAGTCTCATCTCATTGGAAATTAAGGAAAACCTTCAATGGAAGGCAAAACCAAAATAAAATTGCAAACTACCAAAAGAGCAAAAAGAAAAAGAAGACTACTTCTTCTTTTCTTCTGAAAAGAGACTACTTCCTCACAAAGCCTGGGCTTGGAGGGTCTGTCACAGCCTCGAATGCCTCTAATCATCAAGGAAGGAAGACCAAAAATATGGAAACCCAGTACTCATCCCTCAGATGAAACAGAAACAAAAACAGAATCCAAAAGAAATGAGGACAAAGAAGATAATATGTCTTTTTTTAAAATTAACATATAATGTCTTACTTGTTTCAGGGGTACAGGTCTATGAATCATCAGTCTTACACAATTCACAGCGCTCAGCGTAGCACACACCCTCCCCAGTGTCCCAGCTGCCCCATCCGTCCCTCCCTGCTCCTCTAACGCAACCCTCAGTCTGTTTCCTGAGATGAACAGTCTCTTATGGTTTGTCTCCCTCTCTGGTTTCGTCTTGTTTCATTTTTCCCTCCCTTCCCCTGTGATCCTCTGTCTTGTTTCTCAAATTCCTCTTATCAGTGAGGTCATATTATAATTATCTTTCTCTGATTGACTTATTTCGCTTAGCATAATAGCCTCTAGTTCTAACCATGTCGGTGCAAATGGCAAGATTTCAGTTTTTTGAGAGCTACATAATATTCCATTGTGTGTGTGTGTGCGCGTGTGCGCACATGCGCGTGTATCACAGCTGAAACAAGATAATAATAAAAAGAAAAGTTAAAAAGTTAAAATTACTGAAACAGAAACCATTCCCCCTTAAAAAAAAAAAATCACAGGAAAGATAAATGAGCTTAAAAGCTGTTATTTGAAAAAGACTAATAAAATAAACTTCTATGAGCCAGATTTTTTTTTTAAGAGAGAGGGTAAAAACACACAAGATAGGAAATGAGAGCTGAGGACATGACTACAGAGGTAGGGAAAATTAAAATTATTTGGGAAGAATATTCCCAATTCTTCCCAAAAATTTATTTGGGAAGAATATTCTTGCAATTTTATGGCTAACCAAATTTGAAAATATTGAGGAAATGGATGATTTCCTAGCAAAATATAAATTATCAAAATCGACCCAAGAAAAGTTGAAAACTTGAACAGATCAATTACCACAGAAGATTATATTTATTATGTATTAAATATTGCCTGAGAACCAGATGGTTTCATGGCTGAGTCTTACTTAACATTTACAAAGGCGACAATTCTAAATCTATTTAAATGACTCCACATAACAGAAAAAAAGAGGGAAAAGTCTCCAATTCATTTCATGAAGCCAACTTAACATTAACACCAAATCTGATAAAGATAGGCACCATAAAGAAAGCTAGATAGACCAGGGTTGGCAAACTTTTCCTGTAAAGAGCCAAATAGTCTATATTTAAGGTTTGCAGGCCATACGGTGTCTGCTGCAATTACTCAGCTCTGTGTTGGAGCCCAAAGGAAGCCACAGACATTATGCAAATAGATGAGTGTGGTAGTGTTCCAATAAATCTTTATTATGGACACTGAAATTTGAATTTGATATAATTTTCAAGTGTCTCAAAATATTATTAGGTCATGGGCTACACCGAAATGGGCATGGGGCCAGACTTGGCCTGGTCATGGGGGTTGGGGTGGGGGAAGCAGTAGTTGGCTGACCAATGACCATCATTACAGATGTAAAAATGTAAAATAAAACATTACTGATAGAATATGGCAATATGTCAAGGAAGAGTAATACAATAAGATTAAATAAAGTTTATTCCAGGAATGGCTCGAAATGAGGAAGAATTAGCATATGTACTTAGTGAACAATTTAAAGGAATAATGAACAACCTCTTGATCAAATCAATATATGCTAAAAAGGATGCTTATAAGGTTCAGCAGCTGATCTTAATAACACTCTGGGTAAAACTGGAATAGGAAGAAACTACTTAAAATTGATGAAAACTTATTTTGTTTTGTTTGAAGCCAACAGCATTCTAAATGGTGGGGGTAAAGAAAAAAATTACCAATAAAATCAGGAATCTAACAGGGATGCCTTCTATCATTCCCATTATACACAGTGTTTTGGTATCAGCAAATGCAATAGATTGGGAGAATCAGTATAAGTTTTGAAAAGGAAATAAAAACTATCTCTTTCTGCTGCTATGATCATATACCTAGAAATTCCAAGAGAATCTAATGAGAAAAAGCAATCGATGAGAAGTAATAGAAAATCTGGTATGTGGCCAAATATAAATATATAGAAAGTCGGTGGTGTGTGTTTGTATTAATAGTAACCAAATGGAAATTGGGTTGGATAAAACATTCCATCCACAACAATAACAACAAACTATTAAATACTTAAGAATAAATTAAAGTGTAAGGACAAAAACAACATAAGATAGGGTGGAGCAATATAGGACCAACGTTTTTATATACTATTGAAGCTAAATTATATTAACTTGACTAAGTTGTTGTAACTTAAGATGCTAATTGTAATCCTCAGAGTGACACTAATAAAAAATTTAAAAATATATAGTAAAGGAAATAAGAAAGGAACCAAAATGGTAAACTAGAAAATCTAACACTTTCGATTTCGGCTCAAGTCATGATCTCAGGGTTTTGAGTTCAAGTCCCACATCAGGCTCTGCACTGGGCATAGAGCCTGCTTAAGATTCTCTCCCTCTCCTGTCCCTCCCCCATTCTCCCTCTCTAAAATTAAAAACAAAAACACACGGTCTAACTATATTGTGTCTACAAGACATTCTCTTTGCATCCAAGAACACAAACAAGTTGAAAGTGAAAGGATGGAAAAAGATATCCCAGGTAAACCATATACCAAAAGAGATTTGGGTATATATACTAAATCAGACGCAGTAGGCTTTAAGACAAAAATTGTACAAGAGACAAAAAAACAGTATATAGTGATACAAGGGTCAATCTATCAAGAATATGTAATAATTATAAACACATAGGCACATAACAAGAGCCCCAAAATACAGGAAGCAAAACCTGACAGAAATCATGAGAGAAATGGAAAGTTGAACAATAACAGCTGGAGCTAATCAACAGATCAGTTAGACGAAAGATGGACAAGGAAATGGACGATGTGGACATCACCATAGAGCAACCAGACCAGACAGACCTATATACAACACCTCACCCAACAACGGCAGAACATTCTGCTCGAGGGCATGTTAAACATTATTCAGCACGGACCATATGTTAGGCCCCAAAACAAGTCTCAATAAATTGAGAAAGACTGAAATCATACAGAGTATCTTCTCTGGTCACAGTGGAATGATAACAGAAATATACATGAATAGCAGAAGATTAATAAACATTAATCATTCATAATAGAAAGAAATCTGAAAAATTTACCACTTTATGGAAATCAAAAACTCATTTTTACAGGTGTCTGGGTGTCTCAGTCAGTTAAGCATCTGACTCTTGCTTTGGGCTTGGGTCATGATCTCAGAGTCGCGAGATCAAGCCCAGAGTTGGGCTCCATGTTCAGCATGGCATCTGCTTGGGATTCTTTCTCCCTCTCAAGAGCCTCTGCTCCTCCCACTCATGCTCTCTCTCTTTCTCTCAAATAATATTTGAAAACAATATTTAAAAAGAAGAAAAACAATACATCAATAAAAACAAAGTTGATTCTCTAAAAAGACCAACAGAATTGACAAACTCTTTGCTAGACTGAACAAGTGAAAAGAGAAGACTCGATTTACTAAAATCAGGAATTAAAGTGGGGACCTTATAAAATAAAAAAGATCATAAGAGAATCTTATAAACAACTGTATGCCGGCAAATTAGATAACCAAGGTGAAATAGGCAAATTCTTAGATACACACAAAGAACCAAAACTGACAGAAGAAACAGAAAATCTGAAAAGGCCTATAGCAAGGAAAGAGATTAAAGCAGTAAACATTTCCAATAAAGAGAAGTCCAGGACCAGTCAACTTCATTGGTGAACTTTATCAAACATTAAAGAACTGATACCATTCATTATAACATGCTTCCCAAAAATTGAAGAGAAGGGAATGCTTCCTAACTCATTCTTGAGGCCAGTATTGCCATAACGCCAATGCCAGACGAAGAAACTGTAAGACCATAAGAAAAAAAAAAAACAAACTTAAAGACCAATAACAATCATGAGTGCAATGCAAAAAGTTTAGCAAAATACTAGAAATCAAATCCAAGAGCAGATTTAAAGGATTATATGCTGTGACCTAACAAGATTTATCCCAGGAATGCAAACAAGGTAGGTGTAACATATGAAAATCTACATTAATAGAATAAAGGGGTGAAATCACGTGATCATCTCAATTGATACAGAAAAAGAATTTGACAATATCTAATAGCCCTTAATGGTAAAAAAAAAAAAAAAAATCCAATAAACTAGGAATAGAAGGAAGTTTCTCAACCTGATAAAGGGCAGCTATGAAAAACCCACAAATGACATCACACTTAATGGCAAAAGACAAAGTTTTTTCTCTAAGACGAGGAATAGACAAAGATATCTGCTTTCATCACTGTTATTCAACATTGTACTGGAAATTTTAACCATGGCAATAAAGCAAGAAAGAGAACTAAAATGCATCCAAACTAGAAAAGTAGAGGTAAAACTTGCAGATGACATGACCTTATATATAAAAAATGCTAAAGAATCCACCAAAAAATTATTATAGCTAAT
>CM053603.1:14895003-14947358 GCA_028646535.1 Procyon lotor | reverse complement strand
CCGCTGAGCCACCCAGGTGCCCCTGAAAAGAGAGTATTTTTAACAAATGTTGCTGGACTAACTGCTTGGGGGGAAAGATTATAGTTGAAGCTTACAATAGAGTGCTGAAGACCTCACAGGAAAATCTGGAGACAGTTTTGCTCAGAAATTAGGGTATTCAAAGTGCCTAAGTATACTGGAAGATTTAAAAAGCTGTATTTATGAGGCACCTGGGTGGCTCAGTGGTTTAAGCCTCTGCCTTCAGCTCAGGTCAGGATCTCAGGGTCCTGGGATTGAGCCCCGCATCGGGCTCTCTGCTCAGTGGGGAGCCTGCTTCCCCCTCTCTCTCTGCCTGCCTCTCTGCCTACTTGTGATCTGTCTCTCTCTGTCAAATAAATAAATAAAATCTTTAAAAAAAATAATAAAAAAGTAAAAAGCTGTATTCATGACCAGGGAATGACTGGGAAAGACTTATGCCCAGGAGACACCTGTGAAGACCTGAAGCTTTCACCTCTCTCTGATCTCTAAGCTAAGAGCAAATAGGAAAGAAAGGCCAAGGCAGAGTTCTACACGGCCTGCTAAGTATTGAAGGAATGTCCAAGCGCAGAAAAACTTTGTAAAAACCAGGAGAGTCCCTTTTCTTTTCTTGTTCCTTCTCTCTCCTGGCATTCAAGAAATTTTCTAATAAATCACTAGCTGAACACAGCTAAAGGAAGCTAGGCTTCAGAGACCACATATTAAGAACACAGACTTAAAATAATAATTTAGAAAAGTCAATAACCAAACAACTATAGCCCACAGCAAGCCATAAAAAGATAACTTAGAGAGAGAGAAGATTCTGATTTCCAGAGTTATCACATTATAATCAAAATGTTCACTTTCCAACAAAAAGTTACAGAACATGCAAAGAAACAGGAAAGTATGACCTATTCAAAGGAAAAAATGAACATAAATTGTCCCTGAGGGAAGCACAGACACTGAACCAACCAAAGACTCCAAATCAACTGTCTTAAATATTCTCAGAGTTATTGGACACCATGGGCAAAGAGCTAACAAAAAGTGGAACAACAACATATGAACAAATAAAGAATACTGATAAAGAGAAAGAAATTATAAAAAGGAACCAAATAGTAATTCTGGAGTTGATGTACAATAACCAAAATGAAAATTACAAGAGGACTTCAATAGCAGATTTCAGCAGGCAGAAGAAATAAGCAGTGAACTTAAAGATAAGCCATCTGAAATTATCCAGCCTGAGGAGAAGAAATTAAAAGAGAAGAGAGAAAAATGAATAGAGCTTAAGAGAATGAGAGATCATCAAAAGTACTAAAATACGCATAGCAGGAATTCCAGATTAAGAGGAGAGAAAAAAGAATCAAACAGAATATTTGAAGACACAATGGCTGAAACTTCCCAAACTTAATAAAATAATCTAAATCTCCTAGAAACTAAATAAACTCCAAGAAGGATGAACATGAAGAAACCCACACTGAGACACTTTATAATTAAATTGTCTAAGGCCAATGACAAAAAGAGAATCTTGAAATTAGCAAAAGAAAAATTCATCATGCATAAAAGACCGTTAGTAAAATGAACAGATTTCTCATCAGAAACCAGGGAGACCAGAAGGGAGTGGGATGATAGTTTTAAAGGGCCAAAAGAAAAATCTGTCAACCAAAAATTCCATATTCAGCAAAACTGTCTTTCAAAAGTGAAGGAGAAATTAAGACATTCCCAGAAAGCTGGACATGTGCACCACAAATAGACTGCCCTTAAGAAATACTAACGGGTCTACTTCAGATTAAAATGAGAAGACACTAGACAGTATTTTAAAGCCTTATCAAGATATAAAGAACTCCAGTAAAGGTAACTATACACATACAAATAAAAGCTAGTATTATTGTGTGGGGCTTTTTTTTTTTTTTCATTTGTAGCTCTTCTTTTACTTCCTACATTATTTAAAAGACAACTGTATGAAAAAATAATATACCTATGTAAATGAACACAATGCATAAAGATAGAATTTGTGGGGGCACCTGGGTGGCTCAGTCATTAAGCGTCTGCCTTTGGCTCAGGTCATGATCCTGGGGTCCTGGGATCAAGGCCCACATAGGGCTCCCTACTTAGTGGAAAGCCTGCTTCTCCTCTCCCTCTGCCCCTGCTTGGTTTTCCTCTCTTGCTATCTGTCTCTGTCAAATAAATAAATAAAATCTTTAAAAAAGAAAAAAGAATTTGTGGCAATAACAACTGTGAGGGAATGGAGCTTTTTGCAAAATTTTGGTATACTACTGAAGCTAAGTTTGTATCAATTCAAATTAGATCGCTACATATTTAGGATGTTAACAGTAATCCCCTCAAAACCACTAAGAAAATATCTTTTTAAAAATACACAAAAACACTGGGGCACCTGGTTGGCTCAGTCAGTTAAACGTTTGCCTTCAGCTCAGGTCACGATCCCAAGGTCCTGGGATCAAGCCCCACATTGGGCTCCCTGCTTGGTGGGAAGTCAGCTTCTCCCTCTCCTGCTCCCCCTGCTTATGCTCTCTCTTTCTCTCTGTCAAATATAAATAAAATCTTTAAACAATAATAAACAAAAGAGCTGCAATGGCCTCACTATTACTATTATAAAATGTCTATATTAAAATTAATACATTAATTAGGTTATTAAATTAAATAACCTAACTTTACATCTTCTAGGTCTAAAAACAGAAGAGCAAACTAAACCCAAAGATAGCAGAAGGAAGAAAATAATAAAGATTCGAGTGGGGATAAATGAAATAGAGAATACGAAAATGATAGAATAAAACAAAAAATTGGTTCTCTAAGAAGACCAAAACTGACCAACCTTAAGCTACACTTACCAAAAGAAAAATAGAGATATAAATAACTAAAATAAAAAAAATGAGTCCATTACTACTGACTCTAAAGATAAAAGAATTATACCCCAGGGGTGGGTTTGCTGCCAAAGACCCAAAGCCATACAGCCCACCTGTGGGCCTGGCAGGAGCACCCCTGTAGTGGATCCACCACACGCTGATATAATGAAGAGGTAGGAGATGTTAATACCCCACTTGCAGTAACGGATAAACCATCCAGACAGAAAACCAATAAGGAAACAGCAGAACTAAACAACGCTATAGACCCAATGAATCTCATAGGCGAATGCAAAACATTCCCCCCAACAGCAGCAGCATACTCATTCTCATTAAGTGCACCCAGAATATTCTCCAGAAGAGACCGTACGCTAGGTCACAAAACAAATCTTAATGAACTGAAGAAGTGTGAACTCATTCCAAGTATCTTTTCCAATCACAATGTAATGAAAATAGAAATCATTAATAGAAAGAAAAGGAACATTCACTAATACATAGAAATTAAACCACAAACTCTTAACCATTGGGCCAAAGAAGAAATAAAAAAGGAAATTAGGAAATACACTGAGAGACAAAGTGAAAATACCACATACCACATACTTTACAAGATTCAGCAAAAGCAGTTATATGAAGAAAATTTATAGCAGTAAGTGTCTACCTAAAATAAAAGATCGCAGGGGCACCTGGGTGGCTCAGTGGGTTAAAGCCTCTGCCTTCGGCTCAGGTCGTGATCTAAGGGTCCTGGGATCAAATCCCACATCGGGCTCCTTGCTCAGCAGGGAGCCTGCTTCTCCCTCTATCTGTCTGCCTCTCTCCCTACTTGTGATCTCTCTGTCAAATAAATAAATAAAATATATATAAAAATAAATAAATAAAAATAAATAAAAGATCGCAAACAATCTAACTTTATACCCCAAGGAACAAAGAACAAACTAAACCCAAAATTAGTAGAAGGAAGAAAATAAATTAAAGCAGAAATAAATAAAACAGAGAATAGAAAAACAATTTAAAAATTGATGAAACTAAGGTTTTTTTTTTAAGATAAATAAAATCAACAAACCCTTAGGTGGACTAATTAAGAAAAAGAGAGAAGATTCAAATAAATAAAATTGTGAGTAAAAGGGGAGACTACAACTGATGCTATAGAAATAAAAAGAATCATAAGGGACTATTATGAATAATTATATGCCAACAAATTGGACAATGCAGAATAAATGAAAAAATTCCTAGAAACATACACTCTGTCAAGACTGAACCAAGAAACAGAAAGTCTAGACCGAACAGTAACCAATAGGGAAACAAATCAGCAATCAAAATATTCTTGCAAATAAAAGTCCAGAACCAATAGCTTCATGGGTAAATTCTACCAAACATTTAAAGAAAAATTAATAACAATCCTTAAACTCTCACAAATTTGTTTTATGAGGTCAACATTACCCTGATACAAAGGTCAAAAACACCACAAGAAAATAAAACTTCAGGCCAATATTCCAGATGAATATACATGCAAAACTCCTCAACAAACAAATACGAGCAAACAAAGGTGCTTGTGTGGCTCAGTCAGTAAAGCATCTGACTTTGGCTCCAGTCATGTCTCAGGATCCTGGGATTGGGCCCTGAGCCAGGCTTCACCGTCAGTGGGGAGTCCGCTTCTCCCTCTCCCTCTGCTCCTCCCCCTACTCGTGCTCTCTTTCTCCCAAATAAATTTTAAAAAAGTAACAAACTTTGGGGCACATGGGTGGCTCAGTAGGTTAAAGCCTCTGCCTTTGGCTCAGGTCATGATCTCAGAGTCCTGGGATCAAGCCCAACGTCATGCTCTCTGCTCAGTGGGGAGCCTGCTTCCCCCTCTCTCTCTGCCTGCCTTTCTGCCTACTTGTGATCTCTGTGTGTCAAATAAATAAATAAATAAATAATCTTAAAAAAAAAAAAAAAAGGTAATAAACCTTAAACCAAATTTAGTAGCACATTAAAAGGATCATACACCATGACCAAGTAGGATTTGTCCCTGTATCCCTGAAAGGCAAAAAGACCCTACAATACACAAATCAATCAGTATGAGATACCACACTAACAGAATGAAGGCTAAAAATCACATGATCACATCTCAAGATGCAGAAAAACATTAGACAAAATTCAACAGCCTTTCATCCTTAAAAAAAAAAAAAACAAAAAACAAAAAACCAACTCAACAAATTATGTTTAAAAGAAACTTACCTCAACACAGTAAGGGACATTATGAAAAGCTGACAGTTAACATCATAGTCAATGGTGAAAAGGGGAAAGTCTTTCCTCTAAGATTTAGAACAAGGAATGGAAATCCACTCTTCTCTCTTCTGTTCAACATAGTACCAGAAGTCCTAGGCAGATCAATTAGGCAAATACACACACACACACACACACACACACACACACACACAGACTCTAAATCCAAAAGGAAAAGTAAAATCACCTGTTTCACAGATGACATGATCTTATATATTAAAAACCCTAAAGACTACATATATGTGCACACACACATACAGAGGCATATATATACACATACAACTTGCTAGAACTAATAAACACTTTTAGTAAAGTTCCAGAATATAAAATCAAATAAAAATCAGTTGTATTTCTAAATAAATCTTTTTAAAAAGTGGGGAGGGTGACTGGGTGGCTCAGTCATGATCTTGACTTGCTCCTGATCTGAGCTCAGGTCATTGTCTCAGGGTTGTGGAATCAGGCCCCACATCCGGCTCCAGCAGGGAGTCTGCTTGAGATTCTCTCTCTTCCTCTGCCCCTCCCCCTGCTCATGTGCGCTCTCTCCCCCGCAAATAAATAAATAAATAAATAAATCTTTTTTTTTAAAAAAATCAGGCCAGTATTTTTATACTAACAATATTATACACTAAGAATGATCTATCTGAAAAGGAAATTAGGAAAACAATCCCATTTACAATAGCATCAAAAAGAATAAAATACCTGGGAATAAACTTAGCCAAAGAGATCAAAGACATGTACATTTAAGACTACAAAACACTGATGAGATAAATTAAAGACATAAATTAATGGAATAATATCCCATGTTAATGGCTTAGAAGAATTAATATTCTCAAAATGTCCATATGATCCAAAGTGATCTACAGATTCAGTTTCATCCCTATCAAAATCCTAATGGCACTTTCTACAGAAATAATAAATACAATCCTAAAATTCATTAGCAACCACAAAAGACTCCAAATAGCCAAAGTAACTTCGAGCCAGGACAAAGCTGGAGGTATCATACTCCCTCATAGGCTACATTACAAAGCTATAGTAATCAAAACAGTATGGTTACTGGCATAATAACAGACATGTAAGTCAATGGAACCGAAAAGGGAGCCCAGAATTAAACCCACACATATATGATGAAATGGTTTTTGACAAGGGTGCCAAGAATACACAATGGGGAAAAAGACAGTCTCTTCGATAAGTGGTGACAGGAAAACTGGATATCCACATGCAAAAGAATGAATGGTATTAGATCTTTATTATACACCATGTATAAAAATCAACTCAAAATAGATTAAAGACTAAAATATAAAAGCTGAAACAATAAAACTTTTAGAAGAAAACATAGGGAAGTTTCTTGACACTGAATTTGGCAATGATTTCTTGGATATGACACCAAAAGCACAGGCATCAAAAGAAAAAAATTGAGAAAACTAAAATAAAGGAAACAATCAACAAACTGAAAAAGCAAGCTAAGTCATGGTAGGAAATATTTGCAAACCATCTATCTAATAAGAGGTCAATATCCAAAATATATAAGGAACTTCTACAACTCAATAGCAACAACAAACAAAAACAAAGTACTTGAAAAGACATTTCACCAAAGAAGACATATAATCGGCCGAGAGGAGATGAAAATGTGCTCAATATCACTTATCATTAGGGAAATGTAAATCAAAACCACAAGGATATATCACCTCATACCTGTCAGAATGGCTAGAATCAAAAAGACAAGAAATAACAAGTGTTGGTGAGGATGTGGAGAAAAAGGAACCTCAGGCACTATTGGTAGGAATGCACATTTGTACAGCCACTGTGGAAAACAGTATGGAGGTTCTTAACTAAATTAAAAATAGAATTACCATATGATCCAGTAATTCCACTACTGGATATTTATCCAAAGAATAGGAAAACACTAATTCGAAAAGATATATATGCTCTTGTATGTTTGTTGCAGCATTATTGGCAATAGCCAGGATATGGAAGCAACCTTAGTATTCATCAATGGATGAATGGATAAAGAAGATGTGGTATGTATGCATAATGGAATATTGCTCAGCCACAGAAAAAAATTCTGCCATTTGCAACATCATGACTGGACCTGGGGGTATTATGCTAAGTGAGACAAGTCCATCAGAGAAAGACAAATACCATAGGATTTCACTCATGTGTGGAATATAAGAAACAAAACAAAACAAAAAACAAAGAAAAGAAGAGACAAACTAAAAACCTGATTCTTAAATACAGAGAACAAACTCCTGGTTGTGGGAAGGGAGATGGCGGGAGGTGGTGGGTGAACTGGGTAAAGGGGATTAAGAGTATACTTATGCTGAGCACTGAGTAATGTACAGAATTGCTGAATCATTGTGGGGGAGTGAGAAAAAACAGAATTGTTGCATCATTATATTGTACGCCTGAAAGTAATAGAACACTGTATGTTAACCATACTTCAGTTAAGAAAAAGAAAGAAAACAAGATATATATCGTATCACACACTCACATCGGAAGATTATTAGCCATAAAAAGGAAGGAAATCCTGTCGTTTGCAACATGAATAAATCTGGAGGGCGTTGTGTTAAGTGAAATAAGCCAGATCCAGCAGGACAAACACTGCATGATCCCACTTTTATGAGAAGTCTAAAATAGTCAAACTGAAAGAGAGTAGAACAAGGTTACCAGGGCTGGGAGGAGGGAGAAACGAAGAGGTATCAGCCGGAAGGGCACAGAGTTTCAGTTATGCAAGAGGAACAAATTCCAGAGATGGACCATAAAACATGGAGCCTGTAATTA
The DNA here is from genome assembly GCA_028646535.1 of Procyon lotor. Taxonomy (NCBI): domain Eukaryota; kingdom Metazoa; phylum Chordata; class Mammalia; order Carnivora; family Procyonidae; genus Procyon; species Procyon lotor. Next base: position 14,939,466 of record CM053603.1, on the reverse strand, counting down.
GCAACTTTGTATTGTATACTTGAAAATCAGCTAAGAAGACAGATTTTTTTTATCAAGTGCTTTCGCCACAAAAGAAAAAAAAAATGTAATTTAATAAATAAATAAATAGACTGGAAGGAATCTTTTGGAGCTGAGGGTAAGTTTATGGCCTTGATTTTGGTGACAGTCTTACAGGTGTATACTTATCTACAAACATCAAATATGTAGAGCTTTCTGTATGTCAATCAGGCCTCAATAAAGTGGCTTTAAAAAGAATTATAAAAGAATACTATGAACTATACTCCAACAAATTGGATAACACAGATGAAATGGACCAATTCATAGAAAGACACAAATCATCAAAATTGACCCCGGGAAAAAAATAGAAAATCTGAATAGACTGATAAAAGATTGAATCAGTAATCAAAAACCTCCCAACAAGAAAAGTTCAGGATCAGGTGGCTTTACTGGTAAATTCTACTAGACATTTAAAGAATTAACACAATCTTTTCCAAACTCTTCCAGAAAATAGAAGAGGAGAAAATACTTCCTAACTCATTCTATGAGGCCAATACTACTCTCATACCAAAGCCAGGCAAGTAACGCAAGAAGAGAAAACTGCAGATCAATATCCCTCACGAATACAGATGCAAAAAACTTCAACAAGGGATGCCTGGGTGGCTCAGTAGGTTAAGCGTCTGCCTTTGGCTCAGGTCATGATCCCAGGGTTCTGGGATCAAGACCCCCCAGCATCTGGCTCCCTGCTCAGCGGAGAGCCTGCTTCTCCTCTCCCTCTGCTGCTCGCTCATGCTCTCTCGCTTCCTCACTCTCTTTCAGATAAATAAATAAATCTTAAAAAAAAAAAAATCCTCAACAAGATACTAATAAAGTAGATCCAAAAGCATATTAAAAAGACTGTACATAATGGGGGTGCCAGGGTGACTCAGCAGGTTAAGACTCTGCCTTTGGTTCAGGTCATGATCTCAGGGTCTGGGATTAAGCCCTGCATCATGCTCTCGGCTCAGCAGGGACCCTGCTTACCCCTCTCTCTCTACTTGTGATCTCTGTCAAATAAATAAAATCTTAAAAAAAAAAAAAAAAGACTGTACATAATGACCAAGTGAGCCCCAGAATTTAAGGGTGGTTCAACATATAAAAACCATTCAATGAGGGGCGCCTGGTTGGCTTAGTCGTTAAGCGTCTGCCTTTGGCCCAGGTCATGATCCCAGGGTCCTGGGATCGAGCCCCGCATTGGGCTCCCTGCTCGGCAGGAAGCCTGCTTCTCCCGCTACCATTCTCTCTGCTTGTGTTCCGTCTCTCGCTGTGTTTCTCTCTGTCAAATAAATAAAATCTTTAAAAAAAAAACATTCAATGTAATACAACACATTAATAGAACAGAGGGGGGAAAAAATCATATGATCATCTCCATTGATGCAGTGAAAGCTTTTGATGAAATCCAACATCTTTTCATGAAAAATAATTCAGAAACCAAGGAATGGAAGATTTTCAACATGTTAAAGTTGATACACAATGCTACGTAAGTTTCAAATAAAAAATTGATGAATTAATTTTGACAAAATTTCTTTGCTCATTAATGGAGTAAGATAATTAAAATAAAAGCTACAGAGTAAAGACTTTCATTACATTTACCCGATAAAGAACTCATCCTGAATACATAAAGAATCCCCCCCCAAAAAAAGAATTCCTACAAAACATTAAAAAATAAATAACCCATCGCTTCTCGGCCTTTTGGCTAAGATCAAGTGTAAAAAATAAATAACCCAATAAACACGGGCAAAAGAGTTGAAGAAGTACTTCAAAAAAGAAAATACAGAACAGCCTAAAAGAACATGAGAAAATGCTCAGTATAATTAATCACCAGAGAAATACAAATTAAAACCACAGTAAGATGCCATTGCATACCCATTACACTTAAAAAGACTGACAAGTGGCAAAGAGTATATGGAATTCTCATATATTGCTGTTAAATGGCACAACCACTTAAAACCATTTGGAGGGGTGGTTGGGTGGCCCAGCAGGTTTAAGCCTCTACTGTAGGCTCAGGGCATGATCTCAGGGTCCTAGGATGCAGCCCTACATCAGGCTCTCTGCTCAGTGGGGAGACTGCTTCCCCCTCTCTCTCTGCCTGCCTCTCTGCCTATCTGTGATCTCTCTGTCTGTCAAATACATAAATAAAATCTTTAAAAAAAAAAAAAAGAAAGAAAGAAAACCATTTGGAAATTTCCAATAAAGATTTAAAAAAACACTGACTCTATGACTCAGCCATTCTACTCTTTGGCATTTACTAGAAAAAAAATTGAAAACCTATATCCACAAAAAGGGTTGCTCAGAAGTGTTCAACATAGATGCATTTATAACAGCCTTAAAAATTGGAAACGATCCAATATATATCAACAGAAAAGCAGATAAGGCAATTACAATGCATTTGTACATTGGAATACTATTCTGTGATTAAAAAAAAAAAAGTACAAAGATCTGATTCTCACAGCAACACGGATGAATCCTGTAAACAAGCTGAGAGAAAAAAGACACAAAAGAGTACATACCGTGATTCCATCGGTTTGCTCTAGAAGAGGCAAGACTAGACAATGCTGATCAGAATCAAACAATGTTCGTCTCCCCGAGGTGGGGGGTGGGGGCAGGTACTTTCAGGAGTAAGGAGAAAGTTCTACTTCTAGATTTGGGTGACGTTTAGCTGAGTAAACGTTCGTCAAAAACCCACAGAATCGTACCCCTAAAATCTGTGCATTTTATGCCACGTGAAATACCGCTCCATACTCGTTTTAAAATCAGACAAGGATCAAACTTCCCTACAGCAACACTGAAGGCTAGAAGACGACAGAGCAACGTCCGCGGAGTTCTGAGGGGAAGAGTGTGGGCCAGGAGGACGGTGGTGGGAGGCACAAGCCTCCAGTTAGAAGGTGAGGGAGTGCTCCGACGTCACCGACCGCACCTGCTGTGGGGCCTAGAGGGAAGCCGGTAGGAGAACCGATCCCAGGTGATCTTGTCCCAAGGAAAAAAGGTTTTAACAGGGAAAAAAGGTTTTTAACAGGAAAAAAGCTTTTCGGTTGTTCGTTTTTTTTTCTTAAGTAGGCTCCACACCCAGCGCAGAACCCAATGCAGGGTTTGAACTCGTGACCCTGAGATCCAGAATCCCACGCTTAACCCGCTGCACCACCCACGCGCCCGCCTTTTCTTTGTTCTGTCCACCAGGTAATGGATGCTAAGTTCACTAACTTAACTAATTATTAACCAATTATTAACTATTATTAACTAATTATTAACTATTGCGCAGTAGTCCTAGGACCACTCCGCTGCACATCTTAGGCTTACACAGTGATTTGGGTCCATTATATCAATAAAACTGAGGAAAAAAAAAATATATATATATATATAAAATCACAAATTAAGAAAAAGAGGAGCCTGTCGGGTGGAGAATTGGTGGCGTACAGGGAGGGCAAGGAGAGAGGGACGGAAGAAGCAGGCCGCTCCGAATCGGTAGGTAGCAAGTTTAAGAAGCAAGCGCACTCACAGGCTCATCCAGGAGCGTGTGGGATCTGAGGCCTCAGGCGTCGGTCTCAAACCCCGCGTTCTGGAAGTCTCAGCACCACGCGCCCGCTCGCTCCAGGGTTGCTCCTTGAAAATGGCGGGGAAGGTGGGGCGCTGGGCGGGGCGCGGAGCTCCGAGGCCGCGCGCTCACCGGGACCTCCTCCAACCCAGCAGCCTCCGCGGTATCTGGATGGGACCCTGGAGCAGAGGAAGGGTGTTAGCGGAAGAGCAGCAAATCTGAATCAACTATGGACGGATTTTTAGTTCATAAGAAGGTATCAGTATTTGCCCAGTAATTGTAACAAATGTTACTATTTACTAACTTACGTCACATCTGGGTGTGGGGCATGGAGGAACTGTCTGTATCATCTTCACAATCTTATAAATCAAAAACTGTTTTAAAAAAAATGAAATAAAATAAATAATAAACAAAAAAGGATATCAGAATGAAATAATATAACATTTTTAAGTAGGCTCCAATAATAATATAACATTAATATAATAATATAACATTAAAGTTTTTTTAAAAGAGCATGGACCCCAATATACGAAAACCAGCTCATTTTTATTCAAGTAAAAAAGTTAAGAGGAAAATACCCCCATCACTAATCTGGGTGATAGTTAAAAGATGTGTCCACTTTGTGAAAAAAATTCATTGAGATTTACTTCTGTGAAATGTGTGTGTTTGTCCAAAAAACTTTTGTTTCATGACTGTGTAATAGGTGTATTAATAGAGTGCACCTAACATTGGATGAAATGAAACAACATAAGTACAATATGTACAATAACATATTCCTATACAGTAAGAGTGTCCAGAACACAGCGTATGTTCAATAAATGTTGTATGTTTTTTTAACTAAATAAAATCCTTTTTAAAAAAAGGATAAGATTACACCCTGAATTTTACATTTAAAAATTCCAGAGGGGGTGGGAGGAAAAGAATGGACATCTATGTGAAAAAATATTGGCTGGAGATTGATAATTCTAAAAGGTACCTACTGGGTTCATGGAAGCATTCTATTTTTTAATACATAAATAAAATTTTCATAGCAAAAAGGGGACATAATCATTAGAGACAAGGGGATCTTTTTATTAAGATGAATTACATTATAATTTGGTAAAATAAAAAAATCAGTAAAATAAGCTAATTAGACAAAATCTTTGTAATAATATTCATGGAAAGTGGGGGGAAAGGGCCTTGTCAAACATAAAAGAACTCAGAATACAGGGGCCACGAGCCTTCTGTGAAAAAGAAAAACTGCTTAATAAAATCGCAACAATTAAAAGTAAGTCAAAAGTTGGATCTCAGGAATGCAGAGGCTGAAGTAAGAGGACAGGCAGCGACCTGTGGCTACATTGGACAAAGAATGAGTGCAGCCTAAGTCAGTCACCTCCTTTTTCCAAACAGGATTTGGACATGATCAAACTGGACAGTGTCAGACTACTCGCTAAAGCTAAGTTTTCAATTCTTCAACCAGGAACCAGTCCATATGGTCTACAATGAAAATGTGGTTCATAAAAACATCATGATGCTGGAAGGCCACGGGAGTGAGTTTCAGATGTTGTGACCAAGAGGCTGGCCTAGCACCCGACTTATTTTGCCTGAAGAAAGGATGTACCCCAGGGCCCTCAGACACCCAGACATGGCCTCTCATGCCGCCACACCTGAGGGATGGGAACAGACATGAGTGCAGGCAGGTGAGGGCCAGGTGTGGCCTGGCTGAACTATCATAAGGCCTTAGCCACAGGGCCCCTGTGGGCACCTGCCTGTGACAGTGTATCAGAGCCATGTAGATGACAACCCCCCGCCCCCAGGCACTGTGTGCTTTGGGAAGGGCCCACCCTCCTTTCTTTCACAGGGTAAGGTCAACGACGAGGTCAAACTCTCCCCAGATTCCCTGAGACTACGGGCATGTTTATCTCTAAATGTCACTCTCTTCAACTCATGGGGATCCTTCACGGGGAACATCTCTTGTGTGATGAATGTCTGTGAGGTTCAAGAATTCCTTCAGTTTTACTTCAGATTCATTTTCTTCAATTAGAATCAAGTAAAATTAAATCTTCACTAAAAAAAATAGACATATGGCATGATCCCATTTTTATGAAAGTATTTCTATCCCTCCTCCTAGCTGTAAAAATGCATGGAAATATGTCTGGGATGCTGTACCAGAAATGTTAATGATGGTTATATTTGAATGATGCAACTGGAGCTAATACTTTTTTTTTTTTTTAATTTTCTGCAATGCTTAAACTGTTTATAGGGAGCGTATATTGTTTCAACGAAAGAATAAAGTGATTTTTCTTAAACAAACAAACAAACCTGACTTCTTGGCGTGAGCCCTCGGGGTTCAAAGCTTCTGTTTTCCTTCTTTTCTTCTCCGGCTGCCACTGGCTCCCCACCACCTCCTCCATTTCTTCCCCCTCCCTTTGCACCCACCCAGCTTTTCACCTCCCTCTGACTCCCACCTTTCTCTTTCTCCCCCAGACCGAGGACACCCCATCTTTAGTACTTAATGGCCTACTGGCCCCTGGGGGGAAAGAGGCCAGACTGTTTTCCTTTTCTGCAGGAGGTTGGGGTAGGGACATTTTCAGAAGGTTTTTTTGAGATCCCTAGTGACCCCTCCTTTCCCCTCTACCTCTCATGACCCCCAACACCAGGGCAGGAGGTGAGAGCAGCCCAGGGGGTGTGGGAGGAATGGAGAGAGAACCCTGGCAGGAATGTAGCTCTGGGTCAAGTTTCCCCACAGGACCCCGGGGATGTGGAAGAGCTTGAATCTTTCCCCAGGCTCCACATGATCCCCTCAGTTCTGTTCTTTTGTTTCCAACATCTTTGCTCAATACATCACCAACTTCTTGGATTTCAATATCCTCTCTCAAGGGTCTCCTCTGGAGAGGGCTCACTCTCCCCCATCTGTGCCATGACTGGGGGAGCAGTAAACAGAGTGGCCTCACCCAAGCCACAGGGCCTCCTGGTTAAGAGAGGAGACCCAGGCCCACCCAGACAGGCTGCTGCTGCTGCAGCTTGCCCAGGACCAGCCCAAGGGACAGAGGGTAGGGAGGGGCTGTGAGCAAAGCCCCAGGAAAGGCAACAATGCCCCACAGTAAACTCGACTGCCCAAGCGAAGCCGACTGCAGGTTACCTCAAGAACAGTCAGTTCACCATGATGGTGAACATGGTGATCCTCACCATGATGGGCAGCTCTGTCTGGGCGGAGAGAATCCCACGCATTTGACATCTCTGCTGTCAGGCCCCAGAAGGGGCCCGGCTCTCCTTGGAGGACTCCAAGTGTCCCGTTACCAGGGCCAACCCAGCAGGGTCCCCTGATCCCCCACTGGGTTCCCAGACAGAGGAGTCAGGGCTTCGTGGGACATGGACGAGGTACTGAGGAGGAGAGCAGAGACAGGAGTCCAGGCCAGTCAGGACCGGGAGGAGGACAGGGGGCGGGGGCAGCTGGAACGGCCTGGTCTGAGCAACGTGTGCTGAGGACTGAGAGTTGAGGAGTGAAGGCCTGGAGATTCTCGGCCCACAAGGCTGTGGGCGTGGGCAGGGCAAGCATGGTGGAGGTGGAAGGAAAGGGGTGTGGCGGACTGTCAGGACTGGCCCTCAGGAACTCTTTAACCACCTCCTGCCCGCAGGTAATGGGTGACAGAGATAGGAGATTCTTCACTGAATATCCTTTGTACCTCTTTAGCTATGAACCATGTTAATTACTACCTTTTTAAAACTACTACTATTGTTATTATCATATTATTATTATTATTATTATTACATTTTAAAGTAAATAGCTGAAGTCACAGACAGGAGCGTTGCTTTCCGGGTGCAAAAGCGTCAGAGCTGGGGCACCTGGGTGGCTCAGTCGTTAAGCGTCTGCCTTCGGCTCAGGTCATGGTCCCAGGGTCCTGGGATCGAGCCCCGCATCGGGCTCCCTGCTCAGCAGGAAGCCTGCTTCTCCCGCTACCATTCCCTCTGCTTGTGTTCCCTCTCTCGCTGTGTTTCTGTCAAATAAATAAAATCTTAAAAAAAAAAAAAAAAAGCGTCAGAGCCCATCTTGGCCTGTTCAGGGGCTGGGAAGATGGGCAAATGTTTCCTGGTCCAGTTTGGCAGGAAGACCCAGAAAAGGCCACACTGGAAGCAGAGACCAGCACCACAGGTCCCTGGGACACTGCCCCAGTGCTCAGCCACTGAGGGCTACCCCCAGACCTGGGCCATGCAAGACCAGAAATATGGAAAAGACACACTCTGATAGGCTTGCCAAAATTAGCAAAGGAAAATACAGGATGCCCAGTTAAATCTGAATGTCAGATAAATAACAGAAATGTTTAGTGTAAGTATGTCCCAAATACAGCCCAAGGCATACTTACACTAAAAAATCATTCGTTGTTTATATGCCATTCCAATTTAACTAGACATTCTGTATGTTCTGTGGCACCCCTACACTTCAGGAATCTGCTGGAGAGGAAATGCCATTCCTACAATTTTCTTTTTCAGTTTTCTATTTACATTTTTAAAACTGTTAACCCAAATTTCCACAGCCTAGCTGGCCTGTGCAAATGAGTTAACTTCAAAATAACCGTTGTCCCTGGCCTGCTCATCTCCCAACACAGGACCTTGTCCCTCCCCGACACCGCGATGTGGGGGTTCCCCAGAAGCTGCCAGGATCTGCTCCCCTTTGGCTTCTGCGCCCACTGCCCCCTACGCCACAGGAGGGCAGTGGTTGCCTGGCTGAGCTATGGTGCTGAGGCTGTGCCACTGCGCCCTCTGCTGGTGAGCCCCAGACCGCAACGGGGGGCGGGTGCCCTAGGGCTCTGGGCTCCACATCCCCGCTGCCCTTGGGTGAGAGCTCCTCCAAGACCGGAGAAAGGCCCCTTCTCCCACCTCTCACGGAGTCCAGCAGCGGATGGCCTCTCCAACTGCCCAGCCTCTGTTCTTCCTGCTTCATCTCCTCCCTCCTCATGAGCTCTTTCCGGCTTGGTACCCGCTGCCTGAACAGGCCACGTTCAGCTGTCTCTTCTTGGTTCCCTCGATACCAGCACTCAGCCTGGCTCTGTGCTGACCGGTGGCTCCTCCAAGTGCCAGGCAGACCAGTGTGGAAAAGCCCACAGTTACCGGTCCCCATCTGCTGCCCCTCCTGCCCCCCCCCATACCATCCAGGTCTTCCCTCGGACTGTCAGATGAGCCTGGGTCCCGAAGCCCCCTGCCCTCCGTCCACTGGTTCCTCAGCCATTCTGCAGTGATTCTGTTCAGAGGATGACTCTTGCATTTTCCATCTCCCCATCACGCAAGGCTGCGTCTGTCTTGCTCGCCCCCAGATCCTAGTACCCAGCACAGAGCAGAGTTAACAAATACTATCGAAAGGAAGGTCGGGAGGCTCTGGAGGGCACTGAGGGGTCTCCCTGGGCCAAAGGCAATGAGTGAATTTTTTTTTTTTAATAAAGACACTTTATTTACAGATAGTACAAAATAAACCACAGGACAAACTACTATGCAGGGGGAGGGATGGCCCCCACAAGAACCCCCCTCCCCATCCCGGAATAACTTATGTAAAAAATTAAAAAGGAGGAGGGAAGGGTGGGGCTGGAAGCACCTTTGCTGATTGGGAATTGGGGCCGGCAGTCCTCAGCCTCCCCGTTCCAGGGCCCAGTAGACCCTGGCTCACTCCCTTCTGAGTGTTGGGCCTAGCAAAGAGGGGACACGCTGCAAGGACAGTTGGTGGCTGTTGCAGAGGCTCCTGGGCCAAGGACCCTGACTTCTGACTCTGAAGGGCTGGAGTCAGTGGGAAAGTGGCTTGGGGGCGGGCACGGGGTTGGCATTATTGCAGTGCTCCAGCTGACTTCCTCCTGGCCCTGGATGCGGGTCTGCACCAGGTCCCAGGGAGCAGCTGTGTCGGGGCAGCAATGCGGGGTCCTCAAAGCGACGATGTTGTTGAATCTACCACCTCCCGGCCGTTGCAAACAGTGGGGACAAACTGAGAGCCAGACCCTAGGAAAGGAAGCCAGAGATTGGGGCCGACCCCGAGGTCCTTCCCAGAAAGCTGGCAGCAGAGGAGGAAGGAGCGTGGAGGGAGGCTTCCTCCCCCTCCACCCCTCCCTCTCTTGGCCAGCCTCATCTCAGGAGCCCTCCAACTCCAGTCGAAGAATCCCAGCAACCCAAGGAGTGGCCCCCAGGCGGAGATGCTAAGGCTGAGTGAGGGCTGCTCAGGGTGAACGCTGACCTTGGCCGAGGCTGGATCCCGCCCTGGTGGCGGCGCTGCTGAAACGGCTGGTGGGTGCCCGGTGGCTAACCACGTTCTTCTGCGGCTGGAAAAGGATGATGTGCAGCTTGGGTGCAAAGAGACAGCCGAGCACCACAGAGCCACTGAGGCTGACCGACACGCACATGGTGGTGGTCTGTACCTGGGATGGGGAAGTCAAGGATGAGTCTGGCCCCAGGACCTGTGCCTGGGCTGCGGGGGTCAGGGGAGAGGGGAGAGGGTAAGCATCCAATGCTGGGCCTTGGTCCATTCGCCAAGCCCCAAAGGATTTCTAGGAAGGTGGGCACAGTCCCAGCATCAGCCCGTGGACCACCTTCCCGGGGAGATGAAAATTCCAGCTGAGGGGATGAACATGCAGGGGTGCAGGGCTGTATGTGTGCATCAGAGTGTGTGTGCTGGTGTGTGTGTGTGTATCTGCATGCACATGTGTGCAGGTGTGTGTGCGTGCAGGAGTGTGTGTGTATAGGTGCCTGTGTGCATGCGTGGGTATTGTGTGCGTGTCCAGGTTAGTCCTTAACCACCTAGGATTGGCATGCAAATGCAAATCATATGCAAATGCAGGCTGAGTCAGAGCAGATTCCCTCCCCAGCGCTGGCCTCCACCAACCAGGCAGGTGGCCCAGCAGGTGCAACAGCAGCCAAGCCCAGCCGCCCTGGCCCCCAGCACTGCCCACCATACCTCTGTCCTGGGGGAAAGGGCCTTTGCAGGGGCTCTTGTCTCGATTTTCCTGCTCCTTTAATTGTTAAGATTGTCAGTTCAGACCCTGCTCTACACTCCCAAGCTGAGTGACCTTAGGCAAGGGATTGAACCTCCCTGAGTCTCCGTTTCTTCGTCTGTAAAATGGGGAGAGCCACGGAGTTTACTCCAGCGTTGTGAGGACTCACCAAGATGATCCTCTTATTGTTCAGAGCTCAGCTCACCTGTCACCTCCTCAAAGAGGCCTTCCCTGACCACCCCATCTGAAGCAGCCATTGCCCCCTTGAAGCTGAAAAGACCTACTGAGACACTCAGTGCCAGCTGGAACCTCGCCTGCAAGCCATCATCTAGGGCCGAGTTTCCTCCTGCTTTCACCTTCCTCAGCCCTCCATCCCAGATCTGCTGCTGCTCTGGGCTTCACCCTCTCTGCCTTCCCTGCTCCAGAGGGCGCCAGGCCACACTGCATGTGCCCTCTGGGGCTGCATGGCCTGGTACTTCGCCATTCCCATGCCCTCTTTCCACCCTCGCCTCTGCCCACCTTCCACCATTTGTGCCTCCCTCCTCAACAAGGGAGGTCAATGCATACCCTCCGCTCCAGTCAGCCTCTGTACTGACTGCCCCCCACATCTTCCCCATCCAACCTATTCAAACCTGCCTTTTTTTTTTTTTTAAGATTTTATTTATTTATTTGACAGAGGGAGAGAGATCACAGGTAGGCAGAGAGGCAGGCAGAGAGAGAGGGGGAAGCAGGCTCCCTGCTGAGCAGACAGCCCCATGCGGGGCTCGATCCCAGGACCCTGAGATCATGACCTGAGCCGAAGGCAGAGGCTTAACCCACTGAGCCACCCAGGTGCCCCCAAACCTGCCTGTCTTACACAGCCCAGTTCAAGGACTCCTCTTCCAAGAAGCTCTCCAGGATTCGATCTCTATACACACACACACACACACACACACACACACACACACACACACAGGCACGCACGCATGCACGCACACACACTCACGTCACATACGCACCTCCCTCTTTCCTGCTCTTACTAGGACCTTTTGTCAACCTAAACAATTCAGCAACATTTCCTGATTTAGTTCTTTAGTTGATGCCCTGATCGCCCACACTCTAGACCAGGTCTCCCCTTCTGCAGCCAGCCCCTCAGGGGAGCAGGGTGGCTCATTCAGACATATTTCAGCACACGCATCAACTTGAGCTTAGAAGGTGCCATCTGAGTCCTGAAATCTCAGCTTTAACTCCTCTACCTCCTTGGCTGTTGCCTAAGGCCCCACTCAACCTTCCCACCTCCCCCTGGGGTCCAGTCTCAGCTGGGTCACCGTAAGCTGTGTGCCCCTGGGTGAGCATTCAGCCTCTTGGAGCCTCAGAGTGATCAGAAGCGTAGAGACTGGGAAACAGAAGGTCCAGTGCCGCCCCCACCCCCCACTGCCACTCTGTGGCTGGTAGCTCACCCGGTAATCACTGGAGGTGACATAGAAGATGGGCAGGAAAGCCAGCCAGATGATGCAAGTGGTGTACATGGTAAAGCCTATGAACTTGGCCTCGTTGAAGTTCTCGGGGCACTTGCGGGTCTTGAAGGCATAGAGCGTGCAGAGTGCGATGAGGAGCACATTGTAGGCCAGTGAGCCCAGCATGCTCGCATCTCGATGGTTGCAGCGCAACGTCACCACCTCCCGCCGCTCTGGGGCTGTCTCCTTGCCCGTGCCCGGGGCCTCTACCACCAGCCAGGCAGCCACAATGAGCAGCTGGCCCGAGATAAGCGCCAGGCAGATGGCCACCTGCGAGGCTGGGCTGATGAAGCGTGGCCGCTGGGCTCCCTCCCGGGCCCCGCCGAAGATGCGCGCAATGCGGTTGGTCTTGGTGAGCAGGGCTGAGTAGCAGACAGAGAAGGCTGTGCCCAAACCGAGGCGCCGTAAGGTGCACACCACCGTGGATGGCTTGGCAATGAAGACGAAGGTCATGCAGTAGCAGAGGAAGACACCGCCCAGCAGGATATAGCAGAGCTCCCGGCCCGAGGCCTTGACTACCGGCGTGGCATTGTGCCGCACAAAGACCCCCATCACAAAGAGGGTGGCTAGGGCACCCAGGCAGGCGATGGTGACGGGTCCCACGGCCCAGGCATCGCCCCAGCGGATGTATTCCTGGGGCAGCTCGAAGCAGCCGGTCAGGCTGGCGTTGGGCCAGTAGCCCAGGCCACAGTCAGCGCACGTGAACTCGTCCAGCCGGTACTCGTACGGCTGGCAGGGGATGCACAGCCAGCAGCAGACCTCTCCCGGCTGCACGCTCTTCACCTCGTTCTGGAGACAGGGCTCACTGCAGCGAGAGGCCGGCAGGGGGCCGGCCGAGGGTGAGGCCCACGGGATAAGGCTGGTGTCCAGGGTCAGGCCTTCTGCCCAGTAGCCCACTTTCTGGTAGCGGTAGCGCCCACTGCCCGCCCGCAGATACGTGAAGATGTTGTAGCGTCCAATGCCATCACCAAAGCGGTCGAAGCGAACCTCATTGTGTGTGTCAGCCGGGCGGAAGGGGGCTGGAGTTGGAAAGGAAAGAGAAGGTGGGATTGCTGGGTAATCCTGATGCGACCTCAACTGTCACCCTACATGGGACCCAAACCCCAGACCCGAGGCCACTCCTCGTTCTTCCAAGCCTCACCCCAACACTAAAGCTGGCCTTCCCCCCATCAGCCATTTTTCTAAATGAGAAGCTACAATAGATCTCTAAACCCCAAATACAACCCCAACCTCAAAGCCCAGGCATCTCCACAAACCTAATGCCCACACCGACCCCCAGCTCCCCAAAATCTAGCCTTACACATAGTCTCCAGTACCTTCCAATCCAAACCCCAGACCCCAACCTTATCACAATACACACCACAGCCCTCTCCCCGGACTTAACATGGACTCCCTCACAGCTGAACTCGGCCTCAGGTCCAGTCCTGGTCCCACTTAATCTTCCCAATGACAAGCCAGCCCCTCTAGTCCTAATACTGGTTCCACTCCTGGCTGAACCCCAATCTCAGTGATCACCTCTAACCACTGATGTTCACCAGGCTGTGCTCATTGGGCACCTCATGGGACTCTACTACTCCCCATCTCCCCTTACCCGGGAACATCACATCTCCCAGCCAGGCTCAGGAGGAAGCAGGACCCGTGTCATCCCAGACCCAGTGAGAAGCTGGGGTTCGCACTAGCAGATGATGTGCTCAAGGCCCCATGGTGAATGGTGCAGCCTGGAGTCCCTTGCAGGTCCCTGGCCTGCTCCTTCCAGCCAGCCTCAAAGTCCTCAGCACCCAACTCCAGCCCTCCCATAAATCCCACCCAACCCAGTGGGCCGAATGCAGCCTTGCTCTAACAGCAACCTTAGGCTCCTGAATCCTATCCTAACCTGTCCTCCAGTTTTCCCGCAACTCTGAATGTCAATCTCATTGGAATTATTACTCGTCTTAACCCTGGGCCACTAGGCTTTGGGGGCCCTGGCCCTCTCCCACTGAAGGGATGCTTCCTGCAGCACAGTGACGGTTCTGAGGCATCCATTGTTTGTAAAGCTGGAATGCTGATTAAAATAAATTTTGGGGGGCGCCTGGGTGGCTCAGTGGGTTAAAGCCTCTGCCTTCGGCTCAGGTCATGATCTCAGGGTCCTGGGATCAAGCCCCGCATCAGGCTCTCTGCTCAGCAGGGAGCCTGCTTCCCCCTCTGCCTGCCTCTCTGCCTACTTGTGATCTCTCTCTTTCTCTCTGTCAAATAAATAAATAAAATTAAAAAATAAAATAAAATAAAATAAATTTTGGTATGGGGGCTCCAGGATGGCTCAGTCAGCTAAGTATCTGACTCTTGATTTTGGCTCAGGTCATCTCAGTGACAATCATCCCTGCCTCAGGCTCCGTGCTTAGCGGGGAGTCTGCTTCTCTCCCTCTCTCTCTGCCCCCCACCCACTCATGTGCACTGTCTTTCTCTAAAATAAATAAATAAATCTATTTTTAAAAGTCTATAGAGGCACCTGGATGGCTAGGTCAGTTGAGCATCTGCTTTCAGCTCAGGTCGTGGTCCTGAGGTCCTGGGATCACGGCTCCTTGCTCAGTGGGGAGCCTGCTTCTCCCTCTGCCCCCCCCCCCCACTTGTACGCACACTCGCTCTCTCTCAAATAAATAAATAAAATATTAATAAACAAATTTTGGTGTGAAGAGACTGTGGCCACCTTAAATAAAAAATCAGGTCTAGGAATAGAATTTTCCCAAAAAATGGAGTGCCCCCTGATGCTCACTGTCAACCCACCCTTATTCTGACTCTCACTGTTTTGCTGCCTGAGAATGGGCAGGAGGGCCCCCAGTCCCTGTTCCCTACACGATAAAGAGGCAGGGGAGAGAGAGAGAGCAAGGCCCAAGCAGGAACTAGAGATCCTCAAAGCGTAGGACCAAGCCGGCAAGAGGAACCCCAGTCCGGCTCCAGGGGAGTGCCCCCTGTCTAGCCATCCTCTTCCTGGCTCTGCCGGCCCCCTGGAGGGCTCCCTGACTTGTTGTAGGCTACATTCTATTAGCCAACTAATGGAACCTGAGGGCCCGCTCCCTCTCACTCCTCAAAGCCAAGAGCCTGGTGTCCACCCGCCAGCTCCATTACCGTCAAACTTGACGTTGAGCACGAAGTCCTTGTAGAGCCTGCGCCCATTGACAGGCCGCATTGCGTCGCAGAGTTGGGTGGTGTTGGGGCAGAGGGCTCGGTGCATGTTGTGCAGCGCATGGGCCATGGCATACACTGCATTGACCACGAACATGATCTTGGACTCTTGCTCAAAAGGCACCGCCCGCAGTGAGTGGGCGGCACAATCTCGCCGCCGGAAGCTGCAGCGGAACCTCTGCTCCCAGAACTCCCGGAACCAGGGGTTCCGGCTGTTGTTCCAGGGATCCAGGCTCTGGAAGTAGGAGGCAAAGTCACTGATGGGATAGGAGGCCAGCTCGATAGTGATGGCGCCCTCTGCAGCCCCCTCGCTGCCAGCCACCACGCTCTCCAGGGCCCCCCAGCCGTCGCTGGCCACCCAGGTGAAGCTGGCGTTGAGGCGCTGGGTGGCCGCGAGGAGCTCACGCGCGTCCTCAGAACGGGTGAACAGAACAGCCACGCGGGCGCTGGGCTTCTGGAGCAGGGCTCGCACCACACCTTCAAAAGCTGCGCGGTTCATGGCACGGCCCACCTTCTCCGAGGTGGCGACGCAGATGTTGCGGGCGCGGGCCTCTAGTTCAAAGGCTTCGATGCCCGTCTCACCATAGTCACCCTCGGATGCCACAGTGGACACATAGGTCCAGTTGAAGAAGCGGAGGATCTCAGCCATGGCCTTGGCTTGGAAGAAGTCGGGGGGCACTGTGCGGGCAAAGTAGTCATAGCGGGACTTGTCGCTCAGCTTGGCACTGGTGGAGGCATAGCTGATCTGTGGGATCTGAAACAGCCGCAGGAGGTTGGCCACCTGGGGGAGGGGTAGAGACAGCAAAGATCAGGGATCAGGTCAAACTCAGACAGATGTGCTCCTCACAGCTACTGGACCTTGGGATCAAGTGTCTGTGTAGTCAGCCTTGAGGTCTGCTCACCCTAAAGACTTTTGTCCTGTCTTGATGTGTCTTCTCTCGGGGGGGCAGGGAGTTTTCTACCCCTTCCCCTTCCCTCTCTTCCCTGGGAGAGAGAGGAACTAGGGCTGAGGTACCAGGTTCCTGAGCTACACGAGAACTCCTCTGCTGTCCCCATTCAGATGCCTAGCAGTAGCAAAAGTAGGGAGGCAAGGGAAGGCCCAAATCCTGAACTGGGAAGAGGCTGGCACTTGGCCGCACAGGGCAGGGGCAGGGGACACTAGCTGGCATTTGGGATGCTCAGGGATCTTAGGCTCTCTACCTATTTGGAGCATGTATCCCTTCTCCAGAGTCCATCCTGATGGAATGATGGAGAAGGAGGGAAAAGTCTTCCCCAGGAAAAAGACCCAGATCTTAGGGCCCTATGGCCCTGAGAGCCAGGAGTTGGTCTCCACTGGATGGCTAAGCTTGAAATAAATAAGGCTTCCTGCTTACCACTGACTGCCTAGGTCCTGCCCCCGAGAGTAGGGTCCAGACAAGGACCTGGTGTGATGGGTAGGTGAGAGCAGGATAAAGCCTAGTTTCCATGGGAGGGAGCTAAGTCCCGTCTTTGCACCCAGGACACAGGCCCTTACTGTGACCATCTCAGTGCCCTCTCCTCTTGTACTTTCTGCCTCCGTGTCCCTGGGCAAGTTAGCAAACCTTCCTGAGCCTCAGTTTCTCATTCCTGCCTGACAAGGTTGCTGAGCAGATAAAAATGAAAATGCTTGTGAGGCCACAGTGCCTGACATATGGAAGATGAGAGGGATCTGGGCAGGACGCAGGAATGAGGAGGAATGATGAACAGGCAGGTGCAGCCTAACCATGAAGGGCTGGGCCTTGTTTTGACTCAGACAAGGAAAAAGCAAACCAATGTTGAAGTGTGGGCCCTGCTACAGGAGGCAGACAGCTTGGGGTGGGAGGAAGGTAACAGCTCCTGGAGCCCTGAAGAGAACTGTGGAGAGGGTGGGTGCTAGGAAAGCACCCCCGAGGCCCCTGAAGACATCAGCAGGTGGGAGGTGGCAGATGTAGGTGCTGGCACAGCCACACCTGTCTAAGCTGCTACTGGCCACCTCTGGTAACTAGAACTGGCAGAACTGGGAACTCCCTGCCTGCAGTAGGGGGATGAGCAGGCCTCCCTGATCCCAGGCCAGAAGCTGCCTCCATGGTTCAGGCTCCTGCCTCATTTCTCCTGAATGAGCATTTCAGGTGAGAGGTCCCGGCCCTGCCTCTGATCGCAGTGCCCTCAGCCCAGTGCCCTCAGCCAGCCTCCTAAAAGAAGCTAAAGCCAAGGCCAAGGCCGTCCTTGCAAATCCCGACTCTGATCCCAGTTCTGGCTTCATCTGGCAGCCCATTCTGGGTACCAGGCAGGTAAGGGACCACACAAGAGGTGGGACCTGGTCCAGGAGGGGGAGGATCCCACCTGGGCTAAAGCAGCCACGCACGCCCAGGGGTATCAGCTGGGCCAGTACCCTCTGCTTACCTCTTGTGAGAAAGCAGGGGGAGGGAGGGCCTTGTTCCCTCACCTTGCCATCCCTTCAAATCCTGTACCCCCCGAAGACACTAGGAGAGCCTCCCCCTGCCACACACATTCTGCTTCTCTTCCTCTGGGGTCCCCACCCCTGTTTCTCTTCTCTGGGCTGCTCCTGGCTTCTGTCGTCCACCCCTTGCTAGCCCGTGCAGAGATGATCTGACAGAGCTAGAGGCCCTTGGGCAAGGGCCCTAGGGGAATGTCTCCACTCTGCCAGCACCTGCCTCTCTTCAAGCCTCAGTTTCCCCATCTATAAAACAGGATACTAATAACAGCAGCTAATATTGAGCATGCCTCCGATACAGGCTTTGCATGTAAATTTCTAGCACAACCCTAAGGGTGGCAAGCATTCTGAGTCCTGTTATATAGGAGGAAACGGAGGCAAAGAAGAGAGAAATAATGCCCAGAGTCACATAGTACACGGAGAACCAGGATTCAAACCTAGAGTTCTGACTCAAGAGGCCTGGCTCCTAAGCTTCTCAGGGCTGTTTAACCTTGGATGCGTGTGTGTGTGTGTGTGTATGTGTGTGTGTGATAGAAGTGGGGTATTTTCTTTACACAATCTCTAAAACTCAAACCCATTATGCGACAAGGACACTTTCTTAGTATTCCACCAAAAGCTACTTAAAGGAAGTTCCCAGCCCCTTTTCCAATGCATGGCAGCCCGGAGCCCCTGCTCAAAGGGAATTCTGGGCCCCGCCTCCAGACTCCCTCCCCAGCCCCCAGTTGGGCAGCCCCCACATACCTGGATGGAGACATCGCTGTAGGAGCCGCCAATGACACCAGTGATGGCAGTAGGAGCATCACCGTGGGTGGCATAAGAGCCGTCAGGGCAGATGTGGCGTGAGCCGTCAGCACCACGGCTAAGTGAGGCACGCACGAAGTCAAGTGCCTGCTCCAGGGCATGTGTGTCCTTGGAGCAGCTGTCGAGTATGTGCGCGCCCAGGCGCACACCCGGCAGCAGGCGTGGGTCACGGTTGATGCGGTCCAGTGCAAAAAGCATGGCCTCCAGGCGCTGGATGCCTCGGTGCTCATTGACAGGCCCACACTCCTCCGCTGGGCCACCCTTCTGGTGTACGGGGAACAGCCCACCCAGGACCAGATCCCCCTCCAGGGTCAGCACCTTCTTGGTGGGGCCCTCAGCCACAGCGCCCCATAGCAGCAGCAGTGCCAGGAGCCCAAGCAGTGATCCCATAGTCCCAAAGGGGATGGATGTGTCCAGCAGACCTGGGCCTCCAGGGGATGAGGGTAGAAGCAGCAAAGGCAAAGAAAGGAGGAAACAGGGACCAGGAAAGGACAGGCAGGAAGAGAATTAAGAAGGGGCCCAGCTCCTGCAGAGAAAGAGACAGACAGACAAACAGGGAGAAGTGGAACTGGAAGAGTAGCTACCCCTTCTGACTCTGCCTTCCCCAATTCCCTTCCCTTGGGACTTTTCTAGGGAGCCAGGGAGAGGTAGTATCACAAACTACGCTGAGAAGCTCCTGGACACCCCTTGGCCTGTTTCTCAGCTTCGCCCTGATTTGGGTCTGTAGATGGGCTCTGTGTCCATTGCATACTCAGCATAGAGGGAGGGAGGCAAAGAGTAGAGGACCAGACAGAAGTCAAGAGACCCCAACCAACACCAATCCTGTTGTGAATGAAAGAGTGTCCGGGACACCTGGGCGGCTCAGTCGGTTAAGCGGCTGCCTTCAGCTCAGGTCATGATCCCAGGGTCCTGGTGATCGAGTTCCGCATAAGGCTCCTTGCTTGGCCTGGAGCCTGCTTCTCCCTCTGCCTCTCTGCCTACTTGTGATATTTCTCTCTCTCTGTCAAATAAATTAAAAAAAAAAAAAAAAGTGTCCAAGACCTTGCACAAACTTCCCAGGACCCCTAAGTCTATACCTTTGCAGCAGAGGCCAGGGTAGAGTATAAATTTGGGGGTCTAGTCCCTATCCTGAACCTAGCATTTCCAGAGATAGGCCATTGCGGTTGAAACCCACCAGGGAAGAGGAAAAGAAAGGTCTTCAAATGGTAGTTTCCAACTTCTAGAGAGACTGGAGCCCAGGTGAGCACCCAAGGGTCCTCCTAGCCCCTAGTTCTTAAAAATCCATCCAGAGCCCCCTGACTGAGGAAGTAATAGAGACTCTAGGCCCTGGGAGTTTGACAGAAAGGTGGAGAGGTTGGCCCCAGGGAGGAACACTGAAGTGGCCATGTCTTAAGTCAATATGAAGAGCAGATGTAAAGGTACGTGTGTCCTGGGTCAGGGACAATTCATATGGTCAGAATCTCAAAAACAGTGCTCAAGGTGAGACTTTTGGACACCTTAGCTCTGCATAGAATGCTGTTTGAGACTTTATGTCCCTGATTTTTCTTCAGCTCAGATCCAAGCAGAGAAAGTCACCATCTCTAATCTCCCTATCCTCATCCTCTCCCCATCCTGTCCACCCTAGCCCTAGCCCTCAGGGATTCCTTCTTCCCTCTTCCACTCTGAGCTTCGTCTGTACTCCAGCTATGCTCCCAGATGCCGAACCCACATAGGCTCTCACAATCGTGCAGGGCTTGGGAAGGATAGGGGAAGGAAACTGAGGCTGAAGAAGGACAGCTACTAGTTCAAGGACCCCATGTCCTGGCCACAGAGCCTGGGATTCTTCACTTTGCCCCTCGGATCCTCAGGGTTAATCTTCCCCCTCGTGCCATGGCATGGAGACTGGGATCCTGCGGGCCCCTGGAAAAGAAGCAGCTTAACCAGGCAACCAGGAGAGAGAGGCAAGCATGAAGACCAGGACAGATGCGGAAGGGACCCAGATAGGAGCCGAGGCCCAAACTGGTCAAGACCACAAGCCTCCCACAGGGGCAGCCAGGACCAAAATCCAGACAGGGACAATACCCTGAAGGTAGACAGAAACCCAGAGGGGAGCAGCCAGGGGGCCTGGGCAAGGAAATGTGGGCAGGGAGTGATTGAGCCCGAGAGGCTGACACAAAGACAGAGGCACAGACAGAAAGACAGACCAAAGGATGGAAGGAGAGGAAGAACGAAGGAGCGTGATGCGGGACGTGCGTTCTCTGGGGGAGAAAGGCGGGATGCCTGGGGCTGTCTTCCCGCTTCCAGGAGCTCCCGGCAAGCACTGTCTGGACGCTCTGGCCCGGGAGCCCCAGAACTCGAGGGCCCCGCGGGTCTCCGGGACATGGGGTCAGGATCGATAAAGGCGGCGGCGGCCGCGGCACCACGGGCTTACCCTACCTGGCGTGCCCGACTCCAGCGCGGAGAGAAACGGAGAGGAGCCGGGGGCGCAGGGTTCCAGCTCTCGCTCGCTGGCTTGCTCCCTCGCTCGGCAGCTCTGCGCTCTCCGCCCGCCCGCTCGCCCGGCCGCTTTCAATCGCGGCCCGCCCCGCCCCTGGCCCCGGCCCGCCCCCAGCCCCTCCCCCGTTCCTCCCCACTCCGGATCTCGGGCTCCCAACCGGGCCTCCTCCTCCCTCCAGACTCCTGCACCGCTCCCTTGCCCTGCGCCTTCGGCTCCCGGCTCCCGGCTCCCGTTCTTCGCGGGGCTTCCGTCCGGGAGCTGTCCACCGCGTGGTGCTGAATCCTCGGGAGCTCCCGCTCTACGCAGGAGCAGGTGTCTATCGGCCCCCTCCAGCCCGGGGTCAGACTGCAGCCCACAGAGCAGAGGGCACGGGACACGGGTCCAGGAAGGTCACTGAGCCCCAGGAGGTGCGCATAGTGTTACGGGGTCCTATCATTAAGAGCGGAGGGGCTAGCCTTAGGGGTGCAAGATGCCATTGGGAGATAGGTAAGGGGGCATGTGGGAGATAGGTAGTGAGCTTAGCCTGCTGCGACAAATCTGTCCCTGTCCTCACATCCATTCTCTCAATCCACAGCTTAGTCCACATGCCAGGCTTGGGGTAGGGGCATGTGTTTTTGGCCCCATATGAGAGCTAGGGCCTGAGTCACTAGGAGGAAGGGGGGGGTGGTCAGAGGAGGATGGGACCTTCTCTTCCTGCAGATGACCTTTAAAGCTGCTACCCACTCCCCACACCCAGCCCTGACCGCCTCTCCCACCAACCTCACTAACCCCCACCCTCACTTACGAAGGCATTTATGGCAAAGAGATATCAACCTGGGGAGTGTGGGGTTGGCTGTAGGGCCAGGGACTAGGGTCAACCCTAAGGGACATGCTGGGGCTGGCAGGGGGATCTGTGACGGGAGGGAGTGGAGAAGAGGCTCCTGAAACTGGCTGCTGCGTAGGAGGGAATGGGAGCTGGAGCCCAAGCAGAGGGAGGACAGCTCTGAGAAGATGCTCTTGACTCTTCCCTCCTGCAGCAGAATGGAGGACGCCCCTGGGTAGAAGGTAGTGGATACACTGCAGCACCCACTTGTGCTTAAGGGTCTGGAGAGGGACCTGCACCCAGGTTTAGAGCCTGCACACACACCAGGTGCTAAGGCGCATAGCATCCCCACATATGCTCCCTGGGCGCTGCCCTTTCTTCCACAGGTGTCACTAGAGGCAAAGCTAGCTCAGACAGATGCTAATGAGCACATGCCAAGCCCAGGTCCCTCTGGCACATACAATTACATGTGTGTGTCGCAGTTACAGGGGAAGGGTATCGCCAAGGAAGGACAGGATTTGTCCCTGGACACAGAAACCTGATGCCCCACTGTGCTGGGAAAAGCACAGCTGTGAAATAGACAAACACATCAAACCCCAAACAAACCCAAACCCCACTGCTAATGGGAGGTGAGGTGACAGCGGGATGAGGGTTCAGAGTTGTCAGACAGGGCTGGAGAGACAGATACTGTCTTCCAGCTGGGGCTACTTCAAAGCAACTGCTGCCTGGGGTAGGTGAGTGAGGAGCTGGGCCCTTGGAGCAGAGGGGCGGATAGCAGCAGAGTGCTGAGGGGAGAGGAGCTGCACTGGAATCCCAGCTCCCCCACTAAGATAGCCTCGCAAAAGACCTAAGGGCTTTAAACACAGCGCCAGTCCCAGAGGCCCACTCCATGGACCGCCGCGAGGGGGCTACGCAGCCCTTGCCAGACCTGCAGGTAAGCACCCAGCCATGCAGCCACCACTCCCAGCTGTGCACAGAGACGCCAGCCTTATAGAGCTGCACATATGCACACGGCCGCACACGCAGAAGTACATGCAACCTCACACACAGCTATACACACAGACGCAGCAATGACACATAGCTTGACATGCAAACACACAACTGTATTCATGGACACACAGTCATGTACACAGAGCCATATGTGTGACATGTCTACCCACAGCTAAACTCAGACATAGCTGAACTGACCTATAGCTTTACATGTGGATACACAGAAAAGCACATGGCTTTACACATGAACACACAATGGTACAGCTGTACACAGACGCGCAGCTGCACACAGGTAGCTGTATATGGACAAAGCCCCCAGAGCGATGTTGCTGGACAGTCTCACACCCCTAGTAGGAGCGCTGCATACACTCACCAGCATCCCGTGCACCTAACCACGTAGCCATCCACACAAACACAGCCAGCCCCGGCCCCAAGCACATCCTAGTGCCTGCTGGGGCACAGCTTGCCAGTGCTACCATGAGCACACACAGCCATGGTTACACAAACAGAACCAAAGGCCCGTGTGCACGTCTGTGCATGTACACACACAGGTACACAGACACGGGCGGGCACGGTCTCACCTGCTGAGCAGACACCAGCACGAGCGCAGGCACACTCGAGCTACAGACACGAAGGCATCCCTTGGAAGCAAAGGCAGACTCCGTGAGCTCCCCACTTCTGAGCCCTGAAGGGCACCCAGTGCTTGGCTCTTACTCCCCTTGACCTGCTCTGCCTGTTTCCCAGCAGCCTGGGGGAGTCTCGAGGCTGCTGCAATGGAGGAGCAGCTGTCACCTGGGGGCAAAAAGCCGGGAGTGGAGAGTCTTCCATGCCCCTTTCCTCCTCTCACGCCAGAGTCCCTGGCCAATTTCCTCCTCTCCTCGGGCTGGGGGTGCTCCTGCCCACTCCCAGCCTATCTGCACAGGGCTCCTTGAGGTGAAACACACACACAAATGCACAGCCCAAATTCAGGTGAAACAAGAAAACCATTTGCTTTATTCTGAATCCTGGAAGCTCCAAAGTGAATCTGAAAAACACGTCAGAGAGGCGGGACCCCCAGGGTCTGGGCGCAGAATACAGTCCCTGGCTCCTTTGGCCCTGGGAGCTGAGAGGGCAGTAAGAAGGCTTAGCTAGAGCCTGGGGCAGTGGAAATCAGGTCCCCCCAAGACCCCAGACCCCAGCCTGGGCCTGAGAGGTGAAGGAGGAAGAGGGCTGGAGAGTCTGCTCAGTTCCTCAGCAAATGTACCCCAGGAGGGTGCGAGCCTAGGGTTACTCCTCACCCTTCTCCGGAGTACTAGGTTCCCGGGGCCACTTGGAACCCCCCAGGGGCTCAGCCTCAGGGCTCAGCCTTGGCTCCCCCAGGGGTCCCTCGCCTTCCAGGTCCAGCTCCTCAAAGGATGAGCCACTGGCACCTGACTCGCTATAGCTGTGCTCACTGCGGGTGTCACCGTCGTCCCAGCCACGGCTGCTCACCCCAGGGGACAGTGTGGCAGCTGAAGTCTCCCGGCTGCCAGGACCCACCTCCAGGCTCACAGAACTCGTGTCACTCGTTGTATCAGCTCCTGGGCCAGGAAGAGGGAGCACATGTTAGCTAGAACCCCCATTCCTCCCTCCAGGGAGAGGACAGACACCCTCCACTTGCTCGGGAACCAGCACGCACAGTGTGCTCATGAATAATAAAGTGGACCCTGGCTCAAGAGGCTCATTCCAGCTTCCCTCTGCCCCCTGCCCTGACCAGAGCTGCACTGACAGGGCAAAGGGAGGGGTGGGGGGAGAGAGGGCAGCCCGCTGTGCACTCCTCTCCCTCCCCTTGAATTAGCCTCACAACTCCCTGCGCTCCCACAAAGCCTGCTGCCCCCCACCCCCAACAGTCCATTAAGACCACTCAGCCCTGAGGTGAAGAGCTCAAGAAGAGATTCAAGTAAATGTCCCCTCCTCCACATCCCATTTCAGGCTTGGAGAGAGGTTTGAGCAAGGCCAGCTACAGACAGTGCCCATAAGGCATGAGGATGGGAGAATGGACCAGGAGGCCTACTCTCTTGTTCCCTCCCCCATGCAGTGCTCCCCAAGGAACAGCCACATCCAGGAAGGCAGCTGGCCTCAGCCTCTGTCCCCGCTGAGCCCTGATTTGAGGAGGCAGCTAGAGCAGGGAGAAGTGGGATGGAGAAGTCTGGAGAAACCAGTTACAAGGAAGGAGGATACTAGGATAAAGCATTTTAAGGGCTTTCTTCCCCCATGGCTGGGCCACCCCAGAGGAGCCCTTAATTATCCCCAACCATTACTGGTGGTTCCTAAGCCACAGAGCAGCAGAAGGGGACCATGAGAGCACTCTGCTGGCAGCTGGAGAGCCCTGAGACAGGGCTGAGGGTCCAGATTCCTCCCAGTCTGTTCCTCTCACCCTTAACATGTCTCCAGGCAAGTAGACACTTCATCTGCCCTGTTCAGGAGCAACCCCTCAATTCATCTCCCCAGATCAGAGGCAATGACCACAGCTGGGGGAGTGGGAGGGGGGAGAGGAAGGTGTAAAGAGCTCAGGCCCACTGTGTAGGAATCCTGACTGAGAGAAGGCTGATATGCCTCCCTTCTGTGTGAGGGAGAGGGGCAGCTGTCAAACATCACCGAGGTGAGAGGTGGGCCAGCTTCCCTAGATCCTGTCTCCATGGTGATGCAGCCCCGAGCCAGGAGCTGCTGGGGACTGCTTGGCTTTTGGCCTTGGCCTGGAACTTCCACTGCGCCTCAGATGGGGACTAAAATAAGGTTGGGGGGATTTGGGGGTTGCTCCTTCAGTTCCTTTGGCCCTGAGAAGATGCCCCCGGGCCTTCTGGCAGAGGTGAAGTGGGCTCTGGAAGTGCTAGCCTACTGGCCCAGGGCCCTCTTCTTGCTGTGACCCCAGTCATGGCTCCCAGAACACAGGCAGCCAAGAGTGAGCCTGGGCTATATTCTGAGTTATGGGTGGTTCCTTCTGACTCTGGGGCAGGACTCCAGCCCCTTCTTCTCTCCTTAAATGGGAATAATCAGTGCTCCGGGCGCTGTAGGCCTGAAAGAAGCAAACGAAACGGGGCTTTCAGGCCCCATTAAACTGTCATGTTCCATCAGCCCACCTACCCAATGGCTCTCTTGGGACCTGGATATGGGAACCTGCCTGCTGGCCAGGAGGCTGACTCCTCCCTCTCCCAGCTCCTAGGCTAGGAATGATCAGAGGATGCCCCTTAAGGCTGGGGCCCAGGATGCTAAGATGAGGTCAGCCCCCGGGGGGACATGTAGACACTTCTAGCAAATGAGTCCAAGGCAGGGAATTGGCATCCCTCTAGCCCCACCAAGGTCTGTACCAGAGGAAGTTCCAGAGTCTCGGGCCTGTGTCCCAGGACAGAAAATGCCAGGCAAGGAAGGGCAGAACCTAAGTCTCTAGGGTTGCTGGGGCAGAGAATGAAGCTGCCACCTTCACCCCAATCCCTGCCTCCTCCACTGCCCACAGCCAGTGCAGAGATCAAATATTCATTGCCTCTCTGGAGCTAAATAATACATCAATGTAATAACAGGCATAAGGCAGCTAATCACCCCCTTTCACCTCCTAGCCCGAGCGGGGGCCCCAGTGCAGAGGCAGTCAGGGACAGGCCAAGCCCTGGGCAGCCAGCACCCAGCACACATTGCCGTGCAAATGGCATGCACCTGGCAGGCACACACTCAGAGTCTGCCCTGTGTGTCAGGGCAGACCCTGTCAGAGGTGGGCAGACTCCGCGGTCCCCTCCCCAGCAGGGGGTGGGCGGGCCGGCTAGTGGCGAAGACAGGCCAAGGCGCTGGGGGCGTGGGAGCCACACTGAGCCAGCTGTAGCGGGTGCCAAGCAGTCTTTCAACAGCCCTGGCAGGCGGTGTTTGGGAGGGAAGCTGGGTGGGTGGGCTGAGGATGGGGTGTAGGCAGCACAGGGAGGTCGAAGGAAGGTCGAGACACTCCCCCTTCCTGTCCGAGAGACTGCCTGGGCCTGCTGACCTTGTGCCACGTCTCGTGCTCACGGTAGGCGCACTGAAGAACGTCTGCCGGGCATTACCAGGCGGGTGGGAACAGTGCCCCATGGAGGTAATTAAATAGCAGATGAAGTTAACTGTGTTGGAC
Source organism: Procyon lotor (assembly GCA_028646535.1). NCBI lineage: Eukaryota > Metazoa > Chordata > Mammalia > Carnivora > Procyonidae > Procyon > Procyon lotor. The sequence continues at coordinate 14,912,667 of CM053603.1, read as the reverse complement.
ACGGCCTCCAGGGAGTGGAGACTGCCTCTCAGTACCCCCACCCCCCGCCACAACATATGCCTCTCTAGGGTGACCTTGGCTAGACAGAGGAAGGCTCCCAAAGAAGGAGGGACAGCTGTGTACTGGGGGGAGTGTACCACTCCCACAGGTCACGACCTCTACTGCCACACAAAGCTCCAGTACCACAGACTAGGGCTGGGCCCCTTGGGATCTTCATAGCAGGCCCCCTTGGTCCTGGGGACAGCCTGGTGGGGAGGTGGGTTGAAAGCAGGCAAATTGCTGACTGGACCTGGAGGATGAAGGCTAGCTCTGGTGGAAGGGGCAGGGCATGCATCTCTTGGCTCCCGCTGCCCCCCCCCCTCCGCCCCCGGCTTCATGCTCTCTGGTTGTTCTTCAGCAGGGAGAAAGCAGCTGCCTCTGGGTAGGGCTCCGTACCGGGAACACCCTGTTCTCCTCTTTACCTTCCAGATCCAGTGCCAATCTTATTTCCTGAGGAGCCCCACCCAAGTGATGCCTTTCCTAAACAGCCCCATCCCTCTCCCACGAGCATCTGTTTCCAGAAGTACTCCCCGTTGCATCTGGAAGGAATTCGGGCAGGGTCTTCGCATATGTGTTGCCAGGGCTGACATGTGAACCCGATCTGCTGGTTCCACGTATTCAGAAACAGGCAATACTCATGTGGGTCATGGGGTAGGTGGGTCTTCTTCCTCCACCTCTGCCAAGCTTAGCCTGGACATCCACAGTAGCTAGGGTGCACAGAGGGTCCCACCCACCATACCTGTGCCATCCATCTGGGCGTCACTGGCCTCTGCAGGCCCCCGGCTCTTCCGCTCTGTCTCCTTCACCTCAGGCACATAGAAGTCTCCCTGCCGTGCCAGTGGGCACATGAAATAGATCTGGTCTTGCTGGTAGATCTCCAGCCGAGGGTGGGCACACAGCTTCCGCTCCTTGTCAGAAAGTGGCAGAAGGTGAAATGAGCCCTACAGGGCTTCTGACCCACTTGCCCCTAAGAGGCCCTAGGAACTATCTTATTGTTCACTCCCTCCCAGAGGGCTGGCTCCGCCTCTTGCCTCAATCTCCCCCAAGTACCAAACCCCTGCTGAGGGAGGCACACACAGAGCACCCGAAGGGCAGGGCCCCAAACTCCAGAAGGCAGTGATCTAAGGACCCAGGGGTCCTTGGAACAACACCCTGTGACAGGTGCTAAAAGAATCCAGGGGACGGGCACTGCCCCCGGCACCTCTAAACCAACCTATCCATACATCTGCAACCAAAAGGCTATTCCAGAAAGCACTAGTCTCAAGGAGCCATGATGTTTAGCAACCGACTACCCCAGGGACAGGGACCCCATGGACTATGGCCCCAGGCACCCAAGTCCAGCCAAGCCAAGTTCTGACCTGCTAGACTTCCCATCTCAGGATGCCCTGGCTGTGACCTCCTCCCCACCCTGGACAATGTTGACTGACCCTGAGATCTCAGGAAAGGCCAGAGCCCTTGACCCTTAGGTCTCCGGCCCCTGCCCTTGCAGACATATTACTGAAAGACTGTGGACAGTGGCTCCAGGCCAGCGAAACCCCTCTTCTACTCTCATTCTCTCCTAGTTCAGGTCTAAGCCAACATCCTGGACTATCAGATGTGCTTGGTTTCCTCCTCTTCTGGCACCTGCCCAGAGTTTCGGCCAAGGGGGAAGGGGCAGACCCTAGGCTAGAGGGGTAGAAAGGACAAGTAGAACTAGCACTGGACATTATCCTGACTCCCCAGAGGGCTGAAGTACCAGTTTATAGGGCCCTGAGTTCTGAAACAGGCATTCCCCTCTGCCTGGCCACAGAGCCCGAAGCTCCCCCCTGCCACTGTGTATGGAATGGCGCACAGACACATGCCAGAACTGCACTGAGGCAGGCAGAAACAATCAGGACAGTGGTCAAGAGCATGCCTCTCCCCAGCCTGCCCCCCCCTCTCCTGCAATGGAGCGCAATTACCCACAAAGATGACTGTGAGGCCCCTGCCCTGTCACTGCTCAGCCGCTAACCTTCACAACACGACTATTTATAGCACCCGCCCGGCTCTTACCACGAGCTCCGAAATGAGCCTTCCACTTAGCAGTAATGAAAGACTTAGCGCCTGGTAGGGAGAAGCCACTCTAGGACTTCACTTGTCCGCCTGTCTGGCCAACATTAGGGTTGAGGAACCCCTTCCAATTAAAGCAGAGAAGAGGGGTACAAAAGGAACCCCTCAGGGAAAGACAAGAAGAAAGGTGAGCCCGGAGGTTTATGAGCCGGGGTGTGCAGCAACCACTGGGGGACAGGGTATGTCTAGGAGCCCACAGGGAAGGTGGATGGCCTCGCCAAAGTCTAGCTGCAACTCAGCTAGCCTGACCGCAGGGCAACCCAAGCAAGGCCCCGCACCCTAAGTCTCCATGTGCTCAAACACAAAGAGGGACACCCCAGCCCTGACACCCCAGGGTCAGCGAGGGAAAGTCATTATTTTTAATAGTTGGAGTCTGTTTTGTTTTGTTTTTGCCAACCTGGGTGTCCTTCACACCACCTCACAAGTCCACATGCCCAGCTCCTCCCATCTCTGCACACACTGACGGCTGCCTCTGCTTCTCCAGCTGCCCACACACTCACCCAGCCCTGGTCCTCAGGAGGCTGAACAAGAACACAATGTCAGGAAGCAGGAGCTACCAGGCTCTGGGGCTTCCCTACTGCCAGCACTTGGGAACAAGCACCTGGCAAACCTGACCCCTCTCAGTGAACTGAGCCATGTCACCAAGCCCAGGGTCAGGGGGTTCCCTGAGGAAGGTCCAGGCCTTTCCCCACTAGCTAGAGGGAAGAAAAACGCCACAAACCTAATCAGGGCATGGCCTTCACCAACATGTCCATGCTCTCTCTGGTCCAGAGGAAATCTGCTGATTCGTCATCAACCTGGTAGCCCATCTCTCAAGGGCTGTAGACATTTGGCTTTGGGGGATGCTCCCAGGAAACAACCTGTGACCACCAAGAAATTCCAGAACAGTGGAACCCTATCCCAACCCCTGTCAACACTCAAGCCACCTGCTTAAAGCTTCCCTTCTGGAAGTAACAGGGATGATAGGAGGGAGTAGTCCTCTCTCCCTCTCTCCTCTAGGCTGGGCATCAGGGTGGGCAGGACCAGGCAGCCACCCTTACCACCTGCTCTGCCAGCCCCCTCATTGGCAGGCGGGAGGCAGCTCTGTGGCTGCTCTGCGCATCTGCCTCCTCCGGAGAGCCCGGCTCTGAAGTTGCCTGGCTGTGGACAGCCCCGTTGCCATGGAAACTGCATCCTCCATCCTTGCCGTCGCCTTCATCTCAAAGCCATCGGGGAGAACAGAGGAACAGGGGAGACAGAGGAGAGAGAGAGAAAACTGGCCTGGCTATACAGCTCTTCCTTCCCTGCCTAGCTCTCCCTCCTTGCAGCATCCCACACAGGGAATGCCAGCCGCCCAAGCCTGCCCCCAGGCCCCTGGAGGGGCAGCCTCCCACCCAAACTCATCCTGGTCCTACCCCTACCACCTGGGGGCCCCTGGCCCTCCCCAGTGGAGGGAGGCATGGAGCTAATTAAAAATCTCATTGACAGCTTAGCCTCAAATCATTTTAACACATGCCAGGTCCTGTCAAAATTCAGACTCAGGGGCAAAGGAGAGGAGCAGGAAGAAGGCAGAGGTGCAAACTTCCAACTCAGGCCCATAGGCAAGAGAGGAGTTTATAATTTTCCCTGCAGCCTCTCCTCAAGACCCCCTGTCCCTGTTCTGCCCCCAGAGCAATAATGAGCCCAATCAGGACTGGGGCAGGGGAGGAGGGATAGGACTAGCCATAAGCCCTGTCCCTAAATCAGGCAGAGGACAAGACCTTTCCCTCCCAGCCAGGTACAGACTCTAAGGGAAGAGAGGGTAACCATGGGCCACCTCTCAGGTCCACACTACACAGTAGGAGCTGTGGCCTGGGCCGCATGTTGATGGGCTGATAAATATTGGAAAATCATTGGAGGAAGGCAAGACCAGCTGCTTCTCCCTCGGCTAGCCCCAGGGAGCCCTTGGAGAACAGACTGCCAAGGACCAAGGACACCAAGTCAATGCCACACTGGGTTGGTACTGCTGGCAAAAGGGGTGTGGATGGGCCTGGCATCCTTCCAGCACTGGGCACACCCCCTCCCACAGCCCACCATCATCACCAGGACAGCATCACCAGGACAGGGGAACCCGCTCTAGCCACTGAAGCTACTGGCCATCTGATGAAGCCACAACCCAGAAAAACTCACTCCCACACAGAATCAAGGGGACCACAAGGTCTCTCTCTAAGGAAAGAGAGATACAGACATTCACAATCCTCCCCACTTAATAGGAAATAGTCACCATGCTACGGTGCCACCAGCAACTGCTAGAAACTGGATTCAGGAGTTCTAGTCCCTCAGACACATCTCCAAGTCTTGCTCTCCACAGCAGAAACAAGACGGGGACTTGGAACACTACCCCCAATGCAGGGATTTCCAGGGGACCTCAGTCAGCAGCACCTCCCCCAATACCCCTGCTGAGCTGACATGGGCTTACCCTCCACAGCCAGGGGAGCTGGCAGACAAGGGAATGAGCGGTATACGCAGGCCGCCATGGGGCCACCATCTCAGCTACCTTGGGAACACACCACATATTCTCTTTGCACCTCAGGCTGAGCTCATTCCTGGGTGGAGGGCACGGATTTGGCCCACACAGCTCAGAGCTCCTGCGGAGGCTTAGATGGCCAAGTTTCCCCACAGCACCCACAGTGCTGCTCCGGGGAGTTTGTAAAGAGAGAAGACCTGAACTATTCCCTTTTGGGCTCCAACCAACCCATGCCCTGGCTTTGCCTAGGGGTGGGCAGGGGGTGTGGGGCAGAAAAAGTCAGGTCCAGTTGGAGACTGTGGGTGGATCCTACTCCCAGGCTGCCCGGAGCTAGGTGGACTCCAATACCCAAAAGGATGAGGCAATGGGTGCAGGCCAAGGACTGGGTCACATATCCCCCACCTCCACTTGAGCCCCAGAAAAAGATGAGTTCTCTGTCGTCTGTTCCCAATCACGTCCCCTTAACCTCCTGCCTCCTGGCGTGAGAGGCCCCGGGCCTCCGTGTTCACCCTGAGCTGCCCAGTCCTACCCATCCTTCCACTGCAGGCCGGACAGCTGGGCAGCCACACAGTCCGCAAACAGCTGTTGCATCCCACCCGAGGTGGTGGCGTGTCCTCACTGCGTGAAGTGAGGCATGCTCATTTTTAATTACATAGACGCCAACGTGCACCCGCCCGCACACAGCACTCCGTGCAAGTGGGGGCTCAGACCCTGGAGGTCCCTCAGGCAACTGGTCTGCACTGCACGTGCAAAGTGATGGGGGAGGCACAGCAGGCGCCGCGGCAGCTAGGATGTGGCACACTGTTATTATTCTGCCCAGGAACTTCCGTCAACTTCCCTCTCCCTGGCTGCCTCTCATCCCCACTGGGCCTCCCAACAGCCTCTGGCCCAGAACCTAAACCTGTCTGTGGGGCGGGAGGTGACAGCAGGAGACGGCTCTGGGGGCCTCGCCGTGCCAGCAGGGAGAGCCTGCAGAAGGGCTGGTGAGCACCCTCCCCCTGGTAGCAGGAGGGCCCGGAGCTACAAAAATGCTGGGCAAAGGAGACAAGGAGAGAGGTGGGGCTGCCGCGGAGGGAAGTGAGGGAGCAGAAGGGGCAGAGAGAGCTCGGGCAGGAGTCCAGAGCCTCGCCGCTGACAGATAGGTAGCTTCAATATCCCCAACTGTAAGATAAAGAGATTGGAACAGATGATCCCCAAAGAAGTGAGAAACTGGAAAAGGTGAATAAAAACACCATCACTGAAGGATAAGATAATTATATACTTGAAAAACCCAAAAGGAATCAACTGGATAAGTTACCACAAGTGTTAAGATCACAAAATTAACAAACAAGCACGGCCCAGTTTTCCGTGCACCAGGAAGCCAGTTAGGAAATACAACGGAAGCAACAGAGGAGGGCCCTTGTGGGGTCGGGTCTATGTGGAGGCCTCCCGCATGGCAGGGGAGGGGATGGCAGAGGAGCCAGGCCTGGGCGGGAGGCTGGGGAAGACGGCAAAAAGGGGAAGGTGTGAGGGAGAAGAGGCTGGGGAAGCAGGGCCCTGTGCCTGCTGGCGCCACTGCCTCAAGACTTTTCATTTTCACCTCAGAGCTGACAGCTTGCCATGCAATTTACACCTCTGCTCATATTCCTGTGCACCCAGGCCCTGGCTTCCCGGGCAGCTCGAGAGGGGGCCTCGGCAGCCATCAGACCAGGGTGGGCTGGGGCACTGGGGAGCAGGGGAGGGTGAGTCCCTCTAAGTCCCTCTAAGCAAGCCACCAGGCCCTTAAGCACCCTAGTACCTGTCTGGACCAGGAAGCCCCCGACCTTGCAGCCAAGCCCAGCCTTTCCCTTCCCTAGGGCCCAACCCTAGCCCAGTCCCACTGTGGACTTCTTGGGCCCATGTGGAGCAGGACCAGGGCACGGGGACCCTGAGGGTAAGTACCCTCAGGGAGACGTGGGGGCTCAGGCCTGGGATCCCCCACTCTCCCTTCCAAATCTGGGAGGGGAGCCACAGACTCCCAGAGGCTGCTGCTACCACGGCAGGCTCCACAGCCTACTTCTCTCTAAGATCCAGCCATTCTCTGAAGCATCTGTGCAGTCAAGGACCTTGAGCCCTGTCCCGTTCACAGGCCGACGAAAATGCTACTGATTGATGATCCAGCAGCAGGAAGGCTGCTCAGTGCAGATGGAACCATGAAGCCTAGCACCCGGGAGCCAGGGGCATCAGGAAATGCCAGAGGGGAGGGACAGGTGCGCAAGTAAGGATGAAGAGGAGAGGGCGAAGGAGAGCAGGTAAGTGAGAAGGCGGCCCTGAATTTCTCATCTCCAACTGGTACCTCTGATCTCTGCCCTCCCCTCAACCCCCCTCCAGCCCCCACCCCCCGGAAAGCCCAGCCCCCCGAGCCTTAGGTTTCCTGTCCGTATAACCAGACAGCTAACCTCTCCTGATCTGAGGGCTCTGCTAAAGGACAGAGTTTTTCTGCTCTGGAGGGAAAGCCCCCTCCTCAAAATCTCTCCCCCTTCCCTCGTTCCTGGAATCCCAAGCTTTCCGGAGAAGAGCAACAGAATCCGTCCTCGGTAATTCCCATCTGCCTGGGGAAGGAGGCTCCTTCTGGATGGGTGACGGCCCAACTCCACAGTGCCATCCAGACAAGCCTCAGCCCCCAGGGTCCTGCAGGGCTGCCAAGCTACCACATCTGAGCTGGTATTTCAAGAGTGGTGGCTCCCACGCCCGCCCCAGCAAAGGCTGGCTTTGTGCTCTCAGTCCTGAGGTAGGGGAGTGGGGAGAGGTGAAGCCAGAGAGACTGAGGAACAGGTTCCAGGGCCTAGGCTGGCAGTGGGGAGAGACCTGGCCTCCTGTGGGTACTCCCCCACCTCAGCACCCAGGGGCAGCTCCCTACGGGGAATAAGGGAAGCCAAGCCCTGGTAAGGTGGGGAGCTGCTCTTGGCTTGAGAACATCTGGGAGTAGAAAGTCATTCAGAGCTCAGCTCCATGACCTCCAGCTCTCCCTCCCCATCTCCCTGTGCTAAAGTCCTATTCCAAAGCCCAGACTGGAAGCAGTCATTCAACTCCTCAGACACCATCAGTGGGTCCCGAAGGCATGCAGGACCCTCCTCCATCTCCTGGGTCCGAACTCTCGCTCCTCCCCTGCACTCCAGCCACAATGTACGTAAAAACCATGCCCAAATCAGTGACTCTGCCTGGCCTGCCTTTTCACCTAGAGAATGCTACCCTTCCTTCAAGGCTGAGCCCAAATGCTTTCCATAGGTGGCTCTGCCTTCCCTGGTGAATCCATTCCCTCCCCACCCCCACACTCCCAGGGCATGGCTAAACCCTGTGGCGGGGGGAAATGGGTGAGGAGAGAATTCTGGGGGCCTATCACTCAGCCCCAGGTCCTGACGCTGCTGAGAGTGCTCTCCTCACTAAGCTGGGACAGGCCATTAGCAGGTGGCAACACTGGCAAGTAAGCTGGCCCTGGAGCCCAGTAAGGCACCTACAGCAGCTGCTTCCTGTGCCCAGAGCAACCGCCAAGGTCTCCCTTAATGGGCACCTGCTGGGCAAACGGACAGCCAGGCCCTTCCTGCCCTTTGCTTCTGACTCTCAGACCAGCAGCCTCAGCCCTGACTCTGCCTACCAGGCCTACAGACAGCGGGTCAATTAGATGTTGGCCCACTGTGCTACCATCCCAGGCCCAACTTGGGGACCATCCCAAGTGTATCCCAAGTTCATGACAGGTCCTGGACTTCTTGGGCCCAGCCCCACTCGTGGACGGGGCACAGTGTCAAAAAGCAAATAGTCATCAGGATGATCCTCAGCCCAGGCCACCTAGTCTGGACTCAGCTACTGCTTCATCCATTGACCTTGGGTAACCTCCCCTCCCCAGGCCTCCATCTCCCCATTTGTTAACACGATGGGAGATGGGAACGTAGGCTTTGATTATGACTCTGTGATTGCCTTCTAGCCGCTTCCTCATCCCTTGAACAATGCCACATAAAAGAGGGCTCAGTAAATAACTGCTGAGCAAGCAATTGAGCTGACGTGTTGCCAGGGGGGCCTTCCTTAAGAAAAATAAAGTTCTGAACTCTCCCACATTTGCTCAGCAAGGGTAATGGGCATGGAGAGAGAGATGACCCCATATTTCACAGCCCACTGAGCCGTCCTCACCTGGATTCCCACTGCGAGGGTCATGATGCTCTCCACTGGTGTTCTAGACCCAGAGTGGGCTCAAATCTGCAACACCCCCCCGCCCCCATTGACTCTTTCAAAGTTACCCAGGCAGGTTAAGGGGAAGCACATATAGAAGATTCTGAGCCACTGGACAGGACCCCAGGCTCTGACCATGCTGCCGGGAAGAAGCAACAGACTCCCCCAGCTCAAGAGGCTGACTCACTCCCGCAGGCACTTTGCTGAGGCCCCTGCTCCTTAGTCCCCAGCTGGCTATCCTGTGACAACACCATCCGATCACCCACCACTCATGAGTTCAGTTCAGTCCCCACCACCCCAGGGAGAACCGCAGGGCTCCCCTCAGGTCCAACTCGCAGTCAGTCATGCTCCCCAGAAACAACGGCCTCTTCTGGGGGCCCTGGCCCTGCCCAAACACTGGATGAGCCTTGCTGCCTTCCAGCTCCACTCACACTGTGGCTGCCAGTGTCCTCAAGATCTGCAACAGATGTGCAGCGGGCCAGGCGTGGAGGGGGCGTCTGCCCAGCTGTGTACCTCTCTGAGGACAGAGGTTTCAAACCACTTAACTCCCAGATGTCCTCCTCCAAACAAAAGCTCACAAGGTCATCTGGTTTATTAAAATCGAAGCAGAGCTACTCCAGCTGAAGTAAGCGCCAGTCCAAGTGCAACCCCTCACACCTGGCAGCCAAGCCACGGGGCACCTTAGCATAGCCCTAGGCTCCTGCCCCAGAGAGGTCTGAGAACTCTGATCTGGGGTTCTTGCCCACTTTAACCCCCCCTGGTGAGACAACCCCATCAACCCAGCTGTCCCAGAACTTTACCACCAGGACTGCCAACCAGCTCACTATATCTACCCTGCCCCCACTTCCCACGGCTTCTCTATAATTCTGTGGAGGAAGAGCCAATGTCTGACCCCACCTGCCTGCACTTCCCAGCTAACCAGCTTCACAAGGACAATGCCCTGTGTCTCCCTAAACTCAGGAGAAGATATTTAGTCATCACAAGGACCCTCTCCTGAGAACTCCTGGAAAGCAGAGACCCTGGGGTATGGGATTTATGAAGATGAGGGATCCTGTTGAGAGGAAGTCAGGTACAGGGGGCTAGGCTGGGCAGTCTAACACTCTCAGTGACCTCCCCGCCAACTGCCATAGAGAGCTGTGAGCCAGGAACTTACTCAGGGGCCTCTCACACACAAGGGATGCCCAGACCTCTCACTCAGTCCTGGTCTGCTCCAGGTGCCCCAAGTCTTCCCTGGACACTCGTTAAGACTGGTTCTATCCTGCGGTGAGTTCTGGGGCCTTTGCCTATTGCTCTGGGCTGACACCTGCCTGGGCCCCATCTCCTTAGTGGCCCTACAGTCTCAAGGAAGCTCAGTTCCCTCCTGCAGCTGCCAGAAGACCCCCCTTCCTGGGGCTGAGGGGGTGATCTCCTCCTGCCCAAGGACACCACCTCCTCGGACTCTGGTGGAGCGGCCTACCAAAGCTGGGGCATCTTCCACATAAAATGATAGTCACGTGGTCCCCAGGCATCCCCTCACACAGACGCTGTCCCAGATTGCTCTGCCTGGAGCCCCCTGGTGGTTTATGTGAAGAAAGGCAGAGTTTTAGCCCTTACAGCTCAGCTTGCCAGGCTGCCAAGCTGGGAAGGGCTGGCTAGAAAGTCAGAGGCTGCCACGCAGATTACAAAGCTGGGATCTATACGTCATTCTAGAATCTCCACAGAAACCTTGCAAATGTTTCTCTTTGGGTTCCTTACAGTGACCCCCAGGACCTTTCTGTCCCATGAGGTCAATTCTGCCCCAGTCTCAGGCACGGCTGCAACTGCCAGGACAGCAGCTGCTCTCCACCTCCCTCGCCCAAAGCTTTGAGACCGTTCACCCCTGCCCCCTGCCCCAGCCTGCCAAGCCCTCTCCCATCCTTCTGGCAGCGGGGCTACTGGCCTCCCTTACCCCACACCCCTCCCGAGACAGAAAGCTGATGGTCGCCATCATTCCATTTGAAACCCCTCCACAGCAGACCCAGCCTCAGATCCAGAGAGAAGGCAGAGAGGTGGAGAAAAAGAAGGGCATGCACACACACGCACGCGCGCACACACAAGGGCAGCCAGCTGTCAGAGCTGGGAGAGTCAGAAGAGCCCACAGTCTCATTAGCAGCCTCTTTTCTCTGGTCCCAGGGCAGAGGGGAAGAGGGCAGGTGTGGGGGAGAGCTTCATGTTCCCTTCTCTCTGTTTCCCAGGCTGAGAGGCACAGGGCCACCCCTGCCCCCGTCCACTGCAGGCTCAGCCCCTTCTTCGTTTCACGTGGTCTGCTCCCCAGAACATAAGATCAGGCTAAACACAGGGCAGAGGTGACCTCTGCCTCCAGAAACCATCAGAGCACCTTGGGCCATGCCTCTGCTGTGGGCAGCCTGGCATCTCTCTCACTGCCCCAGCTGGTGGCCAAACCCACAGCAGTGTGCCTCGCGGACATCTCTGGAGAAGCCCCTTGCTCTCTCTTGCACCCCTGGCTTCCTCATCAAAGGCAGGAAAGAGAATGATAGCCCCCTGCTCCAGTCCCCACCCCAGGAGAATCAAGCCCAGAGCACAGCTGACAGGCTCCCACGGGAGGAGGAGGAAGGAGGAAGGGCTTTCATCAAAGAGGTGACGTCAAAACCAGGCAACTTGTGAAGCTGTCAGGGGCCGGGAAATTTGGACAAAGGTGTCTAAAAATAAACCCCTGAAGCCAGGAAAAGGCTTTGGTGGCTGAGTTGCTCGCCACCACACCACATGCCACATGTCCTGTTCTGAGGTCTGGAACCCAGAAAGTCTCTTCCCGGGGGCGCTCCTCCAGCCCTGAGGTGGAAGACGGCACCGACAGCACTGGAGACACGGCCCAGCAGCCTTTCCTGGGTGGAATAGTTGAGGCCCCCTCAAGACACACGCTGGGCGGGCCTCAGGCGCCAAAGTCTGCCTTCCCGCCCTTACCACCAGCCAGCTATGCCCCTCCTGCGTCACCCTGCCCTCAGCCTCAAGTCCAGCTCGCCCCCAGGCAAGCACCCTTCTGGCTGCCGCCGTCCAGCTCACAGAGGAACTCCACCTCTCTCTTCCCCGAGCCTCTGCCCCGCCACAGCGACAGCTGTCCTGTTTCTTCTCTTCCTGTCCTTGACCACCAAGGCCACAGCGGGTGACCCACTTATTCATTCCCCAGCCCTGACACCAGACTCTTCTGCCTCCTTAACAAAGACCTGGCTGAGCTCCCATTCCATCACCGAGGCCTGGTCCCTTCCCCCAGGCCACTCTGGAGAGCCCTCAGGTTCCTCTGAATCCACCAAATTCAAATTCCTGCTTTCTTCTCCTGTTTGTTTCTCAGGCAGCTCCCCACCACACAGTCTCCAGAGCTGGATGCCCTCCCAGCCCCTCCACAATCCGACCCAATCGAATCCACGCATCGGTCCATCTTCAAGAAGTCCCATCTTCAAAGCAGATTGTAAATTTCCACCTTTTTGACATCTCTACAGCCACTGCCCCAGTCCAAGCCACCACCATTCAGGGACGAATCCTGACAGCCCCCTACACCTCCACTGGCCCCATGGATCTGGGATCGGGTCCCACCCTAGGCAGGATGAGAGCGCCTGTCTTGTACATGTGTGGCTAAGAGGCTCAGAACACATGTTACTTTCCAGGTTGGAACACGGCAGTGACTTCCCACCAAATTTAAGTCAAACCTATGCTCCCACTCTGCTCTGCCTGGAATCTTCTTACCCCTTTCTCCAAGAACTCTTTCAGGATTCCACCTGAGAGGCGGCCTCCTCTAAGAGGCTTCCCTGACTACCTGAGTTGGTCCCCTGTCCTTCCTCACCATTCTTTTCTAGCACGTATCTCATATTTGTCTGACATTTTTTTTATTTTAATTTTTATTTATTTATTTTTAAAAAATTTTTTAAAGATTTTATTTATTTGACAGAGAGAAACACAGTGAGAGAGGGAACACAAGCGGAGGGGAGGGAATGGTAGCGGGAGAAGCAGGCTCCCCACTGAGCAAAGAGCCCGATGCAGGGCTCGATCCCAGGATCCTGAGATCATGACCTGAGCCGAAGGCAGACGCTTAACGACTGAGCCACCCAGGCGCCCCTGATATTTTTTTAAAAGATTTTATTTTTAAGTTATCTCTACACCCAGTGTGGGGCTCGAACTCACATCCCTGAGATCAACAGTTGCATGCTCCACTGACTGAGCCAGCCAGGTGCCCCTTGTCTGACATTTATTACCTGTCTTTGCCACTTGCTGTAAATGTGTATTTCATGTACCATCATTTCACATTGTGTCCAGCACAGTACATGGCACACAGACATTCAACAAATTCAAGTTGAATGGGTGAATAAACAATTTTTTCAAGCCCAAATGGGTCATTCCTGAGTACCCAAGTTTACAAAATGTTCTGGAGGAGGAGGGATGTGCAACAGGGAAAATTTTTAAAAAATCTCTGTGGACACAGAGACCCCCGATCAGATCTGGTGGTTGGCTCTCTTGCTTCCTCCAGGTAGGCAAGTCCGCCAGCATTGCCAATGACCAGGTCAGGAACTAAAGGAGATAGGGGCGGCTGCTGCCCCAGCCCTGTGCTCAGGGAGCAGGTGCACAAGCCCATGCGGGGGCCAGGCCCAGGGCAACACGTGAAGACCTGGGCCTGCCAGCCACGGGAAGCCTCAGGGCTCTTGCTCTGTGGGTCTCCAGCAGGAAAGGGTCAGGGTGGACCTGCCCACCCATCTGAGCCTGGAGTGGGGGCTGAGACCGAAAAATGTCTCTGCTCCAAGCCAGAGCTGAACTGACCAGGCTACGTTTCTGAACAAGCTCCCTAAGCTCCTGGTAGATGCTTGGCACCCAGAAGGTCTCGGGCTTTTGGGATAGATGCCAGCAGCCTTGCCTATCTTCCTAGCTCCACAGGCACCTGCTCCCTGAGGGACCCAGGGTGCTGCCTTCCCAAAGGCAGCTTTTCCTCCCAGACTGGGCAGTCCTGCCTGTCTCCCAGCCAAAGGGCTGGCTATCCCCCAACACACACATACACTAGGCCTGTCTCTCACCTTGATATAGGCATCCAGGGCAGGATGGACACGGCGCGTAGCCAGCCAGATGGACAGGGTGGAGGTGTAGGGGAAGGTGGCTGTCACCACATGGCTGGGTGCTGGGAAGGAGAACACCTTGAAGCCAAATTTCTGGTAGAGTTGGATGAGCTCAGGGGAGGGGGACTCCTCACCCTCACTCAGAATGCTGCCCACTGCACAGCGGCACTTCTCAGGAGGTACCTGGGGAAGAAGAACACGGGTGTCAGGGTTGGACAAAGGAAGGAGGCTCTCAGAACTCTTGCCACCTGAGTTCTGTGCCAGCTCAGGCCTGACAGAACCACGAGCTCCAACAGGCCACAGCCCCAGATACTACGATGGAAGAGACTATTTTCCTTCTGGAACTTATCAGTGGACCCAGTCTCTGGCATCCTACTGCAGGATTCATCCACCCCTTCATTTATGCCTCCAACAAATATGCCAGGCCCTGTGCTGTGGAGGGTCACTGGCCAGGAAGTGGGACCACACTGAACTCTGGGTTGCTGATGAAACTGAGGTCCTCTTCCCCAGTCCCTCAGGCTGGGCCAGCTATCATCGCCGGAGCCTCCAAACCTCCTCTCCAACCCATGCCCTGCCACACTTGCCAAGTCCCTTCCTGGCTCAGCTGGAGACTGTTGGTTTCCCTTTAAGTCTCCCTGGGTCCCCAGTACCTGTATGTCACTGAACTCTGCTCCCCTCCCTAGCTGCCCTCCCTCTCCTGGATCCCATAAACCCAAGGCAGGTGGGGCTCCATGTGAGTCTCCAACACTTTCTAGGCCTGGCCCCAGGCCTGCAAGGCCCAGCACTCACCTCTCCTTCTGGCATCAAGGGGCCCCAATTTGTCTCATCTCCTGCCACCTGAATCTACACCAGGCCCTGATATCCCCAGGCGTATGTGATCCTGAATCAAAGACACTCATCACAGACCATATGCTGTCAATCCTGGATTTCTCTCACCTTGAAGGTCCCTTCCCCCACTACCTGGGGCCCACTGACCCTTAAATTCAAACTCCCTCTGCCTCCAGTTGCTTCTCTTGGCCTACCTTCCCAGCAGCACCATGAAGTCATTTTTACCTGTTCTTGCTTCTGCCCTCTCCCCAAGCCCTGTCAACAATACCCTAGGGGTTTCTCAGCCCAGCCTAGCTCTGTCCTTGGAGTCTCACTTTGCCTGGGACTCATGCACTGACTCCAGGTTCTCACTTCTGTGTGGTCCCTGGGGGTCACTCCCAGCTCTCTGCAGCTAAGGCCCCCTTGCTGCCCCCTCGAATCCTATGTCATTAAGCCTAGCTCAGGACTTTACTGGCAGGCAATATGGCGCAGTGGTCAGGACTACAACTTCTGGAGAAAGGCAGGACTGAGTGTGAACAGCGAATCACGTAACTCTGGGTAAGTCCCTTAGTTTCTTGGAGCTCACATTCTTTATAGAATTGATGTATCAAATGAGACACTTCATATGAGGGCTCAGCCTGGTGCAGCACTCAGCAAATACTGGAAATGTTGTCGGTTATTAGCAGCTGTGATGTAGGCCAAATAAGTAACCCTTGGCCTTAACACGTAGTTCCTCCCTGCCCACTCTTCAGGTTCAAGCACCCTCCTGGGGAGTCTTTCAGGGTAGCTGGGTGTCACCCCCCCACACCCCAACATTTTGCTGTAAACTCTTGCCTCCATCAACTCTACCTGGTAGCAGTCACTTCACTGGCCTGACACTCCTCCCACCCCACCCAGGCAGAGGCACTGGAGCCAAGTGCAGTACCATCTCTTGTCTATAGATGGTGCAACCACTCCATTCACACCTAAGGCTTGAGGCTGGGGGGTAGGGGGGCACCGGCAAGGCCTGCTGACAGTTGGAGGGACAGTGTCTGCTGCAAAGCCAATCACCATAATCCTGACCCCAGCGACTTATGATGTACAAAAGAAACATTCAATATAGCTTAGATGGAGAAATGGATGGAAGGCCACCTGACTGATCATCTCTGGCCCACCTGGGATTGGGTCCCTGGGTCTTTTTGGGAATCACTTCAGCAGCCTTTATGGAGCTTCCAGGCTCAACATCCTTGATCCCCAAGGATCCCCAACACCCATGACGATCCTGCTTATAACTTTTCAATGGCTCCCAATTCTGCCCTAGGATGAAACTTTCGAGCCCAGCATGCAACACTGTCTTAAGTGGCCCATACAATAGTGCCCGGATTTGTCCACACACTCACCTAGCACTCTTTTTGGGATCCCCAAGCCCCAAGAGGGGCCAGAACCCAGGTGGGCAAGTGTCCACTGAGCATCTGAGTGGCAGAGGGAGGGACAAATCCAGGCTCTGGCCCAGCCCGCCTTGCCGGCCTCCTCTCCTACCACAACCCCGCACACACCCACATGGAACTATTTGCAGCTCCCCAAACATGCCACGTCCTCCCATGCTTCCTGCCTTTGCGTAAGCTACTTCCTCTGCCTGGAATGTCCTTCTTCACCCTACTCCAGAGTTCCTTCTGCCTGGGAAACTCCTGCCCATCGTCCAAGACTCAGCTCAACCCTCCTCCTCAAAGCCTCCCTGCCAAGCAGCCCTTCCTCTCAGATCCCAAATGCCCACCCGAAGAGCAGGTGTTGTGCTGCACAGTAACTGATGGTCCCTCTGTCTCTCCCCACCACTTCAGGCTTCTAGGCAGAAAGGTCCAGGATCCTGTGCACACAGTAAGTTCTTGGGGTATCTCAGCAATAGCACATGCATGCTTGCACATGCACACACAGGCCCAGCACATGAGCTAAGCTCTTCTTCCTCTACCTCAAAAGAAGAACTCCCATCACAGGGAAAGGAAGAAGCTAATAAGGGACAGGACTCCTGAGATCCTGGAGGTGTGTTAACCTCAGGTGCTCCCTTTCTACCTCAGCAACACATCAATTCTACAAGTGGGATACCTCCTGCCCCATTCTACCCTGGCCAGTGGCTAGAGGGCAGCCTAGGAAATTATTCAGCAAGCCCACTACCTCCAAAGCAGCCCTGTATGAGCTGGAGCTGCTGGAGTTCCGCAGCTGAGCAAGGCACTGGCAAGGAGATGGAACAGGTCCTAAGACCAGCTGGGGAGGGGCAAGGCTGGTCAGGAGCAGGGAAAGGCTTCCCTGGGCTCCCTAGAGAGCCTATGCCCATCTCCAGTCAAGGTCAAGGGCCTAGAAGATAAAGGAGTGTCCTGATAGCTAGAAAGTCCACCCACCTTGGTTCAGTACAATGCCTCTATTTGTGCCTGACCCTAGTAAGTCAGCCTGGGCCTCCCAGTTCCATCTGATTGCTCCTTTTCCTCCCTATATCAGTCATTTCTCTAGGTACCTGTGCCCAGAACAAGAGCTATGAGGCCTCTTCAGTCATGGCATGTGAGAAGAGGGCAGTCTACTTGGAACCTAAAGCTTCTGGGTACAGGCTGGCCCCCATGCTCCTTCCAGAGAGGTCTCATAGTGCCAGGCTGACCCTGTTGGTGAGACCATAATGAAAAGACAGTCCCTGCCTGGCTAAGACTTAAATGGGTCTAGAAACTGGACAAGACTGGTATCTTCCAGGATTCAGGAAGGAAAAAAGGTGTCAGTTGGTCCAGACCAAACCCAGATGTTGGGTTCAGTAGAAACGGCCAGCCCTAGGGGTACCTGGGTGGCTCAGTCAGCTAAGCATCTGCCTTCAGCTCAGGTCATGATCCTGGGGTCCTGGGATCGAGCCCCGCATTGGGCTCCCTCCTCTACTGGGAGTCTGCTCCTCTCTCTCCCTACAGCTCCCCTTGCTTGTGCGTGTGCTCTCTCTCTTTCTCTGTCAAATAAATAAAATCTTAAAAAAAAAAAAAAAAA
>CM053603.1:14834784-14894903 GCA_028646535.1 Procyon lotor | reverse complement strand
GCACTGGTACCCCCAAGAGGGGACAGAGCAGCTACAGCTGTTCACTATGGAGGGTGAACAGTGGGTTCATTTAACCTTTGGGGTGCTGCAGGTCAACACACCAAGCCCCACAGGTCCAAGTTCCCCAAGCAGGTGGTCTCCAAAGGCAAAAGCTGGTCCGCACTAGTCAAGACATGGTGACACAGATAGCAGGGCCAAAGGACAGGACCTGTATTTCAGGCTGGAGAGGGAAGTGAGCAGGGTGCCAACCTCCAAAGGGGGGCCTGGGGGCTTCCTGGGAGCTCTCACTTAGAAGTCTTTCAGGGCCTTCTTCTTTTCACCCCCAGCCATAACCCTAACAACAGCTAGTACCTGACAGGGTGCTCACCGACTGCCCCAGCTGCTGCCTTCCACATGTTCATTCGATCCAAATGGCCCTGTGCGATAGCTACCGTTAGCCACTCTGTTTCTGAGACCCAGACAGAAAGGGCCACACGGCAAAGCAGTGTTGAAGTCCAGGTTCGAAACCAGGCAGACTGGCTCCAGAGCTGCACCACAGGACCCAAAGCCACGTGGGAGCCGAAGAAGTAGGCTCTGGCTAGGAACGCCTGCATAATGGCGTGTCCCTATTCTGCGCTCCTCTCACAGCCCAGGTGTCCTGCAAAAGGCTAGGCCAGAGGCAGGCAAGCAGGGTTCTGAAAAGTACAAAGTCCCAAGGCCTGGGGGAGGGGGCACCAAGGGTGCTAAGCATCTACTGGAGGCCAGGTATTGGGCCTTTTCCTTATTATTTAATCCCCAGAAAAACAAAACCCCCTAGGGATTCTCAGAAAGACCAAGTGACTCCCTCAGAATCACGCTCTAGTAAGCAGCAGAGCCTTGATTCAAACCCAGAAAGAATCCAAAGCCCTCTCCTCCCACACCCCGGCCCTCCTCCCTATCAAAGGCAGCTCTGCTGCGAAGAGAGGGCTGTGTCTTTCCAGGGCTGCCCCACACAGTTAACCTGCTACAGAGCAAAAGCCTGGACTCCACCTGGATGGAAATCATCACAGGTAATTGGGGTAGGGAATGGCCTGGACCCCTGGAAACATCAGAGAGCCCGCATTCCCACTGCCCTTGTGGAGGGTTGGTCAACCCTGAGCAATCCCAATCCCTCATTCCTTTCCGGCTCCATGTGGTCTCAGTGCCTCTAGGGATTGCAGGGGAGGCCCCATCCGCACACACACTAAAGGGGATGGGAAGTGCGGCACAGGTCTAAGTCAACACTCTTACCAGCCTAAGCCCCTGCAGACTTGTGGTCTCAGGCTGACTCTCAGTGGACTAGGAGAAAAAAGGAGTTTCAATACAGTCTGGTTGACTAAAGGCTGAACCCAAGCACCACCAGTTCCATCTGCCCCATGCTTGGGGCAAGCACCCCCTCCTAGGCCTCAGCCAGGTAAACTGAACTGGCTGCCACGCCCCACTTGCCTCAACCAGGCTCCCCACAAGGGCAGGCAGACAGGTTGCTTATGGCCCCAAGAGCAGGGGAGGCGGGAGCAGCAGAGGGTGGAGCAGGAGGTGACAGCTCCAAGGGCACAGTGAGAGCAGCTGACCCAGAAGGGCCTATCCGCAGGCCAGAGCTGGCCAGGATCAAATGAGCCACCTGGGTCCTCCTGGTTCTTTCCCTCCCCTCCAACACCCTAGGCTCCCAGAAGGAATGGGCCGCAGACCCCACACCCCACATCAGAAGCAGGGCTGAGGGCAGAGCAATTTTGATTCTTTTCCAGTTTTACAAGAACTAGGGGTGTGTGTGTGTGTGTGTGTGTGTTCGCATGTACACTGTGGGGAGGGGGCAGGCAGAGATCAGTGACTGACTCTGGAACTCACCCCATTCCCTTGGAACTTAGAAGAGGAAATGGCCGCAATCCAAGAATGCTGGGCCACGGAGAGGAGAAAAACACCTATGAGCCACCACCAGGGTCAGTCCACTTCCTGTCACATGTTCCCTTATTCCTCCTCCTACCTCTTCAAAGGCCCTCAGGGATGGAGAATGGAATCCTTTCTCTTGCCCAACAAGAACCAGTTCCAGAAACTTCTTCCATACAGAACTCCAGGATCTGGAGTTGACTGACATATATATGCTGACCCTCCAGGACACAGAGTTGACGAGATATATATCCTCGAACAGCATCTGGCATGAAGAGTCCACAGCAATCACCATGACCTTGCTTTGGTGGTGCCCACCCTTTCCTGTGTCACTCCTGGGCCTGCAGCCAGACCAAGTGAGGCCTCCCCAGGCCTTTCTCAGAAACCAGCCTCTCCCTGTCCAGCTGAGGCCAGGAGCTGAGGCCTAGACGGCAAGTGGCTAGAGAACTGTCCGTCCACACTTTATAGGGGAGGGGAGCACTAGTAGCTGGCAGCCACCTCTCAGCTGGTCACTCCCTGCCCCCCTCACAGAGCCCGAAATAGCCTCACTGCTCCCTATACTCACACAGAAGCAGGTTCGGGCTTCCACTGTGCTCACTGGGGAGGGAGAAGGTGTGGGGATGGGCCACACAACAGCTCAGCCTACATCCTGTCTGTGAACCATAATATTCAGGGCCCCATGCTGGACACCGCTTAGGGAGGCAGCCTAGGGAGAGGCTTGGGTTCTTATCCTTCCCCAGGACTGGATGGGGTCTCTCAGCCAGGCTCCCCTGATACACCCACACTGAGATGTCCTGAGGGCTGGGCCCTTTGGTTTTCACGGTGCCCCAGTGCCCAGCAGTGTGGCACAGATTAGGTGATCAAACATTTGTTAAATAAAAGCAAAAAGTATGAGTGAACTATGTGAGATCAATACCTCAATTCTTGCTGTCTGATCCTCAGTCTCCTCCTCTATCACATCAGCAGTGTAGACCCTGAGGCCCCAGGTCCTTATAGACCAGAGAGTCCGTGACAGCCATAAGCCCCTGAAGTCTGGGGGGTCCATGGTTCCCTGAACCCTCTGTGAGAATCCCTGCTAGGCAGAGAATATACTGCCCAGCTCCCAGAGTAGGTGGAGACTATGCATCCTTGAGCTATTCCAAGTGTCAGGGTATGACCTAGCTCTGAATGGGGACACGGCTATCTTCTGGAGTGACCCAGGACTGAGAGGGACAAGACCAGAGAGACCACTCTGAGCTATACATTCATCCTCTGAGCCAGCCAGATGTCCACAACCGGGCCGAGGGTCTAGGCCTGGGTCATGAGTACTCAGCCTAATGCCTCAGTGCACCCAATTAGCATGAACGTCTTGTCCACCCTTTTTGTTGTTGTTAAACAGCTACTGAGGGCCAGGTGGTAGGCTGAATGCCTCACCTGTATCACCTAATTTAATTCTTGCCAGACAACATATGAAGCAGTTATCTTAACATAGCTCTGCAGATGAAGAAACGGGCTCAGAGAAGTTACGTGACATGCTCAAGGTCACACAGCATGACGGTGATGAAACAGAATCAGGACCCGGGACTGCCAAGCTTGAGGCTGTGCGTCTCCCCCGCCCAGACAGATACCCGAGTCAGGCTGCGCCCAACCAACCCTGGACACCCAGGTCCAGCACCACCCCCTCCAAAGACAGCTACATGGCGTGCTGCCTGGAGGCAGTGACTGGGCCAGGAGGCCACGGGGAGAGCACACCATGCCAAGACTCTTCTATCTCACTGTTCTCTGGGCCAGCCTCCAGTGCTGATCCCACGGTACACTGCTACCTTGGCCCTTTCCTAGTGTGGAATTAGCATTTCCAACCCAAAAGGCAATGTGCTGCTTTAGGAACAGGACACGCTGATGAGGAATGAGCCAACTGTAAGGGCTACTCTCCTTCCCACCGAGGCCTTGCAGAGGACTCCAACTGGGCCAGGTGTGGAAGGAGGGGCAGGGACTTCTCAAACAGAGCTCTGCAGGAGTCAGGGTCGAACACCTGGCCTAGGAGCTTCCCAAAGCCCAGCTCCTGGCCCATGTCACTTAGGCTCCAGTGCTCTCAACCCCCACTAAGCGCCATCTCCCAACCATGTGACCTCAAATCCTCATTGTCTACTCGTCCCTCAACCAGGACAATGTCGCCTCTCTCCTCAATGGCCTCCCTGCCTCATCTCATCCCCTCCTTCACCTGCTATCCGGTCAGCTTCCTAAATTACAAGGGGCAAACTGTGCTGCCCTTGCCTCCCAGCCTGCTGTTCCTCACACTGCCTGGCCCCGCAAACCTTTCTACCACTTTCTTCGCCTACCACACATCCACTTGGCCCCACTTCCCCTGTCGTCCCAGGTCTGCAAGCCTTTACTATTGTACTTCCCTCAGTCAGGAGGCCCCTCCCGGTGGAGCAAAGTTCTACTCATGGGAGAAGTCCCAGCTAAAGTCCACCTCCTCTGTGAGCCTCTCAGGCAAACTTGAGGTACCTTCCCCAAAACCACAGCTCAAAGCTCTGCAGGCATCAAGTACAGTGCCTATGAGAGACCCATATGTATGGTGCTGACCTGCCAATCACACGAAGCCTTTTCGAGGGCAGGGCCAGGTTTATTCATCTCTGGAGTGCAGGTGTTGAGCAGAACCCAGCACAGGGCGACAGCACACCCCAGTGAGGCTCGGTAGCAGACAGTGGGTAGGCCTTGCCTACTTGAGCTCTACAGGCAAGGAATCCAGAGCTGGGGATTCCCAATGGCCTGTTTGCTAAGGCTCAGAGCTGACGGCTGAAGCTGAAGGACTCCTGGTAGAGCTGCCAGCCCATGCAGCTGCGGGCAGTACCACCGCATGCGTGGCAAGAGGCCACATTGGTGAGCCCGGACTCACTACAGTCTGCAAGTACAGCCAGACACCCAAAGGCTGCCAGTGATGCTGGGCTCATCTCTGACCCCAGCATCCTAGACATTCTAGGCAGCTCACCAGGCTCCACTTGCCCCCCACCCTCCCCACTTAGGCTCCAGTGCTCTCGACTCCCACTTGAGCCTAAGGAGGAGGGGCCATTCCTCTCCAAACCAGGCAGCTTCACATCCAACGAAATGCCATATCACTGAGACAGGGGCCACCAGAATGGCTGAAGAGGTAGGATTCTAAGGCCCACGCCCAGGGCCTGCTCTCTCAACCCTTGAGGAGCTGTAGCTACAGCAGGAAAGCTGAAAGAGGGAAGGCACAGAAACAACAAGATATGACTCCAAAGAGAGGGTAGAATCTGAGCAACCCGGCCTTAGAGCACCGGCCTCAAATGGGGATGAAAGAGGGAAGCACAGCAAGAAGAGGCAGGGGACCAAAGCCCTGGCAGAAACTCAGGGCACGCAATGGTACGGCCCCATGCAGTCAGAAGTCCATGGGTAGCCTTGAGCCGAGAACCAGACCTGGACAAGGAGAAAGGATGCCTGGAGCAGGAGTCCAGATTAAAGCTGGAAGGAGCTTCAAGCTCAGAGAGGAGATAGTGCGTTGGACCAGCTCGCAGATTTCCCCACCCCTTTCTCAGAAACTACAACACCCTTGCCCATGTCCATTCATGGGGTGGAACCCCAGCCAGGGCACAGGAGGCTCCTTACCATGTGGGGGTTGTCGTAGTAGACGGCGATGGAGCGGAGCTTGGGAGAGACACTGCAGCTCTCGGTGAAAAGCCGCCCAGTCTCACTGTAGGGCCCCATGTGGAACTTGTAGGCCACAGTGACATTGCGGATGGGGGGTGAGCCGGCACTCACCGCCACGCCAGCCAGCAGCCCTGAGTGCCCGGCAAAGGCCAGCAGTGTCAGCAGCAGCAGCAGAGTCAGGCCTCCAATCAGGCCCAGGAGGAGCAGGTCAGACATGGCTCTGTGCCCCCGACACTGTGCCCCAAGACAGCTGCAAAAGAGATGGGAGGGAGAGAAGGCTGGTAGCCCGCTCTGACCAATGTGCCCACTTGCCCGCCAGCCACTTCTGGCCCAATCTCAGCCCTGCCTTGGGTGCTCTGACCCAGGAGGGGGAGGGGCCAGTGTGTTTACACAGAGTGACCTAGAAGAGAGGTACAAAGGATGACTGAAGCCACAAGCCTCTTTATTTCTTAATCACAATTGTTGAGGCTCTCAGAACAGCTCTGCCTGTCAGCTGGCAGCCTTGGTCACACCTGGGGAAACTGAGTCATAGAGCAGCACAGGAGTGAGTCAGCCAGGGACATACTCCCAGCCCTGACCAACCTCCCGCAAGATGGGCAAGATGTCAGCCAGCCTGCCTTTTCCCTACATTACCTCTTCCTTCCCACACACTGCCCCACTGCCTTCTTGGCCTCCCCAAGCCTCATGAACCACCGCCAGGGGCAAGTGCCAGGGTCCAATCACTTATTAACTAATAGGGAATACATAAGGGAAAAAAACCCCAGGGGGAAAATGTGCCACAGGAAGAGACTCTCATAGGAAATTTTTCTTTGCTAAGCACATCTGGCCCTTGGAATCTTGCTATCCAGCAAGCTCACCCACCAAAAACCAGGGAAAGATCAGATCAAATCAGCCTGAGCAGCCAGAACAAAGTCCAGCACTGTGCTTCCCAGACTTGAACCACTGGGGCTAACAAGCTACATCCCACTTGGCCAGCCCGTAGGTTAGAAACTAGGAGGAGGAAGAAAAGTTTGCTAGAAATGGAAACACACTAAGGAGAACAACTACTCCCTGGCCCAAGCCGTTCCTCCCATGAGGAAGGGGTGCTGGCCTGGGGGGAAGTCACAGCTGGGTCCACTTGCTGCCCTGTTCCTTCTCTCCACCAGCATCTCCAGATGTTCAGAATTATTCTTTGTGGTTTTGATCCTGCCACCCCACCTCCTCTACTAGGTAGTTCATAGAAAGGCATCCTGGGGTGGGGTGAGAGAGTCTTTTTTTTTTCCTTTGTGTGTTTATGTCATTCATCTGACAATTGTCCCTCCTCCCCACTGGACTTTCCTCATTCCTACTTTCTGTATGCTACAAGCAATAAAGACACTCATTTCAAGGAAGAGAAAAAAAAAAAAAAGGCAGAGAAGCTATCTAAGAGCAGGCCCAGGAACACAAAAGAGCTGGTGTGTGAGCCACTCGAGGCAGACCGTTCAGCCCTCCATGAAGCACGGGGCCAGGAGCCTAACCCTCTCATACAGAGGGCTAGACCTGAGTCGGGGGCGGGGTGGGATCATAGCACAGGGAAGACTATTTAAAGAGGAAGGGAAACATGTGACCCATTGAAGGAAGTCTCACTCCAAGTATTTAAAATTAATATTTAAAATTTAAAAGATTTGGGAGCTCATCTCTGATAACTGAGGTGCGTCACACTGATCTTCTTACCCGTACGTGTTCCTGCCTCACAGGAGAAACCTTGGACCTCAGCGGCCGCCCGCCGCAGACACCCAATCGATCCGCGCAGGCGGCTCCAAGCTAGGTTGCGGAGCCTGCGCGCGCCGCCGGCCGCGCAATTGTGCTTTTTTTGGGATGCATTTGCTGTCCTACTCATCTTGCCCCCAGTTCATTCCTGTTTTCTTTGGTGATGATGATAAATCTTTCACCGAGTACTTACTATATGCCAGGCACTATCTAAATGTTGAAACACAGCTACTTTATTAATCCTCAAGACAAGGTAGGTATGAATCAGGAGGTTAAGAGACTTGCTCGAGGTGACACAGGTACTAAATGGACCCCTAGACCAAAATGCAGGCAATGGGAACCCAACCAGTCTGACTCCAGGCCCCATTTCCATCTTCTCCTTCCTGGTGACAGGGTTTCCAGAAAAGCTCAAGTATCTAGGTCTCCCCATTGCCTTGAGAGTGACCATCCCTCACTTGGACCTCCCCTCTCCTGCACACTTCCCATCTTCCTCAAAGCAACTTAGTTCCCACCTCCCTCTTCCTCTCACGGTCCTAAACTACCCAAAAGAGAGGGAAAATGCACCCCAGAGCGTAGGTCTGCACAGGAGGGAGGCGGGGGGCAAAGTGAATTTCCCCATACTCAAGAGAAAGGGCAGGAGAAAGGCTGGGGAAGCTCACCTGAAAAGACAGGCTCACTTTGAGCAACTCATGGCATCCAGCGCCGCAGGGACCAAGTGCTCCAAGTGCTCCTGTGCTGGGGGCAGAGAGAAAATCACCACTGAGCTGGGGACCCTGCCTTGACTGTTTCCTTTTCAGGGAAAGCCCACCAGGGCCTCTACAATAACTCTCTCTTCACAAGGTTGCACCTCTCTCTACCTCATCCTCACACCCCTTACGGAAATCAGAAGCCAAACTCGGCCTTATAACGTGAACTTTCACTGGGGCCAAGCTCATGCCTCTGTTCTTGGGAGAGCCCTTCTCCTGGAGGGTACCAGCCACCACACCTGGCTCTGAAACAGCCCTGGCCGCTGACATCGGGGAGGCTGTCCCCCTCTGGCCTCGGCTTCTCCTCGGGTCAGGGGAGTGGTCGCCTCTGATCCAGTGCCGGCGAGGGGCTGGGCAGTCTGTTCCGCGCCGGCTTCCTGGAGCTGCTCACTTGCGCCGCGGAAGCGGGCCAGGCCCTTAAACTTCAGTGCCAGCGGGGAGCAGAAAGACCGGGGTTGCCAGGGGCCTGAGAGGGAACGAGGTGCGCCGCCTCCCACTCTGGACTTCCAGCCCTGCCTACCCGCACCTCGCTTATTTACCCAGACCCTTTCTTTCCAGCCGCAACCTCACCGGGCCTCACACAGCTCTGTAACTTAAGAGACACTAAAGTTTGTAGCCACCGCTGCGAGGCGCGGCCTCCAGGGGCAGGGGCGGAGTTAAAGTGCGGTTCTTGCCTCAGTTCCCCACCCCCACCCCCCGCTCGGGCTTCACTGCCTCGGGGCGTGCCCCGAACCGGAGGCCGAAGCAGGGGCGACCCGGGGCGGTAGACTTGTCCAAGGTCGCATTTGGGCCCTTGGACCGGGTCGGGGCCAGCTGCGGGCGAGACAAGATGCAAAGAGCGGCCTGGGCCGCGGGAGTCACGGAGGGGACGCGGGGGCCCCTGAGGTCGCGCCCAGGCGGACGGAGGTTCCAGGCCCTCACCGACCGTGGGGCCGCCCCGTCGGGACGCCTCTCCTCCGGCCGGGCCCTCACCTCAGCGGCCGCCCGCCGCGGACGCCGATCCGCGCAGGCGGCTCCAGGCTAGGTCGCGGAGCCTGCGCGCGCCCGCCGCGCACGTTCGCTCCGCCCCCTCTCGCGGCAGGACGTGGCCGTGACCGTGGGCGCGTGCGCGCGGGACCCGGAGGGCGGAGGACTGCCCCGCCCGGTCTCCATAGCAACGAGCGGCGCCCATTTTGCTCCCCCAGCCACACACAACCCCAGCCGTCATGGGCGGAGCCCACTAAGCACCTTCCCGCCTCTCACAAGCTTACAAGGCCCCAGCCTTGCGAGGCGGAGGGAAGTCAGCCTGGTGGCCCAGGCGGGGATCCAAGGATCCACCAGAGCGGAGCGTTTGAAGAGGCTTGGGAAGTTCAGCACAGTAGTATCGTCCCTGGCATTTATTTGTACCACCCTTCGTCCTGCCACTTTCTCTCACTGAAGCTTCCCGACAGACCTGGGAACCCAGCAAGGCAGGGCCACTTGTCCCCCTTTTACAACCGAGGAAACCGACGCCCAACTTGGACTCAAGGAAGAAGCGAATGGATGGATTCAACCTCTGGAACTGCGCAAATGTCAGTCATGTCTCCAACACTCTACTCCACTTCCAACCAGAGCACAGGAGTGCTCATTCATCCACCCAAAATTTATTGAGTACAATCCCTGCAAGGATAGTTCTAGAGGCTGGGGATACTGAGTTAACAAAACCAAGACCCCGCCCTCTCAGAGCTAATCAGGAACCGGCCCCCTCCAGGCTCTTGGGTGAGGCTGGTCTGCCCTTCTAGCTTAAGGTATACCAGAACTCCCGGATCAAGTGTAAGCTCCTTGAACGTAGGTTGAATCTTTAGCTCATATTTCTGAGGACCTACAAAGTACTCTTCTAGAGCCCTAAAGATCCAACTTTGCCCTCCTGAGAGGCCCCGGGGAGAACTATGCTCCTAAACTTGGCTACACAAGAGCTACCTTGGTGCTCCTGACACAGAGGACAGGCATTTAGAAGGGGAATTGTCTTAGTGTGGATTCCACTACTGCACTAGCAAAGGGCAGACTGGGCACACAGAGGCCCTCACAATCCTGGCTTCCTTTCCCACTACTTCACACAGTTCCTTCCACAGGCAGGAAAGGATGATGCTCATCCACGGGGCCAAGCCTGTCCTCAGCTCTCCGGGCAAACACTGGCAGAAGGAGCAGCTGGCCCCTCACAGGCACTCAGGGCTGGTTTAGCAGGGTCATGGCAGTTGGTTTGCTTATGAACATCAAATACATGATCAAACCCTTCAGGTGCTCCACACAAGTGGGCTATACACTTGGAAGCATTTCCTATGAGGTAAGGGCCCAATCGTGGTTCAGAGACAACACAGCTTCTGCCCACAGCATTTGGCTGATTATTTTTCCTGTTTCTCAGAATCTGATGAGTTTCTCCCAGGAAACCATGTATGGAACTGCCCCTTTTCCCCATCTTGTCCTCTTAGTTCACTTCCTTCAGGCTAGTTGGGGAATTCCAGAGGCCTACATCAGAATTCAAGGTCAGCCTTAGTAGCTTTACCACATGTCTTGTGAATGGAGAGTTGGCCTGTGACTGAGGCTGCTGGCCATAAGCTCCCCCCCTCCCCTTTAGCTCAGTAGGCTCCCCACCCAGCAAGCCCAACCCTTGGCCGGGATCTCTGCAAGATCTCTGCTAGCCACCAGGAGGCAGCAGCCAAGACAAGCTGCCAAGGAAAGCGTTCCTCTTCCCTCTTGAAGTTAAGTGTAAGCAGACCTGTTCACCTAGGCATCTGCCCTACAGGCACTACACTACCAGTCCTCTTCCCCAATAGCATATATTCTTGTGACCCCAGACTTGGCCTTGGTTTCCTCTTTTCTCTGTCCAAGAAATCCCCACAGAGCCTCTTTAATTCTCCCTCAGTAAACCTCCAGAGACTGTTTCCCTAAGGCTCCATCCTTACTGGGACCAAACTTGGAAAGACAAAGGGTAGACTACACCCACCTTTCCTTACCTCCTCATATTCCAAAGCCTAGTTAGTTCTCTGTGAGGCTGTGGTTAGACCCACTAACTCAGATGACAAATGGAGAAGGCATACACAGTGTAAGGTGGTCTGCAGATCCTCCTACCAGCCATTTCCCACCCACTGAAGGCACTGATGCTGTACGCAATCCCCAGTCACCCAGTCTGGTTAGGGCTGCCCCAGCAGAACTTGCTGTGATTGAGGACCATCTAGCCTTGGGCCACTCTGAGCCAGTTTCACTGTTTCACTTAGAGCCTGGAAATGTGGTCTTCAGGTGAGCAAAGGCAGAAAAGCCTAGTGAATCCCACTGCAACAAAGCCTGCCAGCAGTCCACCCTCTATTCCTCCCTCCCTCCCCCACCCCAACCACCTCAAGTGTCATCCCAGTGGCCACTATGTTATATCCTTTTCACCACCACCCAGGCAAACAGCTGTTCAGACAATTCCTTGATCAAACAACACTGCCTTCTTGAGTTTAAATTTTATTTTACAAAAAGAGAAATAAAGAAAACCGATAGGCAGTTATACTGACTTACAATTGTTCTGTTTGCTTTTTTAAAAAAGTGACATGAAACACAAGTAAAAATAAATACGTCATAGAAACAGCCAGTTGCCCAGTCTCTGGGGCAGGAGCACCTGCCCTGCTGAGAGAGGAGGGAAGCCCATGATCACACCAGCAGCTGGAGCACCCAGCCACAGATGCTCCTCAAAGCCAGGCGCAGCAGGTCCCAGGCCTCAGGGGGCGTCCTGAGGAAAGAAGACGGAAAACCAAAGCCAGGTGCCAGGTCCCTGGGGCCATTTCATATTCCCCCCACTCCTCCTGGCAGCAGTGTGGCCTTAGTGGTTATCCATTGCGACCCCCTCAACCCACCTGGACCCCCTTCCCCTGACCCTTTTGGAGAGGGTACAGGAAAAAAAAACCAGTCTTGGGCAGGCTAAGGGGGATTTTTCCCGTGAGTCCCCAGCCCACCCTGAGTAACACAACCAGTTTACACCCGTGTGCATGAGTGCACACTCTATCTCACATGTGCACACGCACACACATGCACACATACACAAGCGCGCACGCGCACACACACACACACACACACACCTGGGCTGAGCTCTCTTCCAGAGGAGGGTCCTGGGTCAGGTCACAGTATGAGGTCCCCTCTTCTGAATATCATCCCAGTAGTGGTAACAGAGTACCCAAATCTCCTCCAGCCCTCTGCACTAGACTCTGCAGCCTACCTGGCTACCTCTTCCCAATGCACTGGATGACTATATCCAACCAACCTATGAGAGGAAAGGGGCAGACTCAGGTCCCTGAAAAGTGAAGAAGTCGGACACTGCCTGCTTGGGAAGTTCATCGTTAAGACTCGGGTATTCATAAAAGGCCTAGGGCCAAGCAAGTGGCACAGAAGAGACATGAAGGGGTTACACTGGAACGCATAGGGCAGAAGAGTCAGTAGGAGTGGACAGAGTCCGAAGGTGACTGACAGAGCAGCATTCTCAGGCCTTGAGGTGCAGATTTCCTGGGAAGTCAGAAGAGGGCCAGAAAGTCTGCTGGGGGTCCGCTGAAGGAAAGAACTCTTCTTTCAGAGGAGGTTTATTGGAGGGAAAATGACTTAGCTGGGTGCACAGGCCATGGCTCAGAAGGGAGACCGGTCTTCTGAGGAATCACAGGAAACTGGGAAGTGGGAGGAAGGGGGCCATGGCCAGGAACACTAGGAATAAGGAATGTAACCCCCCCCCCCCCGACATTCCCCATGGGATGAGGACTCAGTTCCAGAGCAATGCCAGGCTTGAATGGACTGAGACAGAGAGGGTCTTGCTCTGCTGACAGCTTTGGGAGTGACAGTCTCACCCAGACTGCTAAAGTTTGGTTGAGTGTTTCAACCTATCAGCAAAACTCTACCCCAGCTGTTTGCTTCATACCCTGGAGAGGGGAATTTCATATTTAGTTGTGAATCACAAGTATACAGAGAGATACCACACACTAATTCCTAGGGAAGAGAGTTCCAAGGACCAGAAAGAGATGCTCAAGAAGCACAACTTGAAGGGGGTGAGGACTTCGCAGATATCTAATGATCTGATCCAACATGGTTCACTTACTTTCTTACTGAAATGGCTACTTTGTCCTGGTTCAATTTTTATCCACAACAATATTAAGAAAAAGAAACTGAGTATCATTACAAATGGTAATCCTGAATCATTATGCAGTACTATATTCCCTAGCCTGAGGATTTAGGCTAAACTAGATGGATGGGGCTTGAGAGCCCCTTGAAAACATCCTATGGAAGACAGTGGTGGGGGAATATGCTGAGGGGCCTGATCTACTGCTGACCTCTTCCTCCTTCCCCCTCCCCCATATCACCACCCTTCCCTTACTCAGGACTGGATGGTGGGTAGAAGCCACCACCAAATGTTTTCTGCTCAAAGAGGCTGTAAAACATGGTTCTTAGGCTCTGAGACATTTCCTGCTTCCCTCACACATGCTCACATTTGGTGTGCATGCACACTTGCCTACCAGCATACATAAAGAGACAGCAGAAAAGTCAGAAAAGTGTTTTTCAGATTAAAAAACAAAAACAAAAACCCAAAGCATGACACTGGTAGCATTTCAATTTCCCATGATCTCACTCTATACCCCCTATACAATATAAGCTGCACATATTAAAGAAAGCCTTCTCTAGCCAGGTCAGCCTCCCAAAACTATTGCCTCTTCTGACCTGAAGCAAGACCCAGCCCCTGGAATCAGTGAGTAGAGAACACGTATGTGCTGCCTCTCAGAATACCCATTGACTTCCTGGTACCTTCAAAGGCTCATCCTTCCAGTGATTGGTTTCAATCCCTTGCTGATAGTTTCCAGATTCTCTGAGCCTGCTGCTAGGACTTCTCAGAGGTGAACACAGACATACTCCTCCTTCCCTGCCAACACACACACACACACACACACACACACACACACACACAGTCTCTGGGATCCCAGTATTCCAGGACCTTAGAGGCTATCATTTGTAGCCCAGGTTGTGAGTGTGCTCTGCAAATCAGAGATCCAGGCTAGCTCACTCCTACTGCACCAGTCTCAAACCTGAGAGCCCACTCCAACTGAGTCCCTTCAGCATCCATTCTTGGGATGCATCAGGAAGAGAAAGCACTGGTTGGAACTGCTATTTTAAAATTATTAAAATAATTTGCATAGCTAAATTGTAGATCTAAGGCTTCTATGAGTAGGAGAGTTAAGTGTCTGACAGGGTACCTATGAAAACAAAGAGTGAAAGCTCCTTAAGTTCCACTTTTGGTGCCACCAGACATCACACAAACACGCAAGGGCGCGCACACACACACACACACGCATGCAGCCCCATCGGCCATCTCCTTGTCTCTTCTCTGGGGACAATATCACAGAATGTGCTAAAGTCCTCCAACAATGGAAATGGACTGGTCAGAAGGGTTGCAGAAGCAGCTACTACGAGGGGTGACCTGGCTAAGCTGCCTCCAAGGTTAGTAAGAGGCAGGTGCAGCAGCTGCTCAGCGAGGAGGGACCCATGAATAGGTGGTAAAACTTTAAAGCCAGACAGGTTTGTTCATCATAAAAAACTGCCCAGTAAAGTCTCAGTGACAGGAGGAAAAAAGTCAATAGGAAGACAGCCAGTGTTTATGCTTAAAGACTAGATGCCCCTTCCCCTGCCACTGGCAACAAGAAAGAGGAGACCCAGAATGACTGATGTATTTTTTTTTTTCAAACAAAAGCCAGACTTAAGGCTCCTACAGAGAAAGGGCTGCTTCGTGTTCCTTCAAAGAGGACAGAGATAACAGACACGAGTCCCATAATGAACATCTGATAGGCTGAGGAGGCCAAAACATTTCTCAATAGGAAATCAATAGTCTCATTTGCTCAACCCAGCAGTCACCTACGCATGCACAGCTTCTCTATTCAGCACAGAGGGCCTGCCTCTAAGGTCATCCCAGGAGAACACAGTTCCAAATCTGGGGTCACTGACTTCCCAGTAGCAAACTCCATGATCCCAAGTTTCAATCTCTGTGGAATGAGTCTCACCCCCACTATCCAGTCACTGGATAGTGACTATCAGGATTCTCTGATCTTCCTGAGAGGCCATTTCCCAAAAACATAGTCGTTTAGTGTAAACTTTGGTCAAGCCTAACTCTCTTTCCTTGGTCAATTCACCATCTACCTGGGATTTTATTTTCCCCTACAGGGTCTGGGGGATCTTAACATTTCCCTTCCTATCTCCTACCCTCCCCAAATCCACCCCCCACCAAAAAAAACAAGACACAAGGAAAGTCCAAATAATAAATAATTGCCCATAAAAAATAAATTAACATGGAGCTTTCTAGCAGGGAAGCAAAGGAAAGGAAAGGCCACAAGGACAGGCAGGTGGGGGCTCAGTTCCATCCTTGTGAAGGTCTATTCTGGTCAGAATGACCTCTTGCTCACACACCGCAGTATCCCCGGTCCCGGCCTCCGCACACAGACAAATCTCACATCCTGTGAAGGGAGATCTGCTCAGAGACAACCACTGGGGAAAGACACAGAGATTGGTAATGCCCATTTTCTCTCATAATTTCCCCCAAATTCCAAAATAAAATGTGGCTATGAAGACCAAGGACTTGGATTAGCTGGGGCTTCTTTTCACCCAGCTAGAGGGACACTTAAGCATTCCATGGCTCTTCCCTTGGGCTCATCACAATGTTCATACTAATAGTTGCCATGAACCACCACACTCTGATTTCCATTTTAAAAATGATAAATTCATTTTTTAGTTCCCCCCTTCGTCTCTCCCACCCTCCCCTCCCACCTCCACCCCTGCTCTGTTACATACACGTATAGACATAAACACGCACACACACACACACACACGCACACACACAAACATACCTGGTTTGCTTCTTTCCTGCCCCTAAAAGGACTCCATTTCACATGAAATCTCAATCTGCTCTTCCTGCCCACCCTCCTTCACTTATCCTTCTTCCCTCCCCTCCCCTCTCTAAGCCAAGCTAAGTCACCCAGTAAGGCAGCTCTCTTGGGAGAGAATGTTCCCAAAGACAGAAATGGGATGTGAGCTTCTACACTCAGATGGCAGGCAAGCAAGCAAGCACACAGCATAAGCAAGGCAGGCAGGAAGAGAGGCCGGCTGCCCTGCCCCTCCATTCCTGTTTTGGGTCCCTGATTTCCCGCTATTCCTGCTCTGTTGGGTATTGTTATTGTTGTTGTTTGTTTTTTGCCTCTTTTGTTCAACAGCAACAGAGCCCTGCCATTGTGGTCAACTACCTTTCTTTGTCCTCTTCCTTTTTCCCTCCTGCCAAGTGCCTTATTCTCAGAACGCCCGAATTGCTGCCTTTCAGCTTGGTGGGCAACCTGCTGGGGACCCCAAGTGAGGTGGAGAGGGGATCCCCAGCTATTTCCCAGTGACCTCTATCACATCATCGTCCTTATCCTCATCATCATTGGAGCTGAACCCCACCTCAGCAACCTCGTGAGAGTCAAATGGAGGCACCTGGGACCGGAGAAGGCCGCCAGCTGGGTAGCCTGCATGTGGGGACATGTAGCCTGGGTAGACAGACATGCCCCGTGAAAGGTTGCTGGGTAAGACAGGGGAAGGAAAAGGTGCGAACATCCTCGGCTCGGACAGGAGTGGCTGTGTGAATGGGAGTGAGTAGCTGGGTAGTATCCCTGGGACAGAGGGGTTGAGCATGAAGGTGGGGTTGCTGGCAGTGACTGAGGTAGCCGTGGAAGAGGAACTGACGGGGCCTGCTGGCACCAGAGGGTCAGTAGTCACTGGAAACACCAGGCGGGCATCTGCCAGCAAATTGGACAGCTGGTAGTAGGAGGGGGTACTGCCCATAAACAAGGAGTTCTCCCCAGCCTGGGAGGTGAAGGGAGCGGTGAGGTTATGATTTAAGGAGACGGGTGGCATGGCAAACCCGCCAGAAACTGGATACCCGTGTTCATACGGCTGCACGGGGGCTGGCAGGTGGCCCTTCCTGGACCGCCGGCGGGCTGACTCCTGGGCAGCAGGTGGTGTGGCCAACTTCCGCTTATGGCCCCGTAAGTCCAACACTGGGTTCCTGTCACCACAGGGCTGGCCGGTCACTAAGAGGGAACTATTGAGGCAATGACCCCCATGTCGAGGCTCAGTCCCGAGAGCTGTCCCAGGAACAGCACTGCTGTCCACAAGTTGGGCCGGGGGGCCAGGCAGGGCGGCATTGGAGCTTGGGGAGCTCTGCTGGGATTCCCTGGCGGCAGCCACATCTGCATACTGCTGGAGCTCGCTGATGATCTCCGGGCTGTCTGGAGAGACGGGCCTGGCTAGCCCCTCAGGGTCGGGGGCTTTGGGTGATGAGGCACTGTGTCTGCCATTGCTTGTGGACTCAAGAGAAGGCCCCTGGGAACCTGGGGAATAAAATGTAGGTAAC
Source organism: Procyon lotor (assembly GCA_028646535.1). Lineage (NCBI taxonomy): Eukaryota > Metazoa > Chordata > Mammalia > Carnivora > Procyonidae > Procyon > Procyon lotor. Next base: position 14,877,497 of record CM053603.1, on the reverse strand, counting down.
TGAGAACCAGAATGGTCAGGGAGATAAGGAGGGTATAGGAAAAATTCCATTTAAAAAAAAAAAAAATCTTGTCCTGTGGTCCCCCAAATTCAGAGTCTGATGTCCAAACAACATCCTCCAGTCAACTTTTCCCAGGCACAAAGAAAGAAATCCTTTGATCTAGGAAACAAGATGTGTAACTTCTCTGCACCCCAGATCCCCAATCTGTGAAACTCGACCAAGGTGAATCCTAGGAGATAATGAATATGAAATGCTAAAAGATCATTCTTATAACTAGCTGGACTCTTTCTGAGAAGGGGCAGAGACAGCCAGTGACCAGGATGGGAGATAAAAGGAAAATTAAGTTTAAAAAGTGGTCCATCCTGGTTTAAAAACAAAACCACATCCATGGCTCTGAAAGACGACTGGGACAAGTGGGGATAAGGCCTAGATAGCACGTAGTATTTTTAGTGTGATAATGGTGTAAACTTTTGTTTTACTGTGATAATGGTGTTGTGGCTAGGCGGAGAATGTCCTTACTCTTAGGAGATGTGTGCTGAAAGTACTTAAAGGTAAAATGACATGACACCTTCAACTTCCAAATAGTTCCAGTAAGAGGAGGGGATAGAAGAAAGTTTATGAGAACAGTAAGTCATTGGATCTAGATGTGGGGTACACAGGTGCTGTTCTTTCAACTTGTCCGTAGGTACAGAAATTGCCGTAACAAAAGTTGGGAACAAGAGCAGTGGAGTGCTCATACTCCATGGCAGGGGGATAGATGAGAGTCACTCCTACAGAAGGGAACTTGTCCGGACCTCCTAACGTTGTTAATGTGCCACACACACACTCTTTGACTTGCTCCCTCTCTCAAGTAAATAAATCGTTAAAAAAAGAATGGAGAAAACTTCTGTATATATATTTAACACAAAGACTCACACAAACACAGTTGTGCACACACATTCCGGTATATGTATAATGCAGCTCTGAAAAAAGTAAATGAGAGCAGCACTGCCAGAACGGAGCACTAGATGACTGGGGGTATCAGGGTGGGGAGGAGAACATACGTTTCACTTTACCCCTCTTATACCTTTTGAATTGGGAACCATGTACACATTATTCAAAAAATAAATTAATTACAAACCAAAACAAACAAAAAAGTGCCGTGTGGGTCAACAGAAAGTAGAAGCCACTATACCTGAGGCAGCCATCCGACCATCTTCCGGGACCTTCGGTTTGCCAGTTGCCCGGACAGCAAAGATCCGCCCGTCACTGGTTCGGATGTACGTCCCTAAGAAGAAATAGGAGGAAGACTGCTAGGAGCTGACAGGCAATCAACCAACTCTGGGCAAGTCCAGGCCTAGGCACCATGGGCTGGTAAACAGTTATAAAATTAGGTCTCACGCCCTCTCTCAAGAACCCTGAAATGACAAGTGGGGTGGCTGAGCTGTGGACCCAATATTATTCATTCATTCCACAAACACAGCACAACTATCACATGTGAGGCATTATCCTAGACACTGAAGAACACAAGACAGAAAAGGGCCCTGTCTCATGGGGCTCAGCCTCAGGAGGAGACTGAAAATTATGCCAGAATGTACCGAGAAAGGTTAATGCTATTGAGGAAGTAAAGGGGTGCTAGGACAGAGAGTAAGTTGGTTGCCCTGGTTTTGGGCAAAGTACTCTGGCAAGGATCCTCCTCTTGATCGAGGGGGAAAGAGCCTTATTGCCTCAACACCCTCTTCTCCCTTGGTAGGAATAACTCAAGACCAGCATTCTATTCGCAACAGGACACTAATCTACCTTCTCTGTCTTTTGATCAATCTCCTGGAAGGTCAGGGCTGCCCCCAGGTCAGAGGTCAGCAAATGTCTTCTTAAAGGCCCAGTTAGTAAACATTTTTGCTTTGTGGGACAAAATGTTGCAACCACTCAACTCTGCTACTACAATGAAAACAGTGGGGGGTGGCTGTGCTCCAAAGATCTTTATTTATGGACACTGAAATGTGAACTTCATACAATTTTCAAGTTCCACAAAATATTCTTTTTTTTTTTTCAACCAATTGAGAATGTATAACCCATACTTAGCTCACAGGTACAGAAACAGGTAGCAGGCAGGATCTGGCCCATGGGCCATGGTTTGCTGACCCATGCTCTAGGCCAGGAGGAGCCTAGTAAGGGGGTTGGGTATAATCTTCTCTGTGTGTCATGTGCATCATGGCACCTTTTCTCTGAGCCTAAAGGTACCTTGACCCAAAAGAGGCTAGGGCAAAATCTCCTTGCTACACAAAGAACCTCAGGGAGCCTCATACAGTAAAGGATATGAATGATAGACTCAAATTACATCCTGACAATTACAGATGACAATTACATTTGAACCAGATGGTCCAGAATTCTCATTCCAGCAATCTTATCTCCCTCTGTAAGGAAGCCAGAGGCAGCAGACTTTTTCAATTACAACACTCAAGGGGCGCTTGGGTGGTGCAGTTGGTTAAGTGTCCAACCCTTGGTTTTGGCTCAGGTCGTGATCTCAGGATCGTGGGATTGAGCCCTGCACTGGGCTTCACATTCAGTGAGTGGGCAGTCTGCTTAGGACTCTCCCTATATCCTTCTGCTCCATCCCACCCCTCTCGAAAATAAATAAATAAATCTTAAATTAACACACTCAAAATACCTGTCATGCAACCCACATACACTAATTCATTCTTCCAATGCACTTCCTAGTTGGAGATCCCCACCCCACTCTGAGCTAGTGGGTAAGATGACACAGTAACATACACGCTAGTTTATAATCCATTCCACAGCTCCCTCCCTTCACTTCTGGTCTCCCTGTGTGTAGTTTAAGTGCCAGGAATTAAGCTTTTGATGGTCAAGGCATCCATGTTGAATAAACAAATTGCACCTGTATGACACAGCAACTAACTAAACAACTAGATAAGGAACCAGGCTGTCCCCATCCATGAAGTTCCCCTTTCAGAAATCCAAGAGTAATCCAGGAAACTGAACCTCAAGTGACCCTGCTTCTCCCTTCCCATGCCCTAATTCCTGCTCTTATGTTTTAAATTCACCAACAAAGAGTAAACTCACAGAACTCTAATCACGCCAACTCCTGGATGCTAACAGAGACTCAGGTCTTCTCTCTCTCTCTCTCTCTCTTTTACCCATGACCTCACTGTGTGGCCCTCAGGTGCTGTGTACCCTCCAGGATCTGTGAGTAATATTAATCTTGTTTTTTCAAAGTTCACTGATGTTTGCTGTTGAGGTAACATCTTGCAATCATAGTAAGAACCACAAGTGACACTGGCTCTGGCAAATGTCTGTGAGGGCTTGCCACAATTGCTAGGTGAGTGGTGAGGGACTTCATAGGCTGAGACTAACATAAAACACAGCATCTACCCAAATTCACCTTAAGATTCTCCATAAAAACAATGGCAAGATATGGTAATACAGGGACCCTAACTCTCTTCTTTTAACCCACTGACAAATCTCTTTTGGGTCCCCCCAACTCTGCTAAGCACCTAGAAATGTCTTTTTCTCATGCTTCTCCCACATGTGACACTCTTACAGGATAATTTTCCTCCAGCTCAAGCCATATATATTTCTTCTGCTTTCCAGCCCCACACTGAACCAAAGGTAGAGGACAGGCATCTTGGTCAGGCTCTCACCTTTTGTCCCACGGATGATATGGATGCTCTCACCAGCATTAATTCTTGCCTGTACATCTGTGGAGCTGTTGAGTCCAGGAATAACAATATCTAGTGAAGACAGACCTCAGATTTAGATTACCTGACTGAGAAGGAAAGGAGATGCAAAGTCCACATCCACCCCGTTCCTCAGTGGCTTCCCTAAAGCCTCTCAGGGGAGTGGAGGTCTGAACCAAGGAGGATGAGGCAAGCAAGGCCTCCTCTCACAGTTGTCTAGCAAAGAATACTAGGAAAACAAGAAACTTTAGAAATCCAATTAGCTTTTTGATTAATTTTCTTTGATTTAATTAAAAATTCACAGAGTTTTAGTTTAGAGAAAGTTCTAGTTCAGATGGTTATTTCTATGTTCGTTTATTTTCCTCCTCCCCGAGCTATCTGCATCCATTTGCTTCACAACACTTTAGGCTCCAAAAGTAGCCTCATCCTCTTCCTTGCTGGCATTACTCCACACCTAACTAATGAGTAAAAAGTATGTTCAAGAATCAGCAGGGGCGCCTGGGTGGCTCAGTTGTTAAGCGTCTGCCTTTGGCTCAGGTCGTGATCCCAGGGTCCTGGGATCGAGCCCCACATCGGGCTCCCTGCTCAGCGGGAAGCCTGCTTCTCTCGCTACCATTCCCTCTCTCGCTGTGTTTCTGTCAAATAAATAAAATCTTTAAAAAAAAAAAAAAAAAAAAAGAATCAGCAGAGAAGTAGGATCTCAAGAGGCTCTCTTTTTGTTTTTGCCCATTTCACAATGATTTTACAATGGACACATATTATTTTCATACTCAAAAAAAAAGATATTTTTATTAAAACTTATGTACCATGAATATTTCTAGATAATAAGATGAAACACAGCTCCACGAAATGCTCTCCTTCCCAATTACCCTGAATCACAGAAACAATCGCAGAGACAGGCTGCCAGCCTCCTACCACAGGCCCACCATGCTCAACCCATATCAAACTCACAAAGAAAGAAGCAAGTGACATTCAGGTTTTCTAGTTAAGTAGGGAGGTTGACAGTCCTCCTTTGTACCCAGCTGACTCTATAGTCAGGGAGGACTCACCACATTCACACCTCTCACCTCTCAGACCAATGCTATACTCCAGGGACAATTCCACAATCTCTGCCGTGCTCAGAGTCTATCCACACATCACATTTAAGAAAACCTAGTACTGTGTTATGATTCTTCAGATATTCCATTAGAATGCAAATTCCTCAAGATCAAGGACTATCTTCTCTGTTTTTACCCACAGTGCTAATGTTGTAAGGCCCATAATACAAAAAGTGTTTAATAAATACTTCCTGAATGAACAAAGCAAAGGGACAGGCAGACCTGGAAGAGAACCTAGGAGTTCCCAACCTGTTGTGGTGACCACCTTCTGCACAAGGACCCCCGCACGCTGCAGGTAGTTGATCGGAAAGTTCATAGCTGGATTTGTGCTGGAGGCAGAGCTTACACTGCCTCCCAGTGGGACATGCCGGGGCATCATGGGGATGGGGGTGGATTGCACAGGGCGAACACTGGCCACAGGCTTCTCCTCACTCTTCAGTGTTGGCTGCCTGTGAGAGAAGAACAAACACACCTAAGAGAGTCCGGCAGAATAGCCCTTACTTACCTTTCTGCAAAGGCTGCAGGGCTTCTCCAGATACCCCCATTCTGCAGCCTCGCTCACAGCTGAGAAGGATCAAAGAACCTGTAGAGTACAGCCGATTCAAAAGGAGACTAGGGGCAGGATCAAGACCAAATGGCAGCAACGGATAAAGCCTCTCAGAGTCTAAGATGTTGGTGGAATAATACTTTCTTAGAGATGTAAGATGACATCTGCTCCTCTAGAATTTGGACTGTTGATATACATTAGGAATTAGTTCTTAGAGGGAAGTTAGGAAGAGGTAAAGATGCAATAAGGGAGGAAAAGTTCTTCAGAACACAGTGCATGCCAAGTTGAAGACAAATGGGTGGAGTTTTCCCACTCACCCAAGGGAAAAGGGCCACGTGATGCCACACATTCGGGTGATCTTGAGGGAGCATCTGTCCAACTTCAACCATCTTTACTCTCTGGAACCTCAAGTTTCAATAAGTAATGCAGACAGCTCTTTCTCCTCCACATTACCTTTCACTGCGCTCCTCCTGGGGCCAGCGTCCAAAGTGCCCCCCTGAGTCATGACCACCACAAAAGCAGTGGCCGCCAAAAAGCTGTTCACAGAATCCAAGGTTCTGAATGGTACATCGCCACGGCCAGCCTGAGCCCTGGCTGTGCATGTCTTATGCCAGCATGCCAAAATGCGACCCCATGGTCAGTGACGCATTCCTCAGTCCCCACCTTCTTTTCAACTGGATGTTGGTGCCTTTAGAAAGCTACCCCTGGTTTAAGATTTTTTAAATTAAGACCCTGTCTATAAGCTTTTTGAAGTTTTGTGCCTTTGGTCTTTAGTTTTGGGGGAGAACCTCCTTGAACTGGTCCATTCTTCCTTACCTGACTCAAGAATGTTGCTCTGAGGTTGCTACAGGCACCTTCGGGCAGCCCTCTGGGCCCTGTCTGGACTCCCACATTCCCAGAGAGGCCACACAGCACAGCAAGTTCATCACATGTGGGACCCATTTCCTCAATGTGCCCAGGGTGGCTTTGCAGGAGCTAGGGGCTCTGGGCGGATGTCAGTGGAACTCTTACCCCCAAGATCCAAAATCAAATCAGGGTAAAAGTCAGGATAACAAGAACCTAGCCCAAGCCCCCTACTCTGGAGAAGCTGAAGCAAGGAAACTGGGAAGGAAACCCTCCTCACATACACCTAGACAGGATGAGGAATCAGCAGGATCATAGTATGGCTCATCACGTGCTGTGAGAGGCTAGTGCCTCCCACAGGACCAGAGCTGGGCCAGAAAAGGAGCTGACATCACCTCAAGAGCCCAGCCCATTTATCACTTCTTCCCCCAACATGGCTTTTCTCCCACTGGGTTCAGGCTCCATCCATTCCTGCTGTACATGGGAAAGGCCAGAAAAGAGAACAAAAGGGGTAGGGAACAAGAAAGGAGAACATTCCCAGGCAACAGTATCCTAGAAAATGACACAGAAATAAAGTTGGAAGGCTTTGAAAGAGAATAACATTTTTCCTGAAAGCACCTTGTACATAAAAAGTAGCAAATTTACTCACCAAATATTAGAGTCTTCTGTAAAATTTACATGGTTTCAGTTCCTTTAGAATCTCATTTGTCAAGTTTTTTGTTTTTTTTTTTAAACATAGAATCTTCATAAGAAAAAAGTTTTAGGGCACCTGGGTGGCTCAGTTGGTTGAGCGTATGTCTTTAGCTCAGGTCATGATTCCAGGGTCCTGGGATGGAGCCCCACATTGGGCTCCCTGTTCAGCTAGGAGCCTGATTCTTTCTCTCCCTTTGCCCCCGCCCCCACTTGTGTTCTTGCACACTCTGCTCGCTCTCTAATAAATAAATAATCTTTAAAAAAAAAAGAAAAAAGTTTTAAATCTATCCCCCTCAAATAAAATAATAATCTTTAATTCCAGATAATAAAAAAGTTTTTAAACAAACCACTTAACCAGGCGGCTAATCTGGTAAGGTTTATAAGGTACTTTGTCTCGAAATGAAAAAAAAAATTAAACATAGGTAATGGTTTTATAATTTCTTACAAAGAGCCTCTCTCTTCGCTCAGCAATTGGCTTTCAATGTGTTCATACTCTGAACAGTTCTAGAAGTTATACTCAAGAAAAAGATTTTTTCCCTCATGATCGTGGCACAACCACAAAATGAAATTCCACTAAGAGCAGGAGAATTCCTTGACTGCAGTTCAAGACTCACAAAAGACTTGGCCTTCACACTTGAACTTCAATGCTTAAACAAGATCTAGGACCAAGGCACTATGCATATGAAGGCAGCTGTGTGGGAGGGCTGGGGCCTCTGTCTTAGCAAGCCGCACCTTCTCCAGGAGTCCAGAAAGACTCTTGTGAGTCACAAGGCCAGTGGCTCACTCTTCCAGCCAGAGCCACTACTTAAAACACCAGAGCTGCTGAACTGCTTCAGCACCTCATCCAAAAGCAGAACCTGTCAGTTCACAACAGCCAAAGAGCAAGTTGTAGGCTCTCCCTTTGTTTAAAAACAGAACCAGTCAAAAGGTTTGGGTCTGGCCCAGCAGCAGACCTTCTTCCCCTTTCAGTGACTCACCAGTTTCTCTGACTGAAAGCAGGGATGCTGGTCAGGCTCTGGTCACTGGCGGGGTAATACTGTGCATATGACGGGCGAGTGTAGGGGACGGATGTGCGCTTGTCTTCCTCATAGCTTTTCTTTGCTGCTTTTTTCTCAGCCTTGGTCAGCTTGTGATCCTTTCGGTTAAGGAGCAATGACTCATGCTCAAAAGGCTCCTGGGGACACAGGAGGATGTTGATTTAATTACCAGTCTTTGTGCCAACGTGACTGATATACAGTGAAGCTTCCTCTGAAAATGAAAAAGGCCTATATCTCCAGCCCTCACAGAGAGCCTGCTCACAGACACACAGGCAGGCTTACTGTCTTTTTGTCAAGAGTCTAATTCACAACCCTAACCCAGCCACATCTTTATAAAACCCAAGTCTGCCTTCTATATCAAAAGGACGGGAAAGTTCAGAGAATTAACAGACTACATTTCTAGAATTTCACCCCTTCTCTCTGCTAGAAAAAACTCACACTGGCCAAATTATCCACATGGCTGAGCTGAGCACTCCAAGGACAAGACTTGGGTGGGAATAGGTGGTTGGGGGACTCACGGGACAAGGAGAAGAATCAGCTGAGTTCAAGTCCTCTGCATGAAAAACAAACCTCAGATGAAGGAAACAGATTTGCTAGATAAGCCTCCCTCCAGGTTCTCACCTTGGTGATGAGGTGAGGGTACTTCAGACAGGCAAGTTGCAGGACTGGTTCCTTGATCCCCTTTATGTTCAAGGATGCTTGGGGAGCTGGCTCCTTCTCAACAAAGTGCAGCAGGTTCTCCACCTCCTTCCGGGTAAAGTTCAACATTGGATTAAGATCATCTACCACTCGATCTAGAAGGGAGAAGACACGGAGAAAGTCACTACATGGCCGAGAAGACTTACAAAAACACAGCTACAAAGACTGGCAGAGAAGCGAGATTGTGGCTGGCATAATTATCACTAATATCTAAAGTACCTCAGGCCATCCCATATTTGAAAAGTCAAAGACCAGGTCTGAGCCCTTAGTGAAATGGAAATATCAAAAAAGAAACCTACACACCTAGCTCAGCTCTTTTCACCACACCTGCCCTCAACAAGTTGAGGTCAATCCCCTCTTAAAGCAATTATTTAAATTGCAATGAGATTGGAGGAACCGCTGACTTTCTGTGATTCAAAGCCTACCTGTGTTCCCACAACCCGCCCCTCTCCTCCCACCACTGATACAATAGGATAGTATCAGGACACCTGCGTGGCTCAGTTGGTTAAGTGTCTGTCTTCAGCTCAGGTCATTAGGCTCCTTGCTCAGTGGGGAGACTGCTTCTCCCTCTGCCTGCTACTCTCCTGCTTGTGCTCTCTCCCCCTCTCTCTCTGACAAATAAATAAATAAAATCTTAAAAAATAAATAGAAAAATAAGAACAGTATTGAGCCTGAAAGATGCCCCACCTGACATGCCCTGCTTGGAAATTTGACGGTCATAGATCTTCTTTTCAAGGGTGAAATCAGCCACAAGGCGATAAATGTGACAGGGCTTTTTCTGGCCATAACGGTATACCCGACATACTGCCTGGGCATCATGGCAAGGATTCCAGGAAGCATCAAATACCACCACTCGGTTGGCACCGATCAGATTCACACCCAAACACCCGGCCCTTTAAAACACAAACCAACAATCACAGAACTTTTAGTTTTAAAGACAGTTTTTAAATTGCTTTCACTCTGACTCCTGCCCCAGTATAGTCTCCTTTGTCCTAAGCACAACATACTGGAGGATTCTACTGTCCTACTGATGAACAGTACATTCCTTAAGCACTGAACATGCCCTGGAAATCCAACATAGAAGTGTCTACCAGTTTAGAAAGAAAAGCCACTCTCCACTCCTCTGTAATGGGTAAGGCTCCTGCATCCTGGCCCCAGAGTAATGCCACTTGAAGGGAGACGCCTGCATGCAGATATTTTTGGTGTGTTTAGTCTACGAGCCTTAGAAAATGACTATTTCATGCCCATCAAGGGCATTGTGATGGCAGAATGCAGCACAGCTTTCAAGCAGCTTGGCATGAGAAAAAGAATGCCATCAGTCTTTTACAGTTATGTTACACTTTCTTTCTTTCTTTTTTTTTTTACTTTCCAACTTTTTAAAGCACTTTCACATTAATCACATCATCTAAGACTCAGAACACTCCTGAAAGAAAAGCTAATTATGACCGTTGTTAATGAAGGTCTCAAAGAACTTCAGGACACTATCACGATTACCCTCCTAACACAACTCCTTTTTGGGGTCCCCTTTCTGATCTCAAAAAGGTCACATACCTGTGCAGATCTCTTCTGACAAAACTTGGATGAGCTTTGGGTATCTGCCTGTGTGGCCAACTGCCCTGAACACAGCCCTCTGATCTCCCCTCTTAGGATCCACTCACCTTGTGGACAGAAGGAACAGCCAGGTGGTGAGGTTGCTGGGATCATTGAACTGATTAATGAGCCGCTCCCTCTCAAAGGCAGGGGTGCTACCATCTAGCCCTAGGAGAGAAGGAAAACCACAAGAAATGGACAAATGAGGGCAGGGGTACACAGCAAAATCACAGGGCAAATGTGTTTTAAAAACAAAAGAAAGAAATATACTCAATACTCAGATACCACTCCTTGGACACTCTATGTGTCTACAGTAAGACCCAGACACCTATAATTTAAAAATACGCCCAGGTGCAACAAGGATTATAAACTATGTTTTTCCCTTTAGTATTTTAGGTCAATTCTAAGGCCAAGGTTCCTAGACTTCAGGGTGCGTAAGAATCACCCTAAATAGGGAAGCTTGGTAAACACGGGCTCAGGGTGAACTCTCTGCCTCAGTCCTGTAAATCCTGGTGAGTACAGAATGACCAAGAGTTCTGTTTTGATATGGATGACGTCCCTCCATCAGGAATTTGCACTGTTACAAGCACCTATGATTAAGAACTTGCTCTACGGAGACATTAAAAGGAATAGATCTAAAGCAGTGGGACGGGGCATATGGTTGAAAAAAGGGAAGCTCAAAAGAAGAAGAAAAAGTAACCTTCAGTTAAGAAGAAGCATGAATAATAGAGGAGAAGGCTACATTTGTCAGGGAAAAGAGTGAAGAGGGTGAAGCTAAGGAGATGGAACACGGAGAACTGGATTGCTACTGTTATAGAAAGTCTTAGTTTGGGGCGCCTGGGTGGCTCAGTTGGTTAAGCAGCTGCCTTTAGCTCAGGTCATGATCCCAGGGTCCCGGCTCCTTGCTCGGCGGGGAGCCTGCTTCTCCCTCTGCCTCTGCCTGCCTCTCTGCCTGCTTGTGCGCTCTCTCTCTCTCTCTGACAAATAAATAAAATCTTTAAAAAAAAAAAAAGAAAGTCTTAGTTTAATTGCCTGGTACTAGAAGCTCTCAATTGGCACTCAAACTCATTTCCAACCCGAGTTCCCACAATTTCTAAGCACAGCTCAGCACCAACTCACTGGGCAAGCCTACAGTCAATGTAGGGCTGTGGGCTAGACCCCGTGCTGGGGGTCTCCCTACCAACCCCTGCCCCTCCATTCTCTAAATACTTCCATTAGGCCAGTGCTTCCCAACAAGTGTGATTTCCTTACCTTCTCACCCTAAAGGGGACATTTGGCAATGTGTGGAGAGGTTTTTTGGTTGTTATCACTAGGTGTTATGACTAGAAGCTACTGCCACCTAATAAGTAGAGACCAGGGATGCTGCTAAACATCCTACAATGCACAGGACAGCCCCCTGCAAAAAGAATTATCTGACCCAAATGTCAATATCTGGACAGTAAGTACCTGAGGTTAGTATTTCTCAACTTTTGTTTTTCATTACTGCCCCCTTAAAGAGCCTTTTTATACATTTTTTCCGCAATGAACATGTCCCCCATGAAATTTTAAATACCACAGATACACCCTATATATTTACTGCATGCCTATTTGTGCTCTATACTTTGAAAAGTTAAAAAAAAATTTTGTCCTCTCAAGAACTAATTTTCACCTCTTTAGGGACACCATCTCCACTATAGAGAATGCATGATCTAAGCTAATTTATATTCACTCTGCTCCTTCTTTCCAGAACGACCTTTGGGCCACGCTAACTCTATATATTCAGATTCTCCCCATCTTTGCGAGTCTACTGCAAGTTCCACCTCCTCCAGGAAGCCTTCTCCAACCATCCTCCCCACAACAACTCTGTTCTCCTTAGAACCTTTTAGCACTTGACCAGTGCTACTTTGCATTTGTCCTGGAGTTGTCAGATGAGGAAAGGCTTATGCCTTCTACTTCTTGGCTCTCCCCCATCTTGCCCAAGCTCTCCAGCCCCTATTACAATGTCTTACACACAGCAGCTTGCTCTCCAGCTGGTCTCCCAGCTCCTTGGCTACTCCAGCTACTCCTATGCATTTGTTGGAGAACAGAATAGAAGACCAAAAGGCAGAGAAGGAAAGAGAAACCTTAAGCAGAACCTGCCAAGACTCCAGCAACAAAGCAGCAATAAACTCACGGAAGTAGCTGACGTTTCGCACCCACTTCTGTACTCCTTGCCCATCAGCACCAGGTAGACAGGGCACTTCTCGTTTCCCTAGGAACTCCTCGATGAGAGCCAAGGTGGAAAGGCTCTGGCTGGAAGGGACAACATTTGGTTCAGAAGGCTCCCAGACCCAATGGAATCTTTGTTCCCCAGGAGGCTCACAATCATCTGCAGCCTTCTGACAGTGGGAGCTCCCCACACCTGCACCCCATAAGAGGTAACCCCACAAAGAGCCACCAAGGTTATTCTCCCTAGCTCATAATGGCAGCAGAGTCATCTATGCACTTATTGTCACCAGCCCACTAAATCTGCTACCCTATTTCTTCAACTGAAAAATTCTGGGGTCTATGTCAGTACATAGTAACAAATAGCATCAGCACTAAAAACTAACATTGCACGAATATACATTAGATCTAATTATAGACCACAATCAATATTATGGGTCTTACTTAGGAGACAGAATCACTTTGCTGCTTTCAAGTTATACAGAGAGGCAGTCTCCTCAGAAGTGGTAACTTGAAACCAGTGGAACACTAGACTCTCCCCCTAAAGTTAGAATCACTGCTATCCTCTCAAAGTGTGTTACCCATAGAAACCCTCACTCTGCGAGGCTGCCAAGCCAGGCTCCTGCCATTAAGCTCTCACTGGAGTATAATCTAGTCAGAACAACAACAAAAGAAATAATCAACTTTATGTCAGCTTCCCTGAGGAGTCAGGCCTTGATGGACATCAAAGTTCTGGCCAGATTGAGAATGTGACTCTGGAACAAATCATTTTACTTATTTGACTTTATACACAAAGTATAAAAATACATAATAAACAAATAAATTTTTTTTTTTAAGTAAGCTACACACCCAATGTGGGGCTTGAACTCATAATCCTGAAAGTAAGAACTACATGCTCTACTGACGGAGCCAGCCAGGTGCCCCCACAAAAAAAATTTTTTTAAAGATTTTATTTTTTTTATTTGACAGAGAAAGAGAGATCACAAGTAGGCAGAGGCAGGCAGAGAGAGAGGGGGAAGCAGGCTCCCCACTGAGCAGAGAGCCCGATGCGGGGCTCGATCCCAGGACCCTGAGATCATGACCTGAGCCAAAGGCAGAGGCTTTAACCCACTGAACCACCCAGGCACCCCCAAAATTTTTTAATTAAAAAAAAGGGGTGGCACCTAGGTCCTGGGGTCAATGATCTCAGATGGTTGAATGTCTGACTCTTAATTTTGGCTCAGGTCATTATCTGAGGGTCATGAGACTGAGCCCCATGTTGGGCTCCATGCTCAGTGGGGAGGCTGTTTGTCCCTCTCCCTCCCCCTCTGGTTGCCTCCCCCACCACCCAGCTTGCTTATAAACACTCTATCTAAAATAAATAAAATCTTGGGGCCCCTGGGTGGCTCAGTGGGTTAAAGCCTCTGTCTTCGGCTCAGGTCATGATCTCAGGACCCTGGGATCAAGCCCTGCATCAGGCTCTCTGCTTAGCGAGGAACCTGCTTCCCCCTCTCTCTCTGCCTCCCTCTCTGCCTACTTATGATCTCTCTCTCTCTGTCAAATGAATAAATAAAATCTTAAAAAAAAAAAAATAAAATCTTAAAAAAAAATTGTAAAAACTAGCTCTCAGGCAGGCCACAGGCCTGATGTGACCTAGGCCTTAATTTAAAGGATTAGACTATGACCTCTGACGTTAGCCTACGGTTTTAAATTGTTCTCTGCAGAGAAATCACATTGGGCAAAATACAAAACTCCAAGAAAGAGATTAAATGCACGAAGGACCTCACAAGAAGCACTGGGCTGTAGAGGCATGAAGATAAAAAAGGTGAAGGGGAGCTGTGGTGACGCCAGACAGTCTCACTCTGTAGGGACTATGTCACTCTAGTACAGATATATGATGTTATAGAGGGATTTCTCTTCCTACCTGAACACGAGAATCTTGTCCCCAAGCTTCACGCTTTCTTCAATCAAGTGGAAAAGCAGTACCATCTTGGGAGAGTTCTCTAAGACCCCAGTCTGATAATTAGTCAAAAGGTCCTTGGCCTTCGAGAGAGAAATGAGGCAGCTTAGAGCAGATCCATGCCAGAACACTAAAAATAAAATTCACTCCTCCCAAAGCAGAAGCGTGTGGACAACCTTTATAATTCCCTTCAGAGACCTTGGCAGCACAGTACATCGAGCTACCCCCACCCTTTCCCCAGAGGATTCGTACCATCCCTTTTCAGCAGTGGTTTATGGGCACAGACAGATCTACTTGACTCACCCATTCATACGTGACCATGCTGTTGCCTCGCTCCTGGAAAGGGTTGAAGCCAACCCCCTGTAGGAACTTGCTGTTCGTTGCCTCTCCCACTGAGGTGGCCAAGGTGCTGTCCTCCCCCTTGCCTTTTGTTCCTTGTGATGGGCAGCGGGCACTAGTCCCCGCCGAGCCAAGCTCTTCCACATCTAGATCCTGCTCGTTGGCCAGACTCTCCTTCTGAAGGGCTTCATACAGCACATCCGGGTGATTCCAGATCTGAGGTTCAAGTTAAAGGAGAAGTGGCACAGGGCAGAGAACAATCTAAGGGTAGTCCAGGGAGTCTGGAAACATGCACTTGCTCAAATACACACCTCCCAGAGCATACACTATCACACCAAAAACCAAAGTATTTCCAACCCCCTCATAGCCAAAGAGCCTACACATTCTTTTTAACTAACCAACTGTGATCGCCATAACACGAGTGGAAGAGTTTCTACCAGTGGGTATGCGCATATATTTGGTACGTAATCAGAAAGGCTGTGTCAAAAGCCTTGCTTTCTTATTTAAATAAGAATAATAATGTTCCTGTTTTGCGTGGCTACAGCTAACTACTATATGAAACAAGACTAGTCTCTCCCTATGGACAAATGTATCTGACTTACAGATGACCAACCAGAAGTCATTTCAGGGACTATTCCTGTCAGGAGTTGAGAATTCTGGGGTGTAGGGGGCTGGAGGGGTGGGGGTAGGGGACAGGAAGGGCATGTTGGCACTGTAGCATGCTCAAAGACCATGTCTGCTGTAGCTTCCTGGCCCTGGTCTAGGACTGTGGCTACAAAAAAAAAAAAAAACAAACATTTTGAAATCCCATCTGTCCCCTGACACACACCTTCAGCTGACTTATTAAAGCAGTGGTCAATCGGGAATAATACCCAACAGGTCGGCTGAGAGCTGTCAAAGAAACAGGTCCCTCATTAGGCAACAGGGAGCACATACTAAAGACAAGTCAGGGTTCATTTACCTGTTCATGGAGCTTCGTGCTAAAGATACCTGGGCCCTTCTGTCCCCAAACCATCTCAAGCATTATTAGGAGGAAGAGATCTCAATCTCATTAAACAAAGAATCAAACAGAAGGTACCCCCAAAACTAGTCTAAGCTATGTATTTCTTAAATCTTGATTATATTAGCAGTCAAAATGCCCTACAATGTTCTTCCATTACCCCTTTTTTCCAAGGGAAAAAAATTGGTGAGAAAGGAAGTGATTTCTCAAATTGGGTACAAGCTGTACAAATGAACTGTACAACTGCAAGGAGCACCATTTATACCCTAGACTACGGGTGGCACCCCTAGGAACTGAGCAACACACACTGGCACATCTCTCCTTGAGGGACCCCATTCTCTGATGCAGGCAACTGAGGGTGACCCCTCTCACTTTATTCTTATCCTTTATCAAGGACTCCCAGCAGGAATAACTCTCTTGGGACCACGTGCATCCTTCGATATGTCAGCATTCTCTGAGGCCTCAACATACCTTGCAGCACACACAGAAAGCCTTAAGGGGGTTCAGCCCCAGCCAGCCACTGCTACCACAGTCTCGGAAGCGGTCCATGAACTGTGTGTACAAATCTCGCTGGATCTTCGAGAGCCGCACCAGGATCACATTTTCTTCCTTGGCAGGGAGATGAATCTTCAGCACAGTGTGGCCTCTCCTACAAAGGCAGAGATCAGAACTATCAAGCCTGTGTGGCCAGGATGGGTCAGTGCAGGAAAACAAGAGAACTCTGCATTTCTGCCACATCTCCTCTTGGGGATCTCCACATTCACAGCAGCCTTGCAATAATGAGGATTGGTTTAATGACCATCAGCGGAAACTCATTTTAAGGATAAGAACTAGAGCAAAAAGGACTAGGTGGCAGAGACTGGGAACTTCAGGTTCCTACCCAGATTCAGGGCTGTTTCTCTAAGCTTTCTGCACACATGCCATCTTAACAAGGAAAAATAGAGAGATCGCTTTAGACTACCCTAACTACATCTACCAAGATGCTGAAACTGGCAAGACCATGCTCCTGAAAACCAGCACTTCTATGCTTTTGCCAAGTCAGCAGAAGGCTAGCTCTCTTTTGCTTCTCAGCAAGTAAGGCAGGTATCTCGAGAAACTTCAAAGATTAACTTCTGAGGGAAGCACTTTTAGGTGAAACTTTCAGCGGACTGAAACAGCAGCTTCCATCATTTGTATGCTATTCAAGAAAAGCTACTCACTAAAAGGAAAGTTTTACTCTCACTCACTTGGAAGGGACCCTCGTGCTCTAACAATTCCCCTTTGGGACAGCTCTGCATGCCCATTACACCAACGTCTCTCTGAGGATTTACAACACAGAACCCTAAGGATGGCTCACCTCTGCACAAAGCCCTCCAGAAGGCTGTGCAAGACGTGGCTCCGGTACCGCATTAGGCGGACATCCTGAGGCGTGCTGTCAATACACTGTCCGTTCAGGATGGGGCGCTCAAACATGTTGCTGAACTCCTGCCGGGTGCCGAGGAAGTCTGGGCGCACAAAGTCCACCATGCACCAGTACTCAATGAGGTTGTTCTGCAGGGGGTACCCAGTCAGCACCACCCGACGGCGAGAGCGAATATTCTTCAGGGCCTGCGAGGTGCTGGCCTGGCAGTTTTTGATGCGGTGTCCCTCGTCACAAATCACCACATCAGGGCCAGGGCGGCATAAGGCCTTCTCAAACTCTAGGGAGGGAAGAGGATCCGGAGTCAGAGGGTGAGAGGGCCTGCTCTTAGTCAACAATATGAGAAGTAGGGGTGCACCCTGGAGGAGACAGAAGAAATGAAGGAAGCAGGAAAGCAAGAGTCAGCCCCCATTAGTGAAAGGGAGCCAACCGTCCAGGCTCCTGCGCATTTGGTGTGACACGTTAACCTGGACTATTGACTCTTGCAGTAAATACCTCTTTTCTCTCTTTCCTTATTTTTTTCTTTTTTTCCCATTAGGCTAAAAGTAAAACATCTTGCCTTCCTAGGCCTTATGCCAACTGGGTGCAGAGAGCATGATTTTACAGAGTACCAGACTAGGATTCAAAATGGGTCTGGGTTAGACTGATGGGAATCATCCAGACACTGCAGTCAGCTCTCGCCCTTGTCAGCATCTTGAAACTGTCTGCAGGCTGGCTGGTGGGGAGTTAGCTAAAGGACAGAATCTTCCTGGAATTACCTGCCAGTCATTGCTAAATGGCAAATTCATACCAGCTCTACCACAGAAGCAAACCTAGAACAAACATAATCTACAGATGAAGACACCTATAAAATGAAATAGCCTCTGAACCTAAAAAAAACTTTTTTCCCCAAATGGGCAAAAACCCCTTAGAAGAGAGAACAGAACTACAACTATGAGTAGAATGGCCCTCACTAAAAAAAAAAATGGAGATAAATTCTTTTATAAATTCATGATATTTGTATGCTTTGTATTTTTGTATTATTTGTATTGTATTGTATTGTAAGTATTGTATATTTGTATTATTACTCTATATGCTAATGATTTAAATATTGTATAAATATTTTCTTAATGCTATCTCCAAACACCTATAGGATGAAGTGAGAGGAACCAGCACTCTCCCAACTGCTCTGTGAGAGAAACAGGGCCAAATGGGCAGGAGAGTCTCCCTGAGCTAGCCTGTGCATGGCCCACCCAGAATTCCACAGCAGGCAAGGAAAGCAGCACCTTCTGAGAGCCAGTGGAGGCCATTGCACCTATCTTAGGGACCAGGAATTCTGGTTCATGATAATACAACTCATCAATAATCTTCAAATTTGACTTGATGCTATTACAAACACTATTTCTTTTTTCCTGAAACACCACCCACTTAACACTGAGAGTATCCCAGGGATAGGTTGCCCACCTCTCCGAAACTCCTGCTGTCGATCTTCCTCATCCAGATCAATGATGACTGGGTGAGAACGTTTCTTGGTTTTCTTCGATCTACCTGTGGCAAAGGATTTCTTCAGGGTGAGGAGTCTGTACATTTCGTACCCCATCAGCAGCACCCCACCCTCTGACACCCAATCAGCCATCACTTTAGCACGAGCTGCCATTGTCCTGCAAAAGTGAACAGAGAAAAAATTACTGCTTCCACTGTTCCCCAGGTAGAACTGCTCACAATCAAAGCCATGTTGATGTACATGCAGTGGCAGCATCACAATGGCTGGCCAGCTGCCCAAGGACTTTCCCAGCATCCCAGAGATGCTCATGTCACTGAGGATAGACTGGGTCACCGATGACAGTTAAACAGCGGAAAAACAGAAATGCAATGGCACAAGGCAAGCAAAAGTGACAACTCCTGGAATGCATGGGTGGCTCAGTCGGTTAAACATTTGACTCTTGATTTTGGCTCCAGTCATGGTCTCAGGGTTGTGAGAGTGAATACCATGTCGGGCTCCACGCTGGGCATGAAGCCTGCTTAAGATTCACTCTCTCCCTCTCCCTCTACACCTACCCACCCCTCCTGATCTTGTATAAAAAAAAAAGTGACAACTCCCTTGGATATACACACATGGCTACAATTCTACATTTGAGAGAGAATTTCGAGTTATTCCCATAATAAATACAAGGTAGTAAAAGCAAGGACAATATTCTGCATTTTACCTACCCGGGCCCTGGTGAGTAAAGAGCCAAGGACAAGCCATAAAGGAGAAAGAGCAGCAGAGCTGACACTCAGCATAGTGCCTCCACTCTTAAACAACTGAGTCCTGACTGTAATTCATTAATTGCATGTGGACTAACAGTCCTGAAATCCAAGAAATAAGAGCAGATGATCAACCACCTAGAGGGCCACTCAGTCTCCTCACTTTGATGTGTGTGACTAAAGATCACAAAAGGCAGCCTCTGCAGAAAACAAAGTCTATCTTCTCAATTATCCCTGCCAGCCAGGGGTGGGGGAGATGATAACATGGATAGCTGGCTTGAACCAAGAAATAGCTTTAGAATTTGGGAAATCAAGTTGAATTTATGAAATGGAAAGATAAATAATTTTATTTAAATCTAAAACAAAAGTTTGCACTTTTCAAAGCTTGGAAGTTGTACCATTAGAGTTCAACTGTAGATCAGTGCTGAAAAGAGACTGCTGATTAGGCTTCTAAGAAAGAGAAATGTAAAAGGTGAAAAGTTAGAAGGTAGACAGTTTCATTTCATCATGTTGAATTTTATTACTGGCTACATGGGAAAATAGGATGACGTATGCATATTTTTCAGAATATGAAAGCATCTTTAAGCAGAACATAAGAAATTTCCCAGGCTACCTAACTGACTTTACTAAAAAGCCAGGTAGAGAAAAAATGAGTAACAAGGGGCAGGGGCACATTGAGAAACCAAAAAGAATCTGGGAAGACAGGGTTCATGAGCAAACAGATTGCCTTGATATCCAGACCCCAAGAAGAAGTCTAAAAGGAAAGGGCAAAGAGGAGAAGGTAGGCCACCTACTTGTGCTCATCATTCAAGATGTGAACTTTAAAGAAGCGAGGCTGGACTTCTTCAGGCTTATTGTCATCTGGAAGAGCTTCAGGAGCTGGAAGCCACATGTTGAACTCTGCCAGCCAATTCTGAAGAGTATTAACCTGTTAGAAAGCCAAGTCCAGGAAGAGAGTTTTAAGAAGCAAGCTCAAAGCTAAGCTCATTGAGCTTTTCAGTACCCAGCAAGGCATTAATTCAGAGTTCCTCAGAGGGCTGACTAAATAATGCCTTCCCCAACGCTTACCGGCACAATGGCAAGGACAGTTTTGGCTGGCGTGTGGCGGAAGAGGACATCGATGAAGGATATCACTTGCAAAGTTTTCCCCAGACCCATGCTATGGGCCAGGATACAGCCAAAGCCACTACTGGTCTTAAACCTCTCCAGGGATTCAACCAGGTTATCATACAGGAACCGGATCCCACCAATCTGACAAGGGACAAAGACAGGCAATAGATAAGGAGCTGGCAAAGCCCACGGCTTTATAGGTGCCTGGGTGGCTCAGTTGGTTAAGCAACTGCCTCAGGCTCAAGTCATGATCCTGGAGTCCTGGGATCGAGTCCCACGTCAGGCTCCCTGCTCAGCGGGGAGTCTGCTTCTCCCCCTGACCCTCTCCCCTCTCATGGTCTCTCTCAAATAAATAAATAATTAAAAAAAAAAAAAAAAAAAAAAAAAGACCAGGGCTTTAGCTTTATTCATCTTGGAATTAGTGAGACTAGATGAGCAGATACCACACCAGACAGTTGTGGAGGTCTCCAGAAGTTTCCCTGTACCCTGACTAGTCTATTGGCTGTCTTCTTAGAGAAAACACAGAAAATCATTCACCTGGTACAATGACCCATCTAGGGCAAAAATCTGCAGTGCCAAATTCTTGACAGGGTCTCTCACTCAGCCCCTGGTTGCTTACCTAGCCCATTCCATGAGAAGCAGTTCTTATTAAGAGTTCTTATGTTGAGTCAATCTCTGTCTTCATGGAACTTCCACTCACTGGTCTTGGTTCAGGGCTCTGGGTCAACCCAAACTACTCTGTTCCCTCCTATCAGAAAGTTGCTCAGAATTCTGACTCTTAAATCTCTTCTGGAACTACTTCCAGAACTAAATCAATTCCTAATTAAAGCACTGACCTCCAGACAGCATCTCAATCAGTCTTGCAGATCTCACAGAAGGAAGCTCAAGACCATTAAGTCAAGAGATCTAGCACCTTCTACACAATAGGGCAAATGTAGGGCTTGCCCTTCCCATTCATCAGAAATCCTGAAGCATTGGGGCACCTGGGTGGCTCAGTTGTTAAGTGTCAGGTTATGATCATGGCTCAGGTAATGATCCCAGGGTCCTGGGATCAAACTTCACACTGGGCTTCCTGCTCAGCGGGAAGCCTGCTTTTCCTTCTCACACTCCCCCTGCTTGTGTTCCCTCTCTCTGTCTCTCTCTCTGTCAAATAAGTAAATAAAATCTTAAAAAAAAAAAAAAAAATCCTGAAGCATCAAATGCTAGGAGGAAGGAACAGGCCTTTCCAATCATCTAATAAGTACTGAACAAGTACTTCACAGGCTGTGATGCTAAAAACCACCAGTAGGTGACGCTCTCAGCAAGGAAGCAGAAAGGAAACAAAGAAGAGAGTCAAGATTTGCTGTACCTGATGAGGTTTCACTGCCCGAGCCAACTGCGGGGCCAGGAAGACATTCTCCTCCTCTGGAGGGTGGTTCAGGTTGACGAGGACCCGCCCCAGAGCATCACGCTGGTTTAAGATGTCATTCACATGGGTGCCACCCTTCTCCTCTTCCTCATCCTCCTCACTGACGGACTCACTGCTGTCCACAATGTGCAGAGTGTCCTCCTCTCCAGAGCTCAGTTCAATCACCTCTGAGATACCCAACAAAACAAAACAAAAACCCAGGGAGCAGAGGTAATTTACTGCTCATCATTAAAGCATTACAGCATGGAAACAAAGTTAGAACTTGTCCCCACTTGTAAAATTGAGTTTTATTAAGATTTCTCTCTTTCAGCTTCAAGTTAAAACAAGGGAAAACCCTACATTTACAAGGAGACTCAGGGACATTTGTCACAGTCAGACCCCGAACTGAATGGGGAAGGACTGATTTCTATTCAGAGGTACAGCCAATTACTCAGGGTGAACACTGAGTCAGGAGGAAGTGGAGGTACCACTGCCTCGACCTTACCATCTCGACTGCTTTTTTCATCCTCACTGCCACTGCTGCTGTCCAAACAAATGACTTCCTGGGCAAGGACCCGAGGTGGCAGTTGGGGACCATCGCTTGCTCTTAAGACAATTTCCTCTAGGGAAAAAAAGATGGAAGGGAAATCACATTAAAAACAAACAAAAACAAAAACAAAAAAAAATAAAAAAAATAAAAGAAAAAAAAAATAAAAACAAACAAAAACACATTTAGCTTAAACCTATCTCCCCAAATGACTTATCGGCCTTCTTCTTTTGTTGCCCTCAAGGGAATTTTCCCCTGAGGAGAGAAGTAGAGGGGTGTCTTAAATACCTTAGTCCCCTTTCTAACTTCCTTTGTCTTTATTGGTTCTTACCTCCTAGTGCCCACCTGACCACTAGAAAAGATCCTAATCCCTTTGCATGTTAAGATCCAAAGTTATGGGAGAAAAATTTAAATAAGATCAATCTGAGGAGCATATTAAACACACACACACACACATTATTACTATCTTTTTTTTTTTTTTAAAGTACAGTCTACACTCAAAGTGGGGCCTGAACTCACAACCTTGAGATCAAGAGTCCCATGCTCTACCTACTAAACCAGCAGGGATCCCTGAGGGGTATATTTTTACCTATCTTAACCTTTTAGATGTTTGTAATCATGTGCTCCTAAGAAACTAAATGACTCAAAAATATTCCTGAGAGGCCACAGTCTAATTTCAGATCCACCCTTCACCACTGTGTGTGCCCAACGCCTCTTCTCCCTACACTTTAGGGCCTTTCCCGCCACCTCCGCTGCTTACCAGGAAGGAACTCCAGGGGAACTGTAGGAATGGGGGCTGCATAATCCTTCCTCTGCTGCTCCAGGCGTTTCCTTCTTTCTAACTCCTCCTGTTGTGCTGCTTTGGTAACTGGCTCCAACTGATCCTCTCGGAGCAGCTTTCTAAACATTACAAGAGTGAGCACTTGGGTTGGTTTACTTGAGATTTGGACAACGTAATGTCAAGCTAAAGAGCTCATTGCTGAGCTCACAGATCTAAGGCAGGAGGAAAAGAAGCCCCACCAGTCCCATACATTCATGCAACAGGCAAGGTTAAAAAAAAAAAAAAAAAAAAGGTGGGAGGGACTTCAAGGCTCAGGTGATTCTGGGCTAACATCTTTTCATATTATTTAACTTCCTGAGACATGCCTTCGAAGACTCATCTTTGCACATAACAGATCAAGGGTAAAACAGTAATTCGTGATTTATCAAGTTGAAAAATAGTATTAAAAAATAGGTTGTCATATGGGAAAATAGGATTACAGATGATTCTGCATCTTTATTTCCCAAAGTCTGAGTAAAAATTTTAAGCTATCATTATGTTTAAAAACAAAAAAGATGAGGGTAGGAGGAGAAAAAGATCTCACTGATCTCCTTTCAATAGGAAAAGAAGGAAGGGCTGTGGGGGATTTGGACAGTTAAGGAAGCTCACAACTGCCATTCACTTAGCTCAAGGAAAAAGCCCTGCTTTGGACCAGACAGTCCCCTGCCAAACAAAGTTGAGCTCTAAGAAAATGAGAATTCAACTTCTTTTATCTCCTCCTATTGAGAAACATAAGGAGAAAAAAAAGAAAAAACAGAGTCCGACCAGAGCACTCCATCATCCTTGGGCGGCCCCCAGGGTCTCCGGAGAGTAGGAGACTCCCCAGCACAGCCTGAGCGCCCGCCACATTTGCCCCACAACCTGCGACAGCCTGGGGTGGTTCTGAGATGCATCTCCACTATTAACTGAGGCACACAGCTTATGCTTTTCTTCTTTGGAAAGGGGACTCTCTACTCAAACGAGTCCTGCTACGGACAGCCTTCAAGTGAAGGTAATACCGCTCCCCCTTCCCTTCACCTCTCACTCTGAACACAACTCACCGTATGTTTCTCCTCATGTGGGAGGGCTTCTGAGCTCTCTTCTTTTTGGGGTCCTCGGAGGCTAGGCTCTTGCCTTGGTGGCGCCTAAGCTGCTCTGAAGGCTCAGACTGAGATGAGGTAGTTGAAGTGCACCGCGGTGGCCGCTGCCCATCTTCCTCCAGCTGGGCACACTCAGTGCCACACATGTCTTCCAGGGATGGGTCTGAAAAGACAAGGAGAGAGAGGTGCCAGGGATTGACCTTTATGGGGAGAAAAATGGGTTTCGACGCCAGGCACACCTGGGTTCAAACCTCAATTCAGCAACTTATTAGCTGGTAAGCTAAAACAAATGACTTACAGCTCTCTAAATCTCAGTGGACTGATCTATAAAATGAAAACAGTGATGTCTACATTTCAGAGTTGTTATGAGGACTAAATCGTGTGCGTGTCTAGAACCAAGCCTGCTCCAGAGTAGGCTCACAACAAATGATAGCCATCACTTTTGCCATAATTCAGCACTCTGATCAGAGTGAGGAAGCTTCATGGCCTCAGAATGCTCTGAAAGGGACAACAGGTTCCAAGTACAGCTCACATTCACTTGTGCCTCATCTGCCAACAAAGGGAATATTTCTCCTTTCGGTGTGTTATCACTCCTTCAATTCACTAGCCAGTCAATGAGGGCCTACAACATGGCAAACACTGTCCAAGATGCTTGAAGGGATGTTTATAACTTCTTCATTGCAGGGAGTTTGTTTTCTAGACATAATAAAGCAAGGTGTGCTAAACACCACAGGAAGGGCAGGCTAATTGATCTAAAGAACTTAAAAATATAAGACATTTTTCCAGCCAGAGATAATTAGCTAAATCAAGAATAATTGCCTTAGGGTCACAGGAATATGAAAGACAATACTTTTTGTGGTGTGATCACACAAGGAATTATATGAGAAGTAAATTATAAGTGAAGCCTTGAAAGGTGAGAATGTCTAAAGGTACTGCCTTGAGGGAGGGGAAAAAAGGAGGAAATTCCTGGCAGAGAAATGTCATTTGTGGCATCAAACACCAGCAAGGACTGGGGTTGGCAGAGGAGGGTCCATGTGTACACTTGTCTTCCTCAGTCTGCTAAGCAGCATTCTATTGACAGGATGGGCAGGCTTTGACAGTCACATATATCATAAGCCTGTCTCAGAATCCACCAGAGCCTCCCAGATACCACAAGTACACAACTAAAAAGTAAGAGCAATTTAAAGCTAGAACATAAATTCTATAACTGAGATGCGCTGATCATTGCCACTTGGATCTCAGGCAGGAAGGACTCAGGAAGTCCGGGGTTTTAGTGGGATGATTTTTGTTTGTTTTTAACTAAACTTTAAAGACATGCTTGCTTGCTTGCTTATTTGTTTGTTTATTTAAAAGATTTTATTTATTTGTCAGAGAGAGAGAACACAAGCAGGCAAAGAGGCAGAGGGTGAAGCAGGCTCCCCACCGAGCAAGGAGCCCGATATGGGACTTGATCCCAAGACCCTGGGATCATGACCTGAGCCGAAGGCAGCCACTCAACCAACTGAGCCACCCAGGTGTCCCAATACGTGCTTATTTATTTTACAGAGAGAGAGAGCACAAGGGGGGGGAGAGGGAGAGAGACTCTCAAGTAGAATCCACTCTGAGAACGGAGCCCGATATAGTGCTTGATCCTATGACCCCAAGATCATGACCTGAGCTGAAGTCAAGAGGTGGATGTTCAACCAACCACACTACCCAAGCACCCCATGTTGTTAACTAAACTTTAAACTTTATTTGGGTTTCATCAGTTTTCTACTAATGTCCTTTTTCTGCTACAGGATTCCATCCAGGATATCATATTGCATCTAGCTCTCATGTCTCAGTCTCTCTAAACGGTGGCAGTTTCTCAGTCAGTCTATTCTTATCTTTCATGACCTTGACAGTTTTTTGAAAAGTACTGGTCATGTGTTTTGCAGACTGTCCCCTAACTTGAGCATCTGATGTTTTCTCATGATCAGATCAGTTTTCTCATCATCATGGAGTTATGGCTTGTGGGGGAAGAATACTGCAGAAATGAAGTATCTTTCTCATCATATCTAATACATGCTATCAACATGACGTATTACTGGTGATATTAACCTTAATCACTTGTTTAAAGTGATGTCTGCCAGATTTTTCCACTGTAAAATTACTATTTTCCCCTTTCCGTATTTTAGAAATAAATCACTAAGCCCAGCCCACATTCAAGGGGAAGAGAATTAAGTACTATTTCCTGAGAGAGGATTATCAGAAAATTTTTGGACATAAGTCAAAATCACATACAAATATTTTGTGTGGTAGAGGACTATGGAGCTTGGAAATGCAAATATCCAGTTTCTTAAAATTTACCCACTCATTTTAACATTCATCAGTGGATCTTACCTAAAGAAATTATTACTGTGGTATTTTTTTTTTTAAGATTTTATTTATTATTTGACAGAGAGTAGGCAGAGAGGCAGGCAGATAGGGGGGAAGCAGGCTCCCTGCCAAGCAGGGAGTCAGATTCGGGGCTCGATCCTAGGACCCTGAGATCATGACCTGAGCTGAAGGCAGAGACTTAACCCACTGAGCCACCCAGGTGCCCCTACTGTGGTATTCTAATAGTGGTTTTCTATTTCCCTCTTTATGTCTACATTCATTATTTGGAATTCTTCTGTAAGGAAGAGCTGTCCCTTCTCCCTCATTTATATATTCAACATTTATTTATATCAGTATGGACTCAGGTGCCAATGGGGTAAAAAACACTGAACACTGTAGGCTTTGGTAAATGGAGAGAGTGTTGCCATAGACTTCTGTGAGTGAACCAGTAAGCTGATGTCCCCAAACCAAAAGAAAGACATATCATGGGTCATCATCGTATGTACCTAATCACCAAAAAATAGCAAATGGACCACATCATCAGCCAGTAGCCAAGTCACAGAGTCATTAAGTGTTCCAGACACTCCATCACTGCTTATCTTCTGTGGCTTAATATGGTATATCGCCCCTTTTGCCATTGTGGGTTATGCTCTCTTCACATGGATGTCAGGTTCTAGAACAGCATGGAGTTGGGAACTAACAATTCCTGAGAGATAACCAAGCATAGGGTTCACTATGGACACTGAAACCAGACTTCTGGGGTGTGAACACCAGCTGTCTCTTATCTGCTCCTCAATTTTAAAAAGAGAGTAACAACTGTCATGCTATTCCTCAGCCTGACAGTTGAGGAGATGGTTACGTGAGAGAGCCTAGACGATGTGCTGTAACAATGCTCAGCACATAGTAAACACCATATAAAACAGCTGCTCCTTTTCCTAGGACTACTACCATTCCAGCTACAAGGAATAAGTTTGGTTTCTTTTCTCCTTTCTTATGATAACGGCAAGGTGAATTTTGTTCCCCTCATTCTAAATTTGAGAAACTGAAGCCCTAAAAAGTTAAAAAACAAAAAATAAAAAACAACTAGCTTGCCTGTGGGCATATCGGAAAAAAGCAGGAAAACAGAAGCAGACAGTTAACAAAATAAGCTTCATGGTCAGGCAGTGCTAGTGTTGAATCCTGGCTCTGTCACTTACTTACTAGCTCTTTGTTCATGGGTTCAACTTTTTTGAGCCATAGTTCCCCACACTTGTAAAATGGGGATGTAGGGGGCACCTGGGGGGCTCAGTGGGTTAAAGCCTCTGCCTTCGGCTCAGGTCATGATCTCAGGGTCCTGGGATTGAGCCCCGCATCGGGCTCTCTGCTCAGCAGGGAGCCTGCTTCCTCCTCTCTCTCTGCCTGCTTGTGATCTCTCTCTCTGTCAAATAAATAAATAAAATCTTTAAAAAAAAAAAAAAATGGGGATGTAATAGCTCTCTTAGGGAAAATGTTCTTATTTAAACCCAAGTCCTAGGTCCTGCCACACTCCATGCAACTTCATACTCCCAACCACACTGAACAGTCTAGGAGCAAACAAAGCAATAGGGCTTAGTCAGCCATGCTGGGGGGCAGTATTTACTCATGTGGAAAATTCAAACTTCAATTATATGTCCCAATCAAAAATAAGAAAGCAAAAGGAGATGCAGAAATGACACGACCTGCACTGTTCTAACAAAATGAGTGTTTCTTACAAATACACATGTGCATGTGTGTACACGTGTAAACACACACAAACACACACACCAGCCACGAGATTGTAGACCACATCTCATTCTAAATCTCCACATGAGACTACCACAAACTAGCCACTGCTGCCACTCCTGCCCCTTGCCTTTTAGTTTAGCCTAACACACACTGGAGCATTTGAGTACCAGGCCCTGTACCAAGGCACAATGGAATGGTCCAGAGGGGGAAACCCATGAGGTAAGCACCTAACAGCAACAACACTTGGGAAAGGTCACCCAATCCAGCCCTGCCTAGGGCTGGGTAAGGGGGGCCGGGTGCTTCCGTGGGAGAGGTGAAACCTGGGTTTAATCTAATATAATAAGTAGGCAGACTGAGGTGTAGACCCAAGATCCTTCCTAGATGCTGGCACAGACGTCAACCTCTGTCCTGGGGAGGACTACTTCCAAAGCCCTTTCTTCCTAGCCTTCTACCTTCCACTGACAACTGTTTGGGCGGGGAGAGGAAGCTAATGAGGCCAATGTAAAATCTGGGGCTGGAGGGGGGTAGTGGGTGTGGACGTGTGCGCACAAATGCACACACACTCACATGTCACATGTGAGTACCGGGGGTGATTCACTCTCCTGCAGCAGCAGTGGAAGCAGCTTCCTTGGCCCTCGTACTGAGAGATAACTGAAAGTTTTTAGGTAGATAACTTGCTTTTTGAAGAGCAAAGGAGAAATGGCTAAGGGAGGCACCAAACAAGAAATGTTCATAAGGGGACAAGGCAATACCATTAACAGGAGCAAGAGGTTAAAACATCACAGTCCCTTCTCTGTTACCACAGGATCCACAGCAGGCATTTTACAAAAGGCCTCCCAAAGACAGCAAGAGTCCAGGGTGACAAGAAGCACTGGGAATGCAACATGAGCCCTGCCTTGTGGACATCTTCTATCCACTGAAAAAGAAAGGTGCTACTGCTCGTGTGTCCAGCCAGATATGAGACTGAAAGAGAAGCTCCAAAGGAGCTGCAAGTCTGACTGGCTACCCTTCCCTCAAACAGCCCTCTCCTATTTCCACCTGAAGCACTACAAGAGGAAAGGTCAGGGGCGCCTGGGTGGCTCAGTGGGTTAAAGCCTCTGCCTTCGGCTCAGGTCATGATCTCAGGGTCCTGGGACCGAGCCCCACATCAGGCTCTCTGCTCAGCAGGGCGCCTGCTTCCCCACCTCTCTCTGCCTAATTGTGATCTCTCTCTGTCAAGTAAATAAATAAAGTCTTTTTTAAAAAAAATTAAAAAAAAAAAAAAAAGAGGAAAGGTCAGCAATTCTGTCTTCCTTAAGAAGAACTACCATTGCTTCAGGCCCCCCCACCCCTCCAAAGAGCTAATACTTCCATGGCATTGTCACATAATACTACTGTCACCTCTCTCCTAACTCACAGCCCTCAATTCTCCCCTCCTACAGGGGGAGGCTATCATATTCTTCCTCCCAAAGGAAGATGCTATCTCTGGCTAGCAGAGTCCCTAAGAGGGGATTATCTCTTGCTAAATGGCTACTTCCACCAACACTGCAGCTTGCCCTACACAATTACACTTGAGGCTGGGTTGGCACATCTCAACTTGGTGTTTTTGCTAGGTCCTCTGATCTGGTTCTGATAATGAAATTTGATGTTCTTCTGGCCTTTAGGTCTTTTGTTTCTATTTCACAAGCAAATTTATTGAGTAACGACTTGGAGGAACACTTGGAAGTAAGGTTAGAAAGTAGGCAGATAGGACAGAGTCAGAGTATATAGGGCAGGTCAAGGGGTCTGAACTTTATCTATTGGGTAGTGGGAATTTGTTGCCAACTGTTCTATTTCCTTTTTCTGGTTTCTGCCTTGCAGAGTGTGATGTTTCTGGGAGGAGGAAGGAGAGAATCTGATAGTCTTTCAATATCACAGAAAAATTCACCATCAAACATTCCAACTTGTAAGGTCTAGATTTGAATTCCTGTCTGACCCAGGGTTGAATCAGTGGCCAAGTACAGTAGCAATTTTAAAATGGTCATAGTATATACAATTCTCATGTACACTTAGTTTAGACACAGGTTTCCCTTTTACAAAGAGGCTATAGGTCTAAACCAGTTCCTTATCAAACTATTCTTTGAACTAATCTTCAGTTTCCGAATTCAACAACTACTATTTGCTTATTAAAGGGCTTTAGTTTACAGATGTACTAATATTCAAAGTTTGTTGTCATGTAAGTCAATGTTTTACAAGTGCTTCATTGCTGCTTCATGATGCTTATTACGAAATTTAATTCATACATTAATTTAATGTTTAATTCGAACATTACAATATATACCACATCTAAACCTATTCTTAAACTATTATTTTAAAATTTCTATAATTAATTCTTCCCCAAGTCAAAATGTGACTTTCCACTGCATGCTCCTTTGTATCTTCTGAATAATGAACCATGTGAATTTACAACCTATATCAAAA
Source organism: Procyon lotor (assembly GCA_028646535.1). Lineage (NCBI taxonomy): Eukaryota > Metazoa > Chordata > Mammalia > Carnivora > Procyonidae > Procyon > Procyon lotor. The sequence continues at coordinate 14,846,768 of CM053603.1, read as the reverse complement.
TCACTAGACTTTCAAAAATAGTCCTCCCTAAAATTCTGGAATATAATCCACCAAATGCCACTAACAAAAAGAGAGAAGGATCAACAAAGAGGTAAAGAGATATGTGGTTTAAAAGTAAATGATTATTACCACCCAAATTCAGGATCAAAGAATTAGATCTGGTCGCAAATACCCCTGAACTTTCTCCTTCACGTGAGCCAGCTGTGCGCAGCAATCACCAGAGTTACATAAACACCAACAAACACTTACATAAGCTTCTCAGGAATGAGTTATGAACACCACCACGACAAATATGAGTAGGCAAATGAGGAACATTGCAAGAAAAATCTCTATGCTTCACTCGTTGGGGGTATAAGGTACAAACATTTTTAGGGCCCTCTCTTCTTCCTACCCAATCCCATCTGTACAAACAAAGCTCAATGAATTCCAAATCTTACCACGTGACTCCTAATGTGATGCTAAAGGATGTATATGCCACAACTGTGTATGTGTGCCAAAACATTACTTGAATCTCAACACACCTTGAGATCTCACTACTGATTTGCAAAAATACAGGGAAGAAGGACCATGTTGACAGAGTGGAGTGGCCGCTGGAGATGTCTAACACACTGTTCTGAGGATCGACCAGCAGTGTGATGGAGCAGGCCAGGGACCGCTTACACCTGAGATGACTGCAGGACAGCACAGACCAGAGGTGGAAGTCCAAGTCAAACGCAGAAGGACAGCCTCACTGAGCAAGCAAGAGTGTCATCTGTACTCGAAGCAATTTCAGAAGTAGCCAGTACCTATGGTGGGTTTCCAGGCAAACTGAGACATTCTTAGCTGAGACACCAAGATGTGATTAAAGCAGCATTAGAACATCCAGATAGCTGATTTCCAAGCAAAAAAAAAAAACAGTGGACAATGTATTGATATATTTAAATCAGCTGACAATATAATAAATATAACACCCATGATTTTTAGAAAACAAAAGAATTATGTCAAATTTGTTAAGACTACAAGGATGCAATCCGCAAAATCTAGAAATGTATGAAACTACAGTAACAAGTGAATCCTTTTCTTCTGCAAATAAGTTGCAAGGAAAAAAGGACGTGAAAAAGAGGTAAGAAAAGCTCAGATTAAAGAGATTTAAAAGACAAATGAATTAAATGTGGGATTTGTAGGGATTTTTTTTTTTTTTAAAGATTTTATTTATTTGACAGAAACACAGTGAGAGAGGGAACACAAGCAGAGGGAATGGTAGCGGGAGAAGCAGGCTTCCTGTTGAGCAGAGAGCCCGATGTGGGGCTCGATCCCAGGACGCTGGGACCATGACCCGAGCTGAAGGCAGACGCTTAATAACTGAGCCACCCAGGCGCCCCAAATGTGGGATTTGTAGGGATTCTAATGAAATAACAGTAAAAATAATTTTTAAAAGATAATCAGGGATTATCCAGATATATCATGATATAAGGAATTATTGATTCAAAATATTGAGGTGTGATAACGGTATTGTGTTTATTTTTCGGTTTTGCTTCTAGGACTTTAATGGTAGAAGACAGAGTAAAAACACTCTGAAGTTTACAGTTAAATGTTACAACCTTAAGGATCTACTTCCAAATAATCCAAGGTTGGGGGGAACAAATGAAACCAGACTAGCCTTGTATTTCAGCTATTGAAGAGAATACTGGGAATATAGGGTTCATTTTACTACTGTCTCTTTTTCTGTTTTGTTTGAGATTTTCCAGAATAAAACTTCACTTTAATTTTAGAAGTCTTAACAGAACATAAAATATAATAAGCATAATCTCTAAACTAAAAGTTTAGATCTAAACTTTTCCACATTTGTTAATATATATGTGCATATTTTATACCAATAACCAATGAGTACACATCATTTTGTGTTCTGTTTTGGTCACATGTTACATACATATAAATATTTCTTTGACATAGTTCACATACATCATTTTAATGACAGGCTATCAGTATATCACAGAAGGCTTTGTCATTCAGGCTATTTCTTAGTTTCTATTTGTATCTATAGTGGCATAAATATCTTTGTACAAATTATTTTTCCTTTTGATTTTGTTATTCGCGGTACAATCCACTACAGCTGGGGAAATGAGCAAAGAGTTTAAATGTTCCAATATTGGTAAACTTTTCTATAAAAAGCCTGATAGTAAACACTTTGGGTTTTGTGGGTCATAGGTCTCTGTTTTAACTACTCAACTTTACCAGAGCAGCTCAAAAGCAGCCATATATAAACATATAAGTGAACAAGTATAGTTAAGTTCCAGCACAATTCTGTTTACAAAAACAGGCAAAAACAATTCTGGAAAAGAACAAAGGAGGACACACACTTCTTGCTTTCAAAACTTACTACAAAGCTACTATAATCAAGGGCACCTGGGTGGCTCAGTGGGTTAAAGCCTCTGCCTTTAGCTCAGGTCATGATCTCAGATCTTGGGATCAAGACCCACATCAGGCTCTCTGCTCAGCATGGAGCCTGCTTCCCCCTCTCTCTCTACCTACTTGCGATCTCTCTCCTCTCTGTCAAATAAATAAATAAAATCTTAAAAAAAAAAAAGCTACTATAATCAAAACAATGTGGAACTGGCATAAAGACACTCGCTTACACCAATGAAATAGGGCAGAGAGCACAGAAATAAACCCTCACATACATGGTCAAAATATTTTCAACAAGAGTGCCAATACAATTCACAGGAAAAGGACAGTCTCCTCAGTAAGCAGTGCTGGGAAAACCAAATACCCACATGCAGAAGAATGAAATTCGATCCTTACCGTATATCATACACAAAAATTAACTCAAAAATGGATCAAAGAGGGGCACTTGGGTGGCTCAGTGGGTTAAAGCCTCTGCCTTCGGCTCAGGTCATGATCTCTGCATTGGGCTCTCTGCTCAGCAGGGAGCCTGCTTCCTCCTCTCTCTGCCTGCCTCTCTGCCTACTGTGATCTCTCTCTCTGTCAAATAAATAAAAATAAAATCTTAAAAAAAAAAGTGGATCAAAGACCTAAATGTAAAACCTAAAAATTATATAAAACTTAAAGAAAACATCAGGGGAAAACTTGATGACACTGGATTTGGCAATGATCTCTTGGATAGGAAACCAAAGGGACAGTAAATAAAAGAAAAAAAAAGACAAAATGGACTTCATGAAAACTTAAAATTGTGGGCATGAAAAGACACTATATGAAGAGAGTGAAAAAGATGACCCATGGAATGGGAGTAAATATTTGCAAGCTATGTATCTGATGAGAGATTAATATCCAGAATATATAAAGAATGCCCAAGACTCAACAACAAAAACGAAACTGATTAAAAAATGGCAAAGGATATAAATGGACGTTTCTCCAAAGAAGATCTACAAATGGCCAATAAGCACCTGAAAAGGGGCGCCTGGGTGGCTCAGTCGTTAAGTATCTGCCTTTGGCCCAGGTCATGATCCCAGGGTTCTGGGATCAAGCCCCGCATCGGGCTCTCTGCTCAACAGGAAGCCTGCTTCTCCCGTTACCATTCCCTCTGCTTGTGTTCCCTCTCTCACTGTGTTTCCCTCTGTCAAATAAATAAAATCTTTAAAAAAAAAAATAAGCACCTGAAAAGATGCTTAAAATCACTAATCATTAGGGAAACATAAATCAACACTACAATAACGTATCACCTCATAGCCATTTGGATGGCTACCACCAAAAAAACTCAAGAGCCAGCATTAGCAAAAATGTGGAGAAACTGGAACCCTTAAGCACTGTTGGCAAGAATGTACAATGACACAGCTGCAATGGAAAACAGTATGACGATCCTTCAAAAAGTTAAAATATGGGATTGCCATATGATCCAGCCATTCCACTTCTGGATGTATACTCGATCTGACAGTAGGGTCTTGACATACAGCTGTGTTCTACAGCATCATTATTTATAATAGCTAAGAGGTGGAAACAACATAAGTATCCACTGGTGGATGAAGGGATAAGCAAAACATGACATATACACATGATGGAATAGTATACAGCCTTAAAAAGGAAGGAAATTCTTACACATGCTACAGCATGAGTGAATCTTGAGGACATTATATTAAGTGAAATAATTCAGTCACAAAAGGACAAATACTGTATGATTCCATCTATATGAGGTACTTAAGGTAGTTAAAATCACAAAGACAAAAAGTATTATGGTAGTTCCCAAGGGCTAGAAAGAAAAAGTAATGGAGTGATGGTTTAATGGGTACAGAGTTTCAATATAAGATAATGAAAAAGTTTTGGTGATGGACAGTGGTGATGGTTGGAGAACACAATGTAAATTTACTTAATGCCACTAAATTCTACACTTTAATATAGCTAAAATAGGGTGCCTAGGTGGCTTAGATGGTTGTTCATCCTACTCTTGATCTCAGGGTCATGAGTTCAAGCAGGCTTCAAACCTGTGCTGGGCTCCATGCTAGAGCATGGAGCCTACTTAAAAAATAAAAAAATGAAAATGGTTAAAATGGTAAATTTTATGTTACACATATTTTAATACACACAGTTGGCTTAGTCATCAGGCTAAGTTAAAGAATTCTGACACAAAAGGCCTCATATTGTATAATTCCCTTTATAGACATGTCCAGAACAAGTAAATCTCTATAGACAGAGGTAGGATAGTCATTGCCAGAAACTGAGAGGATAATGGGAGTGACTGCTTATGCATAAGGGGGTTTTGGGGTGATGAAAATGTTCTGAAATTAGACAGTGGTGATGATTCAACAACCTTGATATACTAAAAATCATTGAATTATACACTTCAAAATGATAACTTATACCTCAGTAAGAATATATACATATTTTTAAATGCTGGCTTGGTGCTTCTCCGTCCAGCTAAGGTGGAATTAGCTTGAGGCAAACCAACGCTTGTACTATGAATAGCTAGAAATATGTTATCAAATTTAAAAACCACCACCACAACAAAGTCTTCTGAAGGCACTAAGAGATGCTGAGAGGACCAGAAGTAGAAGGGACAAGAGTCCAGAGAAAGGGAAATCAAGAAGAGACGAGCCAGCATTCTACTGCCATTTATTCCCCTCTTTCACCAAGTCTGGTTGCTGGGACAAGCTGAGAGTCACCCAAAGGCTGTTAATAAGAAGCAAAGAAACCTAGAAAAACTTTTAACAATTTATTGGACTAAAAAGACAAAACTTGAAGACACGAAGGACCACGAGCCTGGTGAAACAGGAAAGGCAGAACTAAGCCAAAAATTCAGCTCATTTCCATTCAAGTTGTTTACTTCACTCTAAAGCTGAGTGAAATGGAGGTTAAGAAGCCAAGCAGAAAACCACTGAAAAGCAGAGCAGGTGTTTCTGCAATCTTGAGGTGCAGAGAAGATAAAGATTAGAATTTAGGAATCATCAGAGCAGATGGTCCCAGTGAACATCTTGACTCTCAGTTGGAACTTACAGAATGGCCACACTCTAGAAACAGGGGTGTGCCAGAGGTAAACAAAGACTTCTAAACTATGATCAGCATTTACTCAGCTTTGCCCTGTGGGATTAAGGTGATCAGCCCCACTATATGTGCTTAGAAGAGGAAAAAGAAACCCTCTCTAAAGATACCATCCATAGCCTCTATAAGTATTTATATACACTGCCCAGCATTCAGTGAAAAATTACGAGGTATGCCAGGAGACAAGATCAAATGATCAAAAACTAAGAGACAGACAATGGAACCAGAATCACGGGTGATCTGGATACTACAAAATAAAAAACAACTGATAGAACATGTAAAAAACAAAGAAAGAAATGGAGAAAATAAATGAAAGGATAACATCACCAGATAATCAGATAATGTATATTATCAGATAATCTGGATAATGTCACCAGATAATCAGAAAAAAAAAATATATATATACACACATATATTAAAAAGAGAATTCTCACTGACATGTGAAATTTAAGAAATAAAACAGAGGATCACAGGGCAAGAAAGGAAAAAACAGAACAAGATGAAACCAGAGAGGGAGACAAATCATAAGAGACTTTTTCTTTTTTTTAAAGATTTTATTTATTTATTTGACAGACAGAAACAGCAACAGAGGAAACACAAGCAGGGGGAGTGGGAGAGGGAAAGCGGGCTTCCCACCAAGCAGGGAGCCTGATGCAGGGCTTGATCCTGGCACCCCCGGGATGCATGACCCAAGGCAGACGCTCAACGACTGAGCCACCCAGGCACCCTCTAAGAGACTCTTTTTTTTTTTTCTTTTAAAAAAAATTTATTTAAATTCAGCTAATTAACATACAGTGTATTATTAGTTTCAGAGGTAGAGTTCAGTGATTCATTAGTTGTATGTAACACCCAGTGCTCATTACATCACATGCCCTCCTTAATGCCCATCATCCAGTTACTCCATCCTCCACACCCCTCGCCTCCAGCAACCCTCAGTTTGTTCCCTATAGTTAAGAGTCTCTTATGCTTTGTTTCCCTCTCTGATTTCATCTTGTTTTATTTTTCCCTCCCTCCCCCTATGATCCTCTGTTTCTTAAATTGCACATATGTGTGAAATCATGTGATAATGGTCTTTCTCTGATATATAAGAGCTTTTTTAATGCTGCCCTTTCTTCCGTACTCATTTCTATTCCTTTTAAATATTTCTTGAATACATCATTTTTTGCCTGACCTCTATTTTCACTGCCACCTACCTCATCTCTTACCAGGATTTTTTTTTTTTTTTTGTAATACTTTATTTGGGATTTTACATTTATATTAATGACTGAGATTAACCCAGGCATTTTTTTTTTCTTATCCTGGTCTTATTTTTTTTAATTAATTTTTATTAACATATAATGTATTATTTGCCCCAGGGTACATGTCTGTGAATCGTCAGTCTTACACATTTCACAGCACTTAACTGCACATACCCTCCCCAATGTCCACAACCCAACCAACCCATCCCTACCCCCCTGCCTCTAAGAGAGTCTTAATCACAGGAAACAAACTGAGGGTTGCTGGAGGGGATGTGGGTGGTGGGATGGGGTTACTGGGTGATAGACATTAAGGAGGGCACGTGATATACTACTGTGCACTGGGAATTATATAAGACTGATGAATCATGAAACACTGACCTCTACCTCTGAAACCAATAATATATATTAATTGAATTTAAATTTTAAAAATAAATTTTAAAAAAAGAAAAAGAGAATCAAAGGGATATTCAAGAAACAACATATGTAGTAACTGGAATCAAGAAGCTCTGTGGATGACAGGTACAATAAACAGAAAAAAACAAAAACAACGACAAAAAACATTCCTAGGGAGATTACATAGCAAAAGTGTTGAAAACGAATAAAGAAAAAATTGTACAAGCAGTCGTGAGTGGGGGTGAACACAATACCTTCAAAGGAGCAACAATAAGAATAACAATGGATTCTTGAGACATAAAAGACACTAGAAGATAGTAGAAAATTTCTAAGTTTTTTGAAAGAAAGTAACTGGTAACCTAGAATTTCGTACCAGCTAATACATCACTCAAAAATGAGGGCAAAATAAAGCAACTTTCAGACAAACAAAAATACAGATTAAATTTATTGCCAAGAGGGGTGCCTGGGTGGCTCAGTTGTTAAGCATCTGCTTTCGGCTCAGGTTATGATCCCAGGGTCCTGGGATCGAGCCCCGTGTCAGGCTCCCTGCTTGGCGGGAAGCCTGCTTCTCCCTCTCCCACTCCCTCAGCTTGTGTTCCCTCTCTCACTATCTGTCTCTCTGTGTCTGATAGATAGATAGATAGATAGATAGATAGATAGATAGATAGATAGATAGATAGACAGATAGATAAATAAATAAATAGTTGCCAAGAAACATACCCAAAAATAAATACCAAAGACAGAAAGAAAATGATCTCAGACAAAAAACAGAAATGAGGGGTGCCTGGGTGGCTCAGTGGGTTAAAGCCTTTGTCTTCGGCTCAGGTCATGATCTCAGGGTCCTGGGATCGAGCCCCACGTCGGGCTCTCTGCTCAGAGGGAAGCCTGCTTCCTCTCTCTCTATGCCTGCCTCTCTGCCTACTTGTGATTTCTCTGCCAAATAAATAAATAAAATCTTAAAAAAAAAAAAAAAAAAAAAAAAAAAACAGAAATGAAGGAAGTAATGAAAAACAACAAAAGGGGAAGTGTTCCTAACCATTTCTAATTGGCATTGCTTGATTTGATGTTTGCTCAAATAAACTCCTCTAAAAATTAAAAAGAAGAGTCTATGTATGGAAAATATAAATATTGACTAGAGAAAAATAACATTTTGTGGCATTTAAAATGTGTAGAATTAAAATAAGGATATATAACATAAAACTCAGGAAAGAGGCAAACATTTAAAATGTTCGGGGGGGGGGGCACCTGCGTGGCGCAGTTGGTTAAGCATTCGACTCTTGGTTTCGGCTGAGGTTGTGATCTCAGGGTAATGAGATACAGCCCCACATCAGGCTTCATGCTCAGCACAGAGTGCTTAAAATTCTCTCTCCCTCTCCCTCTGCCCTTCCTGCTTGTGCACTCTCTCTCAAATAAATAATCTTAAAAATTAAAAGTTCTAAGATTCTATAGTTGGGGAAGTAATAAAAGCAATGATTTATAATAGACAAGGATGCATACTGTAATCTAGGATAACCACTAAAAGCATAGTAAAAGACTGTATAACTAACAAGCCTATAGGGAAAAAACTGAATTGTTAAAAAAAAAACAAAGAAAAAAACCCCACAAAAAACAAAAAACGGACTTGATTAATCTTTTTCTAAAGAACAAGATAGAAAATGAGATAGAAAATAAATACCAAGATGATAAATTTTAACACAACTATATCAATAATTACATTAAATACAAATGAACTAAATATTCCAATTAGAAGACTAAAACTGTTAGACTGGATTAAAAAAAAAACAAAACCCAACTAAGTGGTGCTAGTATGAAAAACAAATAATAGGAAAAAAGTGGAAAGAATAGAAAAAAAAAGTTGAAAAAAGACACTAAGAAATGCTAACTAAAAGCTGACATATCTATACTAATATCAGGTGAAAGAGACATTAGGGTAAGAGGCATAATAGAAATAAAAAGGGATGTTTCATAATGACAAAAGATCAATGTATAAAAAAGATATAGCAGTATCAAATCTATATGCACACAATACCTTAGCCTCAAAATACATCAAAACTGACAAAACTGAAAGAAATACAGAAATCTATAATCATAATGAGAAACTAACATGCCTCTTTCAAGAATAAAATCCAATAGACAAAAATCCCAGTAAAGCCATACAAGAACTGAATGAAACAATTAACAAACTGAATTAACAAACATATTTAGAATACTTCATTGGACAATGACAAAACACACATTCTTTTCAACAGCTTATGTATGCATCATTTATCAAAACTGCCCATTTAGGGGCGCCTGGGTGGCTCAGTGGCTTAAAGCCTCTGCCTTCAGCTCAGGTCATGATCTCGGGGTCCTGGGATCGAGCCCCGCATCGGGCTCTCTCCTTGGCAGGGAGCCTGCTTCCTCCTCTCTCTCTGCCTGCCCCTCTGCCTGCTTGTGATCTGTCAAATAAATGAATAAAAATCTTTAAAAAAAAACAAACTGCCCATTTACTGTACCATAAAGCAAACATCAACAAATTTCAAACATGTGAAATCATTCAGAGTATGTATATGGCCACAGTGAGAGCAAAACAGAGATACGAGAAGTCTAGCAGTGCTAGGGAAAGAGCAGTGTCAGGGGAACTGGAGAGTTCTAGACTTGCCAGAGTTGAAAGTTCTCATTAACATCTTATAACACCCCTACCACCCAGCTGAGACAAAAGAAAGGCTGTCTGTAGGAGTAAGAACCACTCTAGAGTAAGATCTATATTACATCCTCCCTAACAAAGCCTAAAACCAAGCCCTGACATGGTCTGCAAGAAGACAGAATTTAGAGATTGAGTCCTATCAAATTAGATTGGGAAATACCTTGGGCTTTTCACAGATTGGTACTAAAATGTCATAAAACCAAGGCTTCAAAAGTTCAAGGGGATCAGTCAGTAACTGAAATGCCTGCTAAAATTAAAATGAACACTCTTTAGAGGAAGATAACAGAATGCAGAGCCTCTATAATGTATTATATGCAAAGACCATTTTATTTAATCAAAAGTCACTGGATATGCAAAGAAACAGGAAAAATATCCATAGTCAAGAAAAATTCAATAAAGAGACACCTAAGGGTATGTGGCTGGCTCATTCAGTAGAGCTTACAACTCTTGATTTCGGGGGGTGACTTCAAGCCCCAAACTGGGTACAGAGCTTACTTGAGGAGGGGAAGAAGGAAGGAAAACCTTGATGGCCTAGATGTTAGACTGTGAGCCAAGCAGTAACCATGAGAAATAATAAATGTTACTGTCTTAAATCACTTAAGTTTTGGGGAAACTTATGACATAGTATTAGTAACTGAAACAGAAACTTGGGGTATATAAAAATTTAAAATTCAATAAAAAAATTAAACTATGGCCTCGTGTTTGGGGTCAAGTGGTGAGTGGAAGCTAGTGAGAAGACTGGTCATAAAAGCTCAAAGGGCCTCAAGGAGATTACAGATGAAGGTTTAAAGGAAAATATTATAGGAAGCTAAAGGAAAAGAAACACTGTTTTAGAAAGTTTAGCAACTCTATCACCAGCAGTAATATGGAAAATTAATGGGGCACCTGGCTGAGTCCATTAAGTGTCTGACTTCAGCTCAGGTCATGATTTTAGGGTCCTGGGATTGGCCCATACTGGGCTCCACGCTCAGCAGGGAATCTGCCTGTCCCTCTCTGCCCCTCCCCCTGCTCATGCACACTGTCTCACTCATGCACACACTCTTTCTTTTTAATAAATAAAATCCTAAAAAAAAAAAAAAAAGGAAAATTGAGATCAAATCCAGGGTAGACCTGTTAAGATCCTTTGTTATGATCTCAGAAATATTTATAGTGCCTCATAGACCTGTTCAGACAAAAGGCCTCCTAAAGATTCTGCAGACATGCCTAACAGATCTTCTCTGTTAAAAAACAAAACTTAAAAAAAAAAAATTAAAAACAAAACTTAGGGGTGCCTGGCTCAGTGGGTTAAAGCCTCTGCCTTCAGCTCAGGTCATGATCTCGGGATCCTGGGATCGAGCCCCACATCGGGCTCTCTGCTCAGCAGGGAGCCTGCTTCTCCCTCTCTCTCTGCCTGCCTCTCTGCCTGCTTGTGATCTCTCTCTCTCTCTCTGTCAGATAAATAAATAAAATCTTAAAACAAAACTTAGAGCAACTTTTGAGTATTATCCTATACCAGCCTCCCAGGAAGGCCAACCAGAGATTTGTGGGTATAGCTTTTGTCTAATGAAGTGGATTTTATACTGATACACAAGTTTATAAAGGAAATGTATGAGCCTGAACTGGAAGAGATATAAACAATACAAATGAAAAAAGCGTTTGGACTCTCAAACTTCTAGAGGCAGTCAGCAAGCTGGGGTTCAACTGTAATCCAGGTTACTTTTTGTAAAATGAAAGGATTATTCAGAGGACAGAACAAAGATCCTAGAGGATAACACCAAAAGCCCTGGAGAAATACTAGTTCTAATCAAGGAACTAGCAAAATGTGCTCAGCTAGGATTTTTAGAACTGCTACAGATCAATGGCTGCTGTGTGCCTCATTCCCTTCTCTCTCCCATATTTTCTCTGCCCCATGTTTTGAATGAGAGTATCTACCTTGTCCCCATAAGATCTTACACTGGTGGAGGGGCAGATAACTGGTCTCTTTAGTTAATAAAAGTCTTCAGATAAGAGAAACTGTACGGGGGCGCCTGGGTGGCTCAGTCGTTAAGCGTCTGCCTTCGGCCCAGGTCAGATCCCAGCGTCCTGGGATCGAGCCCCGCATCGGGCTCCCCGCTCCGCGGGAAGCCTGCTTCTCCCGCTACCATTCCCTCTGCTTGTGTCCCCTCTCTCGCTGTGTTTCTCGCTGTCAAATAAATAAAATCTTTAAAAAAAAAAAAAAA
>CM053603.1:14819743-14834684 GCA_028646535.1 Procyon lotor | reverse complement strand
TGGCCAGTGGGTAGAATGTGGCAGACAGTTTTTTCCAAAGATGAACGTAACAATATCTTTTATTCAAATGCTTTCCTACAGTTTGACCTTGATCCATCTTCTATTGAGAAGCAGATTCTAATTTTTTTCTTTTGAATCTTGGTTATAACCAAAGAATAGCACAGAAGTGACACTGTAACTTCCAAGGCTAGCATAAAAGGCAATGTAGCTTCCACCTTGTTTGTTATTTAACTGTGGCCACTATCTGACTGCCACTGAGACTGATGAGTCTAAAAATTTTAATGAAAATACAAAGGTCCTAGAGTAATCAAAATATTTTTTTTTTTTTTTTAAAGATTTTTATTTATTTGACAGAGAGAAACACAGCGAGAGAGGGAACACAAGCAGAGGGAATGGTAGCGGGAGAAGCAGGCTTCCTGCCGAGCAGGGAGCCCGATGCGGGGCTCGATCCCAGGACCCTGGGATCTGACCTGGGCCGAAGGCAGACGCTTAACGACTGAGCCACCCAGGCGCCCCTCAAAATAATTTTTTAAGACAACAACGAAGTTGGAATTCTTATACTACCTGATTCAAACTATAGTAATTATGATTTTGAGTAAGGATACAGTTATTAATGTAATACAGTCCAGAATTAGACTGCACATTTATAGTCAACTGATTCTTTACAAAGGTACCAAAGTAATTCAATGGAGAAAATTTTTCCAACACACCTTCTGCAAAGGATACAATCTTCATCTCATTCCATTTCATACAGAAATAACAATTCAAAACGGATCAAGGCCTAAACATAAAGCTTAAACTATAAAACTTTTAGCAGAAAACAGAGTATAAAATATGTGCAACTTTAGGGTAAGTAAAGATTTCTTAAGCAGGACACAAAAAGCTTGTGGGAAGGGAAGCTTCCCTTCCCACAAGGGGAAGCAAGGGAAAAATTTGATAAAGTGTGCTTCATCAAAATTAAAAACTTCTCTTCAAAAGGTATCCTTAAAAGAAAATGACAAGTCACAGTCTTGTAGAAAACATTAACTCTGTGTGTGTGTGTGTGTGTGTCTACACAACTGATAAAAGACTTGTATCTAGAATACATTCTCTCAGGGCGCCTGGGTGGCTCAGTTGTTAAGCCGCTGCCCTTGGCTAAGGTCATGATCCCAGGGTCCTGGAATCAAGCCTCACATCAGGCTCCTTGCTCGGGAGGAAGCCTGCTTCTCCCTCTCCCACTGCCCCTGCTTGTGTTCCCTCTCTCAATGTGTCTGTCAAATTAAAAAAAAAAAAAAATCTTTAGAATATAACCTCTCTTTTTAAAGATTTTATTGATCTTATTTATTTTATTAGGAGAGAGAGTACATGCATGCGGTGGGGGTAGGGGAGGGTAGCCAGAGGGAGAGGGAGAGGGAGAGAGAGCATCTCAAGCAGACTGTGCTGAGCACAGAGGCCAACACTGGTATCAATCTCATGACCCTGAGATCATGACCCAAGCTGAAATCAAGAGTCATATGCTTAACCGACTGAGCGACCCAGACACCCCTAGAATATACTCCTTAAAAACTCTACAACTCAGGGGGCACCTGGGTGGCTCAGTGGGTTAAAGCCTCTGCCTTCTGCTCAGGTCATGATCTCAGGGTCCTGCGATCGAACCCCCCATTGGGCTTTCTGCTCAGCAGGGAGCCTGCTTCCCCTTCTCTCTCTGCCTACTTGTGATCTCTCTCTCTCTGTCAAATAAATAAATAAAATCTTTAAAAAAACCCACAAAACCTCTACAACTCAGTAAGAAGATAACAAACAACCCACTAAGAAAAGTAAAAGATGAGAACAGATAGTCCACAAAAGATATATACAAATGTTCAATGAACACATTAAAAGATGTTCAATATCATTAGGGAAATGCACATTTAAACTACAATCAGATGCCACTTGATAATCACTAGAATGGTTAAAATTAATAATACTGGCTGATATGCTTGCTTTGGCAGCACATATAATAATACTGAAAGAGGAATTCAACTACTTCTATTTTGACCTCAAAATTTCTAACTGATTAAGTTCTTCTTTCCAGCTTGTCTCTTAACTCAGGCAAAAGACCCTGCAGGCAAAAGCATTCCCTGATGGGAACTAAAACCACCACACTTCAAGCAATAAGGACTATATTGAGCCAGCAAGAGCTTTGGCAGTGATTGACCCCAAGACAATGATTGACTTGACCTTCACTGCCCACCTGCACATACCCACTAACCTTTGTCCCACATTTTCCTTATATAAACCTGGAAGTATTTTCAGCACTTTGGAGACCGCTTTGGGATGCTAGTCTACTATCTATCCCACGTTGGCATCACTAAAATAAATTCCTTTCTTGTTTCACCACCACTAGTCTCTCCACCTTTAGATTTTGTCAGCAGCAAGTGGCCAACCCTGCTCTGTTTGGGATCCCGGAGCCAGATGCTCTTGCACTCCTGCACTTAGTTACATGACCATACCAAATGCTCACAAGGATATGGAGCCCCTGGAATTCTCACATACTACTGGCAGGAATAGTATGTGAGAGAGGAGCGTAAAGTGGTGCAATCACTTTGGAAAACATTCTGGGATTTTCTTTTCCTTTTTTAGATTTTATTTACTTATCTGACAGATAGGAGAGAGATCACAAGTAGGCAGAGAGGCAGGCAGAGAGAGAGGGAAGCAGGTTCCCCGCTGAGCAAAGAGCCTGATTCTAGGCTCTATCCTAGGACCCTGAGCCGAAGGCAGAGGCTTTAACCCACTGAGCCACCCAGGCACCCCCATTCTGGGATTTTCTAATAAAGTTAAATATACACCTACCACAGCAATTCATATCTTGGTATTTTATCCAAGGGAAACTGAAAACTTACCTCTAATTATTAAAAACCAAGTCAACTTCACAGGATTGTTCAGAATAGGTTTACTCATTAAATGTCTATCAACAGGTGAATGGATAAACAAGTTGTATTCAGCTTTTTGCAACTGGAATACTACTCATCAATAAAAATGAACAAACTAGGGACATGTGCAACAATAGATGAATCTCACAGACAATATGCTGAGCAAGAGGCTAAACACAAAAGAACATGTACTGTATAACCCCATTTATATGAAATTCTATAACAGGCAAAGCCAATCTATAATGACAGAAATGAGTTCGAGTGGTTGCCCAGAAAACTGACTACAAAAGGACCTAAGAACTTTCTGGGAAAATATTTTCTATATCTTCATCAGGGCAATCATATTTGTCAACAGTCTTCAATCTATACAAAGAGGATGTGAATTTTACTATATATAAATTGTATGGTAAAACTGAGTTTTTAAAGATTTTTATCTATTTATTTGAGAGAGAGAGAAAGAAAGCGCGTATGCACGCATGAGCAGGGGAGGGGTCAGCAGGAGAGGGAGAATCAGACTCCCTACTGAACAGGGACCCTAATGTGTGGCTCCATCTCAGGATCCTGGGATCAACCTGAGGTGAAGGCAGATGCTTAACTGTCTGCGCCACCCAGGCAACCCTAAAATTGATTTTTAAAGAATTTGTGACAGGGGCGCCTGGGTGGCTCAGTCGTTGGGCGTCTGCCTTCGGCCCAGGTCAGATCCCAGAGTCCTGGGATCGAGCCCCGCATCGGGCTCTCTGCTCTGCAGGAAGTCTGCTTCTCCCGCTACCATTCCCTCTGCTGTGTTCCCTCTCTCGCTGTGTTTCTCTCTGTCAAATAAATAAAATCTTTAAAAAAAAAAAAAAAAAAAAAAAAGAATTTGTGACATTGCTAAAGTTATACTTAAAGGTAAATCCACAGCCCAAAATCAGTGTCAAAAAATAATAGTGAAAACCAATGTTGTAAATTTTCTTCTCAAAAATTAGAAAAGAAGAGGAAATTAAACCTAAAGAAAGTAGTAGGAAGAAAACAATAAAGATAAGAGCAGATGGGGTCCCTGGGTGGCTCAGTTAAGCATCCAACTCTTGATCTCAACACAGGTCATGATCTCAGGGTTCTGAGTTCAAACCCCGTACTATATTGGGCTCCACCAATGGGTATGAAGCTGACTTAAAAAAAATAAATAAAACAAAAACGGTAAGAGCAGATTAATGAAATAGAGAAAAACTACTTTAAGAGCAAAACAAAATCAAAAGTTGGTTCTTTGAAAAGACAAGCATAATGCTACACCCTCAGAGAGCCCTACCCCCACCCCCACCACCCTGGCTAAAGCTGACACCTCCTCCCTACCCCTGGGGCTCTTTCTCTTCCTTGGTCTACAGGGTTCTTATCAAAATCTGAAGTTACTTTCTTCTTCTATACTATAGATCCTTTAGGGCAAGGATTCTGTCCATCTCATTCACCACTGTATCTCTAAGGCCAAACTTAAAATGCCTGCCACATAAAAGAGGCTCAAAAAAGTCTTCGGTTTTTTTTAATGAGCTTATTTTTATAAAAATTGCTACTAGAGGGGCACCTGGGTGGCTCAGTCAGTTAAGCAACGCAGTCTTAATTTGGGCTCAGGGTCATGGGATCAAGCCCCATGGCGGGCTCCGCACTCAGTGGGGAGTCTGCCTCCACCTTCTCCCTCTCCCACTGCCCCTCCCTTCACTCACAAGCACGCACACACTCTCTCTAACACACACACAAAAAAGAAATCTTTAAAAAATTGCTACTAGAGAAAAATATGTATGAATAAAAAAATCTACCAGCAATAAAAAAAGTATACCAGATCTTATCAAATATGTTTATTTATCATATGTAGGCACACATTGATGGTTCTCTGGGACCAAGCTTTCCCTGACTGTATAAATGTCATGGTAAGCCAATATATTTGCCAATAGGCCTTAAAAGGTTTAAAACTCATGCAAGTCAAAATGTGATTCACCTTCAAAATAGTCATGGAAGCCAGATTGAGAGAAAAAAAAATTATCACACTTGCTCCTTCGGAAGAAAAAATCTTCATAGTATTAATACTAAGGAACATTAGTGGATTCTAAATTAAACACATTTTTAACAAGGAAACCAATACCATTCTGACTAACTCATGAAACAACCTAATACACAAAGAAAAGAAATGGCCAGCCTTCTCACTTGGCACTTACATGTGAGGAGAATGAATGCAAATCATTTTCAGATACCAAGCCTGCACAGGGTTTCTCAACCTCAGCACTGCTGACACATTAGACTGGATAATGCTTTGCTGTGGAAGACTGTCCTTTATGGGAACGTTCAGCAGCATCCCCAGCCAGATTGTAATCATACCTTCCTGGTTGTGACAACCAAGAAGGTCTCCAGACATTGCAAAATGTCCCCTTTGGAACAAAACCACTCCCTGTTGAGGATCACTGCTTTTAGCACAATCAAGGCAAAAACTATAAAGAGACAATCACTTGTAAACACAACTCCACATATTTTCAACCAATCCGAAATTCTAGCCTGTGTCACAGACCAATTTAATTTTGATTCTACTAATATCATGATGATTTCTGGCCATCTCTGCAACCACAGGTAAGAATTACTGGGCCCTCAGCAAAGCAGGAAAGCAGGAACCTCTGAGCAAAAGGTGGAAAAGAAGACAGACTAAGGCTGATACCTTGAAAGAGTCTAGCCTAATTTATAAACAACATTTAAGAAGTTATGAGAAAATGTAAAGCAAATGCCTGGCTCTACTAAAGTCTTACAGACAAGATAATATCTAAAATAATTTCATAAAATAAAAATTCAAAAATCCAAATAAAACAAAAGATGCTGATGAAAACCACATTCCAATCTTTAAAATATGCCTCTCCTATGTCCTCTTACTTCTTCACCCATGAAAAAAAATGACTATCAAACAATGGAGGGACACCTGGGTGGCTCAGTCGTTAAGCATTTGCCTTCAGCTCAGATCCTGATCCCAGGGTCCTGGGATCAAGCCCCCATCTGGATCCCTGCTCTGTGGGAGACCTGCTTCTCCCTCCTCCACTCCTCCTGCTTATGTTCCCTCTCTCCCTGTGTCTCTGTCAAATAAATAAAATCTTTTTTAAAAAAAAAATGGAAAAGCTTATTTAAACTACAACAAAATTACAGATTTTTTTTTACAACAAAGAATACTATGAATGATGTTAAGAGATAAACCACAGACTAGATGCTATTTACTATATAAATAACAAAGGATTAGTATATCCAGAATATAACAAAGAACAGTTATAATTCTGAAAAACTTCAGTACCTCTAGTAGTCAAAACTGAAATCTCTACTTCAGAAATTTAAGCTGGTTCTTGAAGTATTTCCTCACTTTCTCCAATCACTCAACTTTATTATGCCATCAGCCATGAGAAAACATCCACTAATTTTGTCTCTCCTTAACTGAAATCTTCACCTAAACACAAATGCTGAATCACACACTCAGCCTGACTTATACCATCCTGCCATCCCACAGAATTCTGGAACCAACTCCACATCTAGCCATCACAAGACATTAAGGAAAAGAAACCCCAGTGCCCAGGATGTGAAGAGGTAGAAAGAGCTGAAGCTTCTCTGAAACCAGCTATAGCCCATCTAAGACCAATACTGAGCCAAGGCACCTAGGCACCTAAGGCCAGCTGCCTGGGGCAGGGGATGGGGAGTGGTTCTTCTTCCAGACTCGGCCAAAGGCCTCAAGTGATAATAGACTGGCCACGCTTTCCTCAAAATTTCTGCTTGCAATTTTACTTCGAAAATTCTCTTCATCTCTCTAGTAAAAAGGAATAGGCTAGGGGTCTTAATAGGAAGACAGAAGCAATGGAATGTTTCCTTGCTTGTTTCGCAAAGTATGAGTGAGTGATTCAAACATGGGAGAAATAAAAATAGAATTAAATACTCAAGCTTAAATTATTCCTGGAAACTTCAGAATCACTAAAGGGTCAGTGCTTCCTCCACCTGCCATTCAGCACTACAAGGAATAAAGTGGTTCCGGAAGCTGCAGCTGCTTGATGTTATATAACCAGAAAGAGGTGTTAGAACTGGAGCTGGTTCAAGGGCCATGTCAGTCCATGCTGGGCTTCCTGCTCTTCGTGGGACTCCAACTGGCAAGCTCTCTCAAGGAGGCTAGAAAGCAATCTCCTGGCATCCCCATTCAGCCTGAGAGCTGAGATTTAGAGGGGTAAACAGGATCTCTGCAGTCCCAAAGCGGGGATTTTAAAAGAAGAATGAAAAGAACAAGTCTGTTTCTGGCCTTGGGGACCTGTGGCCCCTCCAGAGCTCAGCTGGTAAAGCCCCACACGCATTCCCCCACCTGGAAATCCATTTTAAATGGTGGCAGAAGCACAGAATAACATACTAATCTTTCCATAACATGCAAACTCCATCAGGGCCTCATGTAAGGGTGTCCACAACAATCGAGAGGAAACTAGGATGGCATAATTCCTGTCTCTTTTAAGAGGAAATGAGCAAAGAGAAATAAATACCAATAGCTCATTTTGTTTCTTTTGAGAGAGGACTTGGGTACACTCACTAAGGCATAATCCTCCAAAATCTGTTCTTGTACCTGTTAACCTAAGAATGAAGAAGACAGTAAATCTGGTCAAACAGACAAACAGAAGTATGCTAGTAACCTGTATGGGGAGGTGGGGTAATCAACAGAACTCCTTTTACTATTCCATTCTACTGATGAACACTCTGAAGCACGGAGGCTACAAATCACAAAAAAATAAAACCACAAAATTCCCAGAAGGATACATTAATTAAGAAGAGGCTGTGAACAAAGACTGGGGTTTCACAAGCACAGAGTCAATCAGACTTCACAATAGGCGTCATGGTGGGAAAGCACAGGAGGAAAGAGAAGACACCTTTGTAAAATGCCTCAATTAGAGAATCCTGCTACAGCACATAATTTCCTCCACAAAATGCATTCATGTATAACTGTATCATTTAAACGATCCCTTCAGACTCTTAATGATCAGAATTTCTGATCTGAGAGCAGAGAACAGGGTAGATTGAGGAGCAGATGCTGCGGAGGGCAGGGCCCAATCATCAGTCCCTGCAGCTCAGCCTCAAGAGAGCATCACTGAAAGTCACATCTTGGCCAAACAGTGCACATCACAGACCTTCGGAACAGTCTTGTTGGTTGTAACCTTAAATGTTAACTCTATGAATGCAAAAGCCCAGAGAGCAACTCTGATTAGAGAAAGACAGGTAAGACCCTTTCTGACTGATCATATTAAAAATAAAACAAATGCAAAGAAAATGTGTATTTATCCAGAAGCACACTGCAGCCTTGCTTCCTGATGGGTGAAGGGGACAATTAAAAAAAAAAAAAAATGGCTAAGAACAGAAGTACAAAGTCTCCATGGTGAAAAAACATTCCACAATGGCTCTCCCCGCACCTTGCACCCCACAGAGTAGCAACTCTTTAGAGCTCCGCCATACCCGGTCACCGTCAAGGGTTTGAAAAAGCCTCATCCTTCCTTCTCTCCTCTCCTCAAATTTAGTCATGAATTCTGTGCCTGAAGAAGGTACCTAAATATCCCTTTCCTCTTCTTTCCACACCACTGTACTACCTGGTCCGGTTCCTGCTCTGGTCTCCAGAGTCTCCCTGCCTCCTGACTGCTCCCCCCTGTCCCCTGCCCCCCCCAGCAATCCACACTGCAGAAAGACTGAGTTTTCTCAATCTTCTCCATTCAGTCTCTAACCACCCAGGATCTTTTAAAAACACTTTAAAATTGTCCCTTGTGCCCTTAGGATAAAATCTGAAATCCATCAGGCCTTTCCCAATTGCTGCCTTCTCTCTGACTACCAAGTACCTCCCTCCATTCACACACCCTTCATTCCATGCTTTTTAGTCTCAAAAGCAGGATGCTGTGTCCCTCTTTCCCCATCTCCTTATCTAACAGGTATGTGTTAGATTCTGACTTCTTTTATTTTTTTAAGATTTTATTTATTTATTTGAGAGAGAGAGAGCAAGTAAGAAAGAGCCTGAGAGGGGAGAAGGTCAGAGGGAGAAGCAGACTACCTGCAGAGCTGACTTGATCCTTGGGACTCTGAGATCATGACCCGAGCCGAAGGCAGTTGCTTAACCAACTGAGCCACCCAGGCACCCTTCTAATTGACTTCTGAAACCCATACTCTCTTTCAGGTGTCTGCCTAAAGATTAGCCTCTTGAAAGCCTTCCTAGATTTCTTTTTATTTTTATTTCAGTGTGTGGCCAACATTGCTAGTCTGCACTGCCTGTCAATATATCTGTGGAGAAAAGGTTAATAACTGCTGCTTTCTCTCTTGGTATGCTGTTTGGGGAATTTTATGTAAAACTGGCACATCCTGCTTCTGTACTCTGAACTGGACCGAAGACTACTTTAAGACTTCAGAAGACAATTCAGAAAATACTTAAAGAACTTCCCTTCAGGAGGGTTGCTGGGAACTCTGAAGTCAGGACAGACGAAGCAGTTGGTGAATGGCTGTAGGCCCAGCACCAGGTCTGTGGTGAGCCCCGCTAGATATGGACCCAATGCACTGCATCCCCAGTCATGCCTGAGGGCATACAATAACTGCTCTAGTCACTAGCCCTGCTCCCAGAAGCACTGGGGCACACCCCACCAGTAATGGTTGTTATCAGTTAGATTTATTCATGTCACAAATATTATAAATATTGGGGTGCCTGGGTGGCTCAGTCAGTTAAGTGTCAGACTCTTAATCTCAGCTGAGGACTTGATCTCAGTTGAGTTTGAGCCCAGCATTGGGCTCCATACCGGAAATGGAGTCTACACACATACACACATACATATGTATGCACATACCACTAACTCATTCAGTCCTCAAAACAGCCCTATTAAGTAGATAATGCTACAATTATTCCCATTTTACAGAAAGGAAACTTGCTCGAAAGCAGTAGGTAGTAAAGAGAGGGTCTGAACCCAGGTGATGAAGCTGTCTCCAGAGCTCCTGTTCTTAGCCACCACATTGCATAAGTTCTTCTCTTCACCCATTTCCCTTCATGAAAGTTATACAGAAGAAAAATAGAGTTCAGGAGTGCCTAGGTGGCTCAGTGGGTTAAAGCCTCTGCCTTCAGCTCTGGTCATGATCTTGGGGTCCTGGGAGAGCCCCATGTCGGGCTCTCTGCTCAGAGGGGAGCTTGCTTCCACCCTCCCCTCGCCTGCCTCTCTGCCTACTTGTGATCTCTCTCTCTCTCTCTCTGTCAAATAAATAAAATCTTAAAAAAAAAAAAAAAAGGAAAAGAAAAGAAAAATAGAGTTCAGAGACAGAGCTACATATGTACTGTGACTCAGATTACAACAAAAGGTACAAGAAAATGCAATGCAGAGTGCTGGATCAATTAATCATATTTGGGGAGCAGAGGGATGAACCTTGACCCCTACTTCATACCATACAAAAATCAATTCATGATGGATCACTGACCTAAATGTGAAGGTAAAACATCTAAAAATTCTAGAAAGTAGTAGAATATCTTTATGACCTTGGGGTAGCCCTAAAGCACTAAACATAAAGGGAAAAAATAAATTCAATTTCATTATAATTAAAACATCTACTCATCAAAAATACAATTTAACAAAAGGGTACTTGTGGTATTCAGTACAGACAAGAGGATATGCCTTTCACCTGTGAGGGTATCACCCCTGATATCATCATAAATCCCCATGCCATTCCCTCTCGCATGACTATTGGTCACTTGATTGAATGTCTTCAAGGAAAGGTATCAGCTAACAAGGGTGAAATTGGTGATGCCACTCCATTTAATGATGCTGTTAATGTGCAGAAGATTTCTAATCTATTATCTGATTATGGCTACCATCTTAGAGGAAATGAGGTCCTGTACAATGGGTTCACTGGCCAAAAAATCACATCACAGATTTTTATTGGTCCCACTTATTACCAGCGTTTGAAGCATATGGTGGATGATAAAATTCATTCTCGTGCCAGGGGACCTATTCAGATCCTTAATAGACAGCCCATGGAGGGTAGATCTCGTGATGGCGGCCTGCGTTTTGGAGAAATGGAACGAGATTGTCAGATTGCCCATGGAGCAGCCCAGTTTTTAAGGGAAAGATTGTTTGAGGCATCAGATCCATATCAGGTTCATGTTTGCAATCTTTGTGGAATAATGGCAATTGCTAACACGAGGACCCATACGTATGAATGCCGGGGCTGCCGCAATAAAACCCAGATTTCTTTGGTGCGAATGCCTTATGCGTGCAAACTGCTGTTTCAGGAACTTATGTCTATGAGTATTGCACCTCGAATGATGAGTGTGTAGCTCTTTCAAGAGAGTCTCAAGATACTTGTAAATATTTGTTTTGTTTCAATTAAAAAACCACGAATGTAAAAAAAAAAAAAAAAATACAATTTAAAAAGGAGCATAAAGCTGCCAAAAAAGAAAACACAAGAGGGTAAAAAAATCAAGCAACATAGAAGGGAAAGATGTGTGTTTATGTGTACCCAATAAGATTCATATCCAGATATGAAGAATTTCTATAAATTAATATGAAATAGATGAAAGAAAAGGAAAGTGCTCCAAAAAAAGTGTTCACTTTACAAAAGTGAAATTGGTCATAAGCATATGGAAAAAGGCTAAGAACTTAAGTAATCAGGGAAATGCAAATTAAACCTATACAATCAAAAGCTCCCACCCTCTGGATTATAGGGAAGGAGGGTTAAAGGTCCTTCAAAGTCACTTTGAACAACTGGGTCAATATCTGACCTCCTTTCCTGATGCAGATTACAAAATAATCTTCTCCCCCAGCACACCCAAACTCTGCCCCTTTGTGTCTTTAAGCCTAACACGTAGAAAAGGAGGACAAGAAATTGTATCAAAATTGGCACTACTTCATTTCTAACAAGAAATTACCCTATCTTACTCTGATTTATTTCACTTAGCATAATACACTGTAGCTCCATCCATGTCACTGCAAATGCTAAATTTTCATTCTTTTTGATGGCTGAGTAATATTCCATTGTGTGTGCGTATGCACACACACATATGCATGCACACCTTCTTTATCATCAATTGATGGACATTTGGGCTCTCTCCATAGTTTGGCTATTGTTGACAATGCTGCTATAACCATCAGGGTGCATGTACCCCTTTCAAATCTGTATTTCTGTATCCTTTGGGTAAATACCTGGTAGTGTAATTGCTGGATGGTAGGGTAGTTCTATTTTTAACTTTCTGAGGAATCTCCATATTGTTCTCTAGAGCTGATGTACCAGTTTGCATTCTTAAGAAGGACACATTTTGTGGTGAACACTGGGTGCTATATTAAGTGATGAATCACTGAATTCTACACCAAAAACCAATACTACACTGTATATTAACTAAGTAAAATTTAAATTGAAAAAAAAAAGTCAACCTAAACTCTTGATTAAGGTTATTCTGAAAAATCAGTCCAACAATATTCAAGTTGTCTCAGGAAAAGGTGATACAACTTTCTAGAGTGGGAGAGAAGGAGGAAAGAACAAATACAGAATAAGATCTGTCTTGGGGGCACCTGGGTAACTCAGCCAGTTAAGCATACAACTTTTGATCCCAGCTCAGTTCTCGATCTCAGGGTTGTGAGTTCAAGCCCTACATCAGGCTCCATGCTGGGTGTGAAGCCTACTTAAATAAAAAATTTTTTAAAAATCTTAAACCTGTAATTTTTTAAAAAGATTCTATTTATGAGAGAGAGAGGGAGGGAGGGAGAGAGAGAGAGAGAAAAGGGGGAGGAGCAGAGGGAGAGGAACAAGCAGACTCCACACTGAGCCCTGAGGCTTATACAAGACTGGATCCCAGCACCCTGATATTATGACCTGAGCAAAAAACCAAGAGCAGGCTTAACTGACTGAGCCACCCAAGAGCCCCTGTCTTAAATCTGTAATTTAAGGAATGGTGCTGGTCATCTAAGTTGAGAAAAAAATGCTGAAAGCCAACAGAGAGCTATTTGAACTGTACTGCATTCAGTCACATGGCTAAACTGGCCTTCCAAGCTGATTCACAGCCCTTTTCTCTGCTTTGGTGATTCTTCTTTGTTCCTAAAAACATGCACATCCTTCCCTGTCTTCCTCCAGAATAAGAAAACAACAGATCTAGAGTTCAGGTTGCAGAATTTCATCTTGTAGAAATGAACCTAAAGGTTCAGCAAGGTCTTGCCCAATCACAAGTTTAGATGAAGATGATCAGCTTGCCCTGAGGGGCATTCCTCTCTATCAAACACAATGGTTGAGGCAAAAGCTTGTTCCCAGGCCTTGGCTTGAGCCAGTAGGGACTGCCTCCCAATTCTCCTGCATGATCCATTTCTCCCTCCCTACCTGATAAGCCCCATTAGCAAAAGTCAACAAAGGATAAGATCTTTTAACTTTTTTTTTTTTTTAAAGATTTCGCTCATTTATTAGGCAGAGAGGCAGGCAGAGGGAGAGGGGGAAGCAGGTTCCCCACTGAGCAGAGAGCCCGATGCAGGGCTCAATCCCAGGACCCTGAGATCATGACCTGAGCCCAAGGCAGAGGCTTTAAACTACTGAGCCACCCAGACCTTTTAACTTTTAAAAAAAGTCCCAAGACCTTTTAACTTTTAAAAAAGCCCTTGCTTGATCTCAGATACCCCTTCATTTACTGCTTTTTTCATTTCCTTGTATACCAAAACTCCTCAAAACACTGTCTATTCTTAGGGTCTCCGATTTCTCTCCACCTGTTCTTGGAGTCTGTTTCTCCCTCTCCCTTTGCCCCTCCCCTTGTTTAAGCCCTATCATGGCACTGGAACTGCTCATCCAGGGAACCAAGAACTCCCACACTGGTAAATCCAACAGCCAATTATTCTTTTTTAATTTCAATTCCAGTGTAGTTAAGTTTTATTAATTTCAGGTGTACATTACAAGGATTCAACAGTTTCATATGTTACTCAGTGCTCATCAATATAAGTCTAGTCTTGGGGCACCTGGGTGGCTCTTTCAGTTAAGCAGCTGACTTTGGCTCAGATCATGATCTCAGGGTCCTGGGATCAAGCCATGGACCTGGGCTGATCCCAGGGTCCTGGATCTGAGGGTCCTGGAATCAGGCTCCATGCTGTGAGGAGTCTGTTTCTCCCTCTCCCTTTGCCCCTCCCCTTGCTCATGCACACTCTTGTGCTCTCTCTGTCAAAAAAACAAATAAAATCTTAAAAAAAAAAATAGATAAGTCTATTCTTGGGGCACCTGGATGGTTCAATGGATTAAACATCTGCCTTCAGCTCAGGTCATGATGATCCCAGGGTCCTGGGACTGAGCCCTGTGTCAGGCTCTCTGCTCAAGGGGAGCCTGCTTCTCCCTCTCCCTCGGCAGCTCCACCTGCTTGTGCTCTGTCAAATAAATAAACAAAATCTTTAAAAAAATAGGTAAGTCTATTCTTAATCCCCTTCACCTATTTTACCCATACCCCCACCTACCTCCCCTTTAGTAAGGATTAAGTTTGTTCTCTATAGTTAAAAGTGTGTGTTTTGTGGTTTGTATCTTTTTTTTTTCCTTTGTTCATTTTTAAAATTTCACATATGAGTGAAATCATATGGTATTTGTCTTTCTCTGACTGGCTTATTTCGCTTAGCATTATATTCTCTAGATCCATTCATGCTGTTGCAAATGACAAGGTTTCATTCTTTTTTATGGCTGAATAAAATTCCATTGTGTGTGTGTGTGTGTGTGTACATCTTCTTTATCCATTCATCTACTGATGAATACTTGGGCTGCCGCCATAATTTGGTTATCGTAAATAATGCCTCAGTAAACATAGTGATGCATGTTTCTCTATGAATTAGTGTTTTTGTAATCTGGGGGTAAATACCCAGTAGTGCTATTCCTGGATTATAGGGTAGTTCTATTTCTAATTTTTTTGAGGAACCTCCAAACTGTCTTCCACAGTGGCTGCACCAGTTTGCATTCCCACCAACAGTACAAAGGGTTTCTTTTTCTCTACATCCTCACCAAAACTTGTTTGTGTTTTTCACTTTAGTATTTCTAACAAGTATGAGGTTATACTTCATTGTTTTTTTTTT
>CM053603.1:14796220-14819643 GCA_028646535.1 Procyon lotor | reverse complement strand
GAGAAGGGGAAGCAGGCTCCCTGCTAAGCAGAGAGCCCGATGTGGGGCTCGATCCCAGGACCCTGAGATCATGACCAGAGCCGAAGGCAGAGGCTTAAACCACTGAGCCACCCAGGAGCCCTGATGCTGAATATCTTGTCATGTGTCTGTTGGCCATGTGGATATCTTCTTTGGAGAAATGTCTGTTCATCTCTTCTGTCCATTTTTAAATTGGATTATTTGTTTTTTTCAGTGTTGAGTTGTGTAAGTTCTTTATATACTTTGGGTACTAACCCTTTATCAAATACATCATTTGCAAATATCTTCTCCCATTCAGTAGGCTGTCTTTCAATTCTGTTGGTTGTTTCCTTTGTTGTGCAGAAGTTTTTTATTTTAATGTAGTCTCAAAAGTCTATTTTTGTTTTTGTTTCAGTTGCCTTCAAGACACCTATCTAGAAAGATATTGCTATAACCAATGTCAGAGAAATTACTGCCTGTGCTCTCCTCTAGGATTTTTAAGGTTTCAGGCTTCATATTTAGGTCCTTAATTTATTTAGAGTTTATTTTTGTGTATAGTGTAAGAAAGTGGTCCACTTTCACTCTTTTGCATGTAGCTGTCCAGTTTTCCCGACACCATTTGTTGAAGAGACCTTTTACCATTACATATTCTTTCCTCCTTTGTCAAAGATTAATTGACTATATAATTGAGGGTTTACTTCTGGGCTTTCTATTCTTTGATAGAAAGATCAAAGTTTCATTGATCTGTGTGTCTATTTTTTGTGCCAGTACCATACTGGTTTGATTATTACAGCTTTGTAATATAACTTGAAGTCTGGGATTGTGATACCTACAATTTTTTTTTTTTAAGATTGCTTTGGCTATTTGGGATCCTTCTTGGTTCCATACAAATTTTAGGATTATCTGTTCTAGTCTCATGAAAAATGCTGTTGGTAGTTTAACAGGGATTGCATTAAATCTGCAGATAACTTTAAGTTGAACAGACATTTTTAATAGTATCTGTTCTTTTAATCCATGAGTATAAGAATGTCTTTCCGTTGCTTTGTGCCATCTTCAATTTCTTTCATCAATATTTTATAGTTTTCAGAGTACAGGCCTTTCACCTCTTTGGTTAAGTTTATTTCCAGGTATTTTACTATTTTTGTTACAACTGTAAATGGGATTGTTTTCCTAATTTTTCCTTCTGCTGCTTCTTTATTGCTCAATGGAAATGCAATAGATTTCTATATGTTGATTTTGTATCCTGTGATCTTATTGAACTCATTTACCAGTCCTTGTAGTTTTTTGGTGGAGTCTGTAGGGTTTTCTATACACAGTATCATGTCATTTGCAAATAGTGAAAGTTTTACTTCTTCCTCACTGATGTGGATGTCTTTTCTTTCTGTTGTCTGACTGCTGTGGCTAGGACTTCCAGTACCATGCTGTATAAAAATGGTAAGACTGCACATCCTTGTCTTGTTTCTGACCTTAGGGAACCTCTCAGTTTTTCCCCACTGATGATGATGTTAGCTTTGGGTTTTTTACATAAAACCTTTATTATATTGTGGTATGTTCCCTCTAAATCTACTTTATTGAATGTTTTTATCATGAATGGATGTACTTTGTCAAATGCTTTTATCTGCATCAATTGAAATGATGATATGGTTTTTATCCTTTCTCTTATTTGATATGATGTATCACATTGATTGATTTGCAAATATTACAAATATCCAACAGTCAGTTCTTACTCCTCATACTATCCTAGCTATTGCTGGCCTTTAAGTAACATGGTTGATCACTTCCTCTGTGAAATACATTGTGGGGGGGGTGCTTACCACAGCATTTTTCTCTTTTCTACTACCTCATGGCCATTTCTTCTCCGTCTTCTTTCCTAGACCATCTTTATCCTCCTCCCCACTTTTAAGTCCCCAGGATGATCTCATCCTGTCCCATGATATACATTTACCTACAGATATAGCCGATGTTTTATCGTCAATATAGAGTTCTCCTCTGAACTTCAACTCTATAACTGCCTCCTAGACATCTCAACTTGGAGACATTAAGCCATGTCAAATTTAATATGTTTCCAAAACTAAACTTTTATCTCTCCCTAATCTGTGCCTCTCCCCCAATCTTCCCAAGCTCAGAAAATGGCACCTTCAAGTTGTTCAATCCAAAAACTTTGGAATCCATCCATATCTTCTCTCTTTCATACAATCTACATCTACTTCATCAACAAATCCTATTGCTCTATCTTCAAAACATATCCAGAATTCAACTACTAACCACCAAGCCACCATCACCTCTTGCCTGGATTTTGCAGTATCCTCCTAATTAGTCTTTTGACCTTATTTCCCTTAGCCTGTTCCCAACATATCAGTCACAGTGATCTTTTAAAACCTAGACCAGATCTCATTCCTCTGCTCAAACCATCCAGTAGCTCCCGCCTCACATAAGGCCCCATGCAGTCTGATCCCATGGGCTCTCTTCTACCACCTTCAGCCCAGCATACTCTGCTTCAGCTACCACAGTTCCTTGTTGTTTCTTCCACACATTAAGAAAGCTCCTGCCTTTAGATCTTTGCTCTTACTATCCTATCTATCTTGAATGCTCTTTCCCTAGACAATCACCAGTCGAGCCCCCTAATTTCCTTCAAGACTCACTCAAAAGTCACCTGATCAAGTAGGGTCTCTCTTGACCATGCTACATAAAATAGAACCAAACCACATTTATATTTTACCTAGTCCCCCCTTTCTTCATAGCACTTAAAACCTTCTGACACCCTGTTTATGTACTTATCATCTGTCTCTACTTAATAAATGAAAATCCCATGTATAGAGGCAATTTTATTCCCTGCTATATCCTCAACTCCCATGACAATGCCTAGCAAAGAGTAAGTCCTCAATAAGTATTACTGAATGACTAAATGAATGCATTCCTTTCTCCTGCCACTCTCACACACCATATTGCTCTCCTGATGTCCCCTGATCTCTTTGGGATCTACTACTCTTTTAGACACTGAAACTCACTGGACTACATAGCTCTTTACACAATTTGGCTCCTAAAAGACTCTATTCAGTACCTTTCTCACAAAAACTTCATTCTGGGTGCCTAGGTGGCTCAGTCAATTAAGTATCTGCCTTCAGCTCAGGTCATGATCCCAGGGTCCTGGGACTGAACCCCATGTCTGACTCCCTGCTCCTCAGAAAGCCTGCTTCTCCCTCTGTCCTTCCCCTGCTATTTCTCTCAAATAAATAAAATCTTAAAAAAAACAAACAAAAAAACCCACTTCATTTCAACTAATGCATTTAACAGTCTACTCTGAGGGTCTTATAACTAGATGGTTGTCTGCAGGCTAAGAAACAGTCACTTAGATCTACAGGTAGATAAATAATCTTATTCACTGAACATTAATGGTTAATCTAAAGGGAAATCTCTAGCAAAATGTAACTATGTTCTACTCTCACTCAGTTCTATCCGATTCCCATGACCTGGATAGCTAACAGAGATGACAAAATCCACTATCCAAGTAAAATGAAAGCACATATCCATACAAAGGCTTGTACATGAATGTTTACAGTGGCTTTATTTATAATAGCACAGAAAGAAAGAAAGAAACAGGGTGGGGGGGGAGGATGGAACAAAGGGAAGAAGAGAGGAAGAAAGAACCCACATGGAATGGAAAACAAATTGAGGTATATCTATACAACACAGTACTACTCAGCAATTAGAAGAAATGAACAATTGGTATATACAACATGGATGAATCTTAAAATAATTATGCTGGGTGAAATAAGCCAGATATCCCCAAAGAGAATACTCTATGTGGTTTCATTTACACCAAAATATAATCAATAAGGACAGAAAGCAGATCAGGGGTTCACTAGGGAAGGGTCAGAGGGCAGGAAAAGGAGGAAAGGACTTCAAAAGGGAATAAGGAACCTTTCAGGGGTAATGCATATGCTCATTATCTTGATTTTGATGGTAGTTTTAGGGATGCATACACAGCATACAATTAAACCTTAATAAGGCTGGAAAAGGGATGCCTGGGAGGCTCAAGCATTAAGCATCTGCCTTCAGCTCAGGTCATGATCTCAGGGTCCTGGGATAGAGTCCCACATTGGGTTCTCTGCTCAGCGGGGAACCTGCTTCTCTCCCTCTGTCCCTGCTTGTGTGTGCATGCTCTCTCTCTCTCAAATAAATAAAATCTTTAAAAAAAAATAAATAAGGCTGCAGAAAACAAAAATCCAACTATACAGTACTCTGACTAAATAGCTTAAGTGGGATATATTCAAAGAAAAAAGCCTGCAAAAAACTCTTGAGCTTTAGATTTATTGTTTGTAGTGGAAATATATGAAACTATTTTAAACCTACTGTAAACCTGAGCAAATTAATAAATACACTGATGCTGAAAACCAGGTTCTCACTGTGGGAGAAAGATACAAATATGGAATAGGAGAAGATTTAAAGTTTAGAGAAGTGTTTATGAACACAATTTTCTAAATAAATGTATTTCCTAGCTCTACAGACCAAAAGAGCCTATAATTAATGATATCCCAGTAGTAATGAGCACATGTATAGCCCAGATCTTGGCTTCTAAGTACCATTTCCCTCTAAAAGAAACCAAGAATCTCTGGAGAAAAAGCCAATTCCCAGGATGGAACAGAGAAAATACAAGCTAGGTCTGGAACACTGCTGTGCCAGAAAGAAAAGGAAGTGCTCACAAACTATAGGGAACATTGTCAAAGTAACAGTGAAGTTAGCTGGAAGGTGCTCCCACTAGCCAAATCTGGGACGATTTGGGCATCAAAATGAACAAGAGGAATGGATTCTATCCCACTGAATTTTTCAAGATTTTATTTATTTGAGAGAGAGAGAGAGAGAGCATGAGCAGGACAGTCAGAGGGAGAGCGAGACTCCCCTTGAGCATGGAGTCCTATGCAGGGCTCAATTCCAGGACCCTGAGATCATGACCTGAGCAGAAGTCAGATGGTTAACTGTGGGTGACTCAGCCACCCAGGAGCCTCTATCACACTGAATTTTTTAAAAAAGGATCTGAGATCCTATTGATATTTTTTAAAAATACATAATAATAATAATAATGAGGAGGAGGAGGATGAAGAAAAATAAAGTGGGGAGGGAAAGCTCATCTTTACCAAAAAATACAAATAAATGTAAAAGGAACATAGAATCAGAAAAATCACCATTTTGCAGCCATCATATTAATAAGTGATACAAGCAGGAATCATAAATGGAAACTGAAAACACTGGGTAGAAGACTAGAAGCATAGGATATTCCCATAGTTTTAGGTGCACAGAAAAACTGAGAGGAAGGTTTACCTTAAACTTAGGAAGATTTACCATATACCCCTGCCCCAATGCATGCATAGCTTCCCCCATTATCAATATTGCCCAGCAGAGTGAGCCATCTGTTATACACAGTGGATGAGCCTGCACTGCCACATCATTATTACCCAAAACCTATAGTTGACATTAGGGTTCACTCTTGGTGTTGTACATTTTATGGGTTTGGACAAATACATAATGACATGTATCCACCATTAAAGTATCATACAGAGTAGTTTCATGCCCTAAAAACCCTCTCTGCTTTACAAATTCACCACCCCCTCCTCCCTAAACCCCTGGCAACTACTGATCTTTTTACTTTATTTATTTTTAAGATTTTTATTTATTTATTTGTCCAGAAAGGGAGGGAGTGTGAGTACAAGCAGGAGGAGTGGTGGGCAGAGGGAGAAGCAGGCTCCCCGCTGAGCACGGAGCCCGATGCGGGGCTCGATCCCAGGACCCTAGGATCACGACCTGAGTTGAAGGTAGACGCCCAACCAACTGAGCCACCCAGGCGTCCCTATTTTTTATTTTTTAAAAATAAAAACTTAGAAAAGTAAAAATAAGTGAAATGCCATGGAATTACAATGCCATTATAATTATGAAATCTTTTAAGTGGCACATGCAAAAAGGGATACACAATAGGATTCTAGTTTTGTAAAAATACACACTTGCATAGCAAAACGACTAGGAAAACTACAACAAAGTATCTTGCTATCACCGGCTGATGGAATTATGTGTGATTTTTGTGTCTTTATAGTATTCTGTATTTCCAAAATTTATTTAATAAGCACATGTTACTCATAAGGACAAAGTTATTAAACAGTAAAGCCAACAAACCACTATAGATTTTGAAACATTATCCAAATTCCAAACATACTCTCCAAAGAAGGATCTAGATCGAGGACATTAGGCAATCACAGGGTTCATAAAGTTTCTTTAAAACTATTCTTAGAAGGGTGCCTGGGTGGCTCAGTAGGTTAAACCCTCTGCCTTCGGCTCAGGTCATGATCTCAGGGTCCTGGGATGGAGCCTGCATTGGACTCTCTGCTCAGCAGGGAGCCTGCTTCCCCCACTCTCTATGCCTGCCTCTCTGCCTCTCTCTCTGTCAAATACATAAATAAAATCTTAAAAAAAAAAAAAAACAAACAAAAAAAAACCCAAAAACTATTCTTAGAACATAAATCTAGGCTCAAAATAAGGATGTCTGATGTGACAGAGAGGCCATAATAAATGGTGAAAACTATAACTCCATAACCTATGCTGCCTTGTGAAGAGCCCTGGGGCCTTCCATATGAGGGAGAGAACATTGAGTAGGATTCCCACTAGACTGCTGAAATCACTCCTCCCAGGTGCAATTCTTTATGAAACAAAATCATCCATTCTGATCTTAGTACAAATTTTTAGAAGCTCCCCCATACTTCGACTTTCAGCTGCTCAGAGAGCATGACTTTTCCTACAGACTGCTACTATTTACTGATATATCTAGAACTCACAGTGAGTTCTAGAGTTCACAGTGAGTGAAAGAGCAACTGTTAGAACCCAAACAAACCCAGGATTCCAGGTATATTTCACACTGCCACCACTGGCCCTATGTGCTCAGGCTTCTGCCCATCTCACTCCAGACCTCTCTGGCCTTTACTCTCTATGCTCCAGCCACCATGGCCTCTACGTTCCTGATTTTTTTTTTTTTTTTTAGAGATTTTATTTATTTATTTGACACAGAGAGATCACAAATAGGCAGAGAGGCAGGCGGGGGGTGGGGGGGGAGCAGGCTCCCCACTGAGCAGGGAGCCCAGTGTGGGGCTCAATCCCAGGACCCTGAGATCATGACCTGAGCCAAAGGCAGAGGCTTTAACCCACTGAGCCACCCAGGCGCCCCTACATTCCTGATTCTTAAACAAGCAAATCTGTTCCCACACCAGGGCTTTGCCCTGGCCCTCTGCCTAGAACACTTTACCCCTGATTCTTTACATTGTAAGCAAAGATAGAAAGGGGTCAGAGAAAAAGCAAAAAGCAAACTCCCTGCAGAAGAGTCAGAGATCTAGGGGTTGAGAAGGAGATCAGCTTTCTCTACTCAGTGGTCCAAGGTGAAGGAGGTCAGCCTAAGGCCAAAGTTAACATCCAGGAGGTTACCTTTCTGTCAACAAGATAGCTATGAAGCAGGTTCCAGAAGGAACATATGTAGTTTCAATTCTAGTATCTCAGTATCCTGATTTGTCATGTAAAATAGATAAAAATAAAACAAATAAACAAAAAGCAGCCTTCACCTTCTAAAAAGATGTACCCATCAAGGCAGTCTGTGTCCAGATCTTGACTAACTTAAACCAGGAATTCTCAAACTTTTCTACTGAGGAGTCCTAAATGCCTGCTGAAAAAAAAAATGTTCTTACTCCTTTGGGACTCTCAGGGTACTATTCAAAAAGCACTCAAACTGGGGCACCTGTGTGGCTTAGTTGGTTAAGCATCTGCTTTCGGCTCAGGTCATGATCCCCGGGTCCTATGATGGAGCCCTGCATTAGGCTCCTTGCTCCGCAGGGGGTCTGTTTCTCTGTCTCTCTACCTGCTGCTCCCCATGCTTACGCTCTCTCTCTCTCCCTCTCTGTGTCAAATATATTAATAAAGTCTTTAAAAAACAAAAAACAAAAACAAAAAAAGCACTCAAACTCCAAAATTTATTTGAAAAAAATCCTATTTTACCTTAAATATGAATTCTGGTTTCTATGCCTGATTTTCATTACAAAAATATTTTTATTCCTTACCAGTTAAAGTACTAAAGTCTCAACCCCCAACACCACTCCAACCTCCTGATAAAATTGGTACTCCAACAAGGTTTGTCATGTTCATCCTGAAGCTCCATAAACTCCCAATATGCCTACCACAACCCAGGGAACCAAGTTTGGAAATAAAGCCCTTTGGCAAGCAATTATTCTTAGAGTAACCAGTAAGTTCTTTAGATCTGCATTTCTGGGTAGGGCTTTCATCTTTTCTCCAGTAAAATTCCTTTAGAAAAATCTTACTCTTGTCTTAACAAGGCTGTTCACAATATGGGCCAAACAGCTTGGATGAGTAGAATGCTCTCAGAAGAAAAGAATGGTAGTGGCCCCAGAACCCTGATGGAGAACCAGGCCAAGACCAGAAAAACCCACACAAGTAATGAAGTAAAAATACCATACCGTAGGAAAGAAGTGAGGCATCTGGATTTTCCTTGCAAATATTTCACAAGAATAAAGGTAGCCTACAAGAAGTATAAGTGGTAGTGGAAGGGGAATCACATTATTAACTAGGATTCATCATACACCTGCAGAATAAGTGAAATCAGGAATTGGATCCATTAATCCAGATGAATGTTAAAAAGAAACACATGATGTTCTTGTTAAACAAACATTTTAAATTTTAAGCATCTCCTCTGCCCACCCAACCTTTAAGGGCATATTTAGGCCCAGGTTTCTTGCTACTTTTCTCCCATGTCTCCCTGCTGCAGAGGTATAAGAAGCTACCTTGGGGAAACAGATGTTAAGATTTTTGCCATGTACAAAGACAGGAAAACTCTTGGAAATATCTCTTGACCTAAACTTTATCACTTATGGTTGCCAAAGCCATGAAAGGAAGAATCTACTGTAGGGTTAGAACGGAGTGATAATGAGGAAAACAAACGTGCCAACAAACCACCAAGGCAAAGGAAAATCTCTTTACAAAGCCAAGTACACGTAGGACTCTGACACGAACCAGCCATGCCACACTTTCACATTCACTGAAACACATATTAAATGGCAACTGGAAATAAACTTTTTTTGTAAAAGCTAGATTATTTTAGGAGTTCTCTTCATCTAAATATTTCAAAGTACCATATCTGGGGCAAGATATTGGATCTGAAGCTGAGTCAGAAGAAAATACTGGGCCAGAAAAACCACTTTGCATAAGGAAAGTCAATTCCAGGGGCACCAGGTTTTTTGTATTTATTTTAGAGAGAGAGAGCACACAAGCACAAGGGGCATGGGGCAGAGACGGAGAAGTAGACCCCCTACTAAGCAGGGGACCCCCCCATCCCCCACTTGAGCTAAAGGTAGATGCTTAACCGACTGAGCCACCCTGGCACAGGTACCCCCACAGGCACCAAGTTTTGAACTTCTGCCTCTGATAATGATAGACCCCAAAGGTGCTGACATCTAACTTCTCCCACCATTCCAATAGAGAAAATCCAATACATGCATTAGAAGAGAAAAACAGGGGAATGAAAAAACAATCCAGGGGCGCCTGGGTGGCTCAGTGGGTTAAAGCCTCTGCCTTCGGCTCAGGTCATGATCTCAGGGTCCTGGGATCAAGCCCCGCATCAGGCTCTCTGCTCAGCAGGGAGCCTGCTTCCCCCTCTCTCTCTGCCTGCCTCTCTGCCTGCTTGTGATCTCTCTCTGTCAGATAAATAAAATCTTTTTTAAAATAAATAAATAAACACAAAATCATGGTGCTGCTCCCCAAGAGCCAAAGCCTCCATGTTGTGAGACTACTATCCCACAAGTCAACACTCAAAAAGTCAGTATCAAGGGGGAGACAATGCCCCATCTAATGCAGCAAAGCTAAAAATACCTCTAACTCCCCCATCCACTTCCTATCTATCCCATTCCTCCACCTTTATAAAGATTTCATCATCCTCCCAGGATTTATCTATTCCATCTTCAACCTGCCCCACATATGCAGTAAGTCACAAAGTCCTATAAATTCCACTGCGACAAATCTGACCATTTACTCTACTCCTCCTATGCAGGTCAACTGATCCCAACAGTTCAAAAATCTCATGAAGTTTTACCACAGACCTAATTGGTCTTCACTATCTACAGTCCATCTCTTCTGTACATTACTAAATAACATTCTTAAAACTCAAAGGTTTAATAAATGCTCCTTGGTAAAAACTTCCATCAATTCCACGCTGCCTTTAAAACAAATTCTAAAATCCCCCCTAACCTGATTCCAGGCTATCACTCCAGTCTCACTCTGGTCATCCCCCTAATGTGTCCAGTTCTATATCAAGTAAGATAGGTCATCATTCTCTAGCACATGTCATACTTGCCTTTCTACTATGTCTTTTCTCATGCTATTACCTCTAATTGTCCTCTCATCTCTGGTCAACAATAGTAATCAATTCCTTTCTTCACAGCACAAACTAAGAGAGAAAG
The DNA here is from genome assembly GCA_028646535.1 of Procyon lotor. Classification (NCBI taxonomy): domain Eukaryota; kingdom Metazoa; phylum Chordata; class Mammalia; order Carnivora; family Procyonidae; genus Procyon; species Procyon lotor. The sequence continues at coordinate 14,809,150 of CM053603.1, read as the reverse complement.
CAACCCATTACAGTCAAGGGAATGATATGAAATCTATAGTCTCCGAAGCAGCATGGGTTTAAAAAGGAGTACCACTTTGGAGACCAAAGGCCCAGCTTTGCCACTTTCTTGCAAATTTATACTCAGCGAGCCATTTGCCTTTCTGAGCCTCAATTTCCTTATCTCTACAATGTATCTGCCCTACCTAACATAGGATTATCAAGATAATCAAGTAAGATAAAATGTGTCAAAATGCTTGTGAGGGAATGAACTAAAGCAGTACTTAGAGGGAAATTTATAGTTCTAATTGTTTTTATTAGGAGAACAAATGTAAGCAAAATCTTTTTTTTTAAGATTTATTTATTTGAGGGGGGGGGGGAGCATTAGTGGGAGGGGCAGAGGGAGAGGCAGAGAGAATCTCAAGCAGACACCCTGCTGAGCGCAGAGCCTGACGTGGGGTTCGAGATCATGACCCTAAGATCATGACCTGAGCCAAAACCAAGAGTTAGCTGCCTAACCAATGGCACCACCCAGGCACCCTGGTAAGCACATTCTTAAGAAGTTTGGAAGTACTGCTAAACAAACTCAAAAGAAGTAGGAGGAAGAATATCATAAAGTAGAAATTACAAAGAAAACAAACACAAATAGAGGGAATCATCAAAGCCAAAAGAAAGTTCTTTGAAAAGGTTAGTATGATTGTTCAGATACTTGTGTAAATGATGAGGAAGCACTATAAAAGTAAGTTACTGTCATCCAGTAGAGATGAAACTTCAAATAAAAAGAGCTGAAGTAATAGATTCCTTTTTGAAAGGGTTTCTCAACCTTAGCACTATTGATATTTGGGGACAATAACTGTTTTAGGATGGAGTTGTCCTATGCAATGTAGGATGTTTAGCAGCATCCCTGGTCTCTGCCCACAAGATGCCAGTAGTATTTTTCCCTCACCTTCCAGAAGTCATGACAGTCAAAATTGTTTCCAGACATTGTACATTGGAGGCAAAATCATCCTAGGTTGAGAACCACTGCTCTAAGACAACAACAAAGGGCCACATCACACTATACCAGCTAAGACTATTCATAGCTATTCCTAATTTTAGAATAGCTGGCTGCTCTACCCATTAAGACTGTGGGATAACCAGCAAGCCACGGCAGGAAGGGCAAGACTGAAGAAATAGGCAGGTCTCAGTTGGTTCAGCAAAATTGCAGAGTGTTCAAAATAGGAGAACCAGGAAAACTATAAGCTCTAAAACAGCAGCAGAGTTGCCACAAGAAGTATCACTTCTATTTGGGAGTGATTGGGTGAGTACAGCTTTAACACTACTGTGAAACATCAATAGGATCCTTGATCAAATTCCAAGAAGTGAAGTACCCTAGCAGAGCAAGAGAAGAAGACAGTATCTACGGAACATTTTTTTTTAACAATCTGAACTTCAGGAGCGCCTGGGTGGCTCAGTCGTTAAGCGTCTGTCTTCGGTTCAGGTCATGATCCCAGAGTCCTGGGATCGAGCCCTGCATCGGGCTCCCTGCTCGGCAGGAAGCCTGCTTCTTCCGCTACCATTCCTTCTGCTTGTGTTCCTTCTCTCACTGTGTTTCTCTCTGTCAAATAAATAAAATCTTTAAAAAAAAAAAAACCCAATCTGAACTTCATAAGCAATAAAAATAACTCATTTCAAATTTTTAAAAATTATTTCATCTGAGAATTGTATAAATATTCTTTTTTAAAAACTACAGTTACAGGGGCATCTGGGTGGCTCAGCTGGTTAAGTGTCTGCTTTTGGCTCAGGAAATGACCCCAGGGTCTTGGGATCAAGCCCCACATTGGCCTCCCTGCTCAGCAGGGAGCCTGCTTCTCCCTCTCCCCACCACCCTACTCATGTTTTCTCCTGCTATCTCTCTCTCTCTCTCTCAAATAAAGAAATAAAATCTTAAAAAACAAAAACAAAACAAAAAAACACTCAAGTTGCATAGCTACACTATTCTGAGACAAATCACAATTCTCACCACTTCTAAATAAATAATAGTAAAGTCTACAGAAGCATGTGATTTTCTTTTTTTTTTTAAGATTTTATTTTATTTATTTATTTGACACAGAGAGAGAGAGAGATCACAAGTAGGCAGAGAAGCAGACAGGGAGAGAGGAGGAAGCAGGCTCCTTGCCGAGCAGAGAGCCCGATGCAGGGGCTCGATCCCAGGACCCTAATATCATGACCTGAGCCGAAGGCCGAAGCTTAACCCACTGAGTCACCCAGGCGCCCCTGATTTTCTTTTAATAATTAAGAATCTAACAAGGAAAACAGAATTCCAAAAAGCTAAGAGGGAAGACAATGTGTATATATCCATCATACCCACCAGCAGCATCTAAAATCCCATCTAAACCTGACAAGAGTTCTAGGGGGTACCTGAAAATATAATTCTGAGAACCCAAATGATAAAAAGCCAAAAGTGATGCAGATACCTGCAGACTCTAATGCCATCTTAAGAACCTTGAGAGCCAAGCAAGGCAGTCTGATGGTGTACCCTTCCAGCACTATATTCCATTATTTCTACTTATTCTACTTTATAGAAAGGAACTGCAGAACCAGTTGGGGAGACTCCCAACTGAATGAATGAGCAGTGGACAGCAAACAATATCAAGAAAAAAAAATTAAAATGGTAATTTCATTGCCAGAGGCAAAGTGGAAATGGGGAAATTGACAGTATAAATGAGGGAAAACTGATCCCTGAACCATATGACATCTGGTAGGATGAGTGAGAACTAAAGATAGGACTTCAGCAAAGAAAGAGGATCCATGTTCATCTTTCTTGAATCTGGAGAAAAGCAGTAGCACATTTTCCTACAAGCAGTGATAATCCAGTGTAATGTTCCGTCTTACCAGGGTGGTTTGTTATAAACAGACAAAAACTTTATTTACAGTCACTGGAAATGGCTAGGAGGCAGAGCAGCACCACAGGAGATGCAATAAGCTTTCCGGAGTTGTGAGCCTATAATCTGAAAATCTCTCCCCACATAACCTCATGTCCATGTAAGCAGAACTGTAAATATAACCGTGAGTTCAGGAAACTCACGGTTACCCTCATGCCTGCCGGTGGCCACCTGATGAATTCATGACCCTAGACCACAAAGTCTCTCCACAAGGATTCCACCATTGACTCCTCCATGTTGTAGGCAAGAATGCTCCACTCTCAAATCTTTGGATCTTAATCTGCACATCTGTCAAAGATGAGTTAAATGCTAAAGGTTCATCCAGTACTAAAGTGAGGTCTGTGTAGAGGGATAAGAAGCCATTTCTTGAGAAATAGCATACAATTGTTGCTGTGTTTTCAGTCTCTGCCTTCTCACAATAGATGACCTAAGAAATGCAACTGGAAACACCATGCTCTCCCAGCAAAAAGCCCAGGAGAAGAAAAGATATGGCAACCTATGTCACTCACTAGAGCCACTCACCATCCAGTAGGTCTTCCGCGTCATCCCTGCTGTGCTCCTCCACTGTCACTTCCTCCTCCTCCTCTTCCGCATCCTCCAACTCCACGTCCGGGTCCAGGTCTGGATCGCTCCCTGAGGCGGATTCGTCTGACATGGCTCCCAGAGATCCTCAGTGGGCATTACCGACTCATGGTCCACTGCAAGGGTCCTGGAAGGAGGACAAGAGGCATCAGGGTCACCAAACACTTCACTTAGGAACACGAATCTTTCAAAGAGAAAATGCCAAGGATAAATGCCGTGAAGGGGCAAACTAACCATACCCAAATTTCAACCTTCCTCACAAGTGCACTGACCCTGATATATGTTTTGGTGACTCTCTGCCCACCTCAAGCTTCTCTTCACTGCTTGGACAAGAAAACATTTTAAAGTGACCAAACAAACACATTCTATGCCTCAGAACTCCCACTTGTTCATTCCTTCAATTTTCTTTACATCTCTTTATATCCATACGTATACACATTAAGGATATATAATCAAAGACACTACCACTAGGCTTTGGGAACACAGTAGGAAGCACAACAAATGGAGTTGGTGCATGCCAGAAGGAGATCGGGGGAAGTTCTCACTGAGCAGGGGCCAGAAGGCAGAGGGAGCCATACATATATCTGGAGGGAATGTGTTCCAGGCATAGTGAGCAGCAAGGGCAGAGCCCTGGAATGAGAGTTAACTAGGAGAGTCCAGGGAAGAGGGTATAGGTCCTACCTGGAGCTACCTTAGAGCACCACCTAGAAGACAGTACACTCTCCAATCGCCTGAATGGAGGACTTCCAGCAGGGGCCACACTGCCACGCCTCCCAAGTATGTGGGGAGGCTCATGCTCCCCATGACTCAGAATGCTCCTGTGTCCTTCTCTGCTCTCAGTCTCTGCTCTACTTCTTGGCCCAATTCCAGCTCCATTTCTTCTAAGAAGTTTCGGTCAACTGCCCCAGTGTTCTGGGGGCATATTCCCTCTTCTGAACACCAGTAGCCATCCTAGACCGTGCTGACCTTCACTGAAGCCTTCATATGGGCTACCTGGCAAAGTAGTTTGCCTTCTGTGGTTTCTCACTTCCAGACCTCATGGTAAATCCCTAAGGGCAGAGAATTAGGTGGGAACTGTTTCTTTGTATCCTGGAGCTGGAAGCATGTCCTATTCAGATCATTCATTCATTCACATTCACTCCTTCATTTGTCAACTTGCTCTATTATGTCTACTATATGCCAGGTACCGCGCATGTCTGTCTGTCTGTCTCTTTCTCTCTTGCTTGCTCTACTTTACTATTAAAGTTCATTTCCTCTTGAAGGGGAAAGAAAAAGAAAAAGCTAGACAGACTGCTTTGTGATAAAGTAGATAACATTAGCAAAATGTTAACATAAAGATTCACTGACCAATTCTTTCAATTTTTCTATATATTTCAAATTTTTCATAATAAAAGGTGGGGAAGGAGCACAAAATAAACAATCTTTTCTAAGACAAACTGCTACAGACAACCACATCCACAATCAGGTTATCCTAAAATTCCTCTCATCTCCCAAAATAAAAACCAAAACACAAGTCTCTAATTATTCAACACAAAAACTATTCCAGAACTGAAATCTCTTATTAAGGTCCAGACACAATTTGAAAGAGAACTTTTATGTTCTCCTAAAAAGAAACGGAAACAAAATGAAGTAACTGAATCCTTTAAGAGTTCTGGAAAACAATTTAAGACTGTTTAGTTAACAACCATAGGAATTATGAGTGTGTGTGTCCTGTACTTAGGTACAGGTCACGTACTTAGCCTCTCAAGGCAATGAAAGCAAAAAATAGCTGTAAAATGACTTAGTAATAAAATTTAAATTTTTGCATTAATAATACAGTTCCAAAAACACCTACAAAGGGTGTTAAAGCACAGGAAAGAAAGGTGTTCCACAAATACAAATTAATATAACTAGTGCTGAACTATCCTTCACTGAGTGACAAAGCAGATTCCACATTTCTGAGGGAATAATAATCCTATGTCTTTAGGTTCATTGGGTTTTAGAAAGGAAGCAGTAAATCAATTAGATGCCATCAGCTTTGGAAGTGAAATTTATTCTGAATATGAATATGATGATAATTCAACAGCAGCTACTCTGTGTGTAGAAGTCAATATTTGTAATCAACATAACCCCTCTCTGGTTCATCCTAGACTGCTTGAGATAAGTGTTTTGCTTACAGTGTGCTTGGCTGATTATGGAGTGGCTTTTAAAGGACAATTTTTAATTAGTGAGTACCTCTAGGTAATCTGAATGCCTGTCATTTTAGAGAAGAAATTGTGTGGTAGTGGAAGAATGACAATCACTTAGAGGTAAACAGTAACAAGGAGAAGCCTCCTGTAAACCCCCAGTTAATGAACATCTTCAAAACAACCTCAGGCCCAAGCTCCTGATAGAAGCAAACATCAATTAAACATCAACAACCACACATACTGTTAGAATGTGAAACACTGGTCCAGGCCCCTACTCAAAACACTTTAAAAACAGGACACTTTAAAAGAGTACCCAGGTGATCAGATGCCCCAAAGAGAGAATAAACTGAAAAGTGATGGATTTAAGTCCCACCAAATTTAGCTATTCTCTTTCCCTACCTTCCATGAGCCACTAAATTTCTTTACAGAGATGACACAATAAATTCTTTTCTCTGCTCTTCAGAATCATACCAACTACTTAAGGGGCAGGTTTTGCTGTTACTGATATTCTTCAAAAAAGCAACAAAGGGAAACTGGCAGGGGAAAAGCTGATCTTGGAGGGCAGCAGTGCAGTGCAGTCAATTACATTGTCTCTACCCGGCTCCACCCACACATACAAACACTTCCCAATGGCACAGCCTTTGGAGAGCAGCCCTGATTCAAGAAATTAGCGCTCAATAGAACTGTTAGGCAGACATGAGGAAAAAAGTTGGTAAGGAAAAATGCATCTCCCTCATTTGCTCCTCAACCCATGTGAAACTGTCTCAATCTCCAGGGAAGAGGAGCTATAGGAGAGATTATGGGTGTGCTGTGCCTTAATGAGGACCTGTATGCCTACAAAGCAATTTCTGGGAATCAAATTCTATTTTAATGAAACTGGAGAACTAGCTATTTAAAGAAGCTCTAAAAAGAACCACTCTGAAAAGTAAATATTCAATCCCTAAGTAATATGTTAATGTCTACAGTTTAATATATTGGGTTTCCTAAAGGAGGTTATAATTATGAAGAAACCCACAGCCAATTCCACTTCAGTCCTTTACAGCAATCTTGAGAGTGAAGGAAAAGGTTCCTCTGCCCTGCTAAGTTCAAAAACATGGAAACCTGTCTATAGAGCAGTGCCTAGCCAAGAATCAGTGAAATTAATCATGCAGGCACAGCCCTAAGACACACCCCTAGGGAGCAGAATACACAGAACAGAAAAACACCAGACACACACATACTAGCAAAGCCTTTGTTCACAAAGCAGACCATGCTTGGAGAGTCCACACTGAAATAAAACTGTGGCACACACTTCCTCACCACTGCATGGCAGCCCTTGCAATTTCAGAAATGTCTTTCTGGTCCTCAGTAGCATCCTGATGCTGTGTTTGATATATTAAAAAAATCATTCCAAACTGACATGTCCTCATTAATTTTGATGACCTTGAGTTGTATTAAATTTCCTCAAATTATCTCAAAGCAATTCCACAGCGAGTGCCATGCACACTTCTTTTTCCATTAAGAGTATAAACAATGGGTGCCTGGGTGGCTCAGTGGGTTAAAGCCTCTGCCTTTGGCTTAGGTCATGATCTCAGGGTCCTGGGATTGAGCCCCGCATCAGGCTCTCTGCTCAGCGGGGAGCCCGCTTCCCCCTCTCTCTCTGCCTGCCTCTCTGCCTACTTGTGATCTCTCTCCCTCTGTCAAATAAATAAAATCTTAAAAAAAAAAAAAAAAAGTACAAACAAAACCATGCATTTATGCTAATTTACAGGGGAGAGGAGCCTTAAGAACATGAAAACATTCAGTCTAAAAACTTTAGGCCACTCTTTCTTCTTTGAAGAAAGAAGTGCACTAGTCAAGCAATTTATATAACTCAAAGACTTAAGGGAAAAAAAAAAAAAGAGTTCAGTCCATTCCCAGTACTCAAAGGGTATCAGAGGATTCTTCCAGCCTGCTGAGAGATTCACTATGGATCTCTGAAGTTATTTCAAAACACCTTTCCTGAGCAAGACAAAAACCCGATGCATACACGTAGCCCAAATGCCTTTTGATTACTTTACAGTTACTTAAAAACACATTTAACACCCACAAAGCAGCCACAGAGCTAGAAGATGACACAGCTCAAAATATTTTATTTGGAAATCTAGGGAGACTTTTGGCAATATGGAACTTAATTAAGACAAAATAAGGACGAGAAGGTGAACAAAATATTCAGGACTCCAAGGAGCAGGGCCACAGGAGACAACTCTCTCTAAAAGGCAATGCAGCGGAGCCAGGTCCAGGGACTCGGCACCAAGCACAACAGAGGCACTGGAGCCATGTTTACAGAATCTGTCAAGAAACCTAAATTCTAGCCACAGCTCTATGGGAAACTGGATGCATGACCTTGGTCAAATCAGTCCTCCCTCAGCTTCCATTACCCCTCTTACATGAGGCCAAGAGAGAGACCAAAATTCATCTTCATGATCCCTTCCAGATTTTTTTTTTTTTTAAAGATTTTATTTATTTGACAGTGAGAAATGGAACATAAGCAGAGGGAATAGTAGCGGGAGAAGCAGCCTTCCTGCCAAGCAGGGAGCCCGATGCGGGGCTCGATCCCAGGACCCTGGGATAATGACCTGAGCCGAAGGCAGACGCTCAACGACTGAGCCACCCAGGCGCCCCTCCCTTCCAGATTCTGACAGCAGTTCCCAAAGAGTGGTCCAGCGACCCCTGAATCCTCAAGACCCTTTCAAGGCAGCCACAAAGTAAAAATCATGCACAACGGGTTAAAGAGCCATTCAAAGTGCAAGACAGACTAATGGATTTTAATATAACAGAATATAAAAAGTTATAGTTTCAAATTCCATATTTCAATTAACCTTGAAGAAACTACCACTTATCAGAGTTTTGGTACAGTATCAAAGAATACCCACAATTATCAGAAAAGGCTGCTAAAACACTCCTCCCTTTTCCAACTATGTTCTTCATCTACTTTAACAACAGAGTAAGTCAACAAAACAGTAAGTCACAACATGTAGAAGCAGATTTGAGAATCTCTTTTCAATCGGACATTTTCAAATTTTCAAATGTGTAAAACAATTCTACTCTTCTAATTTTTTCATTTTGGAAAATATAGTTTTTTATTAAAAATTATTTATGTTAATACATTATGAGTTTATTATATTTTAAAGAAATTGATATTTTTAAATTTCTAATACAGTGACTATTGATCATTATAACGCATATAAACATAAGCTTTTCGGGATCTCCAATAATTTTTAAAGTATAAAAGGATTTAAAACCAAAAAGTCAGAGATCTATGGTCTTTTTGTTTTTTTAAAGATTTTATTTTTAGAGTCCCTATTTTCAGGTATCATAAAGAAAAACTAGCATTTATAAATAATGTAACAAACAGAACCACATTACATAAACATAAAATATTTAATTTAACGCTGTATTCAAATAAAAAGTACAAGATTAATCTATTAATGATATACACAGGTTATTTTATAAATGTAATTAACCATCAAGGTCAAACTTGCTCAGTGACTGAAGTTAATATTACATTTGCAAAGTCAAATTTTTACTTTTATTACTGAATCTCTGCTATTCACATGCCCTTTAAAATGGCCAAGGCTGAGGTTCCCTCTGTTTGCCCCCAAAGCTCCCTTGACTTAGGTCTATCACCCAAGAGGTCAGTGAGCAGCATATCCCTGCAGGGTCAGTCCCAGGCATTTTTTTTTTCCCCAGGCATTTCGATAAGTAGGAATAAAACTCTAGGCGGCCACTGCTGAGGGAAGTAAATTAAAGACTCATTTCATTCTCCAAGGAGTCAGCTGGAAAATAGCCTCAGGACGTCCTGGGTGGCTCAGTCCCTTAAGCCTCTGACTCCTGATTTCAGCTCAGGTCATGATCTCAGGGTTCTGAGACTGAGCCCTGCACAGGAAGCCTGCTTCCCCTCTCTCTCCCTCTGCCCTTCACCCCACTCATGTTCATGTATGTGCTCACTCTCTAAGTAAATCTTTTTTAAAAAATGTCTTTGGTGGGGCACCCGGGTGGCTCAGTCGTTAAGCGTCTGCCTTCGGCCCAGGTCAAATCCCAGGGTCCTGGGATCGAGCCCCACTACCATTCCCTCTGCTTGTGTTCCCTCTCTCGCTGTTTCTATCAAATAAAATCTTAAAAAAAAAAAAAAGTCTTTGGGAAATACACAATGAAGCATTTAGTGGTTAAAATAAATAAAAACCTGCTAAAAGACAGTTTAATTAAGAAAATAAAATCATCCATTCCTAGTTCTCCAAAGATTTAAACACTTAAGTATGAAATATTTCAAAGTACAGATTTAAAAGATTACCTAGCTGAATATTCTTTATAATTAATTAGTAAGAAATTAGTATGAAACTTCCTTTAAGACACAAAAAAGGGCTAATTATGGGCGCCTGGGTGGCTCAGTGGGTTAAAGCCTCTGCCTTCGGCTAAGGTCGTGATCTAAAGGTCCTGGGATCGAGCCCCACATCGGGCTTTCTGCTCAGCGGGGAGCCTGCTTCCTCCTCTCTCTCTGCCTGACTCTCTGCCTACTTGCGATATCTCATCTGTCAAAATAAATAAATAAAATCTTTAAAAAAAAAAAAAAAAGGGCTAATTAAGCTTCCCAGCATCCCTATACGCAAACAGGATGTCCTCTTGGTAGGGGATAGGCCTCTCTCCCTCTTTCCCTGAGCCCAGCAGGAACTAGAATCATCTCTGAGGCAAGTCTCACCTGGGTTCCCTCTGGAAGGCTCTAGGTCTAGTCAATGTCATAAAAATATAGCACCCCACAGGCAGGTAGAAATTGGACTCACCAGCTCACCCGCCCTCTTTGTATAGACATGGCCCAGTTCTGAACAGTCTTCTAAGGAGACTTACGTAATCTATCTAGATTATGTGTTTCACTGTTACTTACAGCCAAGGTTATTCAACCAGTTCTTAGGCTCCAACACACATACACACACAAACACACACGCATGCACACGAGCACACAAACATGTGCGCATGCACTTCATCATTACAGAAAGAAGTAGTTTAAGATTCATACCACTGAACCACTTACTTAAGTACCCTTGCCCTATGTCTCTCTCTGGTCTAACATTGGACGTGAATTTTTTTTTTTTTTTTAAAGATTTTATTTATTTGACAGCGAGAAACACAGCGAGAGAGGGAACACAAGCAGAGGGAATGGTAGTGGGAGAAGCAGGCTTCCTGCCGAGCAGAGAGCCCGATGCGGGGCTCGATCCCAGGCCCCTGGGATCTGACCTGGGCCGAAGGCAGACGCTTAACGACTGAGCCACCCAGGCGCCCCTGGACGTGAATATTGACAAAAACAATGACATCTGAAGATTAGTGGGGAAATAAGTGGGGAAAAAGAGCATGCACTTGACCTAAAGCCAATATAGTGAAGTAGGAAAAAAGCTGCCTCTTTCAAACTAATACTTCTGTATCTTCTCTGGGGAAAAGCATATGGAGTCTGGACAAAACTCAGGCTATAGATTTTGCAAGTAAGAAGAGGAACTACAGGAAAACCTCATCTCTGTAAACAGAAAATAATGGATGTTGACCCTCAGGAAGAAGAGCTCTCTCTCAAAGACTGCAACGTGGCTTGTGTGGATGCACACACCAAACCAGTTATCTCTCACCACTCTCCAGACCAAGATGCTTATTCCATGGAGGCAAGGCCATAACTCCATTACACTGTATAGGAGGTACAGAGACCAAAATAATTCACACAGGAATCTTAGGGCCACGATACTGTCTTGGTAAAAGAGACAAACAGCACAGACTGAGATGAACAAAAAGTTTGAGGAATGAAGTTGTTATCATTATTTTTGCACTAGTTTGGATATGACATACTAGGTAGGCCTCTACATGTATGTATATACATATATTTTTTAAAGATCTATTTATTTAGGGGTACCTGGGTGGCTCAGTCAGTTAAGCAGCCGCCTTTGGCTCAGGTCATGACCCCAGAGTCCTGGGATTAAGCCCCACATCAGGCTCTCTGCTCAGCAGGGAGCCTGCTTCTCCCTCTCCCCCTCTCTCTGCCTGCTGCTCTGCCTACTTGTGCTCACTCGCTCTCTGCCTTTGTCAAATAAATAAATAAATAAAATCTTTAAAAATAATAATAATAAAGATCTATTTATTTGAGAGAGGGAAACAAAGGGAGCGTGCACGTGCGTGTGTGGGGGAGGGGCGGGAGGAGGAAGAGAATCTCAAGCAGACTCCCAGCTGAGCCTGGAAGCAACACAAGGCTAGATCTCATGACCCTGAGATCATGACCTGTGCAGAAGTCAGGAGTCAGAAGCTTAACCGACTGAGCCACCCAGGTGCCCCTATGTTTATTTTGGACTTGATATTAGTATTATACAAACTGTAGTTTATGCTTTACAATAAAGTATAGAAATTATAAGAATAATGACATATTTTGAGCTTAGGCAGACTTCTAAAACCACCACTAACATAAAAGTATGGAAAGAACTTGTGCCATTTTACAAATGCCCTTAGTGTTGTGGTTATCTTGATTAGAACTACAAAATACATTACATTTCAAATTTCAGAATTAGTAAAAACCAAGAGTTAGTGTGCCATTTTATAGCATCCCTACTGATTAAACTTTTGCCCCAAAGCCTATAAAATTATTATCTGCAAAAGAAATTATTAACTGAGAGTGAGTACTTGAATACTGGGTATACAAAAGTCATGAAAGTAGGCAGCACCAGAAGATGATGCCAGGTTAACAGTTCTAGAGCTTTCTAGTAGAAACCAACAAGGTAGCAGCACAATGACCAAGGTCCACCTAACAATTTGGACAAGGGCTTCCTGCTTGGCACCTTGGCAGACAGGAGATCTTTCAAAATCTCCCACTGCAAAACATCCAGAAATATGAATAAAATTATACACAACACATATCCATTTTAAATGCACAGCTGTTTTCACAAAAAATAGAATAGACTAAGGACCAAGAATGAAAGGCAAACTGAAAATATAGATAAATACTCTTGAGAGCTGACACTATGTCAATCCTAAAAGAGGGTGCCAATCTTATGGGTGGGTGGAGGTGAGATAAGAAACAATGCCTTGTGGTTCAAAGAAGCTAAATAGGAAAGACCACAATCTAAACATAAAGACAGGAACTTAAAGAGTTATACTCTCAGCAAAGAGTGGTGTGGAAAAAAATCTAACCGCCATTACAGAAGACAACATAAAAGCTTATGTCAACCTAGTTTGGAGGAGGGGGAAAAAAGTATTCAATCTACATGGTCCAAGAAATTAATCAAAACTAAAGTG
>CM053603.1:14776184-14795720 GCA_028646535.1 Procyon lotor | reverse complement strand
GACGGACATAAACACACTGAAGGAAGAACATACTTGCCAATTAAACAGTACAGCAGGCCCTGCTCTGCCTGTGCTAGACGGTGTCAGGTTGGGAAAAGGAGGGCGGTAACTACTCTTGGGGAAGGACAGTCACCTGCCAAGGCACTACCTTAAAGCCTCCTTTCCTTTTTTTTTTTTTTAAAGATTTTATTTATTTGACAGAGAGAAACACAGCGAGAGAGGGAACACAAGCAGAGGGAATGGTAGCGGGAGAAGCAGGCTCCCCGCTGAGCAGAGAGCCCGATGCGGGGCTCGATCCCAGGACCCTGGGATCATGACCTGGGCCAAAGGCACATGCTTAACGACTGAGTCACCCAGGTGCCCCAAAAGCCTCCTTTCCTTAAAAAGAAGACAACTGGTGCCCAGGGGTACTGGTGTTAAGAAACTCTACAGACAGGGGCACCTGGGTGGCTCAGTGGGTTAAAGACTCTGCCTTTGGCTCAGGTCATGACCTCAGGGTCCTGGGATCGAGGCCCCGCACCGGGCTCTCTGCTCAGCAGGGAACCTTCTTCCCCCTCTCTCTATGACTGCTTCTCTGCCTACTTGTGATCTCTCTGTCAAATAAATAAATAAAATCTTTAAAAAAAAAAAAAAAAAAACTCTACAGACAAAAGGCCTTAATCTCAATTAGAAAAGAATCAGAAGGACTGAAGAGTTCAATACTTATACATGTTCCTGAAGCTCAATACTGGCAACTTATGTTGGCTTCCCAGAGCATCTGAGACTGACAACTGGACTGAGTAGTCTGCAGGGAGTGAAAAGGCCTCTCTGTTCTCACCTCTAGACACTGCCTTCGGGGTTCCATACCTCCCATTATCATCAACAAAATGGGAAGAAATAAAGCTTCTCTCATTTGGATTTGCAAAAAGACATCAAACACATGATCCTCAAATGAAAAACGGTTTCTTAACAGCATCCTATTATGAACATATAAATAACAGGCACTACAGGCTCCTGCACAGCTGTAACTGCCCCATTTTAACTCTTTTTCCCCTATTATAGTATCACATCTGGACTAATTTCTTCAATAGGCTATCTCTGCTTTAGACAAGAAGCCAATATCCATGCTATACTGAATCCTAAGAATATTAATTACCCTCTTTTTTTAGAGGGTTAAAGGAAAGTAAGACTCTGTGTTTATTTATTTTTAAGATTTTTATTTATTTACTTGAGGGGGGCCAAGAAAGAGCACGCGCATACACACAAGAGCAGGGAGGGAAAGAATCAGGCTCCCTGGTGAGCAGGGAGCCCAATGCAGGACTCCATCCCAGGACACAGGGATCATAACCTGAGCCGAACAGATGCTTAACCAACTAAGCCACCCAATTGCCCCTTTATTTTTATTTTAAGTAGGCTCCATTGCCCAATGTGGGGCTTGAACTCAAGACCCTAAGATCAAAAAAACATATACTCATGCTCTACCGACTGAGCCAGCCAGGGATCCAGGAAAGGAGGACTCCAAAAGCACCTCTTATACCACATATCTAGTCCATTTCTAACTCCTTGCTCTGTTTACATTTGGTTAGGCATCCTAGATAACAAATCTCACATCTTCAGTTACTCTATGGAGGACCCAAGTCTACTGTAATCTGCTAACTGTGGCCCACAGTGGGCATTTGTTTTCCTGTATAAGGCAGAGACAAATTCCTTCATTGCTTTGAAAAAGATACTCCTGGCCTGTAGATTTCCTGGGTCCTTACCAAGCCCTGGCAGCAGCTTCAAACACTTCAAAAGACTTATCTATACAATGCATTAACACCAGAATAGAGACTCTACAGCCAGCTGACTCGAAATCCTGAAAAACACATCAATAGATGAATCAATTATTTAATTTTGCTTTCCAAAAGATGTCTCCCCTAGGCTGCCCCTAAACTTGACAGGAAGTACAGTAATCCTCCCCTTTTCTGCAGATGGTCTTCCTTCTGACATATCATCAGGTCAGTAGTAGCCTAACACTATATCACAGTGCCTACGTCATTCACCTCACTGCATCTCCTCACACAGGCATTTTATCATCTCACATCATCACATAATACAGTAAGATATTTTGAGAGAAAGAGACCACACTCACATAATTTTTATTACAGTATACTGTTATCATTGTTCTATCATTTTGTTATTAATCTCTTACTGTGCCTAATTTATAAATTTAAACTTACTTACATATGTATAAGAAAAAAAACACAGTACATATAGGGTTTGATATTATCTGCAGCTTCAGGCATCCACTGGGGCTCTTGGAACATACTCCCAACAGGTAAAGACGGGCTACTGTAATTAATTTTTAAGGAAGATTTGAAAATAACCACAGCATATGGGGTGCCTGGGTGGCTCAGTGGGTTAAAGCCTCTGCCTTCGGCTCAGGTCATGATCTCAGGGTCCTGGGATTGAGTCCCGTATCGGGCTCTCTGCTCAGCAGGGAGCCTGCTTCCCTCTCTCTCTCTGCCTGCCTCTCTACCTACTTGTGATCTCTCTCTCTCTGTCAAATAAATAAATAAAATCTTAAAAAAAAAAAAAAAAAGAACCACAACATATTTAGGGACTTGAAAAGAACATTAGTGAAAGGAAAGGGATTATGATCTGTGGAGGACAAGCCGATACTCCACCACCTAGTAACTAATCCTCCCACACCTGAGCTTTTTCCAGTAGCAGGGAAAGTCAATACTTTCATTATCTGCAGACTTAACAATCAGTTAAAACTCACCAAATGTACTACCACATGCTTACACATAGAAAAGAGTTAAAAAGGAATAACCCCTTCTCAGCAAAATGATAAAGCAAATACTACGTTTTATTACATTCTAACTGCTAACCCTTGTGATTTTTGAGAAACACGCTGGAGCTGGGGCGGGGGGTGGGTGGTGGTGGTGAAGACCACGACTTTATAAACCAAGAGGTTTTGTTTGTTTGTTTGTTTTAACAAAAATGCATATTCTCTGGGGGTGCCTGGGTGGCTCAGTAGGTTAAGCATCTGATTCTTGATTTTGGCTCAGGTCATGATCTTGGGGTCACAAGGTCAACACCCCCAACAGGCTCTGCACTCTTGCCCCTCCCTCTCCCTTGGCTCCTCCCCACATGTGTGCGCACACGTGCATGCACGCACACATGTGCTCCCTCTCTCAAATAAAATCTTTTTAAAAATAATAAAAATAAAATAAAATAAAATGCACATTCTCTGGACCCTGACATAAAGAGGCTCTGAGATCTCGGACCAGGCTATTCTGAGAAGCTTCAGAGAATGAATAGAAGTCATGACTGAGAACCAATACTTGGAAAGCTCAAACACTATAAGAAACCAAAGCCATTACTTAAGGATATAGCCTCCTGGGGTACTAGTCAACGAAGAATACTGAGTAGCAGTAGAGGTCCACTAAGCTCAGTATTTAGCATACTGTAAGTTCAAAACATGGCCTGGGGAAAAAAATTTGCTGGAAGAAATGTGAAGATGGAGTAAAAGCCAGGAAACAGAGCCAGTTAAAAAGACAGAGGAAAGGCCAGACTTGAGAACCATTCAGGAAGTAAAATAAACAGCTAATGGAGTACTGTTCTTCAAGTCTCAATGAAAGACATAGGAGGCTTCTCTTCTAGGTTTCCCTAATCAGTGCCTAGGGTGCTGCTGTCGCCTCCTCCTCAGACACCAGCCCAGGCAAGAGACCAGATGTCATGCATATCCCAGCTTTTACTATCAGCAGTGTTGAAAAGGCAGTAGATATATCACAGGGTGGTGTCCAAGAGACGCAGGTTAAAGACACCAGTTAACTGAAACAAATTATTTACCTTCTCTTCATCTGGGGTAATGACATCTACACATCAGGTGCAGTAAGGGTTCACACAGTATATGACCCAGGAACACAGTAGGTTGTTACTTAATAACCTAGGAGAATGCAAACAAATCCTACATAGATGTGAAACTTATTTTATGGTGTCTCATGAAAACACTAGTCTTATTGCAGCTCCAGCCGATCAAAACCCCAGTAGGTGAGACTGCCCAGTAAATGGGAGTATGTTGGCTCTCATATAGACAACCAATGTTCCACTTGGGCAGAGCCTATTTTTCTTTCTGATAAGTGTGTAACACCTTCCATCATAGTATGTGCTATCTGGTTTCTAAACAAATAAAAAGCTCATCTCTTCAGACAGCAGCTGGGATACTATACAGTTTTAACCAAAATTTAAGTAAAAAATTGGCTCAAGCCCAGAAAATAGGCATTCCATCCAAACAAAACTGGATAAACCAAGTCCACAAACAATGAGTGAATAGAACAGTAGGGGAGAGAATGCGCAGACGGTGAGAATAACCCACACCAAAGGGCCATTCACAGAAGAAGGCAACTAAATGGGCTCTGAAAGGTATCAGTTCAGATCTGCAGCCATCAGGTGAGGCAAAAGTTGCCAAGTGTAAGACATCAAAATTACTAAATGAAAAATATCCAAGACAGAGATATTCTCCCTTTAAACTAGAAATAAGATTTATATAAACGGTAAGAACCAAATGTTCTACCCACATGAAGATTCAAGATTCTTTATGAGAAGATAGATGGCTTGAGAGACATGACCTGGGAAAGGAAGAATATCAGCAGATATAAAATTTTAAAATATTAAATGTGAAAGAGTAACAATTCCCACTTCAACAGGCTATTTTATTGATGCTACTACTGTTTCACAGATTTGATTTCTCATAAGTAATGCCCTGATTTTATATCTCACAAAGGCACTCTTTGTTACTTTCACCTATGGAAAAAATAGTATGAGAAGTGAGTCTTCAAGGGAGAAAAATGAGCCAAAATGCCCTTGACATGGAATTGTTCTTTAAGACGCCGCCTTAGCACATGGTTTTGATTTAATTTTAATTAAAAAAAAAAAATCAAGTCTTCCTCTAAGCATCTAAAATGTTTTAAAAAAACATTTAATCTGGGGCACCTGGGTAGCTCAGTGGGTTAAGCCTCTGCCTTCGGCTCAGGTCATGATCTCAGAGTCCTGGGATTGAGTCCCATATTGGGCTCTCTGCTCAGCAGGGAGCCTGCTTCCCCATCTCTCTCTGCCTGCCTCTCTGCCTACTTGTGATCTCTCTATGTCAAATAAATAAATAAAATCTTTTAAAAAAATTTAATCTGAAATATCAACTATAGTGTTAATGGATGAAAAACAAGTCTAGCAGGGGATAGAGTCCATGTTAGGCTCCTTGCTCAGTGGGGAGTCTGCTTCTCCCTCTGCCTGCCACTCCCCCTGCTTATGCACAGGTTGGGGGCGTATAGAGGGAGACTGCAAGAGATGAGAAGTAGACAGGCCAGATCCTGATCCAACAGTGTCCTAAAGACCTTGCTAAGGAGTCTGAACTTTGTCCTATACAAGGACTGGCAAATATGTGGCACCTGGCAACACTTTCTTGTCTCTATTTCTGGCAGACATAACCATTATCCTGTTGAGTGCTTCTCTGCTGAGCTCAGAAGTGGACTCAGTATCTATCTCCATACAGTCCTCCTCATAGTCTGTATGCTCCTAAAGAAAGCCACTGAAGGATAAGTGGCATCATCTAAATTCCCAAAAAGAGCGCCCTATGGATGCCTGGATGGCTCAGTTAGGTGTCCAACTCTTTTTTTTTTTTTTTTAAGATTTTATTTGACAGAGAGAAACACAGAGAGAGAGGGAACACAAGCAGAGGGAATGGTAGCGGGAGAAGCAGGCTTCCCGCCAAGCAGGGAACCAGATGCAAGGCTCGATCCCAGGACCCTGAGATCATGCCCTGAGCCGAAGGCAGACGCCCAATGACTGAGCCACCCAGGCGCCCCTAGGTGTCCAACTCTTGATTTCAGCTCAGGTCATGATGTCAGGGTTGTGAGATCAAGCCCCAAGTCAGGCACCACATGGAGCCTGCTTAAGATTCTCTCTCTCTCTCTCTCTCTCTCTGTCCTTATCCCTCCACCCCATGCTTGCACACACGTGCTCTCTCTCCCTAAAAAAATAAATAAGTAAAAAATAAAAATAAAAAAAAACACTCTAGTGGCTGTGTGGAGGCAAGGAGATTAGGTAGGAAGCTGTTGTAACATTGGGCAAAAGGTGATGAGACCCTGAACCACAGTAGGGAAATGAGAAAGGAGAAAGTGGAAACATTAGAGACTGAAGAGACAAAACCAGTCAGGCTTCAGTAGTCAACCAGAGCCCCATGAGGGCAGCCTTGGTCAGCATTATCTCCCCAGCATCCAACACAGTCCTTGGTACATAGGAAGGGCTCCATAAATTTTAACAAAATTGCTAAATGTTTTATTAACATTCTCTCATTATATCTTAACAATAATACCATGAGGAAAGTAATGTTATCCCTGTTTCACAAAGAAGAAATCTAAGGTTTAGAGAGGTTAAGTGACCCATCCCAATTATACCCAGCTAGATGAGTAGTAGAATTTGATTTCAACTTAGACTTCTAACTCCAAGCTCTTATCAATGGCCCAGGTTTCCAGCTTGAACAATGGTGTTGGTAATAGTGTTAAAATGACAGAAACAGCTGGAAAATGAACTAGGATCAGAGATACAGATTTAGGTGTTCCTGACAAACTCAGGTAGCTGAAGTCCCAAATATGTAAGAGACTCAGGAGTATGTGTAGAGGGGGAAGGTAGCCAAGAATAAGCCAAAGCACAAGGGAGTGGAGAATAGTAGCCTGGAGAGAAAGTCGGAGAGTCAGAGAAGAATCAGCCAGAGAAGTATGCAATTCAGGAAAGATATCAGCAAGATGGGCACAATCAAGAGTCAAATGCTACAGAAATTTCACGCACGGAGGGGTCACTGGAACCACAAAGACATTTAGGGAAGGAATTCTAAAAGGAGTTGAAGGCTGCCTGGTGTTTCCATTTTAAACCTGGTGTTTCTCAGGGCATCAGAATCTGAAGAGCTTATTAAAAATACATAGTTCCCCAGTCCCCACCAATAGTGATCTTGTATAAGTGACTTAGTCTGGTTAAGCCTCCATTTTCTCATCTCTAAACTGCAAATAATAGCACTGATCTCACAGTGTTACCCTGAAGACTTTACATGCTTTAAAGAAGTCCCACAGATGATTATGACACTATTTGAAAACTGGCTTTTAGAAATCCCAGCTACAGGAACCACAGAAGGATTCTTAAGTGGAGATAGATGGGCAAAAGACAGTCCTTCCAGAACTGCAAAATGTGAGAAAGGAGGAAGGAAAATCAGCTGTCACAATCCAGGACTAGACCTGAAGGGCTTGGGTTAAGGGAAAGGCAAAGAAACCAGAAAGAATGGAGCAGGGGAAAACTCAACAGAATTTTCTGCACGGGAAGGAAAGGGCGGAATTAAATAGGACTCTGAGACTTAAAGTCTGGAGGACTGTAAGAGCAACAGCATCTCTTCACCAATCAGGAAGAACAGGATAACTGGTTTGGGAAGGAAAAAATAAAGAAATTCATGCAAGGTATTTGGTAAGGGGTGAGTGAAAAACATCAAAGAGCTAACTGGCAATAAATGTGTTTTGGAGAGGAAAGCAGTAAATCAATTAAGAATATGGGCTCTTGAAAAATTAAACAAAATATAAAGAAAGAATATGGGCTCTGAGAGGAGATGCCCTAAGTCACAGTCCCAGCAATGCCACTTTCTATCTAAAGGACACTGAAGAAGTTACTTAATTTCTCTAAATCTAGGTTTCATTTATAAAATGAGAAGAAAAAAGTGCATATCTAAGATTTTTTTAGTATATGTGCTGCCGAAGCGAGCACATATCTAAGATTTTTTTAAATTAATTGAAAAAATAATTAGTGCATTCCTTCACACATAGTAAGTTAGCTTTCAATAATTGTTGATTACATCTAGCTACTCCATAATGACAACAGTGTTACTGGAGATGCTTTGGAGAAGCTAAGTCATATTACCCAAGAGTCGGAAAAATCTCCCAACTCTGAGACAGGACAGGAAAGCAGAGGATTCCTTGAATTTTGGAATCAAGGAATTAGTCCCTAAATTAGTACCATTTGTACCATTTCACAGCCTGGGCCTTCTTCACTAATTACCACATCCTTTGAACAACCTGGTTTAAAAACATTTCTGTAAATGTTCTTACCTTCAAGCAAAGCTGACTTTAGTTCACTTATTATTCAATCAGTATTTATTGCAAAATAATCAGCACAACGAATTGTGCTAGATACCATATGATGCAAAATTACACACAATGTAAATGTGGTACCTATACTAAAGGGGATTACAAACTAGAAGGTAAAAAATAATAATAAAATAAAACTTATGCAAATATATGAAACCAAGCGTACTGTGAAATGTCACTGACATACTGCCAGTCATGGGAGTCAGAAGAGGGAGGATTCACTTCCAATGTGGATGAAGCTGTCATCTGAACTAAGCTTACGAAGATGGTCATAATTTCAATAGCCAGAACACAAGTTCAGGGGAAACATGAATACGACCAAAGGACACAATGTGAATACAGATGTAAAGCTGAAAAAGGCTAACAATGTGTTCCAGGAAGAGCCAGGAATCAAAATCACCTGAAGATTTAGTCAGGAGGTAACCAGCCCCATGTTAAGGACAAATGAGAGGGAAGAGCCACAGGGTAAAACCTGGATTTCCCAGGAGAGGGCAGGTAGGGGAAGCCAGACACTTGTCTGAGGAGCAGAATGGTGGCTGTGGTTCCACCTATGCCGAGGACATTTCTAAAACCACCTTCTCAGAGCTGAAGGGCCTTTAAAGCTGGCTAGAATGTCAGACTCTTAATTCAGCCCTTCCGTCCTTTTGACCAAGACTAAGAGAGGTGACTGAATTGCCCAGGGGCTGAGATGGCAGTTGCAGCCCTGGTTTGTAGACTCAATTCAGTGCACTTTACACTCATCCCCCTGGTCAGGCAGAAATGTCCAAAAGTCAGGATGAAATGTGGGTTTGTTGCTTCGTAAAGAAATCACGGTTATAGAACTGAGTCACTTGGACAGCCTGAAGTGGTGGGAGTGGAAGAGCTAGGTCTCTGAGGGCCAGGCAAAGAAGAAAACAACAACCTGGGTTACATCCATATCCAGAGGGACAAAAGAAAGGGCTTTTACAAAGGCACATCTGAGAATTAGGCAGAGAATCAAGACAGCATAGAATCCCAGAAGCCAAGGTCAGTGTTTATTCTTCAGCTGAAACATACATGTTCAAAAAATAATCTGCTGAATCAATGAATGGATGAATAAAGACAGAGTGAAACAAAAAATATGTTTGTGCCCCACACAGGTAAAGCACAGTGCTAAGCACTTTATGTGGGAGTATGAGGTAATCTCAATCTCACAACAATCCTATGAGACGGAATTACCATGATTATCCTCACTACCATTCAAGAGGAGAAAACAAGCTTACAAACTGCCCAAGTTAAACAGCAAGTATCACAGAGCCAGATTAAAAATCAAGTCCTGGGGGGCGGGGGGGGGGGGGGGGGGGGGGGAGAAAGAAAGAAAAAAAGAAAAAAAATCAAGTCCTGGGGCACCTGGGTGGCTCAGATAGTTAAATGTCTCAGGAGCCCTGGGATCAAGCCACTTAGGGCTCAGTGGGGAGTCTACTTCTCCCTCTCCTACTGCCCCACCCCCGCTTGTGCACGCGCACTCTCTCTCTCTCTAATAAACAAAATCTTTAAAAATAAATAAATAAATAAATAAAATCCTCACTATTCAGGAAATATTGTTAATTTTTATTAGGGTAGAAAATGGCAACGTAATGACATTTAAAAAATAGAATGTTCTTGGGGCACCTGGGTGGCTCAGGTCATGATCTCAGGGTCCTGGGATGGAGCCCTGCATCAGGCTCCCTACTCAATGGGGAGTCTGCTTCTCCCTCTTACTCTGCCCCTCCCCTTGCTTGTGCGTGCATGCTTTCTCTCTCTCTCTCTCTCTCTCTCTCAAACAAATAAATAAAATCTCAAAAAAAAAAAATGTTCTTATCAGTAAGAGATATAAATTCAGTGACAATGTCTGAGATTTAGCTTTGAAAAATGCCAACAACCAAAAAGTGGGGAGGAGAACTGTAAGAAAAAATCAGGGGAATGTTGATAATTCTCGAAATTGGGTGATGGGTACATGGGATTCATATACTATATTCCCTGTTGTTGTATATGTTTGAAATTCTCCATAATAAAAAGTCCATTCATGCTTGGCTTCTCTCCCCTGGGGAGTGGGGAGTTGGTCAGAACAAGGGAGAACATCAAGAAAAAAAAACTGTTGTCCTGGCAATAGGGAATTCACCTCAGAGAGAGTGTCCAGGAGAAATGTTAAGACCAGAAGCCAGACCACAAAATATTATGAGACATAGAGAAAAAAGGTGGTAAGGAAATGGCAGTAAAATTGCATTTTATTTATTTATTTTAAGATTTATTTATTTGATAGAGAGAGAGATCACAAGCAGGCAGAGAGGCAGGCAGAGAGAGAGGGGGAAGCAGGCTCCCTGCTGGGCAGAGAGCCTGATGTGGGGATGCAGGGCTCAATCCTAGGACCCTGAGATCATGACCTGAGCCGAAGGCAGAGGCTTTAACCCACTGAGCCATCCAGGTGGCCCTGAACAAATTTTTTGAAGCCTAGATAACATTTTCTTATTGAGGAGGAGAAACATCTTTTCATGTGTTTATTTTGTATGTATGAATTGATTGGTTAATTAATTGATTAATTAGTGTCTCCTTTCTAGCCTCTTCCTAACCTCCTTTCTCCTTTTGGTTTTTATCTACATGTAAGGTAGAACCATAGTAACTTTATTTAGCTCTGGTCTCTCATGCCACCCTAGCTTTCTCCTTTCTATCCCTGTTTCTTTTTTTTTTTTAATTTTTTTAAATTTTTTTTACCTATTCAGCTCAGGCCATAATCTCAGGGTCCTGGGATCGAGACTGGCATCAGGCTCTCTGCTCCATGGGGAGCCTGCTTCCCCCTCTTTCTCTGCCTGCCTCTCTGCCTACTTGTGATCTCTCTGTCAAATAAAATCTTTAAAAAAAATTTTTGTTCAAAATTAGCTTCAAACTGATAAAGATTAAAAATATTTGAGGGGCGCCTGGGTGGCTCAGTCGTTAAGCGTCTGTCTTCGGCTCAGGTCATGATCCCAGGGGCCTGGGATCGAGCCCCGCATCGGGCTCCCTGCTTCTCCCGCTACCATTCCCTCTGCTTGTGTTCCCTCTCTCGCTGTGTTTCTCTCTGTCAAAAAAATAAAATCTTAAAAAAAAAAAAAATATTTGATAACGTTCAGTGCTAAAGAAGAACTATAAATACAGTATTTTCAGTTATTTGATATTATCTAGAAAAATTTTAAACATCCATTCATTGACACAGAAAACCCACTTACAGGATTTTATAATAAGTATACAAAGTACAGAAAGATGTATACAATGTATACAAGGAAGTATACAAAGATACATATAGACCAGGATGCTTGTAGCTGCAAAGACAGAAACAAATGTCTATCACCAGAGGACTAGAAAAATTGATACAAATATACAATATAATACTATGTAACTATTAAAATACATGATAGATCTGTGTATTAAACATGGGAAAATGCCCAAAATAAGAGCATTAAATGACAAAGTTATAGAAGAGTAGATATATTATAATCCCACTTATGTAAAAAGGAATTACTTTACCTCACTCTCTCACATACACATGCACTCATACACATTTCAGCAAACCCAATAGAAAACAATGTGAATAAATATAGACCAAATTCTTTTTTTTTTTTTTTTTTAAAGATTTATTTATTTGAAAGAAAGAGAGTGCACCTGCACGCCCCCTCTGGGGACGGGGAGAGGAAGAGGGAGTCTCAAATAGACTGTCCCACACAGGGGTCTATCTTACCACCCTGAGATCACAACCCCAGCAGAAACAGACTGAATTCTCAATGGTGATTAACACTGAGACATGGATTATGGGTTCCCTTTCTTATTTAAAAATGCCTGAATTTTACTGTGCTCATACATTACTAGTATTACTGGTATAATCATGGGGAAAAAAGTTAAAAAGTCAAGGACTTTCCAAAAGCAAGAGATTCTGAACTATGGAAGTGTCATGATAGAGGGGCGCCTGGGTGGCACAGTCAGTTACACCTCTGATTCTTGGTTTCACTCAGCTCAGGTCGTGATCTCAGGGTCGTGGGACTGAGTCCTGTGTTGGGCTCCACACTCAGCACAGAGTCTGCCTGGGATTCTCTCTCCCTCTCCCTCCATCCCTTCTGCTCATGCTCTCTCTCTTTCCCTCTCTCTCTCTAAAATAAACAAATCTTAAAGAAGTGAGAGAAAGAAAGAAAAAAAAAAGGGAAGTGTCATGATAGAAAGGTAACGGGAAAAAAGAGGGA
The DNA here is from genome assembly GCA_028646535.1 of Procyon lotor. NCBI lineage: Eukaryota > Metazoa > Chordata > Mammalia > Carnivora > Procyonidae > Procyon > Procyon lotor. Next base: position 14,783,368 of record CM053603.1, on the reverse strand, counting down.
GCAGGAGCCTTAAAAGTGAGGTCATGCTCAAGAATGAGGGAGATAGAAAGCAGATCTAGGGCCTATGGAAAAAATGAGCCTTGGGGCACCTGGCCAGCTCAGCTGGTAGAACTGTAACTCTTGATCTCAGGGTTGTGGATTTGAGCACCACATTGGGTACAGAGATTACTTAAAAAAAATTAACAAAGAAAAAATGAGCCTTGGGAAACATGCAAGCAGTTGCTGAAGGAAATGGGACCCTGAGAAGGCAGCACAGGAGCACCATGAGGGACAGAGAGAGCTCAACTCAAGTGAGGCACTGGGAACTGCTGTCAATAAGACATTCCATTTTCCTGACTCCCCAGAAACACTGAGCAGCCTAGGGTTAGCAAAAGAGGCCAGAGGAGAAAGTTTAGGGATGGCAAAAGTACAAAGCCATGTAGGTCAAGGATTCTCAGACCCAGGGAAGGCAGCCCTGAAACTGTGGGCCACGGCAAACTGGCATGCAGGCTAAGTGGAGGTAGGTGAAACAAGGAGAGACGGTGCGGAGGAGATAGTGGAACCAGAAAGCACAATGAAGCCAAAGAGCCTAAGCTCAAGTTAGAATCACACCTAAAGAATTCTTCCCAAATTTTTCTTTTTTTTTTTTTTAAATCCAATTTCTATATATCATCACATTAGGAGAAAGATCACTTCTAGTGGAAAATATTGCAAAACCATCACCTGGTTCTGGATTTTTGTCTTGAGCACTAAGTGATCTGTTAAGAGGGTGGGGCTCCCTCTAGGTTCCTCCCCTATCCAGCCCTTTAGAGTTTCTGGGCTGCTGTTAACAGAGCTGATGCTCTACTCTCTGTGTGGCACTACCCTCTTTGTGTATACTTTTACTGGCCAGAAGCCTGGAAAAAGGAGTAAACTTCAGTTTGGGGGACCTAACAGTATCCTATGAGGATATAAAAGGGGTCCTAAACTTAGGATCAGAAAACCTGGCATCAAGTCCCAACTTTTCTTCTTACTGGCTTTGTGCACTTGAAAGCAAGCCACTTCACCTCTTTGTGTTTGCCTCCTCATCTGTAAAATGGAGCGACTGCATCACAGGGTTGTTGGGAGGGTAAAGTAAAGGATATGTACATGAAAGTGTTTTATAAACTATAATATGATACTTGTGCAAGGTATACTTATCATAAGGCAAACAGCTTCATTTCTGCCTATATACAACTTTCATCAATGGTGTTATAAGACCAGTGGGCGCTAGTACCACCAATGTATCTATGCTGGCTGAAATGATCCTTGTTTTTATTGCTTCTAACCTGTATTATAATCAAAATCTCAACACTGTTCACAAAATATCTTCAACTTCACAGTTGCTTGCCATATTTAATGTCTTATACTTTGTCTGAGTTTTCCTTTTATCTTTAACTACAGTTACTTTTCATACTTTGCTTTTCTGCAGTCCGCTACGTTTGTCACCTGCATGAAAGAAGAACTGCATTATGTAGGTTTTAATAAGGTTCCTCACACCTGGTCTTCAGTGGGATTCCTATGTGACTGATCAATCATGAGAATTAAATCAAAGTAATTTAGACAGTACACTCTCAAGTTATTTTACCACGAAGAACCAAGAGGGTGACTTAATGAATCAGCACGATTCCTTAATTTCTGGGTTAGTAACTCAGAATACAAAGCCTCCTAACAAATAATTAATTCATCGGTTTCACTGTTAGTACAGTATTAGGCTGAGCAAAGAACTAGTACAGATAATTTCATAGTCACTGAGTTCAAATTCCTGAATAAAGTTTAGGCAAATATCTTGTATCCTGAAAATGGTGATATTGAGTTCAACTCCCAGTAAGTCACATAGCTGGGGTTAAATCCATTACCCACTCCCAAGCTGGCCACTAGTTGTCTGGAAACCTTGTGACCCAAACTGACGAGTCATTTTTCTTTACACAAGAGGACAAAGTGCTCACAACAGTAAATGGCCAAAGGAAGAGCTAGATAATACCAACGAAAAACTTATATTTCTTCCAAAGCAAACTTCTGCAAGACCCACAGAAAGCAATTAATAGCCCCCCAGCCTGAACCATGAACATATGGAATTAAGCAACACATTTTCAAGCAAAATACTGCTTTTAGCAACCTGCAAGTACAAAGGCAGAAGCACTGTTTTAGCCAGGACCAGATGCAGCCACAAAATCAGAACTCTCATCACACCACCAACTCCACAAGGAATGATTTCCTGTCATTTCATATCAGAGGCCATTCATTTGTTCATTCAACAAACATTCACTGAGTAGCTACTCTGTGCCAGAGATGGTTAAGTATTAGGATATATAAGGATAAACAAGTCTGCTCTCAAGTAGGTCACAACCTACCATGGAAAATACACATATATACCAAAAGTTAGGAGTACAGTGTAATTCTGAAAGACGTTTGGACAGATTGCAATTGCCACACAAAAGACAGGTATTCATTCAGTTTAATCTAGAAAGAATCAAAGAGTCTCTTAAGAGATGGTAGAGCCTTAACTTCTGGTAAATGCAAGCCCAGGAGTCAGAAAATCACTAGAATGGGGAGGAAAATTAGCAGGAGGAATAGCCTGAGCATACTGGGACCCTTGAGGAGTTCACTGTAACTAGAGCCTAGAGTGCCAAAGGAATTGTGGCAGAGGAAGGACTAGAAAGGCTGATACAGAAGAGGCTGGGTCATAAAGGTCCTTGTGAGATGTTGAAATAAAGACATACCAGAATCTAGATGTTCACAATATTTTAAGGTCAAAAGAATATTATTTACTTTTAACTGGAGTTAGAGACCAGCCAGAATGGAGGGGAGATTTGACTAAAACTGGAAGAGATTTAGGGCCAGTTATTTCTAATCACTTCTATCTGGCTCATACTTTTCTCTTGCCTTTTTTTCCTCTCAGAGGGAAAAAATAAAACTGAACAATTCTGTAACAAAGGCTGTGAACCTTCTGTTCATCAAAAACATTTCTGAACAGAGTGCTATATTCTATCAAAATAGCCCAAATTAGAGAAAGATGACAAATCTCTCCAGCATCTGGAGTCTTCCTAGCAAAAAGACAAAACCAGGTCTCTGATAAGACGAAAGCTAGAGAAACATCTTGACCATGGCCTACAAGAACATCATGCTGCCTGGCATACTCTAGCACTTTGTCAATGGGAATGCTTACAGTTCTCAAAACAAAGACATGCCAAACAGTTACCCCCTGGCTTCTCCACAAAAACTGCCAGGAAAAAAACCTACCAGTGCCAGGAATGACCTTGGACTTTATAGTGTGGACTCCTGCCCACCAGTACTAGATAAAGACTACCTCGACAATTCTCACCTGTCCAGAGGGCAAACAGGTGGAGATAATAGGCTGCTTTCCTCACCAAAGGAACTGAGCCCCTCATCTATGCACAGCACCCACCTATATTCCTACTACTAATACTACTGAGTAGTGCCCCATTACTACTTCTAACTACACTAACAGCTACTACCATCAATAAACTACTACTGACAGCAAGCACTGACCCCCCACACACAAAGCACTGTGCCTCATCTCCAGTCCTCAATACAATCTGCAGAGAAGGTTATATTAACTCCATTTTACAGATGAAAAAAATAAAATAAAAAATAAGGTTCAGAGAGGTTAACAGCTTGCCCAGGTCAAAAAGCAAGCAAGAGGTAGAAGTGGGATGACTCTAAAGACATGCCCTTCCTATCGTACTAGGCACCTCAGAATTCTCCTAAAGAGAGCAAAAACTCTAAGCCTTCTTTCCAAGAGTTTCTGAAGTCGATCCATTCGACTAACAGGTAGTCAAAAATATTTCTTTCAGCAATCAATTTGTTTTCAAAACAACATATGTAAACTAGTTTTTATTTTCTTTGATCAAGTGCATATTTTATATAGAAAATGAAAAGTATTTCAAAGAATTTGTTCTGTGAGTGCCTTGATGTTAAATTTCTTCATTTATTTTTGGCCAAAAATATAAACACAGAGAGAGGAAAAGACAGAATTTCATTCTACTAGATCAGAATGGAGATTAACAATTTAAAAAAAATTCAAATACAATTTACATTTATTTTATGCAGTGAATATCAAGAAGCAAGCAATTTCAAATAGACCGAGCCTTACCTCAATCTTATTCCTCCTGTTCTAGGGGACAGCACTCCAAGTGATCAGCAGACACTCCCAGCCTACATACAGTGAACCAGACAAAGGGGGTAAGCAATGCCTTCATGCTCCCAAACCACAGTGGAAAGGAAAGTGTGACGGCTTCCTGGGGAACCCAAGCACATATACAGTATTTATAAATCACTGTTCATCCAGACACATACAGAAACAAAATGTTACCTGTGGTTTGTCTACAGAAATACTTCAAGTTAACAGGTGTATTAACATGAAATGATGCAAAAACAATCCTATACTAATGTGACCACATCACATTATAGCTAACTTTTTCATGGAAATATATTAAGATAATCAATTATCACTAGTCACAATTAATACTGTATAAAAACTTCATTCAACAGCTTTACTGATTAAAAGCTTGATATACCTAAATCATTTCTTCCTTCACAAATCTATAGCCACTTCTGAACTAAGAACTACTATTAAAATGTCAAAAATATCACCACTGTGGAAATGCCCAACACAATATCTGGAATAATTCAACAGATAACAGTTTATAGAAGAATTAATGATTTAAAATAGAAAAATTTAAAAGAGAAAGAACTGAAGGGAAATACATGATTTTTTTAAACATTAAGGGGAAAATAAAACAATCCCCATAACTATCAGTACAACTACAGGTAAAATTACCTCACATTTCACCTGAAAATTTGTAGTAGACTCCAGTGCCTCTTAACATTCTAAATAAACTCAAAAGGTGCAATGATTCTGATACTTTTTTTTTTTCCATCTAGGGTTTGATAACTCATCCATACCAACTTTTGTCTGAATGCTACATACAGAGCTCCTGTGCACAGTTGCAGGCCTCAGAGTTGGAGTTTGCACACTGCCTTTAAATAATACAGATGAGACACCGTGTACAGACCAAACTCATTGAAAGTGGGTAACACCTCTAGTGAAGATAAGGTCCTGTGAGGGCTCAAATGGCAGTCACTAAGATTTAAAAGATTCAACATAATGACCTCATGGCAGTAGGAGAAAAATGAAAGTTCATGGATTCAGGGATATGAAGAATATTTAACAACACAAACTGTTAGGGTCTTCACATCCCCCTTTAGAGTCGCACACATTCAACAATAACACACAAATTAGCGAAAACAGGCCCTTAAATTAATTTAGATTTGTAAGAATTGGACTGAAACCCCCTAGAATTTACACATATTACAGTGTCTAAGTTTGTCTAGCATTACAAACAATAGCCACAGTGCTGAAAAGAAAGTATGAGTCACAACTCAAAAACAGGAGGAAAAAAAAAATGAACAGAAGAAAGCTTTGGATCCAAATACCACAAACAAATTCGTTGCCTAAAATATTGTCAATGACAGCTACCATTCTGACTCGGAGTGAGAAGGAATGATTTCACACTATCTTCTACCCAAGAACAAACTCCTTCGGCCCCCCAAAGCCCTTTCCAGCCGCATATACCTTGGTGCCCAGGCACTAATACAGTCAGCCACATCCACTAGCAAGCACAGGAATTCTAACAGATCTGAGTCACCCACTCCCCCACAGGAAGAGGTCATTCTCTATCGGGAAGCCCACTCTGCGAAGTTCTCTTCTTGTTCATCTCCCAGGCTGCCACCACCATGGCCCACATAAAGCAGCCTACCAAACTCGGCAGCCTACCAACACTCCTCTACACTCCCCAAATCACAACTCCGGCCTCACCCTGGCGCCAAGGTAGCCGACACTACTCACCGTGGCACTCTTGTGACACTCAGTTCCCTGCCCAAGAACCCCTCAACGCCAGGATGCATCTGGGCCCCGGAGAATCCAGCTCTTTGCTCAACTCCCCTGTGCCCAGCTGAGCTGCCTTTCCAGGAACTAATCACTGGTTACCCCCAAGAAGCTAAACTCTTCGTGCCTTTTCTCCCCAGCCAGACCCCAGTCCGCCAAGTTCACAGACCTCGGGGGCGGGGCGGGGGGGGGGCGCGAAGACACATCCGGATGCGCCTGAGGGACGAGGCACACTGAGGCCCACTAGAATTCCAAACGTAAGCCCCCCCCCGCCACATCCACCCCACTATGGTCAGCCTCCAGGGCGTCCGCATCAAGCGTCAAGAGCGCACACCACAGGAGTTAAAACTCTGTGCCCCTATGACTCCCTTTGCTGGATACCAAGATACAAAATAAAAGCCACCGAGGCCCAGGGTCGAGGCCAAGACCCCCTCCAAGGCTCCGGCCACTGGAGTTTCCCAATGGGGATCCAGCGCCCCAAGGCCCGGACCGCTGGGACTTGCTGCCCTAGGCCGCGGAGCGCCAAGGGCCCGGGCCGCGTCCCCACTCGGCCCCCATTGTTGCGGGTCCCGGCGGCCCGAGCCGGGAGCCGGGAGCCGGGGGCCGGCACCGGCACTCACCTCCGGCGCCGCGGCTCCAGGCCGCGCGGGGCCGGGCAGGGCCAAGCAACTGAGCGTCCCGCTGCTCCTGCCTCGGCCGCGTCTTCAGCAGCGCGGGCGGCGGGGGCGGCTGAGGCGGGAAGCGACCGGCCAGGCCCGGGCGCCGCGGGCTGGCTCCGGCCAAGCGTCGGTCTTCTCCGGCGGCGGCGCTCGCAGGCTCCGCTCGCGGTCCGCGCCAGAATGAGTCCCCCCTCCCGGCCCGCGCGCCCGGCCGCCCGGACGGGAACACGCGCCGCCGACAGTAAAGTTCCGCTGACAGCCGCCGGGAGGCCGTTCTTTCCCAGTGCCGGGTGGACCATGATTCGTCCCTGGATAGAGCTATCTATGCTACAGATGACCGTTTCAGGAGTGAATGCGGCACGAGAATCCCAGGCCTGAATCCACCTGGGAACAGTTCCGGGATGGGTCCGACAGAATGGGTTTGCATCCCGCCAGCCACCAGAGAGGCATGCTGGCCACTAAGTGCTTCAATTGAACCTGGGTTCCTCCTCCATTCCTCACTTAGGGGAGGCTTGTTAGGATTCAATGAGATGATGCAAGTGCCTGGCACGGAGATATGGGGATCAACATTGGGGGCCGATCATCGATGATTGCTGCTATTACTACCGTCTCATACA
>CM053603.1:14754370-14775684 GCA_028646535.1 Procyon lotor | reverse complement strand
TTTTTTTTTTTTTTTGCAAGGTTTGTTTTGTTTTCTTCATAAAATCGAGAGGATTAAAAAAATCTTTTCTCTTCCCCACTTCCCTTTTCTTCTGGGTCTTCACACCTCTAGATATCAGACATAGTTATTTTAAGAACAAATTAGGTTATAAAAATACAAGTGTGTGTTCCAAACTATTGATGGGAATTTAGATCTGCAGAGGTACTCCAAAAAGTATTATAGCTTTCATATGTTCTCAAATGCCCCAATTCTCAGTCCTGTGGCTACTAAAACTGGGGAAATTTTGCCTTGATACCCTTCTCTCTTGTCTGAAAGGACTTTCCTGAATGGCTCTGATATCAGTCGCTTGCACCCGAGTGAAATTTTGTCACTGTGTCACACACATATACATATATATTTCCTTTTAGATTATTCCCTGGTGGTAAGGAAAAGGGCTCTGCTTGTCTAAAGGCATTCTGATAACCATCTGGAAACAGCAGGCTTGTGGGTAGAAAGCTGCTCACTCAAAGCCTCTGGAGGCTCTCTGCTCTCTCAGGTAAGAGGACTTCATCCTATACTCATAAAAGACAAAGGATCTCTCAAAAGTTCATTCACTTCTCTCAGCATCCTAAGGTCAAATCAACACTCTGATGTCTCCTTGCTCTAGGTCTTAAGTTTTCCCAATTAGCCTCTTAGTTTGTACTCCCTCTGTGACACATAAAGCATATTTGGCCTCAAGGTGGGGCACCTAGGTGGCTCAGTTGGTTAAGCATCTTGCCTTGGGCTCAGGTCATGATCCCAGGGTCCTAGGATCAACCCCCATATCCAACTCCCTTGCTCATCAGGGAGTCTGCCTCTCCCTCTATATCTGCCTCTCCCCCTGCTCGTGCTCTCTCTCTTTCTAGCTCCATCCCTCTCAAGTAAATAAAATCTTAGGGAAAAAAAATTTGCTCTCAAGGATTGAAGTAGGTTTAGATAAGAACCCTAAAGATGACCAAAGGGAGAAGAAAGAGACCAGTGAAGCTGGGCAGAGGCTTGAAAAAGAAATCTTATTATTTATCTCCCCCTAAAGGACAAGATGCACAACCATCAAAGACACCCACGCTTACCTTCCTCCTTTGTTACTGAAGTTGGAGCAACAAGGGCAAGGGTTTGCTCCCTTGGTGATGGAAGCCCCTTCTATTCCCTCCTCCCAAGATGCTGTTGCCCTTCTGTGACATCACCATTTCCTTGCCTTTGGAGCTTCCCTGACTACTTGGATGATGTTATGCCCTCACAACCACCTTTGGGGATCATGGGATCCCCAATTCACCTGTAGGAAAATGGGTTCTATTAGAGGGAGTCCCTAGAGTGAGTTACATGCATACCTGCTTATTGATGGCCCTATATTCAAGTGAGGTTTAAAAATCTGGAATCTTCCTGCTAGAATTAGACATAATTTGCCGCAACTTGCTAATCAATCGGAAGCTAGAACTAAGCCTTCTCCATCCCTGTGAACTCAAACCTGGGAAAAACACCCCTTTACTTCCCCTGTTTCACCACCTCCTCATTCCATAGTAGCCAGCTTAATCCTTCCTCTACCAACCGAACTTCCATCCTATCCCCACTTCTGGATGCCAAAGATGCCAAAGCCATGATCACTCTTAACCAGGTTCCAAAGTGGCAGATAACTGTATTTCTTTCTTCAGTAGCCATCTTATTCTTTGGATGTTTTTTAAACTCTTTACTTACACACAACTTCCTTCATACTAGATTATAATTTTTCCTATTTTTTAAAGAATTTATTTATTTGTGTGTGAGAGAGAGACAGAGACCCTAAGAGGGGGAGTGTCAGAGGGAGAGGCAGACTCCCTGCCGAGCAGGGAGCCCTATGGGGAACTTGATCCCAGGACTCCAGGATCATGACCTGAGCCAAAGGCAGTTGCCCAACCAACTGAGTCACCCAGGTGCCCAATTTTTTTCTATTTTTTAAAAGATTTTATTTATTTGAGATAGAGAGCGAATAAGAGAGCAGGAGCAGAGGAGCAGAGGGAGAGGGAGAAGCTCTCAGAAGGGGCTCAGTCTTAGACCCCTGGGATCATGACCTGAGCTGGAGGCAGACGCTTAACTGACTGAACCACCCATGTGTCCCATCCACTATGAGGCTTTTTAAAGAAATCCACCCCAATGTCTACTGAAAGCCGGGCAAAATTGCTATACCATAAAATTCCATGTTTGACAATTCTTTATTGAGTACCAGGCACCGTGCTGGATGCTAGGGAATAGTAATAAGACACACCAAGCATAACTGTAAGCATTTTATATGTATTAACTCATTTAATCCTTACATTGACATTGGGGGATATATCCAATTAGCATCCCTTCAAATTTGAAAGAACTGAAACTGAGAGGTAAGAAGAAGGTTGGGGTTTGAGTATAGAACATCTAAGTCTGGGGAAAAAAAAAAAAAAGAACATCTAAGTCCAGAGTCCACTCCTTTTTTTTCACGCACTAAAGTGCATGAAAAACTATGCTTAAAATTGAACTTGGAGGGTTCTCATCAGTAGAGTGTTAACTAATAAAATCTTGTTCCATGTGGATATTCATTCAGCAGACATTTATTGTCTCCAAACAGTATTTCAATTGCTGACCTAAGCCCTGGGGAGCACAGTACTGAACAAGAGAAAACACGTTACCTTCTATTTTTTTTTTTTTTTAAGATTTTATTTATTTAGTTGAGAGAGAGAGTGAGAGAGAGCATGAAAGGGGAGAAGGTCAGAGGGAGAAGCTGACTCCCCATGGAGCTGGGAGCCCCATGTGGGACTCAATCCTGGGACTCCAGGATCATGACCTGAGCTGAAGGCAGTCACTCAACCAACTGAGCCACTCAGGCGCCCAACACGTTACTTTCTTTCTTTTTTTTTTCCCCAAATATGTTTATTTTATTTTTTCAGTGTTACAAGATTAATTGTTCATGCACCACACCCAGTGCTCCATGCAATCAGTGCCCTCCTCAATACCCACCCCGCACCCCCACCCCTCCTAAACTCTCAGTTTGTTGCTCAGAGTCCACAGTCTCTCGTGGTTCATCTCCCCCTCCGATTCCTCCCATTCACCTTTCCCTTCCTAACACATTACTTTCTAAACAGGAGAGACAAGCAGTACGAAATGATTTCAAATTCTAATGAGTGCTGAAAAGAACCCAAAAGAGAGACCTGTATAGGAAAGGCAGTCAGGAAAGGAGAGGAATCGGATAAGACTCTGATGAGGTAAGCTGAAACCTGAATGCCAAGAATGCCAGAGAGATGCACGCGAAGGCTCAGGGAAGAAAATTCTAGGCAGAAGGACTCAAGGGCAGCATGGTAGATGGTGAGAACTCCAGAAGACAATCCTGGAGAGTAGAGGAGTGGCCTGTAACTCTGCTTCCAGATTGCCTGGTGGTGAGGGATCACTTATAGGGCTGGCCCTGAGAAGGGTGTGAAAGATGGTATTTATCAACTGTCCTCAGGAAGCAGTCCAGATTACTATACCTGATAAATGACCATGTACGTTTACTGTCATGGAAGCAGTTGCTTTTAAAAAATTTAATCCAACTCAGTTCCATCATCTTCATCGGCTTCCCCAGAGAAGCCCTCCATAACTACCGACCCAGTCTAAGTAGTTGTCCAATCACCATTATACCACCCTATGTTCTCAATCTGCAGAGAATTTAGAGCAGCTCTTTTTCTTCATTGGTTTATCATTTCTCTCCCCTAATTAGACTATGAGGTCCATGGAGTGAGGGACTTTGTCAGTCTTACCAAGATCCCCAAGACCTAGAAGAGGTACAGGAAAGCTCAGTAAATATGCTTACCAAATATGAATATGTGTTGGGCCCATCCTTGAAGCAGGTCTGTGAGGCCCTAGCGATGAAAGGGGAGTGGTGGAGGGTCCCTTGGACCTTCTGGGCAGAGCTTATCTGAATTGTGATACCCTACAGAATAAGGTCATTTCTCCAAATCATGGGCCATAGGAAAATCAAGGGGGAGGAAAGAGCTCCCTTGCACCAGGTGGGGATGTAATGCAATGGAAGATTTGCCAAAGAAGAACCTTTAAGGATAAGGCCTTGGATAGCAGAATAGCGTGGGGGATATCAGAGATACAGAAAGATAAATAAGAAGTCATCCTACCTCTTAACTATAGAGAACTAACTGATGGGTACCAGAGGGGAGGTCAGTGGGTGGATGGGTGAAAGAGGTGACGGAGATTAAGAGTGTACTCGTTGCGATGAGCACCAGGTGATTAAAATAGAAACTTAAAAAAAATAAAAATAAGAAGGGCGCCTGTGTGGGTCAGCCAGTTGAGTATCAAATTCTTGATATAGGCTCAGGTCATGATCTCAGGGTCATGGGATTGAGCCCTGCATCAGACTCCATGCTCAGTGGAGAGTCTGCTTGAGTTCTCTCTCTCCCTCTCCCTCTGCCCCTCCCCCCTGCGCTCTCCTTCTCTCTCTAAAATAAATAATGATGATAAGAAAATAAAAATAAAAATAAAAGATGTCACCCTAGCTGGATTTCAGGGTTTGGCTCGATAGATTGGGATGGGTCATTCCTGACCTCTCAGTATAACTCCCAATAGCTCAGTCAGTGGCCACTCCCAGATCACTTTAGAGCCAAAGCTTTGGAGGTTGAGGTTCTATTTAACCAGCCTTGTGTTAGGGCTGGGTGGGAAATGTGAGGGACTCTGGACTTCAGTACCAGGAGGATTTGCCTACTCTCACTACACTTGGATACTCCCAGAGGCAGGGTTCATTTTCACAATAAAAACACTCAGAAAACTAGGAAAGAAAGGAACTTCCTTAACATGATAAAGGGCATTTATAACAAGCCCGCAGCTAGGGACGCCTAGGTAGCTCATTGGTTAAGCGACTGCCTTCTCAGGTCATGATCCCAGACTCCTGGGATCAGAGCTCCCAAGGCCCCAAACCCCCCCACCCCCGCTCAGTGGGAAGCCTGCTTCTCCCTCTCCCACTCCCACTGCTTCTGTTCCCTCCCTAGCTGTGTCTTTCTCTGTTAAATAAATAACTAAAATCTTAAAAAAAAAAAACAAAAAAACACCTACAGCTAATATACTCAAAGGTGAAGTACTAAAAACTCTGAAAGCTTTCTCCTCCAGACCAGGAACAAGATCAGGATGTCTGTTTCACCACTGCTATTGTACTGGAAGTTCTAGTCAGAGCAATTAGGCGAGAAAATAAGTATCCAAACTGGCCCTTTCATGATTAAAAAAAAAAAACAACACACCAAAAAACCCCAAAATCCTCAACATACTAAAGGCCTTATTTGAAAAGCCCACAGCTAACATCATATAGTCAATGGCGGAAAGCTGAAATTTTTCCCTCTAAGATCAGGAACAAGAAGACAAGGACATCTACTCTCTACTGGTGGCCCTAACCAGAACAAGTAGGCAAGAAATGGAAATAAAGGGCATCCAAATTAGAAAAGAAGAAGTAAAATTCTCTGTTCACAAATGACATGATCTTTTTTTTTTTTTTAAGATTTTATTTATTTATTTGACAGAGATAATGAGAGAGCACAAGCAGGCAGAGCAGCAGAGGGAGAGGGGGAAGCAGGCTCCCCGCTGAGCAGAGAGCCCACTGTGGCTGATCCCAGGATCCTGGGATCATGATCTGAGCCGAAGGCAGTTGCTTAACCAACTGCACCACCCAGGTGCCCCGACATGATCTTATATGTAGAAAATGCTAAAGATTCTGCACCCCCAAAAAAGGGCTAATAAATATTCAGCAAAGTTGCAGGATACAAAACCAACACATGAAAATCAGCTACATTTCTATACATGAACACTGAACAACTGAAAAGGAAACTAAGAACACAATCCATTTATATTAGCATCAAAAAGAATAAAATAGTTAGGAATAAACTGAAGACAAAAGATTTGTACTCCAAAACCTATAAAACATTGATATAAGAAATTAAAGAAGATACAAAGAAATGGAGAGACATTCTGTGTTTGTGAACTGAAGACTTAATAATGTTAAAATGTGGGCACCTGGGTGGCTCAGTGGGTTGGGCCTCTGCTTTCGGCTCAGGTCCCGTGATCTCGGGGTCCTGGGATCGAGCCCCGCATCGGGCTCTCTGCTCGGCAGAGAGCCTGCTTCCGCCCCCCGCCTGCCTACCTCTGCCTACTTGTGTCTCTCTCTGTCAAATAAATAAACAAAAACCTTTAAAAAAATAATAATAATGTTAAAATGTCAGTGCCACCTAAAGTGATCTACACATTTCATGCAATCCCTATCAAATTGCAATGGTTTTGTTTTTGTTTTCGTTTCTTGCAGAAATATAAAAATCCATCCTAAAATTCATGTGGAGTCTCACGGGACCCCAAAGGGCCAAAACAATCTTGAAAAAGAACAAAGCTGAAGATCATCCTGATTTGAAGACTTACTACAAAGCTACAGTAATCAAAATAGTGTGGTACTGGCTTAAAAACAGGCATGTAGACCAAAGGAATAGCATATAACCCAGAAATAAATCATCACATTATATGGTCAAATGATTTTCTAAAAGGATGCCAAGACCATTCAGTGGGGGAAAGGAGAGTCTTTTCAACAAATGATGCTGGGAAAACTGGTTATCTACATCCAAAAGGGGGAAATTGGACCCTTACCTTACACCATACACAAAAATGAACTCAAAATGGATCAAATACCTAAATGTAATACCTAAAGCTATAAAAACTCTTAAAAAGCCATAAACTCTTGGGGTGCCTGGGTGGCTCAGTCGTTAAGCAGCTGCCTTCGGCTCAGGTCATGATCCCAGGGTCGTGGGATTGAGCCCCACATCGGACTCCCAGCTCGGCAGGAAGCCTGCTTCTCCCGCTACCATTCCCTCTGCTTGTGTTCCCTCTCTCGCTGTGTTTCTCTCTCAAATAAATAAAATCTTAAAAAAAAAAAAGCTATAAACCCTTATAAAACATGGGACAATATCTTTATGACATTAAATTTGGCAATTATTTCTTGGTTATGACAACAAAAACACAAGCAACAAAGGAAAAATATAGGGGCACCTGGGTGGCTCAGTGGGTTAAAGCCTCTGCCTTCAGCTCTGGTCATGATCTCAGGGTCCTGAGATTGAGCCCCACATCAGGCTCTCTGCTCAGCAGGGAGCCTGCTTCCCCCTCTCTCTCTGCCTGCCTCTCTGCCTGCTTGTGATATCTCTCCCTCTGTCAAATAAATAAATAAAATCTTTAAAAAAAAAAGAAAAGAAAAATATAGACAAATTTGGCTTCTTGAAAATCAAATACCAGTACGTATCAAAAGACAACATCAACAGAGTGAAAAACACAAACCATGGGGTGGAAGAAACATTTCAAATCATATATCTGATAAAGGATTGATATCCAGAATATATAAAGAACTCCTACAATTCAACAACAACAAAAGACAAGTAACCAGATTGAAAAATGGCAAAGGACTTGAACAGACATTTCTCTAAAAAAGATATACAAATAGCTAGTAAGGGTGTGAAAAGATGCTTAAAATCACTAATCATTAGGGAAATGCAAATAAAAACCACAAAGAGTTAGCATTTCATCCCATTAGGATGTCTATTTTAAAATAATGTAAAAAAAATGCAGAAAGTTACAATTGTTAATGAGGATATGCAGAAATTGGAACATTTGTGTGTTGCTGGTAGTGATGTCAAATGGTGTAATCACTGTGGAAAACTCTTTGGCAGTTCCTTAAAAAGTTAAGCATAAAATTATGATATAACCCAACAATTTCACTCCTAGGTACATATCCCAAAGAATTGAGAACAGAGACTTAAACATATACTTGTACGCCACTGTTCATTGCAATATTATTCACAGTATCTAAAAGGTAGAAACAACCCTAAGTGTTTATCGGCAGATGAATAGATAAACAAAAGTAGTATATCCATACAATGGAATGTAATTTAGCCACAAAAGGAAAGAGGTTCTGCAACATGATACAATACATAATACCATATTGAAAATATGCTAAGTAAACTAAGCTAGACACTAAAGCTCACATATTGAATGATTTCATTTATATGAAATATCCAGAATAAGTAAATCCATAGAGACAGAAAACACATCGATAGTTGCCAGGGCTTGGTGGGGGCGGGGGTTGGAGTGGGGGGCAGTGAGTAGAATGGAGAGTAACTGCTTAATGGGTACAGGGTTTTATTTTGGGGTAATGAAAATATTCTGAAAGTAAATAGAAGTGGTGATTGTATAACACTGTGAATGTTCTAAATGATACCAAACCATTCACTTAAAGTGGTTAATTTTATATTAGGTGAATTTTACCTCCACTTTTAAAAAAGAAAGAAACTGAAGCTCAGAGAGGTTGAGTTGTGTGTATGTGTGTGTGTGTGTGTGTGTGTATATATATATATATATATATATATATATGTTTCACAGTGAGAAAGTAGGAGAATTTATTTACTTATTTACTTCGAGGTGGGGATAAATGACTTAACACTGGTCTTTTTCTTTCTTTTTTTTTTAGAGATTTTATTTATTTATTTGACAGTGAGAGAAGGAACACAAGCAGGGGGAGTGGGAGAGAGAGAAGCAGGCTTCCTGCTGAGCAGGAGCCTGATTAGATGTGGGGCTCAATCCCAGGACCCTGGGATCGTGACCTGAGCCAAAGGCAGACGTTTAACAACTGAGCCACCCAGGCGCCCCAACACTGGTCTTTGTCTAAGAGCAAATTTATTGCTTACAAGGGAGAAGGAATGATGCCTTCCCTACCATGGGTGTTCAATAGCTCTTTTTCTGAGCAGAGGAGGAAGAATGGTCACCATTTACAGGCTTCAAGGTCTGGTGACAACGTGAGATTATCTGGAAGGAGCTGTAACTCCCTCCAAGCTGCTGGGGGCTGGGGAGGGGGGTCTTCCTCGAGGATGGGGTGGGGAGGAACCAATTCCTCCCATGTGTTGTGTGAACTTGGACAAATCACTCAACCTCTCTGAAATGGGTTCTTCATCTGTAAAATGGGAATAACATGCTTGCAACGGTAAGAAAGAAACGAGAATGGGGTGCCTGGGTGGCTCAGTGGGTTAAAGCCTCTGCCTTCGGCTCAGGTCATGGTCTCAGGGTCCTGGGATCGAGCCCCACATCAGGCTCTCTGCTCAGCAGGGAGCCTGCTTCCCTTCACTCTCTGCCTACTTGTGATCTCTCTCTGTCTGCCAAATAAATAAATAAAATCTTTAAAAAAAAAGAAATGAGAAAATGTCTATAAACATTCTCTCAAAGTGCTCAATGGATTTGCAGGTTTATTTAGTTAAAAAAAATTAGGCTAACACCTTCACTGTTAAGTCAATTTCACTATCTTCTTCTAGAGAAGATTACAGGCTCTTACCTCAACAAGAGATTGGCTGGGATTCCCAGATTCAGCTGTACTTTTATAATTTCTTGGGCACCTATTTTGTTCTTATTGGAAATTGTATCTGACTCCTCCAGATGGGATCAGGTTGATCCATCCCAGTAGTCCCAAAGTCTAATATGGTATCGGGTTCCATAAACATGTATTAGACAGAATATTAGGGGTTTCCATTTGCCATAAGGGGATTCAGTTACATTGAAAAACCCCTGGGGATTTGTTATACAAAGATGAAAAGCACACAGTTTCTGAGGCTTCTGGGGGAAACAGGCACACAAACATAATTATAATACAGCCTTAACTCCTGTGACACCAAACTTTCAGTGGGGGTTCAGAGGAGGAAATACTTGGTTCAGACACTCTAGGAATGTTCCCTTTGGCTACTCCTCGCCCCTTTCCAGGCCTCACCCTGCTCCCGTAGCAGTCACCCAATGTGTTGTTAATCATTGGGTGCTCAGTAATGTGTGGCTGGACCAATTCAGGCCACAGGACCACCATTTCTCTGCTAAACCTCTACTCCCAGTTAGTAAACTCACTCTGCTTGAATGCCTGACCCAAACGTCATTTCATCTGGGTGGTCTTCATGAATGCGAAGGCCAGTCCTTTCTCTGGGCTTTCTTGTCACCCACAAATATTTATTGGTCACAATCTGTTTCAGCCCTGAGGACAGAGTTATACAACTTGGCCTCTGTTCTAAGAGTTTCTGTCCACTGGGGGAGGCAGACCAGTAGCGGGCGGTTAGACCACTCTAAGACCACTCAAGGTTAAATACCATAGGAGTTGCAGGGGACACTTTTGGGGACAACTTAGCGTGTACTCCCCTTTCCAAAACTGTCCACCCACTCAGGAGTGAGACCTAAAGATTATGTTTACGTTATGGGTCTCAGTTGTCCAGCAGTAGCTGATTGGGCCAGGGAGAACACCTAATTACAGATGGGCCAACTGAACTCTATATACTCTGAGAATTTGGAGTCAGGTTTCAGTGATATAGATAGCTATGAAGCAGCCGGTCAGAGGGAACTGGGCTGAGAGCCTCAGAAGAGGGGAGGGAAGGAAGCACAGAGCTCCTGCCTGAGGAGTCCAAAAAATACCCCCTTCTCTTCTTACAATCAGTACCTGGTTTGGCTTAAAGGAGTTTCAGTGTTTTTAGACAACATCACAATGGCCCCAACTGAGGCAAGAATGGACAGGCAGACTCCCAACCTAGACTGGGGTAAAAGGAGGGGAGGGCACAGGCAGGCCAGGTCAGGAGAAGGAGTGAGAGTTGAGTGAAAGACAGGGAAGAGGATTCTGAGCAGAGGAAACAGAACAGGCAAAGGCTAAGAGGTGGGAACAGCATAAGATAGAAACGAGACTGGAGTTGTGACCAGGGCTAGGGTCACAAAGGCCCTTATAAGTCACAGCTGAAAGTCTAAGACAACTTGCAATTTAAATTGCACTAGGAGTGGAGGCTAGGGGATCATACCAGGGGGAGTGAGAACTCTATGATGGTTTGAGTAAGAGATGTCTCTGGCCTAAACTGGAGGGGTGGGCACAAATGGACAAACGGAGTCAGAGCTATTTAGGAAATGGCATGGCTAGGTCTTGGTAACTGAAAGTGGGGTAAGCAAGGGAGGAGTCAGGGTGACCCCTGTCTACCCAGAGATGCCTTTGTGGAGAGAGAAGCTCACCTGAGAGGCAGAGAAGCAGAGCTAGAGAAGGTATGGTTGCTTAGAGTTTTGTTGCTCAAAGCAGGGACCAGAACCTGGCCTTGCTTGAGAGCTTGTTAGAAATGCAGATGCTAAGGACCCAACCCAAACTACCATAATAAAGTTCAAGGATCTCACTGAATCAGCACCCGATGAGTCATCAGTGTCAGCCCCAGTCCTTTGCCCTTGGCTTGCTCTCTACCCAGTGATCAGGGATCACTGAGAATTTTAAGCTCTTTGGCATCAACATTTGTAAGTGGTGATCCCTGGGTTTCAGACCTGAATATGTATGCAGACTTTGAGATGTATGGCAGTTTTCTGGGGAGAGGATCCATAGCAAGGTAAGGACCTATAAGACAAGTAAAATAAAGAACAAAAAACTGGAGAAAATTCATGAAACCGAAAGTTGTTTCTTTGAAAAGATCAATAAAGTTGACAAACCTTTAGCTAGACTGGCCAAGAATGAAAGAGATTACTAAATCTGATTCAAATTGCTAAAATAAAATATGGAAGTGGGGACATTACTAAAGATCCTCAGAAACAAAAAAGATTGTAAGACATTACTGTGAACAATTGTATGCCAACAAATTAAATAAGCTACACGAAATGGACAAATTCCTGGAAACACAAAACCTACAGGGACTAAGTCATGAAGAAATAGAAATTTTGAGTAGACCCATAGCTAGTAAAGAGATTGAATCAGTAATCTAAAATCTCCCAACAAGGGGCGCCTGGGTGGCTCAGTGGGTTAAAGCCTCTGCCTTCAGCTCAGGTCATGATCTCAGGGTCCTGGGATTGAGCCCCACATCAGGCTCTCTGCTCAGCAGGGAGCCTGCTTCCCCCTCTCTGTCTGCCTGCCTCTCTGCTTGCTTGTGATCTCTTTCTCTCTGTCAAATAAATAAATAAAAATCTTTAAAAAAATAAAATCTCCCAACGAATAAAAGCCCTGAACTTAATAGCATCACTGGTGAATTTTACCCAACATCTGAAGTACAAATACCAATCCTTCTCAAAGTTTTCCAAATAAATGGAAAGGAAGGAACACTTGCTAACTTATCCTATGAGGCAAACATTACTCTGATACCAAAGCCAGATAAAGACAATGCAAGAAAAGAAAACTTTTGACCAATATTCCTTATGAATATTGATGCAAAAACCTCAACAAAATACTAGCAAATCAAATTCAGCAGCATATTAAAGGAATATACACTACATCAAATTATGATTTATTCCTGCAGTGCAAGAATAGTTCATCATACTGCAATTAATCAAGGTAATACACTACATTAACAAATTGAAGGGAGGGAAATCCACACAATCTCAATTGATAGAGAAAAAAATTGACAAAATTCAACACCTTTTCCTGATAAAATCACTAAAAAAAAAGTAGTAACAGAAGGAAACTACTTCAACATGATAAAAGACATCCATAAAAAGCCCACAGCAAAAACAAACAAACAAGCAAATAAAAAAACCTGCAGCAAAACTCACAATGGTGAAAATCCAAAAGCTTTTCCTCTAACATCAGGAACAAGGTAAGTAAGGATGCCCCTTTTTGCCACTTCCATTCAACAGAATACTTGAATTTCTAGACAGAGCAATTAGGCAAGAAAAAGAAATTTAGAAGCATCCTTATTGGAAAGGAAGAAGCAAAATAATCCCTGTTTGAAGATAATAGGATCTTACAGGTAGAAACCCCTAAAAATTTCACATACAAAAACTGTTAGAATAAATGAATTCAGCAAAGTAGCAGGATATAAAGTCAATATACAAAAATCAGTTGTATTTCTATACATCAGCAATGAAATAAACAGAAATAACAAGTGTTAGCAAGAACATGGAGAAATTGGAGGCTTTCTGCACTATTGGTGGGAATGTAAAATGGCACAGCCACTATGGAAACAGTATGGAGTTTTTTAAAAAAATTAAAAATAGAATTACTGTATAATCTAGCATTTCCACTTCTAAGTATGGACCCCAAAAAGTTGAAAGAAGGTCTCAAAGAGATATTGATTGATTGATTGATTGATTGATTTAAAAAAGATTTTTATTTATTTATTTGACAAAGAGATATAGAGAGAGCACAAGTAGACAGAGCAGCAGGCAGAGGGAGAGGGAGAAGCAGGCAGAGACCCCGATGTAGGGCTTGATCCCAGGACCCTGGGATCATTACCTGAGCCGAAGGCAGCTGCTTAACCTACTGAGCCACCCAGGTGCCCCAGATGTACTTATTTTTAAATATTTCTTTATTGAAAAGAGAGAGAGCATGAGCTGGAGGGGCAGAGGGAGAGGGAGAGAGAATCTCAAGCAGACCTCAGCGCAGAGCCTGATACAAGGTTCGATCTCATGATCCTGAGATCATGACCAGAGCATAAGCCAAGGGTCAGACGCTTAATGGACTGCGCCACCAGTGCCCCTCAAAGAGATATTTGGATACCCATGTTCATAGCAGCATTATTCACAATAACTAAAATGTGGAAGGAACCCAAGTGCCCATTGATGGATAAATGTATAAATGAAATGTGATATATATACACAATGGAATATTATTCAGTCTTTAAAAGGAAGGAAATCCTGTCACATGCTACAACATGGAGGTAACTTGAGGTCAGTCATTTGAAAGACTAGCATTTTATGATTCCACTTATATGACGTCTCTAAAGCAGTCAAATTTATAGAACAGAAAGTAGAATGGTAGTTGCTAGGGCTGGGGAGAACAGAGAATGGAAAGTTAATGTTAATGGGTATAGAGTTTCAGTTTTAAAAAATAAGAAGAGTTATGGACACAGCGGATGGTGCTCAGGGTTGCACATTATCAAAACATTTAATGCCACTGAATTGTATACTTGAAAAGGTTAAGAAAGTAAACTTTATGTTATATGTATTTTATTACAATAATAATTATAAAAACCAGAGAAGAGGAGTTGAGATCTAGTGGGATCCAAAGTAATGTGTCCACAGTTGGATGTGGGGTTACAAACACAATGGAACACTCAATATTGTTTGAGAGCAAAGTAAATTTTTGCTTTTGTAAAAAGCATTTGTTTCCTATGTAAGCACATCAGAAGGTTAGGAGACACAGATTTGGTCCTTAAAGAGCTGCATACCAACTGTCCTGAATGCTCCGACCCTCTTAAGCAGCCTTTGGGGATCCCAAAACATGTTCATTACCACCTTTGTCACATTGTATGGCTGTTTGTGTGGCTCTCAGCACTCCGAGCTGTGAATGTGAGGCAGAACCCTGTTGCCTGCCCAGCATATGATACTCCATGAATGAATGAAAGCATGAACAAATGAGTGACCCTTAGGAGGGAGATGTTCCTACAGTTCTAAGGAGGATGAGGGAAATTGCAATTTGGATTCTTCCCATGGTTCTCTCCGTCTGTTTCTTTCCACCCTTTGCAGCCTGCCCCTGCCACATGCCACTTACAGGAAGCCTTCCCAGACTATGCCCAGCTACCACGTTGAAGGTCTGGGCCTACAGGATGACTCATCTTTATCATTTCCCCCTTACCTGGAGAAGAGGTAGACCCCCTGGAGAAGGGGTTCACACAGGGAGCCATGAACTGCCTTTTTAGGCAGCAAAGTAGACTGGGGGAGGGAGGATGGGGAGCCAAGCTCCCTACTCCAGACCCCAAAGGAAAGGCACTGGGATGTTTGCTCATCCTTCCCCAGGGCAGGGGTCCCAATAGACCTGGTAGAGACCAGGGGGCTGCCCAAGCCCCTCTGGGAAGAAGATATAGTCTTCCAAGTTCGCATCTTCAATAGGCTGTTGGAGGAGGGGGTACCTACCACAGCCCAAACAGTCCGGGGTGCTGCCCGAATGCTCACCTCCTGCCCCTCCTTTCCTGAAAGAGGAGAGAGCAGGAGCTCTGCACTTCATCCTTACAGCTGAACAGGCTTGGACAAGTTAGTTAATTTCTCTGAGCCAAAATTTACTCATCTGTTAAAATGAAGCAATGCTGCCCACCTTGTACGATGGTTTTTTTTTTTCTTTACTTCAAGATTTTATTTATCTGACAGAGAGAGAGAGAGAGAGAGAGAGAGAGAGAGAGAGCGCACAAGCAGGGGGAGTGGCAGGCAGAGGGAGATAGAGAGTCAGGCTCCCCACTGAGCAGAGAGCCTGACCTTGGCCTCAATCCCAGGACCCTGGGATCATGACCTGAGCCGAAGGCAGAGGCTTATATGACTGAGCCATCCATGAGCCCCTACCCTGTAGCACTGTTGAAAGAACACTTTGAGGGTCTGAGCCTGGGACCTTGCTCAAAGGAGGTGCTCAGTGCCTGCCTGGACTTCATGCAGAATTCAAGCTGCACAGAGGTCAGTAACTGCCACCAGAGGCCTGGCTGTAGCATCACCAGTTAAACCGTGTGACTGAGCTAGTGACAAAGCCTCTGGTGCCTCAGCATCCTGAGATAAAGGGTGGGACAGATCTGTTCCCACCATCTCCCTCCCATGAGTGGCAGCTGAGAGGAAACCACGAGACAGAGACAGCTTTAGAAAAAAACACAAAAGCCAGCTCATATTGAGCAATTACCTGGGTCAGGCTAAGTCCTTTATGTCCATTAGTTCATATAATCCTCACCAAAACCATAGGAAGGGTACTGTTCTCTGCACATATGTTTTATTTCTGTCTATTTACTATTTTTATTTTTTAAGATTTTATTTATTTATTTGACAGAGAGAGAGAGATCACAAGTAGGCAGAGAAGCAGGCAGAGGGAGATGGGGAAGCAGGCTCCCCGCTGAGCAGAGAGCCCGATGCGGGGCTCGATCCCAGGACCCTGAGATCATGACCTGAGCTGAAGGCAGTGGCTTAACCCACTGAGCCACCCAGGTGTCCCCTCCATGTACTATTTTTAGAGCAGTTTTAGGTTCACAGCAAAATCGAGCAGAAAGTATACAGATTCCCAAAATCTCCTGCCCCTCCTCACCTCCTCAACTATCAACATCCTCCACGTGAGTGGTACTTTTGTCACATTCAATGAACTGCAGTGTAGTGCAGTGTAGATCGACACATTATCACCCCCCAAAGTCTGTAGTTTACATTAGGGTTCACTCTTGTTATTTGTACATCCTATGGGTTTGGAGAAATGTATGATGACAAGTATAGTTTTAGTTTTCAATACAATTTATTTTTACCCAAGCAGTGCATGCTTAGCTGTTTCAAAGCTAGAGTACAAAAAAGTATTCTATGGAAAACCAACCCTGTCTTGCCCATTCTTCCTTTCTAACCTGGGGCGCAGACCAAAATGGGGCCAAATGGCCAGATTGGCTGAATACACCCTCTATCCCAAGGTCAGCCAGGGGTCTCCAGTAAGACTCTAAAATCCCAACTGACTCCTCCTCCGCCTCTTCCTCCTCCTCCTCCTCCTCCTTCTCCTTCTAAGATTTTATTTATTTTGTCAGAGAGAGAAAGAGAGAGCAGCAGACAGAGGGAGAAGCAAGCTCCCCACTGAGCAGGGAGCCCGATTCGGGACTTGATTCCTGGGATCCTGACCTGAGCAGAAGACAGACGCTTAACCAACTGAGCTACCCAGGCACCCCCAGCTTTCCTTAGAAGCCGCAGCAAGCATGTTTGGACTTTTGCTGGATGAGGAGAGCTAAAGCCCAATACAGGAAGGCTGCCATGTTGTGAAGCTGCTGGGGTCGAAGAAGACTGGGTTCTGGCTAGCTCTGTATCCTGGGAAAATTTCTCCCTTCTGGACTTCGAGGTCTTCAAGTGAAAAACCAGAGGGTTGGACCGCTGATCAGTAGGACCTCACCTCTGCTGACAGAGAGAGTCTGGGCTTTGGCTGCTTAGCAGCCCAATCTCTGGTGTTCGTCCTGTGAGCTGGGGACTTCCTCGTAACCACCCTCAAAGTAGGCACTATTGCCCCATTTTACAGATGAGGAATTGAGACCCAGAAGGGTTGTCAGGGCCATATGGCTAGAGAGGGGCAGGGGCAGGATTCTAAACCAGGGTGCATGCTCTCTGTACCTGGGGCTGGATCACTGACCCTTCTGTCTGGCTTTCACTGGAATAGGTGCTCTGGTGTGTGTGTGGCAGGTGAGGGGGTGTGTAGGTAGGTGGAAAACAGGGGTTCCCATCGCTTCCAGCAGCAGCAGGGCCCCCATACTTGGCCCCCAGGATTTCAAGTCTCTAGGCCCCATCCTAGGGTGAAGGACATCACATCCGCATCCTATCTGATGTCAATGTCTCCCCCAAGACCAGTAGTTCTCAGCCTTGGCTGTAGATGAATCACCTGTGGAACTTTGGGAAACAATGATGCCTATGACCCATCTCTAGAGATACCGATTTAATTTATCTGGAATTGGGTCCCAGCCCTGAGAGGTCATAAAAACTCCACAGTGATTCCAATGTGCAGTCAGGGTTGACAGCCTTAGACTAGCCTGTCAGCTCACTGAAGAGCCTTGTTGGTTGCTTCATCATACCTGGTCCTAGGGAATGTCTGATCTTCTTTGCCCTGCTTTCCTAGACGGAAGGGCACAGGAGCCTTTGTTCTCAGGTACAATGTAACTAAATTTCCCTGTAACAAGGTCTATAACGCCATCGCAGAGAATTTGCTGTTCTCCTTAGAATAGCCAAGACCAAGATGGCTTTTTATGTATTCTTACAAACAAAAGCCCCTGAAATCCAGTCTTGCCTGGTTTGGGGGCAAGGAGCTTACCTTACTCGAATCCCCTCTGCTTTGTTTGCATCTCTAGGGAAAAGAAATGGGGAGGGCAGGGTTTGTTCTCCACCTGGGCTGTCCTGAGTATCTTCTGGCTCCTAGATAAGGCTTACAGCCCCCCTGGAATCAAATAGGTCCTGCATTCAAAAAAGAATGAGGACAATTTTGGAGGTTACAAGGATATAAGAAGAGAGTCAGGCAAATCTGAATGCTACCCAAGGATTGAGAGTCTCCTACCTCCCGCCTACTGAACTCAGGTACAGAAAGGGGCCTGATGTGCTCCTGACCTACGACACCTACATGGGCTCTGTGATGCTGATTTCAGAACCCATAAGAGAGAGTCAAAGTTGGGGGCAGATGGCCAGGTGAGAGGTGAGTTGGGGATGTATCAGCAGTTGTAATGAAGCTGAAACAGAACCAGGAAACAAGAAGTGGTGGTGGGGGAAGATACTCAGGGCAGGTCTCTGAGGTGGCTCCTACAAGTGGTATTCCTTAGCTTGTTCTCTTTCTTCATAAAGCCTGGGCTTTGAAGTCACAGATCCATGGCAGGTCAAGCCTGGAAGGGTCTGGAAGTCACATGAAGGGTAGTTTTCAAACTGAGTTCCTGAGAACCCTAGGGAATTCCTCAGAACCGGTAGGGGCTCTGCCACACGATGTCCTGCAACTCCCAACATGGCTTCTTTTATCTACTTAACGAAACACTGTACAAGATTTCACTGGGAAAAAAAATTCTACAGTAAACTAATACTAACAAAATTTGAAAACCACAGATCTAGTAAACTTCTGATGGGAAACTTGCCCTGGGTCACCCTCTACTCTTTTACTTAGGCCAGGCCTGTCCCCACAGCTCACTCACAGGCTCCACAGAGTAGACAGCAGAAGGCTCTCTTGTGGAGGCACCGATTGGATGCTGTGACAAAAATGGCCAAGAGAGGAGCCACATGGGGGAGGGCCACTCTCAACGGAATGAATGACCCAAGACTCAGAACTTCAGCTCCTGAGAGGAGGGTGAAGCTGCTTTGGCTCTAATGTCAAAAGCCCTCAATATTCCAGTCTGTTGGGGTGCCTGGGTGGCTCAGTGGGTTAAAGCCTCTGCCTTCAGCTTAGGTCGTGATCTCAGGGTCCTAGGATCGAGCCCTGCATTGGGCTCTCTGCTCAGCAGGGAGCCTGCTTCCCTCTCTCTCTCTGCCTGTCTCTCTGCCTACTTGTGATCTCTTTGCTTCTGTCAAATAAATAAATAAAATCTTAAAAAAAAATAATATATTCCAGTCTGTTCTTACCCTCAGGGAAATGCAGGGACCTGGCCTCGGAGACAGGGCTCTGGGGTTTCCAGCTGCCCCACCACTTCCTGGGACATGAGCCTTCTCTTTAAGGGAGACAGCTGGGCACAGTCACTCAATCCCTAGACTGTGGGCCCTTGAGGCCAGGACATGTCATTTCTATCTTGTGCTGCATCCTCCTCAGCCCAAGACACACAGGATATGAGGCTAGGCATAGAGCCAGAACTCAGGAATCCGGAACTTCACTGAAAATATCTTTGTTGATTTGCTCTTCAAACAAAGCTTCAATGAACTGGCTCTCCCCATCCCCCACATACAAACTGCAACCCTTCCACAACAGTGGCTGACTTTTCACCCTAGATGTAGTGAAACTTTCTTCTCCCTCCTGTCTTCTTTCCTGGGATGGCTTCTCTGGTGGTGAAAGTCTCTAGACTCGAGACAGTGGGCTCTGGGTACTCTCATTTCTTCTCCTAACCTCCTCCGTCCTCTGAGCAGTCCAACAGGCAAGGGCATCCTAAGGCTATCAGGACTGCTTATCAATGCAGCCGAATTTGAGAGCATGTGCTTGCCCAGGAAACAGGTGGAATATTCAACCACAAGTGAATGGCCATGGATGTATTGCACTGAGGGGAAGAGCAGGTGCCCAGCTCAGAGGTCTAAACCTCTCCTTTCCATGGAACATCCAGAACATCAGTGATCAGAACTTTTTTTTTTTTAAGATTTTATTTATTTATTTGACAGAGATAGAGATCACAAGCAGGCAGAGAAGCAGCCGGGGGGTTGGGGGAGAGTAGGCTCCCCGCTGAGCAGAGAGCCCAATGCAGGGCTCGATCCTAGGACCCTGAGATCATGACCTGATCTGAAGGCGGAGGCTTTAACTCACTGAGCCACCTAGGCGCCCCAGTGATCATAACTTCTATATGTACTGAGTTTGTGTGGGGCCTTCACCCTCTGTTCCCCCTCTTGCCCTAGGTCTCAAGGGACAGGATGATGGCCAAAGACCACAGACCCAGGCTCCTGTTGTTCTTACCTGTTGGCCATGACCAAGATCTGAGAAACGGTCCTCATCCTCAGGCCTCTGCCTGACCTCCTTGTGCTTTATAGCCTGAGCCCCTCCAGACCCCACACCTCCCTCCAGAGCCCAAAGGCCACTTCTGAAGCCCTCCATACCCCCAGTCATGCCCGCTAATCCCTGGTTGTACTCGTCCCTGATCCTTTGGGGAGGCAGACAGCTTTATGACTTCACAAAAGACTATCCTGTGACAAATTTGGACCAGATGAAGCAGGGGCTGGGCTGACGGGCTCCCCCCAGAAACATCATGTGACTTTTCATGGAGAGACACCCCCACCTCTGAGGGAATGAAGAGGAACTGGCTCATGGTAAGAGCCCAAGACATCTTCTACATTTAGAGACTCCTTTCCTTGATGACCTCGGCTCCCAGGCCTAACTGGATATTCCTGGCTACACTGGCAATATTTTTCAGAGGTCCAGGCCCATTGCAGCAAGATTTAGGGAGGGGCAGGAGGTGGTGGCTACTTCAAGTGATAGTGGTGGGTCTCTGGCCTCTGAATTGGAAGTCAGACCAGCCTCCTCCCATTAGACAAAGCCATTCTTCTCCAGGCTTCTCAAAGTGAAAGAACTGATGGAAGCTTTATGTGACCCATCAGGGTCTGCCCCAGCAGTCTCCAGTGTACCTTCAGAAGGGTCAGGACTGAGATCCCTGAATTCCATAGAAAGGTCTTGAGCTGCAAGCAGGTATTGCCAAAAATCCAAGGTCTTTTCTCTCCAGCGCCGACTCCACTGTTGTTTCTCCTAGAATTTATGACTCTAGGAACCCCAGGCAAAAGAATTTGGGGGTGTTTTCTCTTTACCTTCCTTGCACCTGTTCCTCAACCTTTAACCTGGAGCATAGCCTCTGGAAAAGGCAAGCCCCAGGAGTCAGCAGGGTATTAACTGGCAGCCAGGCTGGGGCATCTGACAGGTCCTGGGGGGAATCCGGTGGGCAGAAGTTGGCCCTCTATTCTATAGCCCTTGTTTGTGCTGGGTGGGTTCATTGTGAAGGTAGCTCAGGGTATATCATCTCTGGCCATCCCCTATGCCCTCTACCTTGACTGTGACATCGCCATCCTGCCAGAGGACCCAGGGAAAGAAGCGAGAATATTCTGGCCAAGGGCTCCAGATTCAGAGTTCGTCCCAGCAGGGAGGCAGGGTGGACGGGCTGGTTTGGGGAGGGTGATATGTCTGGTTTCATATCCAAGGGGCTCCTTGGTCTTGACAGACTTCACCCTTGATCAGTGGTAGCCCT
>CM053603.1:14694662-14744290 GCA_028646535.1 Procyon lotor | reverse complement strand
TTTTTTTTTTTGTTGTTTCGTTTTTTTAAATTAAAAGTTTTCTTAAAGACATATACTACACCTTTTTATTGGTGTCTCCTCAGACAATGACTTGTGTATGCCTGGTACATAGTAACTGTATGGGACATAATTTTACTCAATGATGTGTGAAGCAGGAGAGTGAAAAATAAAGGTCGAAGAGGGATGCCCATGGTTTTTCTAAGGAGGAGGTCACTGGAACATGAGGATCTTTAACATTTAATCTTTGATATAGCAGAGAAAAAAGCCTTTTGTTTGTGCAATGATGTATTCTGTAGAAATAAAGAGAACTATGATCTTATGAAAGTTTAAGTGGGGATAAATGCTTTGTTGCTCTCGATATATGGGGAACGTGTGAAAAGTATAATTTTTTTAGGAACAGGATTATTGCTGACTGGTGGAAAGTGGATTTTAATTTGTAGAGGCTTTGGAGATTGAGAACTACTAATCACAAGGTACTTGAAATGCAGCCACAGTGAATTTAAAGAACCTAAGTATTGTGCAGTTAAAGTGTGAATTATTGGTGTAACTGAGAGGAGAGAGTCATAAATGGGGATGATAACATTACTGGTAGGTTCACTTAATTGGAAAAAATATTTATTGAGTACATATACCAAAGATAGTGTTTTCTTTCTTTCTTTTTTTTTCTTTAAAGATTTTATTTATTTATTTGACAGATCACAAATAGGCAGAGAGGCAGGCAGAGAGAGAGGGGGAAGCAGGTTCCCTGCTGAGCAGAGTGCCCGATGCGGGGCTCAGTCCCAGGACCCTGAGATCATGACCTGAGCCGAAGGCAGAGGCTTTAACCCACTGAGCCATCCAGGTGCCCCGATAGTGTTTTATTTTCAAGATTATTTCACATCCATAATCATATTTGACCCTCAGCTTTGTCACTGTGCTTTGATATTCAGTAGTGTAAAGCCTAAACTAGAGGGGTTCTGTCTTCAAGGAGATGACCATCTGGGAGGCAACTAACAGATATGAAACAATGCAGAATAGTATAAATTAGTATATAATGAGGTGCTAAATTGGGCAGTATGATTCCTAAATATTGCATGAGTTATGAGAATGAGAAGAACTTGAATGAATTAGTTTCTTTTATTCGCTCAGCAAATATTTGAGGACCTTTTGTATGTGGGAACTAACTGTCAGATACTTCCCTGAACCTAATTTCCTCATTTGTCACTGAAAGTATCACTGAGAGCTACATTGTTTTTTTTTTTTAAGATTTTATTTATTTATTTGACAGAGAGAGAGATCACAAGTAGGCAGAAAGGCAGGCAGAGGGAGAGGGGGAAGCAGGCTCCCTGCTGAGCAGAGAGCCCAATGCAGGGCTCGATCCCAGGACCCTGAGATCATGACCTGAGCCGAAGGCAGTGGCTTAACCCACTGAGCCACCCAGGCGCCCCGAGAGCTACATTGTTAAACAACAGCCATCTTTGGAGCTATTTGCAAAAAACAACATAGCCAGATAGGGGAAAGCTAAGCTTGGAATTTTGGCTTTTAACTTCTAACTCCAATGGGCTTTCCAGTACAGGATGTGGTAAAGGTTTTTTGGAATAGGGACTTGAAAGATGGTAGAATGTAGCTTGATACAAAGCAGAGAATTAGGGTTTTCTAGGAAAAGTGAAAAATGTGACTGAAAAAAGCATTGACAGGAGAAGGAACTGGGACGTGTTTTTGTGACAGTGAGGAAATGGGCCTTACCAGAGTGGAGGGTGAATATAAGTTAGGACTGGAAAATAAAGTTACATGGAGCAGGATCTTTAAAAGATCTTCAAGGTTAGACAGGAAGTGTTAAGAGACAGTAAAATGAATTAAAAGGATAGTTTATTTTAGAAAGGGGAAATTCCTAGCATCCAGATTGTGGGTATGTTAGTTCACTGAATATTTCCTAAAGTTCTGTCACATGTCTGTGGTCTCTCCCTTAACCCCACCTCTACTGGCTGCAGGTATAGGTGTTTTGGTATATCCTACGAAAAGCAATGAATTTCAGGCTTGCCTATTCTTTTATTGGCCGCAACTTTCATGATTTTTTGGTCAGTTTTCCTAAGAAAAATATGTGTGACTTCTTATAATTTTGATTTTTATTTATTATTTATATTATTTATTTATTATAATCAAGCCTTTGACTTGATTCTGTGAAAAGGAACTGGCATTGGGCCAAGCTATGTGAATATTATCCAGGTTCTGTGGTTGTTTTTTTTATATTATTGAGATATATATTGTACAATACTCTGCTTGATGGATTCTTTACTTGGAAAACTCACCTACATCAAGTTAAAGAACTTGAGTTCTGCCTCCAGAAGGCTCCTTCCTGTCCCAGTCAAATCTACCTTAAATTGTTTTTCTATTTTTTTTTTGATTCTCCGTTTTCATTGGAACAATACTTATCTAGCTCTCACATGTCAGGTTTTGTTTTAAGCAGAGAACATGTATTACCTTAAACCTTAAGGAAACTCTATAAGATAGGGACTATTACCCTTATTTTACAGATGAGGCATAGAAAGGTTAAGTAACTTGACCAGAGTCACACATAATGGAAGAAGTATGATTTGAACCCTGGCCAGCTGGCTCCAGAATTCATTAACTTTTCACTGCGCTATATTATTTAGTTTCAACAGAAGATATTAGTAGATCTTATAATGTGTAATTGTAAACATTTTGTGTGGTAGCCTTTTGTGGCAAAGTGAATTTTCAGAGTCTAAATGGAAGGGCAGAAAAATAGAAATATTTTTGAGCCTTAATGGGGAAAAATATGCCAGAGTAGGTAAGAGTTTTTGCAGGGAGCTTAGCTTTTAAGACTAGGAAGTATTGTTTTGTTTTTTGTTTTTTTAAAGATTTTATTTATTTGAGGGAGAGCACAGAGGGAGAGTGAGAGGGAGAAACAGACTTCCTGCTGAGCAGAGAGCCCTGTGTGGCTCTATCCCAGGACCCTGAGATCATAATCTGAGCTGAGGGCAGATGCTTAGCCCACTGAGCCAGCATGGGAAGTATGGTTTTGTGGACATAAAACATATAGGAGAGTTTGAGTCAGGACAGAGCATGATAGGTGTTGGAAAGTATAATAGCCTTATATTTGATTGTCATTATAATAGGTCAAATTGTCATTATTGGTTAGGGTATTCAAAATATGATTTTTCTTGTTTCAAAGAAGTGTGAATAAAAAAAGATGATTGATACGTGCAACAAACTACATGGATCACTCAAAATATGCTGAATTAAAGAAGCCAGTTATGAAAAGAGTATATATAATTCCATTTGTATGACATTCTAGAACAGGCAAAACTAATCTTTGGTGGGAGAAAGAAGATAATTGGTTGCTTGGAGTAGGGGTGGGAGCTTAGGTGGGGGGAAGACTGTTACAGGCTGAAGTAGTAGCACTTAGGCCCTGAAACAGTTATGAACTTGTACTCTTTGAAGAGCGGAGAAGGCCATATGCCTGAAGCTTAATGAAGGGAGAATGGAGAGAAGTCAGAGATGTAGACAGAAGCTGGGTTAGTGTAAGCCATGGTAGTACTTGGGTATAATTGAAGTCATTGTGGTAAATCATTGGAAGTTGGAGAATGAATTTTGTGTCAAGCATTGAAGCAAGAAGTTGGAGAAAAGGCTATTTCAAGTAGTTCAGGCAGTTGATGGTGTTCTGGGCAAGGATAAGAATGGTCAAGATTGAAAGAAATGATTGAAGTCAGGAAATATTTTGTAGGTAGAGCTAATAGGAATTATTGTTGTGGGGGATTAGGAGAAAACGTTTAATGATGACTCCTAGGCTCCTGAGGGGATGGTAGTGCTATTTTTTGGAACAGGAAAGTGGAGAGAAGAATGTGCTTGGGAGTGGACATTCTTTTATGAGATGGTTGTTTAGATCTCTGTGTTCATCGGTAAAATATCTTTTTTCTAACTTCTTGCTTTTGTTTTACACCTTGATTGTTGAATTGACTATTGTAGGTCGTGGTACATTTTTTTGTATGCTTGTCTAGAGTTGACCCTGTCTTCCCTTTGTGCTAGGATGTCTGAATTGATTGAAAAAGAAACTGAAGAATATCGTAAGGGAGATCCAGACCCATTTGATGACCGACATCCTGGTGAGACCTGTGTTCTCTTAAGCCTGGCTCTAATTTTCTTACAAAAGAAAATACCTTAATAGGAAAATTTACAATTGAAATAGCATCTTTCCCGCTAAGTTGTAAGATCATCTAATTGTTAAAATATTGCTCAAGGTGGGGGTAGTGAGGAAAATAAATTCCTGGAAAAATGTAAATATTTGTAATATTTACATATCAAAGAGAAGATAATGAACTTCAAGGAGCTAATTTACGCAGTTATACCTTACTTACACCATTGGTATGTTTCTTAAAAAGGGAAAAATGTTCTCCCTTTCTGACTTTTAATCCCAAAGAGATTATCCTTTGTGCCTTCATTTTTCAAACAACAGCTTGAAACAGTTATGACCTTGGATTCTTTGAAGGAGAAAAAGGGATAAGTATCCTTTTACTAATGAGGAAATGTAGTTGAAAATGCATTCAGTGCCTTGTTTTTATTATTATTATTATTATTTTTAGATTATTTATTTGTCAGAGAGAGAGAGAACACAAGCAGGGGGAGAGGCAGGCAGAGCAGGCAGAGGGAGAAGCAGGCTCTCTGCCTGCTGAGCAAGGAGCCCGATGTGGGACTTGATCCCAGGACTCTGGGATCATGATCTGAGCCAAAGGCAGCCGCTTAACCGACTGAGCCACCCAGGTGTCCCTCAGTGCCTTGTTTTTAGTTATGAAATTGATACTTGGAACTTTGAATAATAAACAGGTTTCTTAATGTCTGCTTTAGTATTTCAGCAGCTAAAGTATGCCATCTCATATTAATTTGGCTTTATTTTGGGCTAATTAGAGCCATGACAATCCAGTCTGCTTTGACATGGAATTTGGTATGATACAGAGCTATATGAGACTTGAGACTTTGCCATTTTATATTTTCTCTAAGATGGAGTACCAGTGGGCAAAGCTTAAATCATATATGGGCCCATGCTGCATATAAACTTTCTCTGTGTAAGGTCAGAAGCAGTCCTTTGTGGAAAAAAGAGATACTGTATGTGGAGCGATATGAGAATGAGTGAGACTTAGAAAAATAAGAACATTGTACCTGAATGGTACAGGGTTAATTTCTATCTCTTAAACTTTTGTTCTCAAATATTAGTAAGCTAGGCATTTCAGATGAGTATCCAGTTATTTATGTGATACCTGTTGATCTTGTTCTAGTCCCCACTTGTGACTTTAGAGTATTATTCACCTATTTAATTCTTCTGTAAAGCAATCAGAGCATGAAGAAGTACGAATGTGAATGTGAAATAAGAAATTAGGTTATTGTATGGGTTATGAAAAGAATTAAAAGAGAGATGATTATGCTTAGTGACCTTGGAAAGGCCTTGGAAGGGATGAAATGGTGATGAGGAAGAAGGGAGAGACAGAACGATACACTTTTTTTTCAGTAGAAAATTTAAAGACTGTTTTTTTCCTCCCTACCTCTTATGTTAAGCAATGTTTGTCATTAGGCATAATTTCTTAAATAAAAGTGAGGGTGTCAGTTTCATCATTTATAAACAGAGAAAGTTAGGTGATCTGAGGTCCTCATCTAATTTTTATGATACTGTAACTTTTTGTGATTTGCTTTGGGATATTAATTATAGCTTGGTAGATATTTCGAATCAATAGCTCACATCTTTTCTTCATCCTAAATTTTATCCTTTGACTAAATTTGCCACTCTAATGAACTTACAGGAAGATTAAAATAGATGGTATGTTTTAAAAACCAATAATTGTCCCAATCATTAAGTCACTCCTTTACCTTTAGGCTGTGTGTTGAGTAGATTCTAGGTTCCTGGCCTTTCTTTCCCCAGGAACTCGGAAAGTTAAGATGGCCAAGATTACTCTATCTTTAGAGTTGGTGATTGGTTTTAGTGGAATTCCCCTCCTGAGCCCTACCCCCACACCTCAGGTATCATTACAGGTTTGAGGATGCATCTCTGGTATTGGCATTATAGTTGAAAGGGAGACTGGACTTGGAGTCTCCTCTCCTCCAGACCACCCATCAAAAGAAGTTTTGCTTCCTACCTTATTCTGGCTGGGAAATCAGGGTTTTTCTTAATCTCTTAAGTCTCCTTTATGATTCTTTTTTAGACCTTCTGTACTCTTAGTAATGCTGGGGTGGGTCTAGTGCACATTTATTTAATTTAGCATTGCTGCGTAGGCAGTGTGCTGGGAGATGGAAAGTTAGCCGTGTCTCAAGTTTTTATATTGTCACTTTTAATTTTAGAGCATGTTTCTTATGAAATCTAATTCATCAAAAGAATCTTTTCTTTGTTTCCATTTATTTTTGTGGCATTTTAATAGTACTTGAAACAACCCAACTTCCTTTCCAGAGGTTTAACTTACTTGACTGGGATGACTTACTTATTCCTTGTTTGTTCCTCCCCTCTTCTTTTTGGTAGGTCGAGCTGATCCAGAGTGTATGCTGGGCCACTTGCTGAGAATACTCTTCAAGAATGATGATTTCATGAATGCAGTAGGTTTGCTTCTTACTTTTCTTTTTTTTTTTTTTTGATTTTATTTATTTGACAGAGAGAAACACAGCGAGAGAGGGAACACAAGCAGAGGGAATGGTAGCGGGAGAAGCAGGCTTCCTGCCGAGCAGGGAGCCCGATGCGGGGCTTGATCCCAGGATCCTGGGATCTGACCTGGGCCGAAGGCAGACGCTTAACAACTGAGCCACCCAGGCGCCCCCGCTTCTTACTTTTCTCCAGAGATTATCATCAGCAGATGTTATACCTTTATTGTTTGCAAATAGTTTGCTTTATCCTAAGGTCTTGATAGAATTGCGAATAGATTGGGTAGATTTTTTTTGTTTGTTTGGTATTAATTCAGTGAGATATGCATCCTGGATTTCTTTCTTACCAAAGTCCTGGTTGTTGCCAAAGTGTTTTCTTTTTGGTGCGTACTTTGTTCAGTTGAATATTGACAAGGACTCATAAGGCACCTGTACTCATCCCTGGGCAAGATGATTTTAAGTTTGGGAATATAGACAATTCCTTGTGTTTCTGAATAGAAAACCAAGAGTGATATATGAGGCATGATTACACCGACACTATGCATTTGGGTATGTGGAGGGAGAGAAAGATACCTTCCCTAATTCTGGGCTGTTGAGAAGTCAATGAGCAGGGAAAATACATCCAGTGCATTTTCCATATAGTAATGTCAAAATGTATCCAACTCCTTCAACATAGTAATTATTCAGTAAGTTGTAGCTGTTAGGTTTGTTTTTCGAGGCTGGAGTGCATGATACTTGAAAGCATGGGTTTTGGGGTCCATGTTTTGGGTTTAAATGCAGCTCCACTATTCACTGACGTTTGATCTTGAGGTAACTTAAGCCTCTAACAACCTTCATTTTCTCCAAGCTTTATTTTCTTTATCTATAAAATAGGGATGATAGTTCTTACCTTTAAAATGTTTTTGTAATCTTTGAAAGTAATCATAAAAAGTGCTTGGCACAGAACCTGGTACATGAAGGCTCAGTAAGTATTAGCTATTATTATTGTCTGTATTGTATTAACTCCCAGATTTATTTCTCAGTTACTAGTGTCTTTTCTGTACCTCAGATCATTTCCACCTGCCTTCTAGTTATTTCCACCTGGATATCCTCCACAGACACCTTGAATTCCACATGTCTAATTGTTTGCTCTACTATCTGTTTCTCTTGTTCTCTAGCTCGGTAGTGATGTCCTTGTCTAGCTAGTTAGAAGTTATCCTTTATTTTTCCAAGCTCTCTTATTCACTGAACTTACAGGTCTTATCATTCCCATTCCATTAACCTTCACAAATCCCTCCGCTTCTTTTTGCCCTTGTTGCCAGACCTCAGTTTAGCCACTACCACCCCTCTCTTGGCTATTACAGTCACCTCTTAACTGATTTATCATCTTGTCTTATTCTCCTCCAACCTATTCACTCTGTAGCCCAGAAATATTTCTAAAATGCAAAAAGCAATAGCACCCTTTTGCTTACAGTCCATCATTAGTGGTTTCCCATTGCTCTCAAGATAAATTTTAAATTCCTCTGTTTGAAATATAAACCCAATCTCTCTCTGGCGTTTGTCCTTTCAATTTTAAGTTCTTGCCCTTTGGCTCTCCTCTCGTCCCTATTCCTCCTCAGCTACTCCTACTTGTCCTTTACATTCTGGCTTAGAATCCCTTCCCCTTTAAAGTCTTCTCTGATACTTCTGCGGGAGTTGTGTGGCCTCCTATAGGCTTTTGTAGCATCCACTACTCAGTGATACTTGTTTTTCCAGCTGTCACCTCTGTTGGATTATGAACCCTTTGATGGTGGGACTGCATCTTACTCACTAATGTATACCCAGCACAGAACACAGTGCCACTTAGTAGTGGAGACTGAGTAGTATTTGAGTGCTGAAATGAGTTTTGTTAATACGTTTACTTACAATTTATGTGTAATATTAAATGTATTTATAGTGTAAGTACAAAATTCAAGTTTTCATTAACCATTGTCAAGATTCTTGCCCTGCTTTATCCTTCTGAAAAAGTGTATGTAAGATAAGGGGTAAAAAAAATAAGGAGTGATTTCTTCTTGAAACACTTTAAGCCTTTTTTTTAAGATTTTATTTATTTATTTGACATTATATTGACAAAGTCAAATATAATTTGACTTTATTTCACAAGTAGGCAGAGAGGCAAGCAGAGACAGAAGGGGAAGCAGGCTCCCTGCTGAGCAGAGAGCCTGATATGGGGCTCGATCCCAGTACCCTGAGATCATGACCTGAGCCAAAGGCAGAGGCACCCACTGAGCCACCCAGACGCCCCGGGCCTCTTTTTTTTTTTTTTTTAAAGATTTTATTTATTTGACAGCGAGAAACACAGCGAGAGAGGGGACACAAGCAGAGGGAATGGCAGCGGGAGAAGCAGGCTTCCCGCGGAGCAGGGAGCCCAATGTGGGGCTCGATCCCAGGACGCTGGGATCTGACCTGGGCCGAAGGCAGACGCTTAACGACTGAGCCACCCAGGCGCCCCTCGCCCCGGGCCTCTTTAAGTTTTAATTCTGTGGTTGCTGATTTGTTGTTTTGGGGGGATTTGATTTAAAAGATACAGAAGAAATAATATATGATCCCATCATGGCTCAGCAGGATCGTAACTGTTTATAATAAAGCTTTAATTAGTAATCATTAGTTCTTAATACCCCTGAGGCAAGTTATGGGAATATATTAAGAGTTCATTAGATTTCGTTAATTTGACCAGGTTGAATTTCAGATGAAAAGTATTCCTCTGTTTTTTATAGCTGGTGAATGCATATGTGATGACAAGCCGAGAGCCCCCTTTAAACACTGCAGCTTGTAGACTCCTACTTGACATCATGCCAGGGCTGGAAACTGCTGTTGTCTTTCAAGAAAAGGTATTTAATAAAAAGAAAAGTCATCATTTTATTTTTAAATTGAAAGTTGATGTGTTTGATTTGTCTTTGTTAAAATAATTATATATAGATTTTTATGATAACATCTGTATGTTGTAGAAATGTAAGAAATAAAGATAAGCAATAAGAAAAATTTAAGAATAACTGTTTCCGTGCTGCTTAGGTGCTATAGTATGTCTTAAAATCTTAAGATCATATGTTTTTAGAATGGTTTTATGATCTTATTTAAACTCTTATTCTTGAGTTGTCTTCCTTAGTAAGGAAGGAATTTCTGCCTTGAGGAGGCTCATTCTTTTGGTGATATTTATTTTTTAATTTTTAATCTTTTTTCTTCTGGGTGATATTTTTATATTTAGTTAATATTTGAAGATGTGTTTTGTGCTGTGTTTTATGCTAGGTGTTGGTAATATTTTATCAGCAAGTTGAGAGCTTACATTCACATAATATATTTGGGAAGGCAGACACAGACTGATAATTTCAAATAAGGATAAGTACTATGAAGACCAGAAAATGATAATTTGATAGCGACCGTGTGTGTGTGTGTGTGTGTACTTTAAACATCAAAAATTAGTTGCTCTAATTTTAGAAGTAATATAGGTGTTTTGTTTTCAGCATTAAAAATTTGCACATGGCTTTTTTTTTTTAAAGATAT
The DNA here is from genome assembly GCA_028646535.1 of Procyon lotor. Classification (NCBI taxonomy): domain Eukaryota; kingdom Metazoa; phylum Chordata; class Mammalia; order Carnivora; family Procyonidae; genus Procyon; species Procyon lotor. The sequence goes on along the minus strand of CM053603.1, from coordinate 14,734,156 downwards.
TAAAATTTAATTTTCTGAAACAGTTTGGAAGTCTTAGTGTAGTTAAATGTATAAACCAAATGAAAGATCTGGAAATAGATTTTCATTTAACTTTTAAGAAAATTTTATTACAGAATTGTATCATGTAAAGTCTTTTAGAAAATAATGTTGTGTAATTAATGCTATAATTTGTAGTATTGTATACAGACTAAATTAAAAAATCTCCGGTTTACCATTGTGGGGTTTACCATTGGGAGACCAAAAATATCTATATGCTTGTCAGAAATATTTTAATATGAATTCTTTTGAAAACCAGGATGAAAATGAAACATTTATAGCAGTGAATTTGTATATACAAAATTTGCAGAAGATTAGAGATGATTTTACTCTGCTTTGTAAAAAGTTTCCTGGTTGTCATTGTAGAAAAATCATCTCTGGTTCTTTATAGTTTCATCATTGTATATTTAGAATTAAGTGAATGAATGAATACTCATTGGATGTCAGAAACACTAAGGGATATTTTGAATAAAGCTTTCTGCAGCTTAAGAACAGCTTTGTTTCTTTCTTTTTTTCTTTTCTTTTTTTTCTTAGAGAGGGGAAGGAAGGGGAAAGGGGAGGAGGGAGAGAGAGAATCCCAAGCATGGAGCCTGATGCAGGGCTTGTTCTTACAACCCCGAGATCGTGACCTGAGCTGAAATCAAGAGCCCAAGTGAATGAGCCACCCAGGCACCCCAACAGTTCTATTTTTATTTTTATATTTATTTATTTATAAATATTTTATTCATTTATTTGACAGAGAGAGAGATCACAAGTAGGCAGAGAGGCAGGCAGAGAGAGAAGGAAGCAGGCTCCCTGCTGAGCAGAGAGCCTGATGCGGGGCTCCATCCCTGACCCTGAGATCATGACCTGAGCCGAAGGCAGAGGTTTTTACCCACTGAGCCACCCAGGCTCCCCAACAGTTTTGTTTATTAATAACTAATTTATTTGGGAGAAGTGAATTATTAAGGAAAATCATTTAGGAAATAACATAAACTTGAATCCAGTGTCCTAGAACACAGATTATAAGCTTCTTTGACGTTGTGAGACCTTACTGTTGGATTACATGATGATCTTTATCCTTCAGAAGTATCCTATGCAAATTTTTGGTGTGAATCAATATTTTACTTCTTTAAAAAACATCTAATTATATAGTGTTTCTCAAACTTTGTGAAACATAGTATGTTTTTACATGCAACCCATTACATATATGTATGAAAAAGAAATTTCTTGAACATTGTTTACTCTTTATGCAGTGCATTCTGATTTTTTCTGTTTCATTTCCTTTTTATTTTAGAGGTGGTTGCTAGTTACTAAATTGATTTTATTACTTCTAGCACTATTTTAAAAAGTTGCTTATTTGTACTTTCAGAAATAATCAAATGGCTTTAAATTTTATTTACAATTATTTATGTAGTTTTCTTCAGAACTGAGTAATATTGTTTGTGTAGTAGGTTTTTCATATTGTTAAGTTTACCAGTGTATGCTCTTAATCCAGTCAGATCAGGACCTTTGGGGTTATTTTTTGAGTATTGCTTAACATTTTCCTCTTTGAGGTTGTCTTGAAATATTGGAGGTGGGAGGGATAAAATCAGAGAAACTATCATCTCTAAGTGAGTGTTTCCCATATTTTAACTCTGCAACATTAAGATTCCTCTAAAAAAATTTTTTTAAAGATTATTTATTTATTTATTTGACAGAGAGAGAGAGAGAGAGAGAGAGAGAGAGAACACAAGCAGGAAGAGTGGGAGAGGGAGAAGCAGGCTTCCCACCGAAAAGGGAGCCTGATGTGGGCCTCCATCCCAGGACTCTGGGATCATTTATTCATTTTACCATTTTATCCAAAATTACTCATTTTGTTGGTGTACAGTAGTTAATAGTATTTTATAATCTTTTTTATTTATGCTAAATTGGTAATAATGTCCCATTTCAGTCTTTTTTTTTTTTTTTTTTGGTGTAGTTAAAGGTTTGTTAGTTTTTTTTATCTTTTCAAAGAAACAACTTTTGGTTTCATTTTCCCTTTTTTTTTTTTTTTTTTTTTTTTTACTGTTTTACTTGTCTCCAGTGTAATCTTTATTATTGCATTAGTTCTACTATTGAGTTTCGTTTGCTCTTTTCCTAGTTCCTTAAAAACACCGCTTTTGCTACATGGCATAAATTTTGGTATGTTGTGTTGTTTTCATTCATTGCAAGGAATTTTCCAATTTTAGTATATGTGCTGCCAAAGCGAGCACCATTGCAAGGAATTTTCTAATTTCTGTGTTACTTCTTTGACCCCTTGATTGTTTAAAAGTACGTTAATTTCCACATATGAATTGTTTATTTTCCCTTGGGTTGTTGATTTCTCATTTCATTCCATTGGGATTGGAGAAAATTCTTTTTTTTTTTTTTTAAGATTTTTAAAGTTTATTTATTTGAAAGAGAAAGAGAGCATGGTGGGGTGAGGGGCAGAGGGAGAAACAGGCTCTCTCTTGACTGGAAGTCCAGTGTGGGGTTTGATCCTGGGACTCTGGGATCATGACCTGAACCAAAGGTAGATGCCCAACTGATTGAGCTACCCAGGTGCCCTGAGAAAATTCTTTATAAGAGTTTATTCTTTTTTTTTTTTTTTAAAGATTTTATTTATTTATTTGACAAGGAGAGAGAGAGAGAGATCACAGGTATGCAGAGAGGCAGGCAGAGAGAGAGAGAAGCAGGCTCCCTGCTGAGCAGAGAGCCTGATGTGGGGCTCGATCTCAGGACCCTGAGATCATGACCTGAGCCGAAGGCAGAGGCCTCAACCCACTGAGCCACCCAGGCACCCTATAAGAGTTTATTCTTTTTAAATTTCTTAACCGTAGTATTGCCTAACATGGTCTATCTTGGAAAATGTTCCATGTGTACTTAAGAATATATATTTGGTCTTGTTAGGTTGAGTATTCTCAGTATGCTATTAGGTCTAATTGATTTATAGTGTTTAACTCTTCTGTTTCTGTATTAATTTTTTGTTTGGTTGTTCTGTCCATTTGGTTGTTCTGTCCATGGTTGTTAGAACAATCCCAAACAGAAACAGAGTTTCTGTTTGGGATAATAAATTATAGAAATACATGGTGGTGATGGTTATGCAACATTGTTAATGTACTTAATCCCACTGAATTGTACACTTACGAATGGTTTGATAAGGTTCAAAATTATTGGATGTAAAAGAATCAGAACTTTTTAAAAAAAGATTTTATTATTTATTTGACATAGAGATTACAAGTAGGCAGAGAGGTAGGCAGAGTGGGGGGAAGCAGGCTCCCTGCTGAGCAGAGAGCCCAATGCGGGGCTTGATCCCAGGACCCTGAGATCATGACCTGAACTGAAGGCAGAGGCTTATGAACCCATTGAGCCACCCAGGTGCCCCAGAACTTTTTTTTTTTTTAAAGATTTTATTTATTTATTTGAGAGAGAGAGAGAGCAAGCACAAGTTGGGGGCAAGGAGAGAGGGAGAAGCAGGCTCTTTAGTGAGCAGGCTCAATCCCAAGACTCTGGGATCATGACCTTACCTGAAGGCAGATGCTTAACCAACTGAGCCACTCAGACGCCCCAAGAATCAGAACTCTTAAGAAAAGTCCAAGACTATGGGGAAAATGGCCGTTTGGGAAAGGAACCAGAGAACAACTTGATATAAAAATTATAGTTTCTGGGGGCGCCTGGGTGGCTCGGTGGTTAAAGCCTCTGCCTTAGGCTCAGGTCATGATCTCAGGGTCCTGGAATCGAGCCCCACATCAGGCTCTCTGCTCAGCAGGGAGCCTGCTTCCCGCCCCCCGCCGCCTGCCTCTCTGCCTACTTGTGATCTCTCTCTCTGTCAAATAAGTAAATAAAATCTTAAAAAATTAAAAAATTATAGTTTCTGAATTTAAAAACTTAGTAGATGAGTTAGAGTTAAGTTTAGATATAGCTAAAGATAGAATTACTGAACTGGAAGATCTGATAGGATAACCAATAATAAAGCCCCTAGAAATAAGAGCTGAAGAATAGGAAAGAAGTTGAAATATAGAGGGGCACCTGGATGGCTCAGTGGGTTTAAAGCCTCTGCCTTCAGCTCAGGTCATGATCTCTGCGTCCTGGGATGGAGCCCTGCATCGGGCTCTCTGCTCATCAGGGAGCCTGCTTTCCGCCTCTCTCTGCCTGCCTCTCTGCCTCCTTGTGATCTCTTTCCTCTTTGTCAAATAAGTAAGTAAAATCTTTAAAAAAAAAAAAAGTTGGGGCGCCTGGGTGGCTCAGTCGTTAAGCGTCTGCCTTCGGCTCAGGTCATGATCCCAGGGTCCTGGGATCGAGCCCCGCATCGGGCTTCCTGCTCTGCGGGAAGCCTGCTTTTCCTGCTACCATTCCCTCTGCTTGTGTTCCCTCTCTCGCTGTGTTTCTCTCTGTCAAGTAAATAAAATCTTAAAAAAAAAAAAAGTTGAAATACAGAGATTAGAATTAGAAAGTTCAAAGTGTATCTAAAGGGAGTTTTAGAGGGGTGCCTGAGTGGCTCAGTGGGTTAAAGCCTCTGCCTTCTTCGGCTCAGGTCATGATTTCAGAGTCCTGGGATCGAGCCCCACATTGGTCTCTCTGCTCAGCAGGGAGCCTGCTTCCCCTCTCTCTCTGCCTACCTCTCTGCCTACTTGTGATCTCTCTCTCTGTCAAATAAATAAATAAAATCTTAAAAAAAAAAAAAAAAGGAGTTTTAGGGACGCCTGGGTGGCTTGGTCAGTTGAGTGTTTGCCTTCGGCTCAGGTCATGATCCCAGAGTCCTGGGATCAAGCCCTGCATTGGCTCTCTGCTTGGCGGGGAGCCTGCTTCCTCTTCTCTCTATGCCTGCCTCTCTGCCTGCTTGTGATCTCTCTCTCTCTCTCTCTCTCTGTCAAATAAATAAATACAAAATCTTAAAAAAAAAAAAGTTACGTAAAGGAGTGTCTCCTTTGTGGCAGCTCAGTGGGGAGCCTGCTTCTCTCTCTGCCTCTGCCTGCCACTTTGCCTGCTTGTCCTCTCTCTCTCTGACAAATAAATAAATAAAAAATAAAAGGAGTTTTAGGAGGAGAGAATAGAAAGAAAATGGAAAGGCTATATTCAGGGAGATGAGGCTAGGATTTTTCAAATTAATGAAAGACATGGCCACTCAAGATTCAGGAAGCCCAAAAGAAATACCAAACAGGGGAGACAAAGACAGACAAAGAGAAAGACAGAGGAGATTTTAAAAGCAACCAGAGTAAAAAAGATTCCTACAAATAATCAAACAGAGCAAACTCTGACACAGCAGTAATAGAGGCCAGGTAATAATAGAAAATGTCTTCAGAGTACTTCTGTAAACATAGAAGTATTGATCAAATAAACAATAAGGGGAACAAAAATTCTGGATAACATAAATAGGAGCTCATTGGAGTTAGTATTTTAAGGTTCTGAAACTTTGGAAAGAGGGAAATAAAAGGCTATTAGAATAGTAAATATATTTTCATGTCAAATATTTTATTTTTTAAAATTTTTTTTATGTCAAATATTTTAAAACAAATTTCTCAGAATGTACTTTTCACTGTTAATTTTTTGAAAAGAGGTTAAAATGTTTAGAAGTGTATGAGATAATGACTCCATGACCCTAGAGAAGAGATTAAAATACAAAATGACAAAGTTTAAAAAAAAAAAAACAAAAAAAACCCGCACAAAGTTTAAAAGAAAATATTGTTTAGTCTGATTACATAAAAATTAAGAACTTGTGTTTATCATAAAACACTGGTAAAAGATGTGTATTTTGTAGAAGTGGAAGCCTGAATGGTCCGCAGGTATGAAAAATAAGCTTAACCTTACTAATTAATGAGGAAATGTAAATTAAATGCAGCACCTTTTTAAAAAATTTTTTTAAGAGAGCACACGAGTGGGGATAGGAGTAGGTAGGGGGAGGGAGTGAGGGAGAGAGAGAATCTGAAGCAGGCTCTACACCTAGTCAGGAGCCTAACACGAGGCTTGATCTTATTACCGAGATGGCTTGAACTAAATTCAAGAGTTGGACACTTAATCGACTGAGCCACCCAGGGGCCCCTGCAATGCTATTTTTATACCCACTAGACTACGGAAAATAAAAAGTGACAGCCAAGTTTTGGCAAAAATGTAGAGAAAAAGAACAATTCACTGTTGATGAAATTGTGAATTGTTGCAGTCACTTTGGAAAATAGCCTAGCACCCTCTGGTAAAGTTGAGTATGCATATATCCTGTGATTTAGCAGTTCTGATCCTAGATGTCCATCTTAGGGACATGCTTGCACAAAAATAGTTGTAGTTGCTTAAACTAACAAAATAGCAGCAAGATATGGAGATGAAGAATATCGGGAGGTATACTGTCAGGGATCAGACAGCAGCTCTGCCACTCATGTTACCTAACCTTATTTATTTATTTATTCATTTTAAAAAAGATTTTATTTATTTACTTGACACAGAGAGAGAGAGATCCCAAGTAGGCAGAGAGGCAGGCAGAAAGAGAGGGGGAAGCAGGCTCCCCGCTGAGCAGAGAGCCCGATGCAGGGCTCCATGCCAGGACCCTGAGATCATAAACCTGAGCCGAAGGCAGAGGCTTTAACCCACTGAGTCATTCAGGAGCCCCTACCTAACCTTATTGTGACTCAGTTTTCTCTTTTGCAAGTAGTTACACAATCATATCAGGTTGTTATGAGAAATTATAAGTTATTATATATAAAGGCTATCTTGTGTTATGATATTTGTGACAGTTACATGTAACTATAGGTGAATGTAAAAGCATAATGTTGTGTAATAAGTTGCAGAAAAATACTTCCGGTACCATTTGGTTTATACAGTTAAAAGCATGTAACATTTAACAAAAGTTTAACAGGAAAATTGTTAAAATTAAGTAACTGTAGATACCTTTTGAGTAGGGAGGATACAGGTGGTACAAGGAGGAACACATGGAAGGTCTCTGTCAAGTTCAGTGGTAAATCATGGGTGATTTTCATTTTCTTTGACTGGACTCCACATGTTTGTATTATTTCTTAACTAAAAATAATTTTGGGATATGGGGAGTTAAGTACTTTTTGGTGGATGACTTCTCATTAATAATATTAATTGTACATTACAAACTTCAAAGAAGCACATAAAATTTTTAGTGCTCCCTACTTGGGTATTAAACATTTTGGGTCTTAAACGTCTAAAGTGGGATTATATTATGTTATTATTGATGACTAAATAGGAATCTTTTTCACAGATGCACAGCTATTTTTTTTAATATATTACAATTTTATTTGTTAATTATACTTAAAAAGCTGGAAAAGGTTCTTTTAAAAAAACAGTTCCTAAATATTTGCTATATCCCCAGCACTATTTCAAATATTTTACTTATATTTAGTCATCATAACAATCCCTTAAGAAAAGTGCTATTATCAGCCCCATTTTATTTTTATTTTATTTTATTTTATTTTATTTTATTTTATTTTATTTTACTTTATTTAATTTATTTTTTCTATTCTATTCTATTCTATTCTATTCTATTCTATTCTATTCTATTCTATTCTATTCTATTCACACATAATGTATTATTTGCCCCAGGGTACATGTCTGTAAATCGCCGGGCTTACACATTTCACAGCACTTACCATAGCACATACCCTCCCCAGTGTCCATAACTCAGCCACCCTATCCCTACCCCCCAGCCACCCTCAGTTTGTTTTGTGAGTTTAATAGTCTCTTATGGTTTGTCTCCTTCCTGATCCCATCTTGTTTCATTTCTCTCCTCCACCCCCCACGACCCCCTGCCCTGCATCTCAAATTCTTCATATAAGAGAGATCATATGATAATTGTCTTTCTGTGATTGACTTATTTCACTTAGCATAATACCCTCTAGTTCTATCCACGTCATTGCAAATGGCAAGATTTCATTTCTCTTGATGGCTGCATAGTATTCCATTGTGTGTGTATGTATGTATTCCATTGTGTGTGTGTGTGTATACACACACACACACATATATATACATATACCACATCTTTATCCATTCATCTGTTGATGGACATCTAGGTTCTTTCCATAGTTTGGCTATTGTGGACATTGCTGCTATAAACATTTGGATGCATGTGCCCCTTCGGATCACTACATTTGTATCTTTAGGGTAAATACCTAGTAGGATGCACAGCTATTTTAACTAAACCACTTGTATTGTAAGTTTACATCCATTTTTTAATCTCATGGAGATGAGTCACTCTCATTAATCTCATGGAGATGAGATTAAAAAATGTTGATGGAGCAAGAATGAAATATTTTATTAAGTTTTTTTCACAAGATTGGACTCTTTGCTTTTATATCTTTAATTATGAAAATGATCTTTGCTGAATTGTACTATTTCATTTCCTTTACTATAGGAGGGAATTGTCGAGAATCTTTTCAAATGGGCCCGAGAGGCTGATCAGCCATTGAGGACGTATTCTACTGGACTGTTAGGAGGTGCTATGGAGAATCAAGATATTGCTGCCAACTATAGGGATGAGAATTCACAGCTGGTATGGACTATGTTAGAATTAGTTTCTGTATAAAATGGGAGAGTATTCACAAGTTCTTTCTTGCTACCTGAACTCAAATAGGTAGATCTTATTCATTACCTTGTACTGGAGTGTAGCTATAATTTTGACATTTCATTTTTACATTTGACATGTAAAAAAAAAAAGATTTTTTTTACAAGTTTTTTTTTTGTTTTGTTTTTTTTTTTTTTTTTTTTTTTTTTTTAGAGAAACACAGCGGGAGAGGGAACACAAGTAGAGGGAATGGTAGCGGGAGAAGCAGGCTTCCTGCCGAGCAAGGAGCCCGATGCGGGGCTCGATCCCAGGACTCTGGGATCATGACCTGAGCCGAAGGCAGCCGCTCAACGACTGAGCCACCCAGGCGCCCCTTTTTTTACAAGTTTTGATTTCACTTTTTTTAACTTGAAAATAACCATTTTTCATCTTGTCAAGGATCACGATAGTTTATACTTGGTAAAGAATAAGTACCATTCCCTTTCTTTTTCCAACATTTGGATTATGAAAATTTTCAAACATACAGCAAAACAGAATTTTACAGAGAACAGCCATATACATACCACTTAAATTATTTGTGGACATTTTACTATACTTATTGTATACTCATCTATCCAACCACCTTTCCTTCTATTCATCCACCATTCCTTTTTTTTTTTTATGTAGCTCAAAGTAAATTGCAGATAACTTCTCTCTTTTTTTAAAAAAAACTAAGCATAATACTCCATTTTAGTGTTGGCTGAAAAAATAAGTGCTTGTAAAAGGAAAAAGTGGTGAATTTGAAAAATAGATTATGTAATTATATAGGTGGCAGTGTCTAACAATACAATTTACAACAGGTACAAGTTTAAGAAACCTTCATGTTTTCTTTTTTTTTTTTTTTAAAGTCAGGTTTATTGGGGTATAATTTACATAGAGTAAAATTCATTCTTTTTTTTCCTTCCTTAATGTCTATCACCCAGTTACCCCATCCCCCCACCTCTCTCCTTTCCAGGAACCCTCAGTTTCCTGTGATTAAGAGTCTCTTATGGTTTGTTCCCTCTCTGATTTCTTTTTTTTTTAATTTTTATTTTTTTTAAAGATTTTATTTATTTATCTGACAGAGAGAGATCACAAGTAGGCGGAGAGGCAGGCAGAAAGAGAGGGGGAAGCAGGCTCTCCGCTGAGCAGAGAGCCCGATGCGGGGCTCAATCCCAGGACCCTGAGATCATGACCTGAGCCGAAGGCAGAGGCTTTAACCCACTGAACCACCTAGGCGCCCCGTCCCTCTCTGATTTTATCTTGTTTTATTTTTTCTTCTCTTGCCCCCTGATCATCTGTTTTGTTTCTTAAATTCCACATACTTGGTGCTTTATTTTCAAAGACACTTTTAAAAAATCATGGATATGTCTGGTGTCTGCCTCTTCAGGTGTGATCGTCTAGCCTAGCTTGATCCAGATAGATCAGTTATGAATGATGTGTGATGTGCAAATGTGGTTTGGGTCTTTTGGGACATTTTTTTTTTTTTTTGGGGGGGTCTTTTGGGACGTTTTATGAGGAATGAGACTTTTAGCTGTTGCTTATTATATAAAGCTATAGAAATCAGGTAAAAATATAGATCAAATCTTTACCATTTCCAGATACTGAGATAAGTGCATGAGGATTTAGTTGTCCTTAAAATGGAAATAAGATTTATTTATTAAGAATCATTTAAATTAATATGCAGAAAAAAAAAGCCTTTTATTCCTATATCTGTTGATAGGTGGCAATAGTACTTCGCAGATTGAGGGAGCTACAGCTTCAGGAAGTGGCTTTGCGGCAAGAAAACAAGCGTCCCAGCCCACGAAAGCTCTCCTCTGAACCTCTTTTGCCTCTGGATGAAGAAGCTGTGGATATGGACTATGGCGACATGGCTGTAGATGTAGTGGATGGTGAACAAGAGGAAGCCTCTGGGGACATGGAGATCTCCTTTCATCTTGATTCAGGCCACAAGACGAGTAGTAGAGTGAACTCAGCAGCCAAACCTGAAGAAGGAGGATTGAGGAAAAATAAAGCAGCAAAACAGGGTGACAGAGAGAATTTTAGGAAAGCCAAGCAGAAGTTAGGTTTCTCAACGTCTGATCCAGATCGCATGTTTGTTGAGCTGTCTAATAGCAGCTGGTCAGAAATGTCGCCTTGGGTGATTGGCACCAATTATACCCTTTATCCTATGACTCCTGCTATTGAGCAGCGACTTATTCTCCAATATTTGACCCCCCTAGGAGAATATCAGGAGGTAAGCTTATTGGAAAGAATACTGTTCACACTTTGGGACTATTGTTCTTATTTCTGAGGTATTTTATGGTAGTATTTTATACTTCGATGTTCTTTTACTGTAATACAGAAAAGTCTTTGCCCCAAACTGGTGAAGTCTTATGCCACTGATAAAGTCTTAGAATTGATGCAGGTCTTTTTGATAAAAGTGTGTGTGTTTAAAAAGGGGGGGGCTACCTCATTTTTAAAAATCTTCTGTCCTCATAATGGAATAGGAAATATGTGAAAATAAAGCCAGTGTTAAGATTTATTTTTGTCTTCATTTCAGTTACTTCCCATATTCATGCAACTTGGATCACGGGAATTGATGATGTTCTATATTGACCTGAAACAGACTAATGATGTCCTGCTTACATTTGAGGCCCTTAAGGTAAAATTCTTTTTTTTTTTTTAAGATTTTATTTTTAATGTCTATGCTGCCTAAAGCATCTACACATTTAATGCAATCCCTATCAAAATACCATCAATTTATTTCAAAGAAATGGAACAAACAATTCTAAAATTTATATGGAACCCATAAAGACCCCAAATAGCCAGAGGAATGTTGAAAAAGAAAACGAAAGTTGGTGGCATCACAATTCCAGACTTTAAGCTCTATTACAAAGCTGTAATCATCCAGACAGTGTGGTACTGGCACAAAAACACACATAGATCAATGGTACAGAATAGAGAGCTCAGAAATGGACCCCCAACTCTATGGTCAACTAATCTTCAACAAGGCAGGAAAGAATATCCAATGCAAAAAAGACAGTCTCTTCAACAAATGGTGTTGGGAAAACTGGACAGCCACATGCAGAAGAATGAAACTAGGACCACTTCCTTACACCACACACAAAAATAGACTCAAAATGGATGAAAGACCTCAATGTGAGACAAGAATCCATCAAAATTCTTGAGAAGAACACAGGCAGCAACCTCTTCAACCTGAACTGCAGCACCTTCTTCCTAGAAACATCTCCAAAGGCAAGGGAAGCAAGGGCAAAAATGAACTATTGGGACTTCATCAAGATCAAAAGTTTTGCACAGCAAAGGAAACAGTCAACAAAACCAATAGACAACTGACAGAATGGGAGAAGATATTCGCAAATGACATATCAGATACAGGGCTAGTATCCATAGTCCATGAAGAACTTCTCAAACTCAACACCCAAAGAACAGATAATCTGATCAAGAAATGGGCAGAAGATATGAAAAGACATTTCTGCAAAGAGGACATCCAAATGGCCAACAGACACATGAAAAAGTGCTCAACATCACTCGGCATCAGAGAAATACAAATCAAAACCACAGTGAGATACCACCTCACACCAGACTGGCTAAAATTAGCAAGTTAGGAAACAACAGTTGTTGACGAGGATGTGGAGAAAGGGTATCCCCCTCCTACACTGTTGGTGGGAATGCAAGCTGGTACAGCCACTCTGGAAAACAGTATGGAAGTTCATCAAAAACTTGAAAATAGAGCTATCCTACGATCGAGCAATCGCACTACTGGGTATTTACCCTAAAGATATGAATGTAGTGATCCGAAGGGGGACGTGCACCTGAATGTTTATAGCAGCAATGTCCACATTAGCCAAACTATGGGAAGAACCTAGGTGTCCATCAACAGATCAACGGGTAAAGAAGATGTGGTATATATATACAATGGACTACTATGCAGCCATCAAGAGGAATGAGATCTTGCCATTTGCAACGACATGGATGAAACTAGAGGGTATTATGCTAAGCAAAATAAGTCAGAGAAAGACAATTATCACATGATCTCTCTGATATGAAGAATTTGAGATGCAGGGCAGGGGGTCGTGGGGGGTGGAGGAGGGAAATGAAACAAGATGGGATTAGGAAGGAGATAAACCATAAGAGACTCTTAAACTCACGAAACAAACTGAGGGTGGCTGGGGGGTAGTGGGGGTAGGGATAGGGTGGCTGAGTTATGAACACTGGGGAGGGTATGTGCTATGGTAAGTGCTGTGAAATGTGTAAGCCTGATGATTCACAGACATGTACTCTGGGGCAAATAATACATTATATGTTAATTAAAAAAAAAGATTTTATTTTTACATAATCTCTGCAATTCAGTGTTGCAGTGTGGGGCTTAAACCCATAGCCCTGAGGTCAAGAGTTGTATGCTTCACTGACTGAGCCAACCAGGTGCCCCGCTCAGGGTAAAATTCCTTTTTTTTTTTTTTTCCAGGGTAAAATTTTTAAAAATACTACATACAGACCATTTTATTGACATGGACTTACCCACATGTTTCTGTATGTAACATCTCTGGGTTTTATTGCTCGGGGCATTTCTATTGCCAGATTTGTCAAAATAGTAACAAATGGAAATTTCTTATGTAGATAAAAATGAGCCTTACCAAGTGCTTTCACAGAAATTCAGGGGTCACTCCTAGGGGATTGAATATTAATGTAGAACCTGGATCTAAATGTGGGAGTTGCCTCAGTTGTTGAATAGGAATAGAAAACTGTGTCTAGTACCTTATTTCCTACTACTTTTTAAATATTCCCCCTGTGAGCCAATACCACTTTTTCCAAATTCTTACTTATATATATTTACTCTGTGATGTTAGATTATCTAGCGTGAACAAAATACAAATCAGAAAATGTGTAAAGAAATAGAGGCCAACCCCAATTCAGTAGAGGTAAATGATTTCCTAAATTGTAGAGGCACTAAATATGGGAGGGCAGATTAGTCTAGCCCACTATGATAATAAAGGTAATCTGAATGGAAAGAGAGAAGTTGAATGAATAACATTGTGGCTGTCATACAGTTCTACCAAGCAAGTAACTTTATGAACAGAGTACCTTTCTGTGCTGTTTACAATATTAAGATAAATAAATCAAGTCTCTGTGGTTTGGTTAAGAGAGACTACCTGTGATTTCTTTTAGATATTATAGATGTTGTGAAAAAAAGTGTAGGGTACAAAGGAAGGGGTGGTTTCTTCTTCCTGAGAAGTGTTTCCAGAAAACACCTCTGAAAAAGAAATGATGCTCCCTCTGGCTCTTTAAAGTTAAAACTTTAAGGGGAAAAAAAAAGCGCTACAGTTTTATATTATATTTTTATAATATAAATTTAATATAAATTATAATATAATATAAATTGTATTATATACATGTAATTATATTATATAAATATAATATAAATTATATTATAATTTATATTATATTTATATTCTAGAGGTATGCTGTCCAATAGAAGTTTTAGTAATGGAAATTTTCTGTGCCTCTGCTGTTTAATACAGTGGCAGCTGGCTGTATGAGCACATAAAATGTAGCTAGTGCCACTGAGGCATTGAATTTTTATTAATTTTAATTTAATTAGCTACATGTGGCCAGTGACTACTGCGTTGGACAGTACAGTTCCAGAGTATTTTGAAATGAAATAGAAATGAGGAAAATTGCCTTTTAGATCCCAGAGATTTTAAATTTGGAGGAGGTCAGATGTATACTGGAGTAACATATTTCTATGGATGCAGTGTGTGTGTGTGTGTGTGTGTGTGTGTGTGTGTGTTTATAAATTCATTATATTTTGTGGATGCACTGTGTGTGTGTGTGTAAATTCATTATATCTTGAATAATGAAATGAAGCTGGAGGTCAGAATTCTCTCCAGTCCAAAGATTTTGCTTTCCAGTGCAGCCTCCTGTTATAAAAGGATATAGTGGAAGAAAGGATTTAGACAGTTGCTGTATCTATAGGTTATATATGAGGAATTGTAATGGGTGTCACTATTCAACTGTTTCTATGCAGAGTTGGATAAGGGATTAAAGAAAATGAAATAAGGGTGAAAAGAGAAAAATGACAAAAGAGATCTTAAATATGGGGAAATAATAATGTAGATGGGGCATCTGGGTGGCTGAAGACTCTTGGTTTCAGCTCAGGTCGTGATCTCAGGGTTGTGAGATCGAGTCTTGTGTCAGTTCTGCGCTCAGTGTAGTTCCTGTTTGAGATTCTCTCCCCGTACCCCCTCTCCTCTCCCTGCTTGGGCTGTCTTTCTTTTTCACAAATAAGTAAGTAAATAATAAAATCTTTAAAAAAAAATGTAGAAAGATGTGTACTCTTTTATTCAAAAGGAAGACTCAGTTGTATACCAAGAGGGACAGGTACTGAAGTTAGTAGAAACAAAATGAATTAATATAGTAATTTGAAGAACCCGCCCTTTTATGGAAATACAACATAAGGAGAGAAAATAGAATCTTTGCTTACACTAGTGAAGTGATCTAGGTTATAGGCTTTGTATTGGTAAAGGTTGAGCCTGCTTACTGTTTTCCCACCTACCTATCCTGGCAGTGGAACTGCCACTTTATGGTAGTGATGTGAAAAACTACATGCAGTGGCCTAAGGGTTGGAGGGAAACCATATGTGGTTTAGCTGCTTCTTAGGGGATTGACTTGTGTAACAGACAAAAAGAGTAAAGAGGGAAGGGATTTGAATTACATGTACGGATTAGTCTGAGTATGGGTGTTGAGAGAACTTCTGAAGAAGGTATATGCCTATTGTTTTTGCCATTGACCTTGACAAGGTTTGTATCAAATTCCATACTTGCCAGTCTGTGTTGACTATCTTTTGTGCTTTTGTTACCACCCAGAAGACATCTCGGTAAGAGAAACAGGAGGGGGAGCTCTAGTTCTTCTGAGGTCTTGTCCTGGGTTTAGAGTCACCAAGTAGCCTGCTGCTCGCATTGTACTTCCTGCCTTTCAAATTGCCCGGAAGATCAGGACCATCCAGAAGATCAGGTCCACCTGGGGAGGCTAGTGGGAATTGAACAGGAAGTCAACAAAGCTTTAAAGATAACAAACTTTTTTTTTTTTTAAGATTTGTTTATTTGAGAGGGAGAGAGAGAATGAGAGTGCAGGGGAGAGAGGGGGGAGGGGCAGAGAGAGAGGGAGAGAAGCAACAGGGAGCAAGACATGAGGCTCCATCCCATGAGAGCCTGAGATCACGACCTGAGCCAAAATCAAGAGTCGACCTGTAACCTACTGAGCCATCCAGGCATCCCTAAAGACAAGAAACTTTGAAAGGTCAATTTAAGGTGCCTTCTGATAAATTTTAAAAATTTTACTAGTTTTGGTAATTTGCTGAAGATGGAGTTATATGTAGTTAGGGTCAGTATAAAAGAAGGCAAAGTTTGTCATTATATTAGATGATGAGTCAGTGACTGAGCCAAAACTAGAACATAGAGCTGATTATGTTTAAAAGAATTAAAATGGAAAGGTTAAAAATTCTTTAGGGAAGCTATGTACTAATAAAAGTGGTAATGGAATTATGTTATTATTTATAGTGGTATTTTTCACCTCTACGAAAACTTTTGGTATTAGAAGGGAATGTTAAGAAATCTTAAGAGTTTTTTGGGTTTTTTGGTTTCCCTTAAGCAGTACTAGTTTTACTTCTGTTTCAAGGGAGTGGTTGTCTACTTCAGAGGATTCCTTTTATTTAGCAGCTTGATTTAATGTTTTGTGAAGAGATTTTGTGATTATTCTAGATTGTTTCACAATGACATGTGTCCTCTTTGCTTAGCACCTTGCATCTCTCCTGCTCCATAACAAGTTTGCCACAGAATTTGTTGCACATGGCGGAGTACAGAAATTACTGGAAATTCCTCGTCCTTCTATGGCTGCAACTGGTGTATCCATGTGCTTGTATTACCTGTCCTACAACCAAGATGCCATGGAGAGAGTAAGTCCAGTCCATTTAGGGTATGGGAATGGAATTGGGTGGGGAGACTCTAGCACATTCACAGAATGACGTTTGGGTAAGAAAGAAATGAGTAGTTGGAGTAGATTTTATTTTATTGTTATTTTTTAAAGATTTATCCATTTATATTAGTATATGCACGGGGCTCAGTCCCAGGATATTGGGATCCTGACTTAAGCCGAAGGTAGACGCTTAACTGACTGAGCCACCCAGGCGCCCCTCTTTCTCATCTTTTAAGGGGGAAATCTTGATACCTATGGAACTAAGCACTGAGAGCATTAAAGGATGTAAATATTTGCAAAATTTGGCACTCAATAAATATAGCTCAGATTTAAGTATATATCTAAGTTTAGGTTTTCAGGTTTGGAATAGATTGTTACAGAATTTCATTTGTTAAAATTTAAGCTTTAAACTCAGAATGACTGAATCAGTAATGATCATTGCATTCTGTAAAGATACCTAGTTATACTGGTGAATTTTTCATGCCTTTTGAGAGTTCCTTTGCCTGAAATTTTTAAAAATTATGATTTATTTATTTTTTTCAGGTTTGTATGCATCCCCACAATGTTCTCTCTGATGTGGTGAACTATACCCTGTGGTTAATGGAATGTTCTCATGCCTCAGGATGCTGCCATGCTACCATGTTTTTCTCAATTTGCTTCTCTTTCCGGGCTGTGTTGGAGCTCTTTGACCGCTATGATGGTCTTCGTCGTCTGGTGAATTTGGTGAGGTTTTCAGTGGCTTCTGTTTGTGAGAAATAGGGGTCCTACTTCTCTTTGCTGCCTTTCAGCAGTGTTTGGGGAAGAAGCTTTTTTTCCTTTTTTTTTTTTTTTTAAAGATTTCATTTTTAAGTAATCTCTAGACCCAGTGTGGATCTTGATCATATGCTACACCAACTGAGCCAGCCAGGTATCCTGAGAGGAAGCTTCTGACTGGAGGAATTTTGCTGTCATTCTTTGTTTTTTTTTGAGATTTTATTTATTTGTCAGAGAGCAGAAGCAGGGGGAGTGGCAGGCTGAGGGAGAAGCAGGCTTCATTGCTGAGCAAGGAGCCCGATGTGGAACTTGATCCCAGGACCCTGAGATCATGACATGAACAGATGCTTAACCATCTGAGCCACCCAGGCGTCCCTATCATTCTTTGTGAATGAAGTTTTTTTTCTTCCCTGCATTCACCAGTTTCTCTTCCTCTTAAGTGGTTAGAGAACTCTGTGCCATGTCGACTTGTCTTGAATGTAGTAATCTCATAGGGGGAATTGTGTTGATAATCTTGATCTTCCTAAAAGCAACGGTTTTGTGACTGAATGTCTTTCAACATGTTTAAAAACTATGTAATCTATCTTTCTCTTTCTTTCCTTTCCTTTCCTTTTCTTTTCTCTTACAAGATTTATTTAATTTAGAGAGAGAGTGTGTGTGTGTGTGTGCAGTAGGGGGAGGGGCAGAGGGAGAGAGAGAGAATCCCAAGCAGACTCTGCTGAGCACAGAGCCCAACATGGGGCTCAGTCTTCCGACCCATGAGATCATGACCTGAGCTGAAACCAAGAGTTGGATGCTTAACCGACTGAGCCGCCCATGCGTCCCAAGCTATGTAATTTTTCAATAACTGTTTATTTTCAATAACTGGTTTGCTTTTATATGGGTGCTCTTAGTATGTTTTATAGTCATATAAGCTTCGATGTTTGTCAGTGTTGCTGAGCATAAACGTTTACTGTAATCCTTTTCTTCCTTTTACTTTTCTCTTTTTGTTTTTCCCTTGCTTCTCTTTTGCCCCATTCTGTCTCTTTCTTAATAGATCAGTACTTTGGAGATTCTAAACTTGGAAGACCAGGGTGCACTTCTGAGCGATGATGAAATATTTGCCAGCCGCCAAACTGGGAAACATACCTGCATGGCCTTGCGCAAGTACTTTGAGGCCCACCTGGCCATTAAATTGGAACAAGTGAAGCAGTCACTTCAGAGGACTGAAGGTGGCATTCTTGTCCATCCTCAACCCCCGTACAAGGTGAGAGGACCTTGTCTTAAAAGGGAAAGTTGTTAGCTCTCCATAGCTCTTAGGCCTGAAACTTACTCAGATCATTGTGGCATGTCCAATGTGGATGTCCAATGTTGGATTATACTTGCCCTGTGTGGAGGCAGAATACTCAAAAATGGGTGTACCAGGGACTTGTTTTGCTCCCTGTTATAAGTTGCTACTTCGCTGGTATATTAGAACTAAAAGATGAAGTGGAGTGTGTATAAAAGGGCTTCCTTTTATAAAAAGTACTAGATATTTTTACCTCCTTGTGGTATTTTTTTCCTGAAAGGATACATCTGTTACTCCACTTCTCTATCATTTTTGAACTTACTTGCTGTGTTTTGGAGTGAAGATTAATATCTGCATGTTTTAAAAATCACAAATTGAAAAGAAACCAATTATTTTATGTGGTGCTTCTTTCTTTAGCTCTGAAACATATGCACCAACAAATTGAACTTTTTTTACCTTTTTTGGGCAAAATGTAAGTCTGATTATAAATAAAAGGTTAAACATATATTCATTATTTCACATGTGGGTTGTTGACTCAGTTGTGAAATTTGAAAGCTATTATTACTTAGCTTTGTTAAAACCTCTTGGCCGTTGAGCTGTGATGGAGAAGGTAGCAGGCAGGTGATAGAGTTCCTTAATAAGATGTATCTCTCCTTATAGGCGTGTTCATATACTCATGAACAGATTGTGGAAATGATGGAGTTTTTGATAGAGTATGGCCCAGCGCAACTGTATTGGGAACCAGCTGAAGTCTTCCTCAAACTTTCTTGTGTTCAACTCTTGTTGCAGCTTATTTCTATTGCCTGCAATTGGAAGACCTATTATGCAAGGTGAGATTAGAGAGCAGTTTTAAATGAAATTAGATTTTGCTTTTTGGTAAAGTTGATTTTGGTTTGTATATAGCATATGGTTAGCAAACATTTGTTGAACTGAGTTGAAATTTTAGGCATGAATCTGAGAAACTAGATTAAGGAGGATTTTTTTTTTAAAGATTTCATTTATGAGAGCGAGTGAGCAGTGAGAACAGGTAGGGTGTGGGGAGAGAGAGAGTAGCAGGCTTGATGTGGGAGAGGGAGCCCAGTTCGGGGCTTGATCCCAGGATCCTGGGATCATGACTTGACCTGAAGGCAGATGGTTAACCGACTGAGGCACCTAGGTGCCCCAGGAGGGGATAGTATTTTTAGTTTATAGAGTACTTGTTTATATTTATGGTTCTGATGAATACTGCATGATAGGCAGGGATCAACATCTGTATTCTCAGAGAAGTTGTATGCTTTACATAGCTGCAGAGATGGGGTTGAAGTCCTGTCTTGAGACTGCAGTCCAGTATTTTTTGCTATTTAGACTTTAAAAATCTCTCCATTGCTTGACAGCCACATGTAATGTTTATCTTCCTCCCACATAAAACTGTATTTTGTTCTATGAATATCCTAAAGACCATCACATTGTACGTTTTAAATAGGTGAATTGTATAGTATGCGAATTATAGCTAAATAAAGCTTTTCTTTAAATAGGAAAAAAAAACCTATTTTGTGCTTTTGTCTTATGATTTTCACAATTCAGTTAAGAGCTGATAAGGCAGAGCAGGATGAGGCTCAGAAAAGGACAGCTGATAGAATCAGGAGGTTGGGTGCGTTCTATTTGAGGATGATGTAAAAGAATGAAAACTATATTTTGGGAATGAGAGGATCTGGAGAGAAGATAGCAACAAAGTTTATAAAGAGTGGTTCTTTACCTTCTTTCTCTATCCAGCCATTGTTATTAAAGCCAAGACGGGCTTATTTAGGGTGCATATGGCTTGTTTGAGAAATGTCAGGATATTAAATGTAGGGATATATTTTGGAGCAGCCGTTTTCAAACTTTATGGTCTCAGGACACCTTTACTGTATTAAAAATTACTGAGAACCTCAAAGAGCTTTTTTTTTGTGTTAAATGTATTAATATTTAACAATTAGAAAATAAACATTTAAAAATATTTATGAATTTACTTAAAAATAATTTGAACCCATTGCATATTAGCATATTTTTATGAAAAAGTTCCAGAATAAAACCAGATAATTTCAGTAAGGTTTTTAAATGTCTGCTTAATACCTCATATCTAGTTCTGTATTCACTCTTTCGTGACTTCACACATGACCCAGCCTCTGGAAATCTCCAGTATCTCTTCATGAGAGAATGAGAGTGAGAAAGGAAAGTAACATCTTAGTGTTAATATGAAAATAGTTTTTACATCACAGGACCTTCTGAAAGGGCCTCAGAGATCCCTGAGGTCCCCTAGCCACACTTTTTTTTTTTTTTTAAAGATTTTATTTATTTGACAGAGAGAAACACAGCGAGAGAGGGAACACAAGCAGAGAGGGAATGGTAGCGGGAGAAGCAGGCTTCCCGCTGAGCAGGGAGCCCGATGCGGGGCTCGATCCCAGGACCCTGGGATCATGACCTGGGCCGAAGGCAGACGTTTAACGACTGAGCCACCCAGGCGCCCCTAACCACACTTTTTGAACCACTGTTTTATTAGAGTATTAAAGTAGGTTATTGTATTTACTTGAATTTTGCTGAAAAGATGATGAAAGCTCTAAAGAGAACTAGGAAGATTATAAATACATTTTTTGAGTGGTAAATCCAAAATTTGATTACTAAGAAAATATAAATATGTTTGGAATATATTCTTCAAAAGTTTTTTTTTTTTTTAATATTTTTATTTATATGCCAGAGAGAGAGAGGGAGAGAAAAAATACAACCAGGGGGAGCGGGAGGCAAAGGGAGAAGCAGGCTCCCCGCTAAGCAAGGAGCCTTATGCAGGGCTTGATCCCAGGACCCTGGGATCATGACCTGAGCTGAAGGCAGATGCTTAATTGACTGAGCCACCCAGGCATTCCTGAAAGTTTGTTTTTAAAAATAAAGTTAAATACTTGTTTCTGTTTAGAATATACAGAACCCTAGAAAAGAAAATTATTCTTAGCCATTGTTAGTTAATCCTGTCTTTTCTCCATAATGTAAGTGTACATAATTGAGATCATAGCATTTAATCAAATTCATCTTTTTTATGAAATAATTCAAAATACAAAAAGGTACAGAGACTACTGAGTACCCAGTGTTGGCACGTGGTAGTATTACTTCTTTCTCAGTTCCTTTTTCTGCGTCCCCACAGTGACCAGTCATATTAAGTGCATTCTCTTCATGTTTTTATATTATACATATGTATATATGTAAACAGTAATGTACTTCTTTGTATGTTTTTAACTTATATAAGTATTACCCTATATGTATCTTTTGCAACTTGCTTTTTTTCACGCTTATGTTTCTGAGATTTATATGTGGTATTTGAACTCTTGTATTTCTATACTAGTTTATTTTCCTATTGATAGACATAGTGCATGTTAATTTTTTTTTTTTTTTGCTATCAAGTGAATGGTACCACAGACCTCCTTTTTGAGTCTCTTTGGGGATATGACGTATATAATCTGGATTGTAGGGCGCTTACATTTCATATTTAGTAGATGTTGTGTATCATTTTCAGCAGGATATGGGAGTTTTTATTTCTCTACCTTCTTCCCAATAATTGGTATTGTCCGACATAAAATTATATCTTATGTTTTTTATTTCATTAATGTTGTATTTTGAGCCTTTCCCTTTGTCCTTTAGAGTTCTTTGAAAACACCTGTCTGTAGCTGCAGAGTAGTTCATCATATGAGTGTACCATAATTTAACATACACATATTCCTATTTGTAGATTTTTTTAAAAAGATTTTATTTATTTATTTGACAGAGAGAGAGAGATCACAACTAGGCAGAGGGGCAGGCGGGGGGGGGTGGGGGGAAGCAAGCTCACCGCTAAGCGGGGAGCCTGACGCGGGGCTTGATCCCAGGACCCTGAGATCACGACCTGAGCCCAAGGCAGAGGCTTTAACCCACTGAGCCACCCAGGCATCCCTGTCTTTGTAGATTTTCTGATTCTTTTGTTATTTTAAATGATAATGATAATGGACATCATAACATATAAATGCTTGTTTGTACTTTTGATTAGGACAGATTCCTCCAGGTGAAATTCCTGGGCTAAAGCCTATGTGCATTTAAAGAATCTTGTTTCCCGTTTTTAGATTATTTTCTCAAAAGAGGGTCCTATTTCTATTCCCACCAAAAGTTCAAGAGCATTTATTTTTATACATCCTTACCAGCATTGGGGATAATCCTTTGTTTTTAATCTTAGCAGTTTGTGTGGTGAAAATTCCATCCCCATTGTTTTGGAAGTAATATGGTGACTTACAAATCCTTTCTTGATGTCATCATGGCTAGGGACAGAGCTACACAGGTAGTACTTACTGATCCATTGTGTATCTCTTTCTATCTTTGTTTCTTTTGGCTGTACCCTAGTTTCCATTTGAGTAATTGTTTCTCCTGTCCAGGAATGACACTGTGCGCTTTGCCTTGGATGTCCTGGCTATTCTCACTGTTGTGCCAAAAATCCAGCTCCAGTTGGCAGAATCAGTGGATGTGCTGGATGAAGCTGGCTCCACTGTCTCCACTGTAGGTAGGTTGTACCTTTTCATTTTTGTGATTGGTTTGTCTGGATTCGTTTTTATTTACTATTCTGGCCATATATGTTTACTTAATTTGCAGTATTAGTTCAGAAAGTAGACTGGAGGGTGTCTTGTCCCATCTAAGTTGTGCTGTGCTAAGTTGTGCTGGGTTTATATAAGGGAGTCGTGTTGGTGAACTCAGGTTTTCTGAATGGTACATGTGCCATGATGGGACACATTCATTCTTGAAAACCTTGTATTCTGCAGGGTCTTGTGCTAAAAATAAAGTTTATGGGAAAAATGGGTTGGGGCAGACAATAAAAAACTTAAAAGCAGATTTGTAATCTGAGTGCTAACAAAATCAGTAATTGACAAGCCGCTCAGAGTGGACAAAGCTATCATACACGAAAACAAAAGGAAGGTACTGTTTGTTTGAAAACACTTTATTAAGAACAGGACTTACTGTAAGGGCTTCTGCTAAGGTGAGCATGCAAAGTGTTGTGACTGGTTGTGGGTCTTGGGGTGCACCACTGCTTTGGGGAGAAAGTCTGAGGTGTGTGGCCACTTTTTTTAAACTTTCTTCATATGGCAGAAAGGGATCCTGATGCCATTGTGGCAATCAGGCTGAGGGCTTTCCCCTTTTCTGCTAAAGGTTTTAATTTTTTTTTTTAAGATTTTATTTATTTGACACAGAGGAGAGATCACAAGTAGACAGAGAGGCAGGCAGAGAGAGAGGGGGGAAGCAGGCTCCCCGCTGAGTGGAGAGCCCGATGTGGGGCTGGATCCTAGGACCCTGAGATCATGACCTGAGCCGAACGCAGAGGCCCAACCCACTGAGCCACCCAGGCACCCCTAAAGGTTTTAATTTATTCCTGCTATTTTTGCTCCCCTTACAGGAAAAATTGCACATGACCCTTGGTGACTTCCACATAATACTGACATTATTCCCCTATTTAACAACTGCATATGAGGTATTGCATCATGAAGATATAGTATAGTAGAACTGGTTGTATCTTATTCAAACAGTTCCTTGTACTTTAATAAAAAGGTATGGTAGTTTTAAGTGGAACAAAATGAATAGAAGTCTACATTTTGACTCTGGAACAATCATTGAAGTTGGTTGTTAGTTTTATGAGGAGCAATATAAAATGTTTTGTATTTCTCCCCCATAGGTATCAGCATTATTTTGGGAGTGGCTGAGGGTGAGTTCTTCATCCATGATGCTGAAATTCAGAAATCAGCACTTCAGATTATCATCAATTGTGTGTGTGGCCCAGATAACAGAATATCCAGTATTGGCAAATTCATCTCTGGAACTCCTCGGAGAAAGCTGCCTCAGACTCCCAAAAGCAGCGAGCACACCCTGGCCAAGATGTGGAATGTGGTCCAGTCCAACAATGGCATCAAGGTGCTCCTGTCCTTATTGTCCATCAAGATGCCCATCACCGATGCAGACCAGATAAGGGCTCTGGCCTGCAAGGCCCTAGTGGGCCTGTCACGCAGTAGCACTGTCCGGCAGATCATCAGCAAACTGCCTCTTTTCAGCAGCTGCCAGATCCAGCAGCTGATGAAGGAGCCTGTCCTGCAGGACAAGCGCAGTGACCATGTCAAGTTCTGCAAGTATGCCGCTGAGCTCATTGAACGAGTGTCAGGAAAGCCACTTCTCATTGGCACTGACGTGTCTCTGGCACGACTGCAAAAAGCAGATGTTGTTGCCCAATCAAGGATTTCCTTTCCTGAGAAAGAGCTGCTTCTGTTGATACGAAACCATCTCATTTCTAAAGGGCTTGGGGAGACAGCAACTGTGCTGACGAAAGAGGCTGACTTGCCCATGACTGCTGCCTCTCATTCATCTGCCTTCACCCCAGTCACTGCTGCTGCTTCTCCTGTCTCTCTTCCCCGAACCCCTCGCATCGCCAATGGCATTGCAACTCGACTGGGCAGCCATGCCACTGTGGGTGCCTCCGCCCCTCCTGCCCCTGCTGCCCATCCTCAGCCACGGCCCCCCCAGGGTTCACTAGCTTTGCCTGGCCCATCTTATGCAGGCAATTCCCCCTTGATTGGTAGGATCAGTTTTATCAGAGAGAGGCCATCACCCTGCAATGGCAGGAAAATCAGAGTGTTGCGGCAGAAGTCGGACCATGGCGCCTACAGCCAAAGCCCAGCCATAAAAAAGCAATTGGACAGACATCTTCCTTCCCCACCTACGCTGGACAGTATCATCACAGAATATCTTAGAGAGCAGCATGCTCGCTGCAAGAACCCAGTTGCCACCTGCCCACCTTTCTCTCTCTTTACTCCTCATCAGTGTCCTGAGCCAAAACAGAGGCGGCAAGCGCCAATAAACTTTACCTCAAGGCTAAACCGCAGGGCATCATTTCCAAAGTATGGAGGGGTGGATGGCGGGTGCTTTGATAGGCACCTTATCTTTAGCAGGTAAGGAGAGGCCACCTTCCCGTGAACTGGAATGATTCTTCTATTTAAATCAAAGTCTGTGGGTGATACCAGCTTAGAGTGATGAATCCAGAAAGCCAGACTAATTGTTGGCCTGAAATACCAGTGATTGTCACTTTGTGTGAATACATGAGTAGTGTGACTGTATCCCCTTTTGCAAACCATGGGTTCCTTGTGTGATTGTTGTATTTTGTTAAGATACTCTGTGTTCTTGTTACAACTGGTATTTTTTTCTAGAACCCATGCACCCTGCTGTGCCTAACTAGACTCCCAAACTTGTTTTTATGCCGGTCCAAGTTGTCGCCTATTCTGATATTTCACAAATCTCACATAAAGATGATGGAATTGCAGGTTTTAAACATGGGGATTTTTGTTACTGTTTAAATTTGGAAGTAGAGGTCCTTTTCTCTCACTTAAAACGAAAATGAACCACTGAAGGTCACTGTGATATTTTGGAAGAACCCATTTGAAATATAAATGCTTTTTCTTTTTTCTTTCATCCTGGCAGAGTTTTCTTTTTCCAGAGTCCTTGTGCATTCTGTGTCTCTGATTCTCTTTTGCTTAGGTTCCGTCCTATTTCAGTGTTCAGGGAAGCCAATGAGGATGAGAGTGGCTTCACTTGTTGTGCATTCTCAGCACGGGAGCGGTTCCTGATGCTTGGCACCTGCACTGGGCAGTTGAAGCTCTATAATGTGTTTAGTGGACAGGAGGAGGCCAGCTATAACTGTCACAACTCGGCTATCACACATCTTGAACCTTCCAGGGTAAGGGTTCCTAGGTGGTTTTCAGTCATCCTTCTTAGATGGGTTGGTGAACTATTAGTTTGTGGGCTGGCTACTTATTTGTATATAAACTTTTATTGGAACATAGCCATGCTCATCCGCTATGCATGGTCTATGGCTGCTTCTGTGCTACAATGGCAGAGTTGAGTAGTTGTGACACAGATCATATAGCTTACAAAACCTAATGTATTTACTGTTTGGACCTTTAAGTAAAAGTTTACTAATTATCTTCTAGAGAGGGTGTGTGTGTGTGGGTGTGATTTTTTTAATTTGCCCGAAATGGAAATAGTCTATCAACTATAACCACAGAAGTTTTTGTTTTGTGTCAGGAAGAAATCTCAAAGTACTGGGAGTTTTTAGGAAAAAAGCATTATAGGATTTTAGTGGGTCATGGTTTATTAGTATTATTCTGTGAATGGAACTGATACCTTTGTTATTTCTAAAAGTCAGGACTATTAAGATGACAAGGATAATTTTACTAATTTTCAAGTAAAGAAGACTCAGTTTTTTTTTTTAAGTTTAAGAGTCTATAGCTAAGAAAGTCTAGCAAATGTTTTCAGTTGACTGATATTTCAGAGGAGGGAGACTGAGGAATAGGCCAAATATTAAGAAAGGAGGAACCATCTTTGATATCTTTCCAAGTTTTTTCTTCCCCTACCCTTGGAACTATTGTATTTTTTGTTACTAGGTCAGGAGGATTTAGTATTTTCTTAAATTTAGGTATTTTTAGGACATTGCATGTGCACACACAGACTTAAATTCTAGCAGCTTCAACCATTTCTTGGTTCTTTGGAGTTTTTTTAAGCTTGGACAATATTTTTTAAGCTTGTATTTTAAAATGCTAAGGGCAGATAGAATTTAGATAAATATGTGATTACCCACTGTGGGCCTCCTCCTCCTTTTAGGATGGGTCCTTACTGCTGACATCTGCTACTTGGAGCCAGCCTCTGTCTGCACTTTGGGGAATGAAATCAGTATTTGATATGAAGTATGTAACTACTTTTATAACTCTAGTCTTTCTGTTCTACAATTTATCTAATTTCTATTCCCCTTTATCCAATTCTTCAACTTGAAGCCTTTTGGGAAAAGATGAATGCCGTGAGTTATTGCTAATTTCTCTCTTCCTCATCTGTGGCTTATGTTTAATAAGACTGTATCCTTTTTAATTCTAGTATATTCTTAACAAGTATTCTTACCACTTCCATCACATAACTGACCCTTCACTAATTCAAAATGGCACATCTGTGTATTTTCTCATGTTCACATATGACAGTTGCACTCTTTGCTGGGGATAGATGATAAAATGCTATCACTTTGAAGTGATATTTCAAAGACATGCATGGCCTATTAGCCATTTTTTTAAACCAAGTAATTCCTATTAATTACTTATGATTAATTCTTTTGGATCTTTTTGGTCAAACGAGGAATTTTTTTTTTTTTTTTTATTAAGTGTGCAATTTTTCCTCTTTGGTTGTTGGGAATCCTCAGATGGGTATGGTCAGGCAGGAGGCTGAGAATCATGTTTATTTTCAGTCAGTTGAGTGAGTATGTTCTGAAGGTCCATCACTTAAGTACTTCTGTTGTTGGTTTGTAGGCATTCCTTCACAGAAGATCACTATGTTGAGTTCAGTAAGCATTCTCAGGATCGGGTCATAGGTACAAAAGGAGACATTGCCCACGTAAGTACTTTAGAATCCACTGCTTTCAAGCTAATTATACCCATTTGTTTGTACTCAAAGCTTCTGGACTGAAGGACAGTCCTAAGGGCAACAACAAATTACTTAGTGATATTCTTTTTAGATAGAATCAAGAAATGTAATAAAGTAGTTTTAAGTTATATGAGGCCAAATATGAACTAATCTGGCAACTTGAGAAAGATGTCATTAGCACAGCAGTTATTTCTAAATACGTACTTAGTTTTAGGTGAAATGTAAGTCCCTGCCTTTATGAATCCTCACTGGAGAAACAGTTAATATAGAAGCAAATATATGGTATATTAGGTGTAAGTGCTGCCAAGGAAGAGAAGCAGGATAAGAGGTAAGAAGTGATGGTGGTGTGGGAGACTTGTGTGCTTTATCTAGGATAATTAGTGTCACTGATTGGGTGATGTTTAAGGAGTGTTTTGAAGGAAGTGTGGGTGTCATGTAGGTATCTGGGAGAAAAGTTTTTTTTTTTAATTTTTTTTTAAGATTTTATTTATTTATTTGACAGAGAGAGAGATCACAAGTAGGCAGAGAGAGGGGGGAAGCAGGCTCCCTGCTGAGCAGAGAGCCCGATGTGGGGCTCAATCCCAGGACTCTGAGATCATGACCTGAGCTGAAGGCAGTGGCTTTAACCCACTGAGCCACCCAGCCACCCCGAAAAGTGTTTTAAGATAGAGGGAATGTCAAGGGAAAAACCCTTACTTGGGAGGTGGTAGAGATAGGAGGGGGCAACAGGTCAGTGTCGGGGAAAGGGGGCAGCACATATCATAGTAGCATCTTACAGGGTGTTGTTAAGACCTTTGACTTTTCCTCTGAATGAGATGCAGACACTGGAGGGTGAGCAGAGGATACATGATTGGATGTAAAGTTCCTAAAGTGTGATTCTGGCTTCTGTGAGAGAAGCAAGAGGAGGCTTTCCAGTTAGGAAGATGTCGTGTTAGCCCACATGTGAAGGCTGCAGGGGGGCTGGGCCCAGGTGGACATGGCACAGGTGGATAGAAGTGATACAGCTGGGCCCTGAGATTCTGGACACATGCAGTTTGTTATTCTGTTAGACATTCAAGTATCTGTTAGACATTCAAGTAGGGAATGGGCAGTTGACTATACAAAATGGGAGTTCGGGAGAGAGGTCTGGGATAGGAGATATAAATACAGGAGTTATCTACATGTTGATAGTTTTTAGAGCCATGAACCTGGATGAGATCATTAAGGAGGCTAGAGAAGAGAAATGTGGGGACAGTTCTGGCATGTGCCAATATTTCAGATTTGCCACATTAGGAGGGGAGCCCAGGGAGAATGGCTACTAAGTCAGCAGGAGACCTTAGGAAAAAGGTGTGCCACAGAAGGCAAGGGAAGATTCTTTTGAGGAATACTTGATCAACTGAGTCAGAAACTGTTGATGGGTATGTAAGATGAGATTAGAGAAGTACTTTTGATTGAATAATATGGAACTTATTGTTTATCACATGAGGAGCTAGTTCTGTACACCAGGGTGACAGTCTGATTAGAGTAGGTTCATGAGAGAACAGGGATGTGGGGACAGTGAGTAGAGACAAATTTTATAAAGTATGTTTGCTGAAAAGCAAAGCAGGGAATTGGGGTGTAGTAGCTTGGAAAAGGGGTTTGGGGGATATGGGGCTGTGAAGGGAGGGTTTCTCTCAAACTTTTCATTTGAAAATATTAAAGTTGAAAGAGTAGTACATATACCTACCACCTAGATTCAGCAGTGTAATGTTTTGCCATTTTCTTTCTGTCTAAATATGTTTGTGTTTCTGAATCATTTGAAAGTAAGTAGCAGATAACATGACATTTTATCTTTGAATCTTACAGCATATATATTCTAGCAATAAGGACATTTTACTGCATAATCACACTCTATTATTAAATATAATAAAATTTATACTAATTTCCAAATATCATCTGATATCCATTCCATACTCAGTTTTCCCCATTGTTCCTGATGTGTTTGGTTTCAAATGCTTTTTTTTTTTTTTTTTGAACCAGGATCCAGCCAAGATTCACATATTGCATTTGGTTGTTATGTCTCACTAATGTTTTAAAGCCAAGAACCATTTCTCCAGTTTTCATGACATTGACTTTTGAAGAGACCAGGCTAGTTGTCTTGTCCCATGATCTCGATTTGTTTGTTTTCTTGTGGTGTCTCCTTATTTGTTCCTATATTAAAGGAGGATTTTTTTTTTTTTTTTTTAAAGATTGGAAATACTACAGCATATGTGTAAGCTGATGGGAAAGATCTGGTCTCTGCATGGGTTGCACATTGTAGACTTTGGAACTTTTAGTATTGCAGGGCTAAAATATTGGGAGATTTTAAGGAGAAAGTGATATTTCATTGATGCCTTTCTCCAAAAAGTGGCCCTTTAATAGTATTCCATGAGTAATCATTGGTCAATCCATATGAATTTCTCCATTTCAATTGTAGAAACATTTTCTGTTTATTGAGAGGGGTAGGGGTAGAAGAGGGCTTTTGTATCTATTGCAATATCTCTTTTCATTTTCTTGTGGGAAAGAGACTTTTCAAACCTTGAACGGGAATCAAAGCACTTAAACTTTGCTTGGATTGGTGTAGTCTTCCTACTTTTCAGATATTTTACGATATTAGGGCTTTCATGATTTTGGTGGGGTTTAGAAAGCATGGAGGGATTTTACACAACTTCTCTTGGAATTGTCAGTGGATGGATTGGTCTGATTTTTCTCTTCCCACCCCTTCTTCTCTAAAGATTTATGATATTCAGACTGGCAACAAGCTGTTGACTCTGTTTAACCCAGATCTTGCCAACAACTACAAGAGGAACTGTGCCACCTTTAATCCTACAGATGATCTTGTCTTAAATGATGGCGTCCTCTGGGATGTCCGCTCTGCACAGGCCATCCACAAGTTTGACAAGTTCAACATGAACATCAGTGGCGTTTTTCATCCAAATGGACTGGAGGTCATCATTAATACTGAGATTGTATCCTTTACACCTGTGTCTTACTTTCCATTTGTTAGCTGATTTGTGATGCAGAAATAATTTATCTTTCTACCAACATCCTGTCAAAGTATCCACACAGGTAATAATTTGGTGCCTCTTCTTTGAAGTGTTTGTTAATCTCCAGTGGTTGATAATTACCAATGACTTTGAGTAGCATGTTTTTCCTTGTACTGAGAAGAGTGAGCAGATTCCTGCCTTGTGCTTCTTCAAGTATTAAACTGGCTTTTATGTCTTCAGAAGGATTTTACTTTTGCACTACAGAAATCAGTTGCTAGACATAAGAGTAAGATGAAGTGTTACTATTGAGAGGGTGGGAATTTGTGTTGCTTTCATGTATTTAGGGATACCATAGGCGATTTTCAGGGGACATTATTCTGTAATACACATTCTATGTGTTTTTGTTTTACTTTGAAAGCACTTTTATTTTACTTAAAAAAAACACTTCCCTTTAAAGCATTCATATCTCACAGGAGGGGGGAAAAGTAATATTTCAGAATATCCCCAATGAGGTTCCTTAAGAAATTTTGTTTAAAATAGTTTTCCTTGACCTGCTCTTCTCCTAGTGGGATCTTCGCACTTTCCATCTTTTACACACAGTTCCTGCTCTGGATCAGTGTCGTGTGGTGTTTAACCACACGGGGACAGTGATGTATGGAGGTAATAACCTTTTTACTTTTCTACGTTATTGTTTTTCTTCCTTCTTTTTCCCCTCATTAATTTGATACTTTTTGTTTGGAAATGTCTCTCATGTCTAAAATTCAAATGTGAATTTGAAAGCATTTGAAGGTTGTAACATAAAAGATAAAATGATAGCACAAATGGTGACAAAGTTTGTTGAAGAAAATAATGTTGATTTAAGGTAAAAGGCCACTGGCTTTGAAGATAACAAGTAAATCTTGTATAGAAAGAAATTTCTTGCGTTAATTTCCCATTTCTATCATCATCATTTCAGTTTCATTATGAACTTCAAGAATCTTTGCTTTTGTGGTTTTGTGATGTTGTAAGCCTTTAGCTGTAATACTTATTGAGAGCTAGATGACAGGTTGAGGATACTGTTTGGGGTATGCAAGGAGGATGCAGTGAGAGGAACAAACTAGATAGAGTGTATTTACTGCAAGGAAACTAAAGTCTTGATTGTCCATTAATATTTCTGCACTTAATGAATAGGGGATGTTTATGATTTCTAATAGTGTTTTGCTCCTTGGCTCCCTTTCTCCCTTCCTCCCCATTAGCTATGCTGCAGGCAGATGACGAAGATGACTTAATGGAAGAGAGGATGAAAAGCCCTTTTGGATCATCCTTCCGAACATTTAATGCAACTGACTACAAACCTATAGGTATGCATGTAGGAGCAGACATTGTTCATTTTGTCATGTTTTTGGTTTTCCTTATTTAAGATCTTCCCTTTTCTGTAATTTTTCACTGAAAGGCTGAGAAGTTATGGAAATATTTATGAACAATCACCTTGAAATTCCTTTAGAGGAAAAGCTGGTTTTAAGGTCATAGCAAGAGTCTGGTCCTGAATCTTGTCACATTCTGTTTTCCAGCAACCATTGATGTGAAACGGAACATCTTTGACCTGTGTACAGACACCAAAGACTGCTATCTTGCTGTCATTGAGGTAAAGGGAGCCGGCAAAAACCCTGCTGTTTTGTTCTGATCTTTAGGATCATTTTCAAGTTATACAACAGGCATTTTGTCTGATCTAAGATACGTTCTAAAGTTGATGCATTTCTGAAGGTGGTTATTGATAGCCTACTCATTTGATGGGGAGATATATGTTGTAAGAGAAATAATAAAATCCCAATATAAAACAACATAGACAATCTGTCACATCTTCTAATATCTTGGATTCACTGTCATCCCTTTCTTAGAGGAATCTGAATCTCTTGCCAGAGCAAGATTGTCCTTTCTAAGGATTTGGATTTCTTTTGCCTGTATCCCTTGCCCTGGGATCAGCCTTCTCATCCTGTTTTCTTTCCCTTTCTGTGTCCCAGGCATACTCTTTTCAGAGTTAGTTCAAGAATTTTGGGTATCAGAAGCTTTGACAGTTATAGAATCAAGGCGCATGGGTGCCAGTCCTGAGATGTAGATGTGGGCCTTCTGAAAACTCACTGCTCTTTGTGGATTGGATGTTCTCTTTCAGAACCAAGGCAGCATGGATGCTCTGAATATGGACACAGTGTGTAGGCTGTATGAAGTGGGCAGGCAACGTTTGGCAGAGGATGAGGATGAAGAGGAGGACCAGGTCAGTAGTCTTTGAGATTTCTTGTTGCTGAATAATGCTTTATAGAACAATATCTTATGCTCTTCTTTTTTTACTCTAAAGATTTTTTTAATATCAGCCTTTGCTTCCTGTTGGCATATTCTGCAGGCGTATCCATAAAATCACTAAAATAACTAAAACTCAGAAGAAAGCAGATATTTGTTATTACAGAACTTTAACCCCAGTACCTGACAGTCCTGTGAGTTCCATTTGTAGATTAATTAGCAATAACAGAAATTGTTTTGGAGGCTTCCTTGAATTCACTTTTGGGACCAGTGCCCTGTGTGACTTTAGGATGAGCAGCCCCCATATTCCCAGAGTCAATACAAAACAGAAAAGTCAGCCTGCTGAGATGGGTCTTAGAAATGGCTTAAGCTTTATAAAGGTCTGGTTTGCATTTTCTCAGTTTTATGGCATAGTCTCTTCACAGTAATGGATTGGAGCTTATAAGTAAAGAAGATTTTGACGCTTTTGGAAATTAAACATTTATTAAATGTGGGTAGATAGTATGGGAATTTTAAGTTATGGTCATACTCTAGGTGCTTGCCTATGTGGTGTGTCAGTATCCGTTCTGAAGAGTTTCTTAAACTTCTGACTTTCAGCAGATCTTTCCTGTCAGCTGGGCTCACACCACATTCTCTATGCTCCTATAAACATCCACGTATAGGCTTTTCTGTGGACGTAAATTTCAACTCCTTTGGGTAAATACTAAGGAGTGCTGTTGCTAGATTGTATGGGACGAGTTATATTTAATTTCATAAGGAAATGACAAACTGTCTGCCAAAGAGGCTGTATACCATTTTGCATTTTTACCATCAGTAAATCAGAATTCTTGTTGTTTCACATCCTTACCAGCATTTGGTGTTGTCAGTGTTTTGGATTTTGGACATTCTAATAGGTATGTAGTAGTATATATATATATATATATATATCACTATTTAATTAAATTAAAAGTTAACAGACATTCCTTTAGTTGAACAACCTCTATACTTAATCAAAATGTGTTGTTTGATTTTTTGGAGTAGAAAGGAACTAAGGTCTTGTAGTTTTATGAACCTGCTACAAATGTTTTCTGAAAATGATTTAACTGAGCCTGTTGACACCCTTCCTGATGGCTGGTACCAGACCAAAAGGAAGGAGACTTTGTCCACAATCCCTCTCGACTCCTCCCCCATTTCAGGAAGCTTCTTTTCTAAGTGGAAGGCTCTCATTGTTATTTTAATTTGCATCTCCCTGCTGACATATCTTGTGGAGCATCTATCTACATGCTTATTTGCCATTTATAGATCTTTTTTGGTGAGGTGTCAAAGCCATTGACTTATTTTTAAATTAGGTTGCTTGTGTTTTTATTGAGTTTTAAGAGTTCTTTGAATATTTTGGCTAATAGTATTTTATCTGATACGTTATTTTCAAATATTTCCACTTAGTTTGTGGCTTATCTTCTCATTCTCTTGAGAGTGTCTCACAGAGCAGAAGTTTTTGTCTTCATGAAGTCCAGCTTATCAATTATTTCTTTCATGATTGTACCTTTGAGGTTGCATCTAAAAAGTTTTCAAACTCAAGGTCATCTAGATTTTCTCCTGTTATTTTCTAGGAGTTTTATACTTTTGCATTTCACACTTAGGTCTGTGATTCTTTTTGCGTTAATTTTTGTGAAGGTTGTAAGGTCTGTGTCTAGATTTATTGATTTTTTTTTTTTTTTTTTTGCTTATAGATAATCTAGTTTAAATACCATTTGTTGAAGACTTTTTTCCCATTGTATTTCCTTTGCTTTTTTGTCAAGGATCAATTGACTATTTTGGGGGTGGGGAGGAGGGCAGAAGGAGAGGGAAAGAATCTTAAGCAGGCTCCGTGCCCCATGTAGAGCCCAACTCAGGGCTGTATCTTACAACCCTGAGATGACTTGAGCTGAAATCAAGAGTTGGAGGCTTAACTGACTGAGCCACCCAGGCACCCTCAAATGACTATTTTTATGTGGCTCTATTTCTAGGCTCTCTACTGTTCTATTGATCTATTTGTCTATATTCTTTAATACCTCACTGTCTTGGTTACTGTCACTTTATAGTAAGTTTTGAAGTTGTGTAATGCCAATCCTTCAACTTCGTTCTCCTTCAGTGTTGTGTTGACTGTTCTGGGTTGTTTGCTTCTCTATATAAACTTTTGAATCAGTTTGTTGATATCTGCAACATAGCTTGCTGGGATTTTGAATGGGGGAGCATTGAATTTATTTATAGATCAGGAAGATCTGACATCTTGACAGTATTGAGTCTTCCTGTCCATGAACATGGACTCTCTTCATTTATTTAGTTCTTGGATTTCTTTCATCAGAGTAATATAGTTTTCCTCATACAGATCTTGTATATATTTTGTTAGGTTTATACCTAAATATTAAATTTTGAGAGGTGGTGCTAATGTGATACTGTATTTTTAATTTTAGTTTCCACTTGTCCATTGCTTGTATGCAGGAAAGCTGTTACACAGGAAAGATTTTGAATTAATTTTCAAAAATTAATTCATTTTTAATTGTCCTGCAGCAATGCTGTAATTGCTTACTCTAGTTTTCATTATCAGTTCTTTGGGATTTTCTGCATAGATAGTCATATCTGCAAACATAGACAGTTTTATTACTTCGTTCCTAGTCTGTACCCTTCTTTCCCCTATTCTTAACTTATTGTATTAGCTAGGACTTCTAGTATGATGTTGAAAAGTAGCGATCTTGATTCTGATCTTAGCAGGAAAGTTCTGTTTCTCACCATTAAGTATGGTGTTAGCTATGGTTTCTTTATAGATAGATGTTCTTACTCTAGTTGAATAAGTTCCCCTCCATTCCTGTTTTACTCAGTTTTTAGTTATGGGTGTTGGGTTTTGTTAGTCTTTTTCTGAATCTGTTGATGTGGTATTTTTTCTTTAGCCTGTTGAAGTAATGAATTAGATTAATTGATTCTAAAATGTGAACCAGCCTTGCTTAGCTGTAATACATCCTATTTGGTTGTGGTGTGTAATTCTTTCTATACAGTGTGCAATATGATTTGCTAATATTTTGTTGAGGATTTTTACATCTGTGTTCATGAGAAATGTTGGACTGTAGTTTTCATTTCTCGTGCAATAGTCCCCCCCCTCCCTCCACCCCAGCCCCCCATCTGTAGTTTCACTTTCCATGGTTGCATTTACCTGCAGTCAACTCCAGCCTGGAAACAGATGATCCTCTTTCTGATGTATGGTCAGAAGGTCAATAGTAGCCTCATTCACCTCACTGCATCTTACCACGTAGGCATTTTATCATCTCACATTGTCACAAGAAGAAGGGTGAGTACAATACAATCAGATTTTGAAAGAGAGATCATATTCACATAAGTTATTTCTTACTGAGCCTAATTTATGAACTAAACTTTATCATAGGCATGCATGTTTAGCAAAACATATATATATAGGATTTGGTACTATCCTTATTTTTAGGCATCCACTGGGAGTAAGGTGTCTTGGAATGTATCCCTGTTGGATAAGGAGTGGGGTATTGGTGTAATATCTTTGGAGTTGGTATTAGGATAATGCTGGACTCCTATGATGAATCAAAGTATTTTATCTGCTTCTGTCTTCTAGAAGAGATTTTAGAAAATTGATACACTTTTTTTATGTTTAGTAGAATTCATCAGTGAACCCATGCGGGCCTGGTGCATTCTGCTTTGGAAGGTTATTAATTTTTTTTTTTTTAAGATTTTACTTACGTATTTGAGAGAAAGAGTGGGTGAGAGAGAGAAGGAGCACAGAAGCAGGGGGAGAGGGCGAAGCAGGCTCCCTGCTGAACAGGGAGCCCGATGTGGGGCTTGATCTCAGGACCCTGGGACCATGACCTGAGCTGAAGGCAGACACTTAACCAACTGAGCCACCCAGGCGCCCCATGGAAGGTTATTAATTATTGATTAAATTTCTTTAATAGCTAAAGGCCTACTCAGATCATCTGTTGTGTGCATTTTGGCAAATGGTGTCTGTCTTTCAAGGAGTTGGTCTGTTTCATCAAGGTTATCAAATTTATGGGCATAAATTGTTCATAGAATTTATGGCCACGGTTGTTCATAGAATTCTTTTATCCTTTTTTTATTTAAAGATTTTTTTTTTAAAGATTTTATTTATTTATTTGACACAGAGAGAGGGATCACAAGTAGGCAGAGAGGCAGGCAGAGAGAGAGAGGGGGAAGCAGGCTCCCTGCTGAGCAGAGAGCCCCATGCGGGGCTCGATCCCAGGACCCTTGGGATCAAGATCTGAGCCGAAGGCAGAGGCTTTAACCCACTGAGCCACCCAGGCGCCCTTTATTTAAAGATTTAATTAATTTTTTTGAGAGAGAGGGAGAGTGCTCATGTGTGAGCAGGGGGAAGAGCAGTGGGATGTGGAGCCCAATGTGGAGCTTGGTTCCACGACCCTGAGATCATGACCTCAGCTGAGAGGCCAAGCTCAGGTCAACTGAATGAGCCACCAGGTGCCCCAGAATTCTTTTATCTTTTTATTGTCCATGAGATCTGTAGTGATGTGGTCCTCTCTTTCATTTCTTTTTTTTTTTTTTTTTTAAAGATTTTATCTATTTGACAGAGAGAAACACAGCGAGAGAGGGAACACAAGCAGAGGGAATGGTAGCGGTAGAAGCAGGCTTCCTGCGGAGCAGGGAGCCCGATGCGGGGCTCGATCCCAGGACGCCGGGATCATGACCTGAGCCAAAGGCAGCCGCTTAACGACTGAGCCGCCCAGGCGCCCCCTTTCATTTCTGATATTAGTAATTTGTGTCCTCTTTTTTTCTTAGCATGGCTAGAGGCTTATCAGTTTTATCAGCTTTTTTTAAGATTTTATTTATTTGAGAGAGGGAAAGTGACAGAGAGCTCGAGCGGGGAGGGGTAGAGGGAGAGGAAGAAGCAGGATCCCCACTAAGCTGGGAGCCTGACACCGGGCTCCCTCCCAGGACCCTGAGATCACGACCTGAGCCGAAGGTAGATGCTTAACTGACTGAGCCACCCAGGTGCCCCTAATTTCCTGTTTTCAATTTCATTGATAACTACTCTTGATTTCTATTCTTTTCTTCTGCTTGCTTTAGATTTAATTTGTTCTTCTATTTCTAGTTCTCTAAGGTGGAAGCTTTGCTAACTGAATTAGGTCTTTATTCTTGTCTAATAATATGCATCTAGTACTAAAATTTTCCCTCTATGCACTACTTGCACTGCACCTCACAAATTTTATAAGTGTGTGTTCGTTTTCATTTAGTTCAGAGTATTTGAGATTTTCTTTGACTCATGCTATTCAGAAATGTGTTGTTTATAATCTCCAAGTATTTTGGGGTTTTCTAGCTATATTTCTGTTAGTGATTTTTAGTTTAAAGCCATTGTGGTCTGAGGGCAAACATTATATGATTTCTATTTTAAATTTGTTACGGTGTGCTTTATGGCCCAGAATGTGTCTATCTTGGTGAATATTTTATGTGAGTTTGAGAAGAATGTGTGTGTACTGAGTTGTTGGACAAAGTGGTCTATAGATGTCTGTTATACTCAGTTGATAAGATGGTTTGATCACTTCAGCTATGTCCTTACTGATTTTCTGCCTGCTGTATCTTTCCATTTCTTCTTTCCTTTCAAGCTGGGGGAGGAGCAGAGGGAGAGGGACAAGCAGACTCTGTGCTAAGCTTGGAGCCTGATGTGGGGCTCAATTGTAGAACCCCAAGATCATGACCTGAGCTGAAATAAAGAGTTGGATGCTTAAGTGACTGAGCCACTTAGGTGCCCCCTGTATCTTTTCATTTCTTTTTTTTTTTTAAGACTTTATTTATCCATTTGACAGAGAGAGAGATCACAAGTAGGCAGAGAGGCAGGCAGAGAGAGAGGGGGAAGCAGGCTCCCCGCTGAAAAGAGAGCCTGATGCGGGGCTCGATCCCAGGACCCCGAGATCATGACCTGAGCCGAAGGCAGAGGCTTTAACCCACTGAGCCACCCAGGTGCCCCATATCTTTTCATTTCTGATAGAGGGATATTAAAGTCTCCAGTTACAGTAAGTGGATTCATCTGTCAGTTTTTGCCTCCTGTATTTTCATGCTCTATGTTAGGCATGTATATGTTAAGGATTGTTATGTTTCCTTGGAAAATTGACCCCTTATCATCATATAATGCCCTTCTTTAATCCTGATAACTTTCCTTGGTCTGAAGTGTGCTTTGTCTGAAAGTAATATAGTTATCTTGGCTATTTTTTTTTAAGATTTTATT
>CM053603.1:14660304-14694162 GCA_028646535.1 Procyon lotor | reverse complement strand
TCTGTCAGTTTTTGCCTCCTGTATTTTCATGCTCTATGTTAGGCATGTATATGTTAAGGATTGTTATGTTTCCTTGGAAAATTGACCCCTTATCATCATATAATGCCCTTCTTTAATCCTGATAACTTTCCTTGGTCTGAAGTGTGCTTTGTCTGAAAGTAATATAGTTATCTTGGCTATTTTTTTTTAAGATTTTATTTATTTACTTGACACAGAGAGAGATCACAAGTAGGCAGAGAGGCAGGCAGAGAGAGGGGGAGGAAGCAGGCTTCCTGCTGAGCAGAGAGCCTGATGCGGGGCTCCATCCCAGGACCCTGAGATCATGACCTGAGCTGAAGACAGAGGCTTTAACCCACTGAGCCACCCAGGTGCCCCTGTGCCTTGTTTCTTGATCCACACGGATAATGTCTTTTAAATGATGTGTTGGAGTATTTACATAGTGATTATTGGTATAGTTGGCTTAATTTCTGTACTTGTTACTGATTTTTGTTTGTTGCCTTTGTTTTTTGTTCCTGTTTTTACTACTATTTATAAACATTTTGTGGTTTTAATTGAGCATTTTTCTAGCTTTCTACTCTCTTTTTTGTTAGCATATTAGTTATACTTTTTTTAGTGGATGTCCTA
The DNA here is from genome assembly GCA_028646535.1 of Procyon lotor. Taxonomy (NCBI): domain Eukaryota; kingdom Metazoa; phylum Chordata; class Mammalia; order Carnivora; family Procyonidae; genus Procyon; species Procyon lotor. The sequence goes on along the minus strand of CM053603.1, from coordinate 14,693,538 downwards.
GAGGTTGCTATATATATACACCTTTACAAGTAATCCAAGTCCACTTTCAAATGACACTACCTCTTTACAGGTAATACAAGTACCTTAAGATAGAATAATCCTAGTTCTTCTCTCCTTTCCCTGTTTAATTGCTGTCCTTCATTATTCTTAGGTATAAGCGTACATAAGCTTATGTACATATATACATAATCTTATATAATCACACATTATTGGTGTTATTTTGAATAAACTATTATCTTGTACAAAGATCCATTTTTTTTAAAAGATTTTATTTATTTATTTGACACAGAGAGAGAGATCACAAGTAGGCAGAGAGGCAGGCAGAGAGAGAGGGGTAAACAGGCTCCCTGCTGAGCAGAGAGCCTGACTCGGGGCTTGATCCCGGGACCCTGAGATCATGACCTGAGCCAAAGGCAGATGCTTTAACCCACTGAACCACCCAGGCGCCCATGTACAAAAGATCCATTAAGAAAAATAGGGGCGCCTGGGTGGCTCAGTGGGTTAAGCATCTGTCTTCGGCTCAGGTCGTGATCTTAGGGTCCTGGGATTGAGCCTGAGTTAGGCCCCCTGCTCAGCAGGGAGTCTGCTTCTCCCTCTCCCTTTTGCCCCTCCTTCCTGCTCGTACTTACACACACACTTGCTCTTTCTTCTCTAAATAAATAAATAAAGAAAATCTTAAAAAAAAAGAAGAAAAATAAAATGTTTATTCTACCTTTACTTGTTCCCTTTCCACTGCTCTTCTTTTATATAGATTGGCGTTTCTGACCTTGATCATTATCCTTCCTTCTGAAGAATTTCTTTTAACATTTCTTGCAAGATAGGTCCATTGGCAACAAATGCCCTCAATTTTTGTTTGTCTGAAGAAGAGTTGATTTCTCCACTTTTGAAGGATACTTTCACAGGACAGGATTATGAAATTCTAGGTTGGTGGTTTTTGTCTCTCAATATTTTAAGTATTTCACTCTTTGCGTGGTTTCTGAGATGTGTGGTACAATTTTTTTTTAATCTTTTTTATCTCTATAGGTAAGGTCTTTTCCCCCCTCTGGCTTCTTTAAGGATTTTTTTTTATCTTTGATTTTCTGTAGTTTGAAAATCAAACTACATGTGATGTGCCTATGTGTAGCTTTTTTGGGGTGCATTTAATTTACTCATTGTTCTTAGGGCTTCCTGGATCTGGTGTGGTGTCTAACATTAATTTTGGCAAAATTTTCAGTCATCATTGATTCAAATATTTCCTTCTCCTCTTCTTTTTCTTCTTCTTCTTTTAGAGAAAGAGGGGGGGAGAGAGGGAGAGAGAGGGAGAGGTGGGCGGAGGAGGAGAAGAGAGGGAGAAAATCTTAACCAGGCTTCACGGCCCAGTGTGGAGCTCAACATGAGGCTTGATCCCACAACCCTGAGATTGTGAGCTAGCTGAAATCAGGACTCGGAGGCTTAACTGAATGAGCTACCCAGTTGCCCCCAAATATTTTTTCTGTTCTTTTTTTCTCTTTCTTCTAGAATCCTGTTATGTGAAAGTTGTGCCTTTTGTACTCATCTCCCAGTTCTTGGATGTTTTGTTCTGTTTTTCAGTCTTCGTTCTCTCTGCTTTTCAGTTCTGGTGATGTCTTTTGAGATATCTTCATGCTCTGAGATTCTTTTCGTAGCTGTGTACAGTCTACCAATAAAGCCTATCAAAGCCATTCTTCATTTCTGTCACAGTGTTTTTAGTTGATGGTATTTCTTTTTGGTTCTTTCTTCAGATTTCCATCTCTGCTCCCATTGCCTTTCTCTCTTTACATGCTGTGCAGTTTCTTCGTTAGAGACCTCCCTTAGCGTCTTGCTCATGGTTGTTTTAAATTCCTGGTCTGATAACCCCTGCTATATCTAGGGCTGTGTCCAGTGCTTGCTGTCTCTTCAAACAGTGTGTTTTTCCCTTTTAGTAGGTTTTAAAAAATTCTTTATTATTTATTTATTTATTTGACAGATAGGAGAGAGATCACAAGTAGGCAGAGAGGCAGGCAGAGAGAGGGGGAAGCAGGTTCCCTGCTGAACAGAGAGCACGATGCAGGGCTCGATTCCAGGACCCTCAGACCGTGACCTGAACCAAAGGCAGAGGCTTTAACCCACTGAGCCACCCAGGCGACCCCTCCTTTTAGTGGGTTTTGTAATTTTTTTTCAAAGGTATTATTTTTAAGCTATCTCTACACTCAGTGTCGGTATGATGACTCGGGTTCAAACTCACAACCCAGAGATCAAGAGTCATGTGCTTGACTAAGCCAGGCAGGCGCCCTATAATTTTTTTCTTGATAGCTGGATATGATGTGCTGGGTAAAAAGAACTGCTATAAATTGACCTTTATTAATGTGGTAGAAAGGTGTGGGGGAAGGGAAGTGTTTTAGTGAGTCTGTACTATGAACTTCACACATGCTTCTGACTTTTTTCCATCCCCTTTTGGAGGGACAGGGTGGCTAGAGTGGACTGGAGTTGTGTATTTCTCTTCCTCCGGGTCAGTTAGGCTCTGATAATGTCCCAGCAGGTTAGCCTCTGGATAAATAGTTTCTCCTGAGGGCAGGCCTTGCTAAGAAGAATGGAATGCTCTGATGTATTTCAAAATGGTCCCCCTTCCACTGACCCTCTCTGGGAAGCCCAAGGGGATTTTTCTCAGATGTTCACTGTGAGATCCTGGTCAAGTTCCTAGAGGTCAAACTCACAAAAGTGTGGGGGCCCTGATGACTGGGTCCCTGAGGATTTTCTCTCTCTCAAGATTACCCTTGGAATCGTGTCTAGCAATTTGTGAGTTAATAGTTCAGGTTTCCCAACCTTGGCACTGGTTTCTATGGAGGTTTATCCTTTTGGATTTATGCTGTGACAAGTTACAGTTTTCTGCATTTTCTTGTTGATGTCTCCAGTTTTGGGGGCACTGGTGCCCTGGTGAACCCATCTCTCTGTCAAACCTAAGAAGAATTGTTGACTTTTCAGTTTGTTCAGTGTTTTAAGGATGGTGACTTTCAGCTCACGTGCCACATTGGAAACCAGAAGCAGTACCATAGTTTTTTGAATGCCATTTTTTAAAACGGACAGTTATAACGGCTCTGGAGTTTAAACCACTTCACCTGGGGTACCTGGGTGGCTCAGTCAGTTAAGTGGCTGCTTTCGGCTCAGGTCATGATCCCAGGGTCCTGGGATCTAGTGCCACATGGGGTTCCCTGCTCCATGGGGACCCTGCTTCTCCCCTCTCCCTGCTGCTCTGTCTGCTTGTATTGTCTTTCTCTCTCTGTCAAATAAATAAAATCTTAAAAAAAAAACAACAAATCAAAACAAAACACTTCACCCAGTGCTGCTAGGGATTCCCTAGTGTGGAAGGGGGTTTCTGTTAATACTTTCCAGTGCATGGCTTGGAGGGTCCTCAGTGATCTCTTTGGTTCATGGGTGAGAGGAGCCTATATTGTTTAAAGCTCATGCGAGTTCTGAGATATGGGTAAAAGGGAGAGTTCCGCAGAAGGATACTTGAGGATTTTTTTTTTACTAGGCTCCATGCCTAACATGGAGCCCAATATGAGGTTTGAACTCACAACCCTGAGTTCAAGACCTGAGCTGAGATCAAGAGTTGGACCCTTAATAGACTGAGCCGCCCAGGTGCTCTTTGAGATCTTAGGTTTATTTGGGATATGGATCTTCATATTTTCTCCAGTGTGCTGTACTATTTAACATGTACATGTTGGTAGTGTTTCTTGGTAGCAGAGCTTGTAAATGGTATTAGATCCTCCAAATGCCATGTGGTTGCCTTGGTTTGGTTTCTTAATAGTGTCTGTTCCTTTATTCTTGTGGCCTTTTGTTACCTTAGTCACCCCATTCCCTTAATGCATACTGTTTTCTACTATAGCTGTCATGAAACACGATGTAGTTTATCCTTGAACAGATATTGATGATGATGATGTTGAACTATTTGTCAGTATATTACAATGGTACAGACCTATCTCGTCCTGGCTTCATTCATCACTGCCCTTGTCACTTGTAGATCATTACCACATTTCAATTGTCTCAGGCTTCTTGGATGTTACATGCTGTATTATAAATCTGAAGCAAGAATTTTATTTATCAGCACCATTATTCTTACCCTCCTATATCCTTGCAGTTTATGAGGGAGTAGAAAGAATTGTCTTGGGACTGTGACCTGTGGTTCGTTCAGTCCGTGTGGTACCTGTTATCTTTGAGGAAGAGGTCAGGAAAAGTGAAGCTAGCATTGCCCTAGACACCTTGGGATCTGGAGGGCTGCTGTTCTTGGAGTTGACCTCATTCTTCTTGCAGGCATGAAGTGATGGGAGGTGAATTTTCTCATGGCTGGCTGTGGAAGCAAGAGACAACCATAAAGGAACAACTTAAGAGAAAGGACTTCTTGATTCTTCTGTGCTTCTGTTTAACTTTCCTTTTGGAGAGGTTAAGGAAGAAAGAGATTAGAAAGAGGGGTGGGTACAGTATTTGTTGGGACTTCTATATCTCTGGTGCAGGAAGGAAAAAGACTTTCTTGTCATGGATAGTCAAAGTCGAGAGGGGCTGGCTCAAGAGGGCCCTAATGAGTGGCTAGGGCCCAGTCCATGGAAGAGCCTAAAAGCTTCTAGCTGGGAGGTAACTAGGTGTCTTTGTAGGCAATGTAGGTAAGTTAGCATTGCCTCTGGATTTCAAGGCTTGTTTCATTACATACTGACACCACTGTCTTTAGGGATTACCTGGTGCATTTCATATTTAAAGGATCTCCTTAGAGAACTGGTTTTACTCTTAAGCCCTTGGCATTTTGATTTTGATTTAGAGGTATTTTAGTGGGATATACTATATCTATCTAAGTACATTTCCTTTGTATCCTGAATTCTGTTGATTCACACATCCTCCTGGAACCTTGCAGTAGTGTTTTGCAGTATTTACTATCTCCATTAGATTTCTCTCTTCCCTATGCGAGCTTGATTTTATTTTTAACTCACTTTCCTTTGTGTGCTTCACCTAATTTTAAAATTAGAGATTTAATTTTCTTACAAGTCATTTGCCATTCAAAGTTTTGTCCTAGTCTAGATATCTGCTCTCAGGTATTCTCAGATGTCCCAGGTATGACTTATGTGGCTCAGGGATGCCAGCACCTGTGACTGACACCTTTGAATTTGCCTTTTCACCTTAGCAAAATAAAATTAGAAGTATGAATGGTCAGCTGCCACCTGATAAAATGGTTTAGCATAAAGTGCCTATATAAATATTTATTTAAAAAGCTTTAAAAAAAAAGGCTTTATTGAGATATAATTTATATACCACAAAAATGGTTGTCTTTTACCCTTATGTTTCAATAAGTTTGGAGATTAATACGAAAGAATGAATGGAATCAACATATTGTTGAATGAAGACCATATATGATGTATTTGACATCTATAAATATTTGGTTCCTAAGGTTGCTAGTTCTCTAACCTTCAGGCGTTTGATGAAAGCAGAGATAAGCCAGTCGCTTATCAAAGCTCATATTATCCATTGGAATTTTGGTATCTTGTATTGTTTTTTTACAAATCAGTTCAGTCAACTTTGATGTTGGCTTTTAGGAAGATTATAAAACCAAAGATTAGTAATTGATCATTGTTTGTAGATTTTGAAAAGGCAATACATTTCCACTAATTATAATTAACCTTAAATTAAAAAAGCAAAACCAAGGGAATAATGCTCTCTTTTCTCCACTCCATTTTGGAATCTGGGACACACTGTGTGCTGTGCTTCCTGTGTGTTCTCCACTGCCTAGAAGCGGATGGTAAGAGTCTTTACTGATTACACACCTGCTGTAAGCGTGGTCATTGATACCTGAAAGGCCTTTTTCTCCCCCCTAAATTTTTAAAATGTCTCTGAGTTAGATTCTGTCCGTGAGGAGAAAAACACAAGTGTTTATGACTCTTTAATGAGCCTTTTAATGATTGTTAACACCAGGAACAAGTGTGAGAAGGAGTTAACCTTTTATAAAATGACACGTTGAGTGAATTGTCAAGAGAATATGCTCAGGTTTTATTATTTATTTATTTTAAAGATTTTATTTATTTACTTGAGAGAGAGAGCACAAGCAGGGTGGGTAGCAGGCAGAGGGTAGCAGGCAGAGGGAGAAGCTGGGAGGAAGCAGGGAGCCCTGTGTGGGAACTCAGGACCCTGGGATCATGATCTGAGCTGAAGGCAGACGCTCAACTGACTGAGCCACCCAGGCGCCCCTAGTCTCAGGTTTTAATTACATTTTTATAAAGCTATCATAGTTTTTAGATTAACTGTTCTTAAAGCATGACCACAGGTTTGTTTTTCTAAGAGGTTGGTTATATTTTTGAAGATAATATAAGCTAAAAGCTATTTCTCTTGAAAATGAGACATACATTCAAGAAGAATTTTGAATGGTCTAGAAACAAATGCACTAATTTAAAAAGTCAAATTGTTTAAGTCCTAGAGAACAAGATAGTTGGATATAGCAGAGAAGGCCAGTGGATTACCTGGAATCACCTTTTAGTTCTGTTACTGGGAGTCTGTGGCTAGGGTATATTACAGAAAAGGAGAACTTTCGAACCAGAAGGTACTCAGAAGACATTTTGTGCAGAGGTTCTTCATTAGGGGTGCCTTCACAGTTCCTGGGCCAAATCCACCTGTGTGAGCTTCATGTAGAAAGGTTGGTTCTGTCAGTCTGGACCCTGGGTGTGGTTTAGGAATATGTATTTTGGAAAACTTTTTCTCAGGTGCTTCTGATGATCACATCTGAGTAGGAGCACCAATTGAATTAAATCACCTCTTTAACAGGAAATTGAGATTCACAGAAGTTGGCAATAGATAGTGCTTCCATTGTAGCTCTGGAACGTGGTAAATAGTGCTTCCATTGTAGCTCTGGAACATGGACAGTGTTGATGGAGCTCCTGGGGTTTTGGATCTGGAAACGGATAAGACCATAGAGTTGGAGAGACTGGAGACGAGGAAGAGAAGGGAGAATGCATTCAATGAGTGTAATGAGAGTGGATAGGAGGGAGTCCTGGGGACCCTACATTTGTGGGAAATAGTAGTCAACTGGATGTGAAGCCATTGGAGTGGGAGAAGTGAAAGATGTTTGAGATTTTCACCTGGTAATTGGGAGAAGAATAGAAAAGGTACTGGCTTTAAAGGTGCTTTGAGTTCAGTTTTAGAATTAAGAGATTTTAAGTTTCTTTGGTACAAATGGGTAGAGCCATCTGAGAGTAAAAAGATTTAGGAATTAGTGGAAATATGAAGGCAGAAATTAAAGTTGTAGGAACCTTTGTGTGAAGGAGATCTGCAAGAGACCAGGTACAGATGAGCCCAGTGTGGAGGCCAGGATTGTTGTTAGTCACCATAAGGAAGCCCCCTGGTTGGCTACCCAGTCCTTCTTGTTCCTTTAGGAAGGTTGCAGTCATTGTAACAGGAACAGCAAACTTTTGTTGAACACTTCCTACATGCTAGATACTTTCGAAAGAAATTGTATACATACTTGCATACACATTTTTCTCCCCTTTAAATGCTACCAACAACCCAATGAGGCAAAGGAAATCATCCCTAGGTCAGTTATTGCATCAGTAGAGTTCAGTGGCAGCAGCCTGGCTCCAGAGAAAACACTATTAATTGCCACCCTGTGGTGTGGTGTGGGCAAAAGCTAGACTGTCCAGTGTTGGAGGAAGAGAGAGTGAGGGAATGAGTGAGCAAGTGGCGGCGGGGTACCTGGAGGTGGGGAGTAGGGTTCAGCTGGAAGCAATGTGGAGCCTGTGTGGATGAAGTGGTTTAGGTTTAGGCAACCTGGCCCTCCTCAGAGAAGATGGGAAGCCAGTGGAGAGAAGCATGAAGGCGGGTGTGTGGGGGTGAGGTGGGTGACTGTGGTAATGAGATCCAGAGAGGACTGCCGCTCAGAGCAGAAGGCTGGTTTCCTACTCAGACCAGGGTTAAGTCAGGTTTAGATTTGGAGATGGGACCAGAGGGCAGCTGAGCGAGGTCATGCCAGTTGACTTCTCTGTACAGGAGAGTGGGTTGGTTAATCTGCAGGGCTTTAGGGCTTTGGACAACCATGAAATTGACTTAACAGTGGAATTGAGAAGAGTTTTGGTATTCTTTCTGTAGAATTAATTAGAAGTTCAAAACAGGGGCGCCTATGGGCTCAGTGGGTTAAAGCCTTTGCCTTTGGCTCAGATCAGGACCTCAGGGTCTGGATTGAGCCCCGCATCGAGTTCTCTGCTCAGCAGGGAGCCTGCTTCCTCCTCTCTCTCTGCCTGCCTCTCTGCCTACTTGTGATCTCTCTCTCTGGGTCAAATAGATAAATAAAATCTTAAAAAAAAAAAAAAAAAGTTCAAAACATCCTGGCCCTGAGTCCCTCTAATTCTGTTTCCAAGGCCTTAAAGTCATAGAGATTTTTAAAAACTCCATAATATTCCTAGATCTAAAACCTTATTTAAATGTTGTTGGAGATGATTCTGGATTTTAGCAAGATTTTTTTTCATTAAGTAATCATTTAGTTTCTTTCGTGTTTTTTTTTAACCACGTTTTGATCACTCCTTAAATCTTTAGATATCAAAGAGAGGGGCTCATGTTGCCAATCAGGTACTTAAACCAGCAGAGAATGCTCCTAAAATTACTTCCTAGACTCTCTTCTGAGTTCAGCTACAGAATTATATCCTACAGTATTTTGTTTTCCCTCCCTCCCTCCTTCCCTTTCTCTCTTTTTCTTTCAAGGTTTTTTTTTTTTTTTTTTAAATCTGAGAGAGCGAGCGAGCCACTACTGGAGGGAGGGACAGAGGGAGAGAGAGAAGCAGACTCCCATCTGAGCGGGGAGCCTGATGAGGGGCTTAATCCTAGAACCCTGAGATCATGACCTGAGCTGAAGGCAGATACTCAACCAACTGAGCCACCCTGGTGCCCCAGATTGTACAGTATCTGGGACAGATCTTGTGAGCCTGTTTCATGATTCAGGTTTCAGATTTAAAATTTAGAAAGTGAGTTTATGGTCATATCTTTGTGTAACAAAATACATGTTAAACCAGCATTGGTCATTAACCATAGAGTTTAAAAGATGGAATGATGTATTTTACTTGAAATTCAGGTAGAGCTTCCCCTTCCTACTCGTTTCCCTCATGGTCTTCTAGGATAAATATATATAAACTATTTCTTCTACTACAAGATTAAGTAAAGGTTTTGGATTTGTAGTCTTCCTGGAAGAATTTGGAATGTTATCTGTAGTTCAGAGCTCAGACCCTGGTTGACTTATTTTTCTAGGATTGTTTTTGATTTAGGACCTTTTTTGCATTTCTTCTGGATCAGCTAGGCTTTGATGTTTTTAGAAATGAAAAAGAATGGTTTTCCTAAATTTGTTGGCTAATAGATGCCTGTTGGAACTATGTAACCTTTTATACACCTACTCAACTGTGGACCTTTACAAGTTATGGACATTGAAAATTTATGTAAATTGCCCAGGTTCACATGCCATGTAATTGGCAGAGCTAGGATTCTAACCCAGGCATGTTTGATCCCAAAGCCTGGGCATTTTCTCCTGTCCCACTCTTTAAATAATGCCAAATGTGCAATGTGCGTATCAGTAACTATTAATTTCAGAATCAAAAATAAAAAATTTATGCTATCTTAAATTTTAAATGATTAATTATATTGTCCCATAGAGGCTTAAGAAACACAGGGCTTTGGATACTTTTTTCTTTAATGCACTCATTTTTAACTGTGGTACTTTATTAATGGATTAGAACTAATTTTGGTCAAGGCCATGAAAATATGCCTGGAAAAAAGAGGTAAAAATTGTAATCTGGTAAGCACTTTGGATTATTTTCCTGAATTTTGACCCTTCTCCCTATTCCCAATATTTGTATGAGCTGATAAGCTTATAGGGCTAAGGAGGCTTGTCTGTGTCTCAGTTTGTCATTACTGCTTCTAAGCACTTTCAGCGCCCTTCCAGTAGGTGAATGCTTAGTAGCCATCTGTATGGAGGAGATAATGTGGCCTAGGCTGTGGAATAGTGGTCTCAGGCTGTCCTATGTGTTTTCATATACAAGAACGTGCAACCTCTGGCCTAGATCATACATACACACATTTGTACAAGTCTTAGGCTTACTGAGTAAAGGGGTTAGTCTTTCCCATACAGCTGCTAGAAATTGTTGAAAAGTCTAAGTCAAACAGCAAATGAAAAAGTCTCTAAAGGGTGGTTCCAAAATTTTCAAAAAGTCCATAAAGTATGGACTCTGCTCTGCTGAACATGAGCTTACTTTATATTTTAGTTGATGAACACTAGTGGTCAAATAAGGACAAAATTTTAGGTTTTAAGTGATTGGCGTGCAGCAGCACTTTTAAAAATGAGTTTTACCCTATTTTTTTTTTTTTCTGTGTAGGGCTTGTTTCTTGATTTTCACTAGGCTGATGTTTTAAATGAATTTTATATTTTATTGTTGCAGGAATTAGAATCCTTTTGCTACTGGCAAGGTTGACACTTGGTGTTCGAGCAGAAGGAAAAATTAATGATGGTCACATTTACTTGGGAACACCTATTATCCTTATCAAAACAGAGGTGTCTTTGTTTCCTTTCAAGCAGGAAAAGACATAATTTGGATTCTAGTACAAAGTTGAAATCTGTGGCAGAGGCTAGAATGTATCCTTTCAAAGCCCAGGGTACCCAGAGCCAGTAATATATTTCATTAGTTTTTTGGTAGTTTTCCTGACTTTGGAAAGATCTCTTAAGAATGGTGGGAAGGACGGTTTCTCTAGCACACTTTTTGTGTGTTTTCGTGTGTGGCTTGTAACAAAAAATGTAAGTATCTGTTAACATTCTGTATTATAAAGTCAGTTTTGTTGGACAGTTAGATCATTGGATACTTATGTTAGCACTTAGAGGTTTGCTTGCCTCTTGGTTATAAGATCAAGGGGCAAGAACTTGAAGGGCTTTGGAGCCGACTCAGCAGCTCTGTTCTTTCTCTGTCTTGTTAAAGCATTCATTTTTTGTTCCAGTGGCCCAACTGATTTCACTTGGTTTGGTTGATGCAGGAGAAGAGAAGAGCTCCCTTGGTTTTATTAGTTATTTAGGAATCTAGAATGTTGGTGGCTGAGACCTCTGTGAATGAATTTTGTTTTCTTGGGTAAGGGGTGTGTGACCAGTAATGCCCTTGTGGAGTGACCAGTAATCCTTGTCTGAGACGTGCTTTGAGTATTTTGAGGAACATGTTTGTGCCTGTCTCAGTCTTCATTAGATTACATAGATTACCACTCTCTTTACTGACAGTTTCCTCCCCTGTCCTTTGGGAAGAAGGGAAAGACTTCCCATGTGGCCCACATGGGTTAGGCCTCTTGTTTTTTTCCTAACGGACCTCATGCTCTCTTACCAGGAAGAGGAAGAACAGGAGGAAGAAGATGATGATGAAGATGATGATGACACTGATGACCTAGATGAGCTTGACACTGACCAGTTGCTGGAGGCGGAGTTGGAGGAGGATGACAACAACGAGAACGCAGGGGAGGATGGGGACAATGACTTTTCTCCCTCTGACGAGGAGCTAGCAAACCTCCTAGAGGAGGGAGAGGATGGGGAGGATGAAGACTCTGATGCAGACGAGGAAGTGGAACTGATCCTGGGGGACAGTAAGTCTAGGGCCGACCCTGAGGCTGAGCCTTGGCACCCAGGGGAAGGTCCCTTCCCTACACCCTCCCAGCAAGCAAGTGCCACCAGGGTTCTGGGCCCCGTATCTGTAGATTCATCACTCTGGCGCCTTGAGGAAAAGCAGTTTCACATCTCTGATCCTCTGCTCGCTCACCAGACTGTGTTACTAAAAGGCTGTTATCTCATCTTTAAAATAGAGGTTGGCAAACTTTTTCTGTAAAGGTTGGACAGTTAAATATTTATGCTTTGTGGGCCATGTTTGTCTCTTGTAGCTTCTCAGCTCTGCTCTTACGGTGTCAAAGCAGCCAGAGACCAGGTGTAAGTTAATGATCATGGCTGTGTTTTAGAAGTAAAACTTTCCTTAAAGAACGCATGGTAGGCTTGGTTTGGCCCATGGGCTGTAGTTTGTTGACTCCTGCTTTAGAGGATTTAGCCTTAGAGTGGAAGGCCAAAGGGTAGTTCTTCCTGAGGGGTGGAGCCAGAACCAGCAGCTGCTTTTGGGGTGCTATGCCTGCTCCTTTTTAAACTTATAAAGTAAAAGCCCTCTTGTGGAGGAGTTTTTTCCTGTGTGCTTTTGCCTAAGCCCTCTTACAGGCCAGGTGACAAATGTTTCTCTTTGGCTTGTTTTGTCATCCTTGCTCCAAGTTATGAAGTACAAGCTCTAATTTTTCTAGTAATTTCCCTTTGGGACAGGTTTCTGAAGTCAGATTTTCTCCTGATTGTGCTAACGAATCCTGAATAAGCCAGCTGCTAGTTCTAAGAGTCTGCTAGCTCTGCAGTTACATTTTGCCCACTTTTTTCTGGCAGCATCACTGATATATGTCACTGTTGACAGATCCGTGCTGTAGTCCTGGCTCCTGCGGTACCCCAACTGGGGAGTAATCCCTGTGAGACCCAGCCAGTTTCATGTAGCTAACAAGGCCAGTATGCTCACAACTATGGCAGGTATGATGCCTAACATGGTAGCCAGTAACCACATATGGCCCAAAAATTTAACACTTCCATGTCATTTCACGTCCACATTTGAAGTATTTGGTGTGTGTGTCACCGTATTGAACAGCACAGACATAGAACATTGAATGAAATTCATTTATAGGAAACTCTTTGTGCTGGCCTAGCCCCACTGATGCCACGCCTCTTCATTGTAGATGCTTGGTTTTTATAATCATTGGCGTTTGGTGGTAGGAGGAGTGTGCATGTACACGAGTGTGCTATTAGAGGGTGGGTGACGGCACTTACTTAAGCCAACGTATAAAACATTCTGTTCCATAGTGACCCAAGTCCATTTTCTTTGGGATAAATCGTGTATGTGCTTCTAGCCCTCAGACTGAAGGCAGGATGTCTTAGGGGAGACTTTCTTATATAAGTCCTCTCACCAAAGTTGTATATTGAGGAAGCTCTGGGGGCTGTGCCTTCTGTCTGCTCGTCTGCTGCTTGCTGGCTTCTACACTTGGATGTTGAGGTGATTCAGTGGAGGAGGACTTGCCTTGTCCTAGCCATGGTCAAGGAGCCAGGGCAGAGGGATTAAAGGGCAAGGCCACACACGACAGTATCAAGAGTAAAGGGGCAGTTTTTACTGATCCTTTTTGTCATCTGTGAATAGGACCATGTGGGGTACAAGGTCTGTTTGCTTCCAGGTAGCAAGGTAGGCCAGGAGAGCTACTGGTGCTGGTGTGCCTGTTATGAGAGTAGCACTAACTTTTTTATTCTTAATTTTAATATAAAGCCACTAAATTTGTATGTGGCCTGTAAAATTACTGCCTCCTTTAACTGTTGAGGGAATTCCTTCTTTTAGGCCTAAGAGGTACTGGAAAAACTTTTTCATTAGCAACGAGGATATACCTTTATCTTGGTAGGAATATTTATGATGTGAAAATGCCATAATAGTTGGCACCTTGAGGACTTTTCAGCTTGGGCTCTAGAATTGAGGTGGTGATGCAGAGGTGGCAGGAACAGCATGTCCTGCATTGCTGTTTGTTTGAGAGAGGCCTCCAGGAGCTTACAGCAGAGCAGGCAGAGGGCGCATTCTCTGTACCCTTGGTTTGCTGATATTTTGCTTCAGTAATCATCTAGACCATTAGCTCTTAACCTTTCTGAGCTTATGGAGCCTTTTAGGATGTGATGAGAGTCCCTGAGAGTATAGAAAACCACACCCCTGTGCCAACCCATAACTTTGCAAGGCCCTGGATCCCACAGAGACCCAGTGATTGGTTTCAGATGCAGAACCCCAACCCTAGGAAGACTCTGACTTCCTTGACTCTGAAGTCTTGTGTGTGTTCTCTGTTCTAGTCAGTTCTACCTTCCCCAAAAGCCTGTATGTTGTAGAGCAACAGGTTAAACATTGCGGGGATTGATTATTTACAGCTAGACTGCTTTGCCTCAAAGGGCCTTTTAGGAGAGGTCCTGACCAGGGTCTGGGATTGGGTCTCTTCAACACTTGAGGATGTGAAAAGGCTGAGGAGGGTAGAGAGGAGCCCTGTGACCACAAGTGGGAGTCTGTGCCCAGGCCCTGAAGGTTTTCTCAAACACTGCACCCAACAGTTGCTTACGTCAAGAAGATTGTGTCCCCGGCCTCTCCCAGCAGCATTTCTACTCTGTACGTGTGATGCAGAGATGTTAAGACTCTTAGCAGCTGGTGGCCAGGTTTCAGGCAGGCAGTCTGGCGTTGTGAATCACAGATCGTAGGAGCACTGGTGGAGTCTCTGGCTATCTGCCATGGACACCGTGCTGTGCTCGGCTCTGGGGGGCAGACCCTACCTTTCCCTGTTGGCAGTTCCTTCTGGAGGTCTTGCAGCAAGGAAGTTGACAAGGCTGTTCAGCTCAGCTTGCCAGGTGTTTGTTCTCCCCACTCCTCACCATTAGTCAGGCTGTGCTTGTGCCCTTTTCGACCCAGGAACACTGTTTTTCCCAGACATCTCTTTTGTTTACATTCAAGACTTTCTTGTATCACAGCCACGTGTTTGTTGATTTTCCTTTATCCACTTCAGTTTTCTTCGTAAAAGAGACTGTAGTGAACGAAAGGCGGCTTGGGAACGTGGGTTGTTCTGCCCCAGCCTTCCTGAGAGTTGATTCTCAGGTGCCTGGGAGAAGCTGATGGGGATGCCGTGGGACCCCGGGTGTCGTCCTGCATGAGAAGCCCCCAGCCTGGGGGCTCACAGTCTGCCCACTTCCCCGGAGACTTTATTAAAATGGTTTCACAGCTTCCTGAGTTGTCATCACAGGGGGCACCAAGACCTTTCCCTTATCTTCACTCAGCAAATACAGCATCCTTAGGAGCTAGGTAACTATATTTCTCTCCAGTTTTGATCAGCCAGATGTGCTGTACCTCATTTTGAAGGTTCTTTTGCCTAGTTTCACTCCTCAGTGGATCCTTCCAGAGGTGTCAGTTAAGGTGGTCTATTCACTGCCTGAGAAGGCAGAGGGTCCAGCAGAGGGCTTTTCCTGGGCCAGAGACATGGTGCCGCCTTCCAGGATGTCCTAGCTGCTCCCTGCTGGCCTCCGGCCTGATGTTTCTAGGTACTCGTTCTCTGTTACTGCCACACGCTGACCTGTACCTTTTTGGGAACTTGTTCCCTGCTGATTATATTCAGAGGCATGAATCCTGGGTTGACAGCCTCTGCCTTTATAAGGTCTACTGATAAGAGTGTTGAGGAGTTGAAAGAAATCTCATTCTTGCTTGGGCTCAGCCTGCCCTGGGTGTGTGTGGGGGGAAGGGGGTGTCCGGTAGGCCTGTGCGCCCGTCCCAGAGGGACATGAAGGGTGTGACGCTGAAGGGCTGTGGAGGTTCACTCATGTCTCCCTCAGTCCTGCCCCTTTTGCAGCCATTTCGAAGTTTCAGAGGGGTTTGCCCGGTCCCTTCAGTGGCCCCCAGTCAGGAAAAACCTCTAGAAGGCAGAGAGCATTGCATCCGGGCTTTGTGAAAGGTGCAGGAACAACAGGTCCCAGTCGTGGCCACTGTTGCCAACAAGTATATTCTCCAGAGCTAGATCCAAGCAGTTAATTGATGTGTTTTCTTTTTCCTGGAAACTGGTGATTAACTTTGGTCAGGTATAAATGTGTGTATGTGTGGGTGCTTCTTTTCCTGAAAGCTCCCTCTAAGCCTGGTGCATAATCTAGTCTCTCCCTCTTACCTTTCAGCTGACAGCTCTGACAACTCTGATTTGGAAGATGACATCATCTTATCTCTGAATGAGTGAGGAGCCATCACCATGCGGAAGACATTCTTGACAGGCGAGAGAAACTGAGTCAGATGAATTGAGAACACCTTCCTTTCCCTTTCTCCCAGGGCCGTCTTTTAAGGAACTGCATGCCCTGAATTCAGAGGATTATGGCTTAGAGAGCCTCACTGGAATCTGAGGGTCCTTCTAAAACAATAACAACCACAAAAAAGACAACAGGGGTTAGGCCCTATTCTGCTTCCCCCTTCTCCTAGGACGGACAGCTCTTTCCTCAAGGGGAAAAAAAAACAAACATGTCTCTGGGGTTATTTCACAATATATTTTCTTTGTATAACGTTCTTTACTTAAAGAACAAGAAATAGTTTTTTATAAAATTTAAAAAGAAAAAAAAACAGGCATTTATAACTGAGGGTATGAACTTATATCCACCAGGTCTCTTGTCCCTGCACTTCATTTTCTATGGAAGAAAATGATGTCTAAAGAACAATATAGAGGCATTTTTACATACGTATTTAAATGAAAAGGAAAATCGTGGTTTCTTAAATTGATAAGGATTAAGAATATTTTATTATAAATATAATATATGATTTTTTAACCTGTTCTGTTGCCTCATATGCTGTCAGGTTAAGTTGTTTTCCTTCGTGCCAGAGGTGGGGAGGAAGGCAGTGCTTATTTGCTGAGTAAATGCCTAGATTCACCCACCTTCATGGTTTGGGGGCGGCAAGGTCATTGTGGATATTGGTTTTGTGGAGTAGAGGGAACTTAGGATATAAGTTCACTCCCTCTATTTTTCTTTGTGATTCAGTTTTTCAAAAATTTTTTTTCTTCCCTTTCTCCCCAATGTGGAAATTACAAATCAAAGGCCTTTTTCTTTAATGTAAAGTGTATTTATTTAAAAAAAAATACAAAATAAACTACAAGTCTGTCTTTGTTTGTTTATGGCCTTTCCCTGTTCTCTTTTACCAAAGTGTGGTGGTCCCTTTCCCTGCAGCTCTAGTCAGCTAATAGAGAAGATGCCTTCCAAGAGAGGCAGTCCAGGATGGTGGTGAGAACTCCTCCTGCCCAAATAAAGCACTCTGGGGAGAAAAGTAGCTTAGTCACAGTGTCTAACCCTGGTCTGCTGCCCTCCCCCAAGGGAATATATCGGTTGGTGCCCAGAAGCACGCTGGGCTGGTGGAGGAGGTGTTCGGGCGTTGTCCCCTGTGGCCACGTCTCTCTGTCCGGGTTTGGACTTAAGAAGGCAGCTCTGCAGTACAGATTTGGTGGAGCTGGGAAGTTTTGGAGGAACATGCTGGCAAAGCTAAGGAGCAGCCACCTCTATATAGTTGGTTGCATGACCATCATTACTGTTTCCTCAAGGGAGAGTTAACAGCAGACCAGGGCTGTTCTTCACGTTGGGCAGTTTGGGACAGTGGGGGCTCGGGCAGGCTGGGTGTAGAGAGAGGGCTCAGGCCTCCAGAATCAGCCTGTGGTTGGTGGAACTGGGGTACTGCCAGGGAGAGGGCCACGTGCTCTGACCTTTTCACTTAACCCACCTCACCCTGCTTTCCTCCCACAATGAATAGGAGATGACACTCTCCTCCTTTGAGTTGCCCAAATAACAGCTTCTTGGTTTCTATCATGTAGGTATCAAATAGCTAGAGACTTTTCTCCCTTTGCCAAGAGAAGAGGGGACAAATTTGGGTGTGAAGTAAACAAGACAAGACGGCTGAAACTCACCAGGGGCTGGCAAAGCCCTGCTGGGCTCGGAGCACCATACAGCTGATCATACACTGAAGCGGGCCTGTGTCACACAGGTACCTCTTGGTCCTTTAGAGAGCAGAGGTCTCAGCCCTTATGTTGCTTCATGCCTCAGCTTAAATGGGCGGCTGACACCCAACCGTGGAGTAGCCTCGACTGCTGGTGCTGGATGCGTCAAAAGGAAGCAGGTTAAAAGTCAAGAAGTAAAAGCACTCTTCAGTAGTCATGAACTCAGCTGAGCCGCTGGCAGGCTCCCTCAACTCTGCCAGCAGCTCCCAGGAGTGCCTGCGGGTCTCGGGGGGCGGGGGAGACGGGGACCTCCGACAGGGAAGCCGAGTTCTGGGTGCCTTGACAACACGCCCTGAGAGACTAAGGAGACATCAGCCCTCTTTCTCACTATACTAGGGCTTAAAATGTGAGTCATTTAGAAGAAACACGTACAAAACCAGCAAACAAACAATGAGGCAAAACTTGCTGCAGACTGGTTTTGTTTTGTTTGCCTTTAAGCAAGACAGGCCCCGAACCCCCAGGTGGAAGCTCTGGACACCTGCAGTTAAACGTCTCTCTGGGGCAGCCGGAAATCAGTGCTTTGACCACCCGACCTGCTAGGGCCTGCAGAGTTCCCAGAGCCTGCTGTGCCTTAAGAGCCAAAGGACGGGAGTGGTTGAGAAGAGGGTCCAAGGAAGAGGAGCAGGAGGGTCACACAGTGGGCTGTGGTTCTTTACCAAAACTAATTCTTTTGGGGGCCAGAGAACACCTATCCCGAAGAGTAGACAAGGCAAGGGTTGAAGTGTCTTCTCCAACCGATTTCCTAGCAGGTTTGTTTACATCTGGGAAGGTGGCATGGTGTAGGATTCTGGGTTCTGAGCACCGGCTCTGTGAGCAGCCCAGAGAAGTTTTGGACTTCACGGGGCAAGGCAGCTCCTGCAGCTCTGCCCAGGCATTTCTCGAAGAACCGCAGGGAGCCCTGCAGCGTGCCTGCAAGCCACCCCTGCCTCATTTGCTCCGGACAAGCAAGGCCTGCTCCAGCTTCTGGCAGTGCGAGCTACCCTGGAATGGCGGCGCTGTGGTCGGCTGAGTCCCCCACGGACTTGCTCAGACACTTGGCACTTGTGGCCACAGCTCAAGTACAAACGCAAATAAACACACTTAACGCTTCCATTGTTCATGTTTTCTTTTGTGAACGTGCCTGTTCTCTCGTGAGCACCAGCTGTGGCCCAGGGAGCAGTACCTCCCTGGGCACCTTCCTCTGTGGATTTTAAACCTCCAAGGTCTCAGAAAGCTACCTCTTTCCCTGTGGAGGCAGGTATCCAACCGGCAGCCCACACAGCTTCATCCTCCACCTCAGGATGGTCTCTTTCAAAGCGTCCCCAGCTGTCACCTGTGTTCCCTTGCGTGGGCTGGGTCGTGGACCAGGCCCGGAGACTGTGCCCAACAGAACCCGGAGTTCCTGGCCAGCTGGCTCATTTCTCTCACTGAGGCTGCTGTCGTCCCTCAGCTCTGACAGCGGTCCTCCTGAGCACTCTGAGTGCATCTGGACTGTGCTCCACGGCGACAGCTGCTCTATGACTGACTGGGTGTCCTCCCCGGTCCCCGACGGCGCTGGCTTCCTTTGCCCTCCGACCTCACTAGAGACCAGGGATGACAGCAGCTACTCTTCCCAGCCATCCTTCCCTCCCAGCTGGAGGCTTCCTCCACATTCCTCCCCAGCTTGGCTTGACTGGCTCTGACCAGCCTGCCCCAACACCTTGGCCCCTGTGACTTCATTTCCCCACAGAGGCACCTTTCTCCCAGTGGTACCACCTCAGCAGCAGGGCAAGAGGCACACGCGCTCACCTTACGTCCCGGAGAGAGGTATGTAGGTTAAGAGCATCTTCCTAACCTACCATGCTTCCTTGCAGCGTGGCAAAAAATTCCTCAGTCCAGGGGTTCAGTGTACCCTAAAAAGCTTAGCCCCCAAACAAGAACCAGCACTCACAAACACTGGTCAATTTCAAGAGTTAGCCAAAAGAAGCTTCCTCCTACCCTCTGTTCTAGCATTTGGCCTCCAGCGTCCCTGGGAGTCTGAGGCAGCAGCTCTGCCTCCAGCCAGCTGTTCCCGTGCTGCCACAGCAGCCACGTTAAGGCTGAACAAGAGGGGGAGCCTGCGTCCGATCTGTGACACCGAGACCCTGTGGCATCAACACTGCCAGTGTTCCCCGTGGCTCTAAGACCACATGGCCGCTAGACAACCTGCCTGCAGAAGGCCTCGAACTCAGGCCTGGTTACTGCTCAGAGGAACACACACGGGGCAGGAAAACAACTCCAAAACTACCAAAGGTATGAGCTTAGGCTCACGGGCTCTGCTCAGGCAGGCAGGCAGGGCAGGGCCCAGAGGCAAATAACCTGCTCTCAGCCAAGGCTAAAAATATGTATGTAGTCCTGATTGGCCCCAAAGAGCTGACAGACTCGGAGCCATCAGTCTAGCCGGACTCCAGGCTATACCTGGATTGCAAAGTCGAGTAGGGCATTTGTGTGCGTGCAGTGGGGAGAAGTCTTCCATTCACGGAGGAAAAAGTTGATTAAACCAGGACTCTGAACAGGATTAAAAATCCATCCTCTGACAAAGGCTTTACTGACAACTTTCCATACAGTTAGTCAAAAAATAAAAAAATACAGAACACAGCAGACAGTATCTTGTACACTAGAAATCAACGTGACAGGAGTCCCTTTTCTCATTGCTGTAAAACAAAAACAAAACAAAACAAAACCCCCCCCCCCCAGAAACCTAAGAACTTAGTTTTGGTGGGGGTCAGGACTCTGGTCCCCCATCCAATGAACCAAAATAACCCAGCAGAGAATTCAAACCAAGGGGGTAGGATGTGGGGAGGGAGTGATCAGATTTTTAAAATAACTGCTTTTTGTGACACAAATGCAGAGCTGCAGATAGGTTTGGGCTAGGCAGTGTCTCGTACTATAACTATCACCATGTGCTCTTCCTCTAGCTTGCCCAATGTCCTCAGTGCTGACTGGAGGTACTGCTGTGAGAAGTCGCAGGGTGGGAAGGCATAGAGCATGCCCGTGCTGTCTCTGCCCTTGGACCCCCCCACCGGCAGGCTGATCACCCCCGCGGCCTGCTTCTGTTTCAAGTAGGAGACCAGGTTCCTGAGAAGCCGCCTCTGTAGGCCTGGCTCCACTGCGGGCATCCCCTCAGTGCCAGGCCCGCTGGGGGTCGTCTGGGTGGCTAGGAGTACCGCATAGCCATTGGGGCTCCCCTGCTTAATCCGCCGCGTGACCTCGTCGAGCTTGGGCTGGTCCAACCGCAGCCGCTGTGCGATCTTCAGCTGGGTCAGCTTGCTCCCGGAAGTGTGGTCTTTGAGGAGGCCAGTGATAACCCCCTGGTCCCCCTCCAGGATATGCATAGATGTTGGGAAGCAGCTGTTTTTCAACACTAGGAGCCCATTCCAACCCAGCTGCAGCGTCTGGGCATACTCGGAAAGATTCTTGAGCTTTTTGGTCTCATGTTTTGGCTCTTCCAGAGGCTTGGCCTCAGCCTCAGCGGTCCGATGATTGCGCTCGCTCTCTCGTGTCTTCTTCCCGTGGGAAGAGTCTGGAGCCTCATGGTGGTGGTGGTGGCTCCGCTCCTCAGCCCCATGTCTGCTGTTGCTGAGGGAGTTGCTGCTGGACTCCTTGGTCCCGTCACTGGAGTGGTTCTCCTTACGGCTGCGCTCAGGAGTGCGGTCAGAGCCCCGGTCCACCTGCTGCCCACCACCCTTGGTCCTGCTCCGTTCCTCATAAGGGGAGTGGGTTGTCCTCCCGCGGTCACTGGAAAGGCTCCTCCGCTTCCGCCTCTCCTCCCAGGGCTTGGGCAGGCCCCGGTCCCCATCTCCCCAGCGCTCCCCACTCCGGCTGCGCACCGACCGGCTGTAGCCCTCCAGGCTGTTCCGGCGGTCAGAGCTTTTACTAGGGCTGGTCCAGTCCCCTTCCAAAAAGGTCCGGTCTCGGTCTGAGTACAGGAGGTGTGGGGGGGTCCTGTCTCGCACCCGTAGGTCTGCATCCAGGTTTCGGTGCCGGGTATATCCGTCTGGGAGCAGCTCATAATGCACAGGGAGGGGTGAGGGCTGGTACTGCTGGGGATACCGAGTCTCCTCTGCTTTGGCAAAATCCACGCGCAGCCTCCGGTCAGGACCACCCAAGGGAAAGCCCCTCATTTTTGCACAGGCGGCCTGAGCTGCATCCAAGCTCTCGTACTGGATGTAAGCAAAGCTATCTCCCTTGACGTGATCAATGGTCCGAATGCTCCCAAAGCGGTCAAACTCCCGGGCCAGAGCAGCCAGTGAGGTGTTAGGTCCCAGGCCGCCCACCCAGAGGCGAGTGGTGGGGTTGGCCTTGCCATAGCCTATCTTAATGGGGTTCCGGCCAATCACCCGGCCCGACATGGCCACCTTAGCCCTGTGGGCCATGTCTAGGTTCTGGAACTTGAGGAAGGCATACGCACCACCCTGGCCACGGGCAGGTCTCTTAATGACCACCTCCTCAATGATGCCGTACTTCTCAAAGGCCCGCCGCAACTCCACCTCAGACACGCTGTGGTCCAGGTTCCCGATGAAGAGGTTGCGCGTGGCTCGCTGGTCGTCTTCAGGCATCAGGTCCTCCTCACACACGGCAGGGTAGCCGTAGGGGCGCCCGCGGTCGTCGTACAGCCCATAGTAGTCCAGGGCCCGCTCCCGGGAGAGTCCCACTGCGGCGGCGGCGGCGGCATCCAGGGCAAAGGCTGCCGCGGCGTGGCGGGCGCGGGGCTCCCGCAGCGGCGGGGCGGCTACTGGGGACAGCGAGCGCTGTTTGTACTGGTAGCCGCCGTGCAGGGGTAGGTAGCCGAGCGGGTCGGCGGGCGCGGGCGGTCCCGGGGGCGGCGTGGAGGCAGCAGCGCTGCTGCTGCTGCTTCGCCGGCTGCTCCCGCCGCCGCCACCACCGCCGCCGCGCAGGTACACGGGCTCCACCTTGAGCGGCCGGTCGTAGAGCAGCAGCTGGCGGGCCAGGGCGTGCTGGCGGGCCTCGCGTGCGTCCTGCGGGTGCCGGAAGTTCACGTAGGCCACGCGGCCCAGCTCTGGCGTGTGCGACAGGCGCAGGCTGATCTCGCCGAAGCGCTTGAACTGGTGGAAGAGCCGGTCCTCGAGGTGCTCGGCGGGCAGCGCGGGGCTCAGGCTGCTGATGAGCAGCGTCTTGTACTCGGGCGCGGCCGCCGACGAGCCGGGACCCGCAGGCTCGGCCCCGGGAGGCGGCGGAGGTGGTGGCAGTGGAGACGCGCGGGGTGAAGCACCTGAAGCGCCTGCGTCCCCGGAGGCCTTGCCACCGCGTCCCCCGCCGCCGGCACCCGAGCCCGAGGAGCGGCCGCTGCTCGCACGGTGATTTGCGTCCCCGGCGCCGCGGCCGTCGCGGTGCCCACCCCCGCCGCCCCCGCTACCGCGGGGTTTGTCGCGGGCTCTCGTCGGAACGGGATGCTTGGCGCTGCCCGAGGCCTTGTGCGCTGCCCGCCGCCCGCCCGCCTCCGCCTCCCGTTCGCGCTCCCGCGGCCGCTTAGCCGACGATGACGAGCCGCGCCCGCTCGGGCTCGAGTCTCGCTCGCTCTGCCTCTTCATGGCGCCGGCGCGGCGGGCGGGCGGGCGGCCCGCAGGCCCCTCACAGCGGCGGCGGCGGCGGCCGAGGAGGTAGCGCCCCCGGCGCCGCCATCTTGGACAAAAGGACTCGGCGCGGCGGTGGCGGCGGGGCGGGGCGGGAGCGGCGCCCAGGGGCTGGGCGTCGCGTTATCAGGCTGCGCCGGACTATCACGTGACTCCACAGCGGGCGGAGCAAGAGCTGCGCCGGGCAAACGCCATCGGAATGCGCCGCCCCGTGTCACGTGACCCCGGGCGCGCGAGCGAGAGCGGCCCGACGGTGAGCTCTGGCGCCACCGCGCGGCCAAGGGGCTAGGCTCCGCGGAGATCCGAGACCTGGCAAAAGCCGGGCTGGTTCGCGCTGTGGGCAACCCCAGCGGGCTGCAGGCCCCGGGCCTCCCGCTTCCGGCTCGGGGGTCCGCGCTGCGTACAATGGGAGTGGCAGCGTCTGCGGGCGCCGGGCTCCCTCGTCTTGACCCAGCGCGGCCTCTTTACACGGCACCTCCCGAGTGTGGTCCGGGACCGACAGGCGAGAGGACCTAAGCACGCGGCTCCCTAGGCCCCATCCAGGACCCACGCCCCGCAAAGCAGACATCCTCTGCGTTCAGGTATCCCCTTCAGGTCCCCAGAAAGGCCGCGACGACCATGGGCTATGAGTGCAAAAGGCGAGGCCCGTTTGGGTTCAGGCAGAGAAACCCGAGCCAACAAAGCTGCCGTCTACCGAGTGGGAATAGGCTCCTTGGCGCCACAGGGTCCACCCTCCGCTGCGGCCTCGCGAGCAGATAGACGGCTGTAAGGGCAGGGCCAACGGAGCCAAGGGCGAACAGGCCAAACCCAGTAGTTACCACAGCTTGCCACGCTTACCTCTCGCTGGCCGGAGCCCTTCTATCCACCTCCAGGGCCAGGACCTCTTCTCCAGAGGTGAGGTGCGGCGGCGGGGAGAATCCTGCCCAGTTGCCCAAGTCCAGTTGGGAAGGTTTCATTCTCCAGAGAGCTGCCGGGCGCGTGGCAGAACCTGACCCGACTTCTGCAAGGAAACCGGAGGGGCGGGGGAGAGCCTACCAGTTCCTTCTCCTCCCGCGGTCATACATAAAGCTGCTCCTGGAGCAGCTGAGGCAGATATAAGGGGAAAGCTCTTGTAAGAAACACCTGTAACAGTTGCCTGATCTGAACACTTCCAGAATGTTAACCCTCCGCAGATCACGTTGGGGGTCAGCCCTAGAGCAGTAGTGGTTGGGTAGTTTCCCTGTGCCTGTGTTCAGTGTGGCCTGTAGGCCGCGGCCATCCACCTCCCAAGACTTCTGTGTTCAGCTGTGGATTTTCCCAGCACCTGTCCGGGGGCTCAGGGCACTGCACTTGTCAGATCTTAATGGCCCACTTAATTCCTCCAAACAAGGAAATCTTGACCTGAGAAGTAGCTCAACCTTCTTGCTTCCCTCCTAGAAACCTGGTGTTGAAGATATGAAATGTGGGACTGCTGCTGGCTGTCCTTAGGGGATGCCACCGCAGGTGGTAACAAGGCCTGTGGAGGCAAACTGAATTTAGCAGCATAAACGATGCGATTAAGGTCTTCCTTGGAAAGCACTGCTTTAGTCCTTTCCTTCAGGTGGTCTCGGCAGGCCCGAGAAGCAGAGGGGTCCCCACCAAGTCAGAGTTCATGCTGACAACTGGGTTTCCCAAAGCCAACCCCGGAGAGAAACTGAAAAAACAGACTCTGGGGACAAGACTTCATTGGTTAGACTTCTCTTGGATCAACAAGGTAAAAGGCAGCCTCTCACTGACTTTGTATAAACCAACCCCTGTAAGTCTTGCAAAACCCCAATTAGGCATCAGATGCTTGTGGTCTGACACCAGACCACAAACCCAGTAGTTGGCTGGATCTGGACAGGGGTTGGTGGAGGCAGCCAGGCCAAGAGCATGTTTATAAACGTGACCGTACTGAACACCGGCGGCTACTGAGGTCATCCTCCCAGAAGGCCACACTAAGTCGACCCTCTGTCCTGCAGCCTCGCTAAGGCCCCGCCCTCGGACGCCAGATTCAACCCCCTGTGCTCCCCCACGAAGTCGCGCAGCTTCCGGCTCCTCTCCTGGGACTCCCACTTGAAGCCACCCCAGGGTGGCGCAGCGGTCCCAGCCTCCTCCCAGGCTCGCCTCGGGTTTGCGCCAGCAGCCCCCCCCCCCCCCCCCCCCCCCCCCCCCCCCCCCCCCCCCCCCCCCCCCCCCCCCCCCCCCCCCCCCCCCCCGCCCCAGCCTGTGTCCTGCCCTGGCGTCTGCAGCCCTGGTCTCCAAGGGACGAATGTGACGGTATCAGACAATTCTCTGTGAACTGGAAGGCATAAACTGGCGGGATCTTCGTTAGGGTTGAAATCCCATTTCAGATTCACTTTAATTCTCCAAGGACAGCTAGAAATTTTCTTCCTTTAATAAAAAATTCCCAGACACACTTTGAAGTCCTAGAGTAAACCAGCAACAGAACAAAGTGAATCCCCTCAGGGGGGCGCTGGAGAGCCAGCATCGGCAGGAAAGCTCCAGGCTTCACACCTGACATTGTCAGGAGCCCGCCTAAAAAATAAATTACAAAAAGGCCGCAGGGAAGACGCAGGTGAGCTGCTTTCCCCTCAGGTGCAGCAGGGACCAGGCTGACTACAAATCAGTCCGTGAACTGGCTGCCTTGGGGGCATATTTAGGCATCAGTTCGTTAATCTTCCGGATGTAGTCAGACTTCTCTGCGCAGCCTTTGCACGTCTCCCCCCAGTCGTCCAGGATCTTCTTGAGCTCTTTGACCCGGAGCTTCTTCAGGTCCACGGTGCTCAGGTCGATCTGCTTGTCTGGAGGAAAAGAGCAGGAAAAGCTGGTGGGAGTGGCTGCAGGCCCCCGCCCCCCGCCCCAGTGCCAGAGGGGTCACCCCTGCACAGCCCCCCAGCCCTTAAAACAAGCAGCCCTACTGGTCGAAGGGGGACAGAGATTTCCAGACAGCTGCAGGTGCATGTCCGTGCCCACTGCCCCGGCCCGGGGGGAACTGGCCCGAGGCCCCTTCACCAGGAGGCCAGTCTCACCCCGGCAGTGTCCACCCCCACATGCAGTGCTGCCCGGGTCTGGGATGGAGGCCACGTGGTCCTCACAGGACGAACCTTACAGGAGAAATGTGGTTCCCCCCTCACCCCGCCCAAGTGCTTTGACAACTAGTCACAGCAGAGATGAAGTCACTGCAGAGTGGCTGCTCCAGGGTGACAGAGCAGTCAGATCCTCGAGTTCCAATCTCCCCACACAGGCCCTGGTCAGGAGCTTACTCCCTGTGACCACTCGTGAGCACAGAGAGACCATGAGCCAAGTGCTCCTGTCCTGGGTCCCTCCCAGGAGACTAGGCATCCTTGACACAAGTGGGTCACGATAAAATATGTTGGTGGTGTTTAAATTTTATAGAGAAGGACAACTGGTCCTGCCTTTGAGGACCTGGCCTGCTTTTTTCCACCAGAGATCCGTGCGACAAGAGGGGTGCCACAGTGCCCGGAACTCTTGGGCCTGCCTATCTGCACACAGCATTTCTCTTCAAAATAATAAAGATCTCTGGGCCTTCAGCAGGATGAGCCAATTAAACCCAAGTCAGGCCACATCCCTTCTCTGCTCAAAAACCCACGTTCCCAGGGCCCGGGTGGCTCAGTTGGTTAAGCGCCTGACTCTTGACTTTGGGTCATGGGACCAAGCCCCGCATCGGGCTCTACACTTAGTGGGGAGCCAGCTCGAGATTCAACCTTTGCTCCCCCCTTCTCTAAAATAAAGAGATCTGAGGGGGAAGAAATCTGTGCCCCCCCAACCAAAACCAAACAAACAAAACCACGTTCCTGACTTCACTCAGATTAAAGACTCGAAGCCAAGTCTTCACCAGCCTGCGAGGCGCTATGCCCTGCCCACCCATCCTGCGCTGCCTGTGTCCTCTGCCTGGAATGCTCTTCCGTCAGCTCCTCTCGGCTGATCCTCTGCCTTTAATGTCTGCTGAGTGTCACCTCCTCCGTGAGGCCGCGGCTGCCAGATCCGCACCCCTGACCCTTCATCGGCACCATCGGCCTGCCGCACAGCTCACTCGCCAGGCTCTCGTCTCCCGCCCGCCCCTCCCAGCTAGAAAGTCAGCTCCGTGATGCCCCAGCGCGGACGCTCGGTGCTGGTTCCGTAAGGCCCGGCCACACTCACCATACTTGAGCTCACAGATCTGGCTGTCCTTCTTCTTGAGCTTCTCACAGACCTTCTCCACAGGGATGTGGTGGGCCAGGGGCTTGGACACCTCGTTGATGATCTTAGTGGCAGCGTCATCTGTGGCCCCGATGTAGTAGCACTGCAGCGAGAGAGGACAGGGGCCTTCAGGTGGTCCACTGGAGAGCCTTCTCCTCCGCAACACACAGACCGCTCACAACCTCTCTCGGGCAGGTTCCCACGCCCTGCCTGTGCTGGCAGGCAGAGTCGGTCAGTGTAAACCCTGGGCTCTTAATACATGCTCGGTCCTAGGGCTGACAGCCTCCACATAAGTTTATGAGTCACCAGGATTCAGACCTTTAAACAGAGACAGACAAACCAGCGACTGCCAGGGAAATTAAAGCTACAAAAGTCCTCGTTTCATTAGTAGGCTCTTGTCCTCAATTTGGCCCTAGCCCACCCTGTGCCCACTTTGTCATCTTCTTGTGTCCTCGCACATGGCCTCTGGCGCTCACAGTGGCTGTTCCCTCTACCAGGAATGCTCTTCCCTGCATCCCCTCCTCCCCCCGCAACAGTGATGCCTCCTCCTCAGAGTGTTGACTATTCTGCATCAGCACCTGCCGTCTCTGCCACAGCGCCCTGGGCATTTTCTCCAGGACACTCATTCCGTGGCATTCTTTGTTTGCCTGTCATTTCTCCCCACTGATCCTCCCACTGCCTGGCACACAGTAGGTGCTTAGTCAATACTAACATGATAAAAAATAGCCTAACTGCAGAATGCATGAAAGCACTCAAGTCCCACACCAGCACGGGGACACAAGGGTGCACCTCCTGAACACAAGTGGGGAAGGGCCAGCCAGGGAGGGGAACCAGCTACTCACCAACCGATTCTCTTTGCCTCTTGCTTCCCGGCAGAATTTTATAAGTTCTTTTTCAACAGAGGACGGTGAGAATGTGACATCTCTGTCTTTGAGGTCCTGATAAAATCTTCCCAGATAGGAGATACAGACTGGAAAAGAGAGGGAAGGGAGATACTCAGCACTCACCAAGTTGCATCCCAATCCACCAGGAGGGACCGCCGTCAGCAATTTTAAAAGGAGACAGGGAAGTGAGTTTTTCCATCACCAGGGTTTCTCAGGTGCCCACAGACCGACAGAACCCAGCTCCAGGTTGCTGGGGTCCCCTGGTACACCCAGCGCACGCGGGGAAGGAGCATCACCCAATGACCCACACACGGCTCCTCCCACAAAGTTTAAGCTGAGACTGAACACGTGTCCTTGAGATGGACTCACTGTGACCTCATGAGAGGCCAAACCAGAAAGCGAAGACGAAAACGATCCAAATGCTTCTCATTTCCACACACAACACCGAACCCCGAGGTGAGGCTTCATAAGCCCATCGGACCCGGCGCGGTGCTCACGGCCGGCCCTAGGGGCTCTCGACCTGAGCCAGGGAGAGCCTCTGCCCCAGTGATGGGGAAGGACAAAAACTCCAGCGTTATCGCAATGTCAAGCCAAGTTTTCTGCACGATCTAGTCCCAACTTTTTCTCGTCGGACTAGTTTCCCAGGCCCAGGAGCTGTTTCCTAGGCCGGCATCTGCCCGTCCTCGGGCGGACCTCGCTGGGACCGGCCGCCGCCCCCTCCCGTTCCAGCCCCGGCCTCTCGGCCGTTCGGTGGTGTTTAGCGCCGCAGCCAGGCCGGCTTTGGCGCGCGGACTCCAGCCCCGCCGCACCTTCGCAGTCGCCCGGCCTCAGCGCCCGGCCGCCCGGGAGCACGCTCAGAGCCAGCGCCACCGCCAGCCCGTGAGTGGCCCACATCCTCCTCCTCCACCGCCTCCTCCTCCGCCGCCGCCGCCGCCCGACTGAACCGCGCCCGCCGTGAGGCGCTACCCCCAGGTCCCGGCCGCGCGCCGTAGTTCCCCATTGGCGGGCGGCCCCCGCGCCCTCCCACACGCCGCCCTCCTATTGGTCCACGCGCCTGAGAGCCCAGACGGGCGGCTCCACGCTGCCCTTCCCTATTGGCTGGTAGCGTCACCCGCCCTTGGCCCTAGACAGTTGTCGGCCGCTGATTGAACCAGGGCTTCCGGCAGGAAGCGGCCGTGGGGGCGACGGAAGCGGCCTGGGCCGCCATCTTGAGTAGGGGCAGCGGCGGTCCCTGAAGCCGGGAGCCCCGGGTTGGAGTGGGGTTCGGCTGCAGCTCCACCCCTGCCGAATTAGCCCCAGTACCCCTGCTCTGGGCCCCACAGCGGCCCGAGTAGCCTCGCGGACTTATTCTCTTGGGCCCCGACTCGTGGCGCAGGCGAGCGGCTCTGCGGTCAATCGCTGCCCAAAGGGCAGGCTCCGGGGGAAGGTCTTTTCATTTTTTCAAACCTAGGCTTCGGGGAGCGCCCGCGAGGTCTTCCGACCAGGCCCGAAGGTTCGCATGAGGCCGCAGGCTGCCTTGTTCGGGCTGTCCGGACACCGGCCGGGGTGCACAGACGCTGGGCTGGAGGACTTCCCATAGGAAGCCCCCTGCCCCCGCGGCCCCCTCCCGCTGCCGTCCCAGGCCCCAGGGGGGCGCCTGGCCTGGTTAGGCGCTGTGGGTGTGCAGTCCGAGCCGGCCCGCTCGAGGGGGAGCTAAAGGGGTGGTTTGCCGCCTCCGGCGGGGACGCTCCGGGGGACCCCTGGCTGCAGGGAGCGCCTCCTGAGTAGGTAGGGGCCCGCCAGTCAGCGCACAGGCACTGGAGGGGGTTTCCTCTTTGGCTGCCCTCCTTTCAAGTGCTGTGTGTCTCAAGGGAGTGCTTTGGAAAGGCTGGCAACGTGCTCCGCGCAGAGATTTCTATGGGGCTCAAGGGCTTGGAGCCCAGCGACGAGGATTGGAGAGGGGCACTTGGGCCGCTCCCATTCAGTGAATTCAGTGGGTCAGTATCAGGTACTCATCTTTAATTCACATCACAGCAGTCAAGGGAGTGGGGAAAGGGGGAAAAACCAAGTGGCAGATATTTACATCTAAAATTCACATTACTTGTTGGATTTAGAACATGCTACCACAATATATACAGTAAAATACCTCTTGGGACACTAGTACAAATTTTTTTTTCTTTTAACTTTGCTTTCTGGTACAGGTAAGATCATTTTTAAATCACTTTTTTCAACATAAATACACAAAAGAAATGGTTAGAAGTCTTAAATAAGCACAGAATGCCGGAGGTTAAAAACACATTTATAGGGCTGAATACCAATTGGACATCACACTCTATACATTTTTTGCTCAAATTCCTGTACAAATACACAGCATTCAAATAAGTATTTACAAATAAACTTGAAAGAATGAAAATCAGTATTTCACAATCTTTTCGGAGGATTCTCATTTCTGGCCTCCCACTTCCCCTCAGACTGGCGTTCTCCAACAAAAGGGTTTTGGATTATGTCCTTTTCATCCAGTTAGGGAAAATGGGAAGGGAAAACACAAACCTAGCTCACCTTGCATAAAAACGCAAGGCCAAACCAACCCACACTCCCCTCCTTACCATCCTGTGCCACCAGGTGGAGAAGGTCGATGTTCTTATGTGATGACTGCCTTGTCCAGGGATTGATGTTCAGAAGTGCCCTAAAATCTAAAGATGCCCTCCTACCTAACACTCACACCCAGAGCTAGCCCCTGACCCTCTAACACTTATGAACACCAGATGCTCCAGGCCTGCCCTCTGAGGTCGGGGCTGCCATGACTGACCTACTCTGCCTGGAGCCATCCTTACAGTATGGCAAAGAACCCCAGTATTCTCACACTGGGAGAAGCACCCCCCAGATGTCCTGAGGGTATTGCGGCCCTCCATCTTTCCCAATAGGTTACTTGCTGGCATTCCTGTTCAGTAAGCTGACGTTTGTGTACGAGAGAAGAACACCCTGACCGGCCTTGTCTGTTTGGAAACAGGGACTGTAGGGAAGGGATGGGGGTCTAGGGCCCGGGGCCTGGCCACGGAGTCAGGCCAGCAGAAGAGAACTACGGGAGAACACATCTGCTCAACAAGGAGAAGGCCGCCTTGTGACCATCAAAGTTGTGAACTCAGGCAAATGAAAGAAAAATATTTTATCTGTAGACTATTTTTTTTAAGTAACTTAGAAGCACCCTGGTAAGATACTACTACCACCCCACCCTATCCCCCCAAATAATGAACCAAGAGGATAATCAGTGCCCTGACCTGAAAGAGTTTCCTATAAAGACACCACTGCGCTCTGCCCAACAGACTGGGGAGGCTGGAGAAGGTAGCCTCCCGCCCGCCCCGAACCCTGAGTGGTGGTCCCTGTGGGCCTGGGTGGGGGAGGCTCGGCAGGGCCGGGCGGAGGTTGGGGGGGAGACGACTGCACTTGGCCGCTTGGGGGAAGATAATCCAACCTGCGTGGCTCTCTGCTTCCAAAAGGAGGAGCTCCCTCCCACCCTCTTTACCCAAGAGCTTGCTGAACCTGACCGCGAGTCCTCAGGGCTGGAAGCCTGGCTGGGCAGCCAGCCCCACTGCTCAGAGGTAGTGCTGAAAATCCCTGATTCAGGAGCTGGACGACAGGCGTTCTGGCCACTTCTGAAAGCTCAGAGGATTTCCGGCCCCTGCCACACCGCAGCCTCACTCCCATGACAGCGCTGCTCTCAACGCTTGGCCTCCTGAGCCCTGGGGAGGAAGGTGCCTCGGGCAGTCCCCGTGGCCCCACACCCCACTCAAGCCCCAGAGGGCAGGGGATAACCTTTGCAGATCCATTCGCGGAGGGGGGGCTCCTGCAGGGCGTGAGGTGTGTTTAGAGTGGAAGGAAGGGAGCAAATGGTCAGAAATAAAAGCGATGGAGGGAGCAATCCAAGGTGGAGTGGAAGGCAGGGCTGGCCCACGGAAGCCTGGCAGTGTGCCCTGGGCGTGCCGTCAGGCCAGGTCACATACCCGAGCTGGCGGGTTGGCCCAAGCAGCCCCTCGGGTGCACACTCCTGGACGGAAGAGAGGGCGGGTGGGTAGGCTTTTGTGCAAAACGGCTTGTAGCTCCCTCGTCCACCTGTGGCGCGTGGTCCACGTGGTCCTCGAAATCCCTGAACACGACCACGAGCTCTTCCGTCCGTGCAGTAGCGGAAGAAGTCCCTAGTGCAATTTCCATTCTTCTGTGCCTCTCTGCCCT
Source organism: Procyon lotor (assembly GCA_028646535.1). Classification (NCBI taxonomy): domain Eukaryota; kingdom Metazoa; phylum Chordata; class Mammalia; order Carnivora; family Procyonidae; genus Procyon; species Procyon lotor. The sequence goes on along the minus strand of CM053603.1, from coordinate 14,661,050 downwards.
GGAGGGAGGGCCTGGGCTCCGACCCCTGGGCCCCGCGAAGCTGCAAAGCGATTCTGTCTGTGCAGTGTCTCTGTACAGCTCCACGTGGTCTGGAGCGGCAGGAGGAAGAAAGCATCTACTGCACAAAGGAAAGAAAGGAAAACCCCTAGAAATGGAAACGTAGAAAATGAACTAAAAAGAGAAGCCACAACCCTTCATGCTGCTGTGGCCTCTGTACATGGCAACACACGAGTTCACGGCAGTAGAACGTAGACTCGGGGTGGCTCTCTCCTGAGTGCCGGGCCTCTCCGGCTCCCTGGGGCAGGGGGGACTCGCTTTTCAGACCTGGAGGGCTGGGCAAGCTGCTCACCGCGGGCGGCATCCCGGCCGCCTCCCTGCCCCTCACTGTTCCCCGCGGCCGTGCTCCCAGGCCAGGCGGGCCTGCTCCTCCTTGGCGCTCCCGGGGGGCAGCGAGGCTTTGCGGTGCAGGCCCCGAGGCCGGTCGGCGTCTTCGCGAAGCAGCACGCCCTCCTCGTGCTCCAGGGCCGGCAGGCGGCTGTGGTAGGGCTTGGGCGGCAGCGCGGGCGGGTCCGTGGGGTCCTGAGGGACGACGCACCCCGGGGCCGAGTGGCTTCGGCACGGCTGGGCCTTGATGGAGTCCAGGACGGCGGACTCGGAGAGGCTGTAGTGGACAGGGAGGTAGGGCGGCTCGAGATCTTCGTCGGCGTTCCAGGCCTGGCTCGGCATGGAGTCCATGGTGTCGGTCC
>CM053603.1:14631470-14660204 GCA_028646535.1 Procyon lotor | reverse complement strand
CCCCCCCCCCCCCCCCCCCCCCCCCCCCCCCCCCCCCCCCCCCCCCCCCCCCCCCCCCCCCCCCCCCCCCCCCCCCCCCCCCCCCCCCCCGCCTCCCTGGCCCCCTCGCCCCGGTTCCAGGACACGTCCGTCATCTGCATCTCGAGCGCGGCTGGGCGCTCAGGGATGGAGGAGCGGGAGGGCTGCGGCTCACTTCACAGAGCCGGCCGATTCCAGAGCAGGCGAGAAGGTTTCGCTCTCCCGCCACTGTGGCTGTTGCTTCGGGACATTACCTTGCGCAGAGTCCGGGCGGGCAGGGCCGGGGGAGTGTCACCCAGGGGGTGGTGGAAGGCGTCAAAGTGTAGGGAGTAATGACCTGCGAAGGGAACAAAAGCAGAGCCTCAGCCGGGGCCCCGCCGGGGCCGTGTGGGCTCATCTTGCTGCGCCAACCGGGCAGCCGTGGGAAGAGGCTCCTGGGGACCTCTCAGCGTTGAAGGTCACAGGAAAACCTCCCTTTTCACTGGAGTTCTCCAAGACAGGCTGCTGGAGTAAAAGACACCTGTGCCACACAAAAGGTCAAGAAGGTAGAGTACACCAGAGCCCATGGGACGACGGGTCGCCACCAACCGGCAGCTCTCCGGCCAGCTGGTGGGTAGCGGGCTCGGCACAGTCGGTTCCGTTGTCTTCGGCCGCCCTGGCTGGGAAGGCCCGACTGAGCTCACCTGCCGCACTTGGAAACCTCACTGACCCCAAAGCCAAGCAGGATCCTTCCTGTGATGGGGATGGTTTTTCCTTGGCTGAGTCAGCCCTGAGAATGGCCCATCTTCTTAGTTTGGAGGGCTGCTGCCCTCGCCCTGAGTAGAGTCTGAAACCAGGGACTATCTGGGGGACCCGCTGGAGGTCTTCTTACCATGCAGCAGGCTTCGGGGAGGCACTGGGGGGGCCAGGATGCGCCCCGTGTGGGCAGACAGGAAGGGCTGGGCCTCTTGGGCTCCGCTATCCAGGCTCCAGCTGCTGGGGGCTGCTGGCACCGCTGAAGGGTGGAAACAGATGGCATGAAGGGAGGTTACCTCTCGAGCCATCCTTGGGGAGAAGCCCATTCTACGGCCTCCGGCTTCTCGAGGTATGCGCTACGTACCCAGCATGTGTGGGGGGACGTGCCAGCCCCGAAAAAATGCTGGCCAAGTGAGACACTGTGGCCCACGGGGGAGGGAAAGAAGCTGCTTATGAGGATGGCAGCAGAGGGGATGGGCGTCTGAAGAGTACTTGGGGGGAGGCAAGCTGAGAGGACAGCAAGGAGCGAGCGTCGGCAGCCTCTGGGACTTGCCAGGAAGAGGACAGAGAACAGAAGAAACGCGCGGAGCAGAGTGGGACGGGCTGAGGAGACAGAACGTAGGAGAGAGCAGGCTGCAGGGCTCCTCCCCAGGGCTCTCGGGCCGCCCGGGCCCAGTGGGCGAAGCAGGGAGCACAGAGGGCCTCCTCCTGGAGCTAGTGCACGGCCTGTGGTGGCAAGCAAGCCGTGGCCCTCCACGGCCTCTCTGCCCACTGACTGGGTTTGGGAAGCACAAGGGGTTTTCAGGCGGGGACTGGGGTTCGCGGTGCTGCTGGAGGAAAGGAGTATGCAGCTCAAGAGTCGTGGCTCAGGTCTGGCTGGACCGGTGACTTCTCAAGAAGAGGGAGGACTGTGGAACCCAGGGTGCTTTGAGGCCTGCAGAGAGGCCCCCTTCCTGGCGCCCGCATGCCACGGATGCAGGGCAGAGTGGCCTTGGACAGAGCGAGACAAAGAGTGTCCACCTGTGCTAAGGAAGGAGTTCAGTGCCAGAATACGTGCTCGCCGCCCCCCAGCTATGGCCGGGACAAGTGGCTTTGCAGGAAGGAGATGAAACGAGGAATGGCTAGACCTCGGGCTCCGAGGGGGCCCCTCTGCAGGGCCAGAGCAGCAGAGAACATGTGAATCCTGTCGGCCCAGTCCTCCCGGAGACCAGATACCACCGACGAGAGATGCACCTTTTCTCGGACGGACCCGGAAGCATCATCTCCCTTTTGGGCTGTCAGGAGCAGAAAGCAGCTCAGAGCCCGCATGCCCGGCCGCTGGCTTCGTTCTCGGGCAGTTGTAGCTAGCCTGTGCCTGGTGGGGGGGGGGGGGTCTGGGCTCCTTGCTCCAGGTACCGAGCAAGGAAAGTTAGGGCCCGAGAGGCTCTGGAAGGGAGGGAGCTGGAATCCAGCCTTCAAGAAGGATGTGCTCCGGAGGGGCCGGGCCCACATGGTCCAGAGATAAAGTGGTGATGTCCCTCCTCTTCCTTCCCACCGGTCTGGGACTGGAGAGGGCCTGCAGCAGAACACAAGGCAGAACGCCACTATCTGAACTTCCCAGGACTGCTCAGGCCCAGGGGATGGGGGGCGGCTGGTGGCAGGAGGGAAGGCAAGGCAGTGACCGGGTGGACGGGCACTCAGCTGTCGCCTAAAAGGAGGGAAGAATTCTGAATCTGATGAGCAGCACCAGGTGGATTCTACCAGCAGGCCTCCCAGGGAGCCCGGGGGCCCCCCAAGAGTGGGACAGGCCCGCCCCCCACAGGCTCTCTCCGCAAGATGGGGCACGAGCTTCTGGCTCTTCAGCACTGAGAAGAGCCACCGAATCTCAGAAATTAAGAAGCTTGGAGGTGGTCTGGGCCGCTTCCCCAAAAGGGTGCTGACGGCCCAAGCTCTCCATGCACATCAAGGCCCTGAAAGAACTGTGGGGTCGCAGAAGTTCACCCGAGAGCCCAGAGGAACCTGCGGGCGGGAGGCTCTGGGGGAAGAAAGTCGGCGAGGCTGCAGGGTTCTACAAAGCACCTCTGCCTGAGACTCTCCCTCCATGTGACCCAGAAGCCATCCAGTTCACCCTGCAGCCTGATGTCCGTGAGCTGCGAGGCGCACGGACTTTTTCTGCATGGCCCGAGTGCACTGGGGCTAGTGGAAAGCTGAGGCTGGCGTGACTCAGCCTAGGAGGAGGGGGCAACCAGTGCTGTGGCCTGGCCATTTCTCTCTCTCCGTCTCCCGTAACAGAGGTCCGGCGCCAGCCCGAGGTCCCCGCTGCGCAGCCAGTAGCCCCAAGGGTGGGCTGTCTGGGCTGGGAGTCGCTGGCAAAGGAGATGACTGCAAGTGAGAGAGGGGGACTCCTTGTGGGACTCAGGATCCTGATGACAAGAGGATGGTGACCAGTACGTGCCGCTCCTGCCCTGGAGGGTGCTGGTAGAGGCTCAGGGAGCCATCGCTCTGGCCTGCGTGCTCCCCGCCAGGCGAATGCCTCATGTGTGGTCTCGAAGCGCTGGCACCGTGGCGTGGGCACGCTTGTGGTGGGCTCGGTGCCCGGGGGGTGGCCGTGCCCAGCTTCTTGCCGCAGCCCGGTCTGACGCCCAGTGCTCTGCTGTGTCCGGCTGGCGTAGGGCCGGGTCTGGGCCCCGGCGCCGAACTGAGCTCTGAGCCCGGCTGTGCTCTCAGCTGTCAGATGACTCCGCATCTCAGGGGAAGAAACGGCACAGCGGACTTTGGCCCCGGAGGCCTCCGTGACAGGGGCAGGGTCCGGGGGGGGGGGGGGGGGGGGGGGGGGGGGGGGGGGGGGGGGGGGGGGGGGGGGGGGGGGGGGGGGGGGGGCTGCAGGTTTCGGGGACGCGCCGCCTTGAGGCTGGGAAGGCATCTTCAGCTAGAAATCTCTGTGGCCTTTGCGGTCGAGCACCTGGTGCTGATGCCCACCAGCCACTGAGGCTGTGGACCCCGTGTCTGGTCTCCTTAATGCAGACACAGAGGCCCGTCCTCTGTCGTGAGTGATGAAGGAACAGTGACAGTGGGGACAGCAGACAGCAGTTGGTGAGGAGGAGCAATGACAACATGCTGACGGCTTTGGAGGGACAAGTTCTGACGGGACAGCAGGTTGTACTCCCAGGGACTGAGTGTGCCCCGACATCCAACGGGGGGGGTATGCTATACAGGGAGAAGGGCGGGGATGGGGCCAGGGGCCAGGGGGCCGCTGGGGTAGCACAGTCCTCAGACAGGTATCGCTCTGTGTTAAATGGCACTCCAGTCCCCAGCCGCGGGGCTTTGGGCCACGGCCTTGTGGGTCCGAGCCTGTGGCTTGCAGTGGCTCGCTGTGGCAGGACGCCGGATCAAAGGCCACTAGCCAAGCAGCCTCTGTTCTAACTGTCCAGTCTCATGCCCACGCTGATGGGCTCACAATGTCCAAGAGGGACTCCCAGCAGCCGCCGACCCGAGGGGCTGCGGGAGGGCTGGACTCAGAGGACCTGGGGCTCCCCTGGAGAGGACCGTCTCTGGGAAGTTCACTTTGCCACGGCCTGTCCTTCCATTCTTCCAGGGGCTTGTTCGGCCATACGCCTATTCTGAGCAACAAGGAGAGGGACCTGAGGGCTCAAGTGGAGGGTGACCAAAGGGGCCGTAGGGCCTGCTGAATTCTGGAGCCAGCTGGGAGGAGCCCAGGGGAGTGACTGCCCCCAGTCTGAACACAGCAGCCTGAGTGTCCGCAGCTGTGGGCTCAGGGCAGGTGGCAGATGCGGCCTCTCGGAGGGCGGGCCCTGGGCACGGAGAGCCCCAAGCTAACAGGATCCAAACGTAGCATCAAGCCAGACGTCGGTGTAACAGTGAGCCCAGGAGTTGATCAGGACTTTGGACAGACAGACAGGCCTGAAGTATGGCGCAGCCTTGGCCAGGCGGTGCTCGGGGACAAGAGTCAGACGCTCAGGAGGGGGACAGACATGGGGGGAGGCCACCTGGGAAGGGGAACAATACCTTTTTCAGCCACAGACAGATTGGGATCACTGCAGGGTTTGCAGGATCCGACCACTTGCTGGAACAGGGCCCGCTGGAAATTTGGCAGCTGAGGGAAGGAGAGAAATATCAAAGAGGGTGAACACAACCAGTTATACCTTGGGGGGCAGCGCTGTGGGCCCAGGAGCCAGGACATTTGAAGAGAAGACAGGGAGATCAAAGCAGTGGTACTGCTCATGCTGGAGCTGTGCTGGGAAGCTCAGGCCGGCCCCAGGAAGACTGGCCCTCGCTATCCGGCTCCGAGGGCTGCCACGTCAGCATCGGAGGCCGCTCCCTACCATGCCTGGCTGGGCTCCAGACTGCCTTGGGCGTGGCCAAGAGAAAGGACACAGGCACTTGAGGATATCTAACTGCATCCTTCTGTCCTGCCCCGGGGACCCACTGGCAGAAAGGATGAGGGATGCCTTCACCCCTAAGCACCGGCAGGCCTGGCCTCCTGGAGGCCCCTGCACAGGCCCAAGTCTGCACTGAGGGTAGGAAAGTCACGGATAGGACCCACTGATCTGATGGGCGGCTGCCGAGAAGGCCTGCTCCCTCCACTGGCACGGCTGACCAGGCCCCCGGAGGAACCGCCGAGAAACTGCTGGCATTCTGGACTAGGTGATAGCTGATTGGAGGTGACTCCCAGGGACTGGTAGAAGGGCAGGCAGACCGGGCAGGGCAAGGAGCTAATCCCCACAGCTTCTGGTTCAAGGCCCCGGGGGAGGGTGTCTGGGTCGCTGTGCAGACGGTGGGGAGCAGTCCCAGCAGGCATCGGGGGGCTTCGGCTAGATGGAGGGATGGAAGCAAGAGGCAGAGTTTGCCCAAGTGTGCCCTTCACACACACAGGGAGGAAGGCCATCCTCCAGACCCGTGTCCACCACTGCCTTCCCGGGACAGGAAAGAACCAGTTTCCTCTGCTAGACTTTTTCGGGCTGAGGAGTCCAGGAGGCAGGCGAGAAGGACAGCTAGCTACGCAAGCAGTGGTGGCTCCGACCTGCCACCGTTCTCCCCGCTGTCGCACTCTGTCTGGCCTGCTGCTCCTCAGAGCCACCGCGGTGCCCGTCCAGGGGCCTAGTGGCCTTCTGAGGGTCTCAAGGCAGAACGGAGGGGGCCGGGAGGACAGCACAGAAAGCCTAGCAGGTGCAGTGAGAGAAGCCCGGGCTGACATACTTGCAGCAGAGGGTAGTCGGGAGTCTGGGTCTACTACCTGTCCGTTCTCCAGGATGGCTGCCGGGTACATGGCACTGCTTGGGCGGTCCCGGTGCGTTGGCAGCAGCAACATCATTTCCCGGGCGTGGCGGTACTTATCTGGCAGAGAGGGAGAGCCTGTAACCAAGTGAGAACAATCACGCACAGATGACAAGCCACAGATGGAGGGCCCAGCGGGCAAGCATCCTGGGGCCAGGGGATGCGGCTCGGCGTCCCCTTGCAGCTGGGGGAGGATGAGCTCAGCAAGCACAGGAGGAATGAAGCAGAGCCTGTTGGTGAGATGGTGTGTGGGGGGGGAGGCTGCCCCTGCTGTCCCGGCCACGGCGGGCACACTGCAGATGGGCGGGCGATGCAGGCCCAGTGATGGAGCCCCCTCACCTTGCTCAGAGGTAGCTTGCGAGGAGACCCGAGGACAGGAGCCAGGCCCCAGAGGGCCCCCTGCGCCCAACACTCTCGGGACCTGGGTGTGGCCCGGGTGTGGGCTCTCCCAGGGGCCCCACGCATGGGCACGGGCCGGTGGCAATGGAGCCATCACACAGAGACAGAGACACTCGGTAACAGTGGCACGGCTCCTACGACGCCCAGTGTCTCCACACACTTACCATTTCTGGACCCCACCGGCTCTGCTCTCGGCCGGCCCCCTAGCACCTTTGCCCAGAGGCTTTTCCTTCCCAGATTCCAGGCCCCCAGAGCCAGGCCCCTGCCTTCCTGGCCCTCCCGCCGCAGCTCCAGAGCCGGACTGGCAGGGGCTCTGGGGCCCTGCGCTCAGGGGGGCTCTCCAGGGACTCCCACTCTGAGACTCCCACTTCGGTGAACTCGGGGGTCATGGAGCTAGTCTGAGACTTGTGGGCCTTGAACCCAGGCTCCTGAGTTGACTTGGTTCATGCTCTTCTCTCGTGAGGCTTCCGTAGCGATCTCCGGACCGAGGGGCTGTTACAGAGGCCAGACCGCACCGGACAGGCAGCCCACAGCTGCAGGCCCAGGAACCTGTCACACCCGGTCCGTGAGGGGACCTTCCACAGAAATAGAATAATTTGCTGGCTTTCCTCGGGAATGGATTCCTGGGAGGACGTGCCCCCACTCATCGTGTCAGACGCCAGGGAGTCCATGAGGAACGAGCCTCCTGGCAGACTCTGACTGGCTCAAGTGGTGGAAGGCCTTCTGTCGTGTGCTCTGAGTGACACCGGAGAGCCCCCGGGCTCCATCTGAGAGGTGAACCTGCAGCTCCGGAGGCTGTGTCCCTGAAGCCCAGGGTCCCCGGGGCCTTCCTTAGAGTGTGGCACAGCCGACAAAGGTCTCTGCGCTCAGCCTGCCCCCGGAGTCCTTGAGCTAGCCCTCCTGTGCCCATTTTAGACCCAGAAGATAAGGCTTAAATACTTTGCAGAAGTCGGTATGATACAAATCAGTAGGGGCTGTTTAGAGACAAATGGAAAAGAGCTCTGGATTCCACCGATTTCTATAGCGCCTTCCCAGCAAGGAACTGAATACTCCCAGAGCCCCGGCAGCCACGGCTCTGGACAGGGCTCCCCTCCCCTCGTGTGCACGGAAGGAGACACGCACCCTGACTCCGACGCAGTTAGAGCGGCCTCGAACACCCGTCCCACACCAGGCAGCTAGCTGGACACAGCCGACCCTGCGGAGCTCCCAGCCTGGCTCGGCAGGCCAGCCTCAGCTCTCACACTCCAGGTGCCGCTACGGCCCAGGGCTGGCAGGCAGCCCGAAGGCCCCGGGGGCTCCGCTGAGGATCTGAACCCACAGACGGAAGCCCCTCTGGTGCTACAAAAAGAGGTGCTCGGTGCTACCGCTGAGATTTTCAACTCTGCCATCCGCTGCTCTCCCACTGCCCCCAGCCCTGGGCAGCCAATCCCACGGGAGCAGAGGGTGACGGCTGCTTTTCATGGAAATATTTAAAAGACCGCAAGGGCTTCTGCATCACAGGAGTTTCGCACTACTCGCGTGGTGGCCTGGCTAAACCCAAGGGAGGCTAAGTCCCAGCACCACAGAGTCACTCAGGGAGGACCAATCAGAACGCCCGTTCCCTAGCCCCGATCAGTCTTTTCACCACTAGGGGGAGCTGCCTACTCACAAGAGTTTAGAAAGGCCCTGGAGGCCTGTCTTCTGGAAGGTTTCCAAATCCACAGGGACTATAGCAGACAGTGTCCTTGGGCTTGGCGAGGAAGGCCACTGGTGTCCCAACCACTCCTGGGTATGGCGGAAGTGCCTCCAATGCAAAGGACCCTCTAGAGCCCCTTTTCCATGAAAGCCTTCCCTTCACCCATAACCCCAGAAACAGAGTGGGCCGCTCCCTTCCTTCTGTGCTCCCAGGGCATCGCCTGCTGCATCTCTCATATTTATCTGAAACTATCAGTCTTCCTCTGCGATGCCAGGTCCAGGCCTTCTCTCCATCTTCCCTCAAGGGGCCTACTGCTGGTGGGCTCCCTGTGGGGCCCGCGGTTTTCTCCAGATAGGCCTGCACGCAGCTTGCGTGGCTGGCGTGGCCTGCAACGGAGTCCCTGCTCTTTCTTCACGGCCTCTGCCCTCGTCACCATTTCCCACTTTGGGCCCAGTTCCATTTAGCCCTTTTGTTTCCTTTTGTACTTAATGTCTACTCCAGAAAGGGAGGGGGCTTCTGTCGGCCCATCTCTCTGTGATACCCTGGAGTCTGGCCCCTGTGACAGCTTGCCTCCCGAGAGGGCAACCTGCAGTGCCTTCCCTCTAAAAACACACGCGCCTCTCCTCACAGCGTGAGGCGGAGTCTCATTCCCCACCCCGCTGTCTAGGTCGGCCTTAGGAACTTGACCAGACAACGGAATGGGCCAAAAGGGACATCCTGGGATTTCCAAGGCCGGGTGATAAGAAGCCCAGGCCGCAGGGAAAGGCCCCACGCGGGGACTCAGGTCGATAGCCCCAGCCGAGCTCCTGGGTGACAGCGACTACCAGCCGTGGGAGTGAGTCAGCCTAGGGGACCTTTAGATGCCTCCAGCTCCAGGGGACCTCCGACTGCGGGCTCACGAGAGACTGAGCCCGGCAGCAGCGACAGGCCGGGCCGGAGCTCAGACCGCCCCCTTCTGTCGCCGGCCCGCACGGCCATCCCGGGAAGCGCCAGGTCTGAGTTCCCACAGCCAACTGCCCTTCCACCGCAAACCCTGCTGCCCAAAAGGCCAGAGGACCAGATGTCACTGTGAGAACTAGAATCAGACCGTGAAAAAGATGCTGGCTCTCAGAGAACCAGATTTTCGCTGACTGGTGAGAAATCAGGCAACAACTGGCAAAGTACACAGCTTTTCACAGAGCCTCTCTCCTGGTTAAGCCTTTCTCAACTAAACGAGGTCTTTTTGGTTGTCGTTACTTTTTAGAGTAACGTTTTCCAGGGTTACGTTTAGCCTTCAAATTGAATTTTCACACCGTGCAGTCATGCTCAGTTCCTCAAGACAAGACTCACTGGTGCCTTAACTTTGATTTTTATTCTTGCAGACATTTCAATGGAAAAGAACTGAGCTTTCTCACGGACTCTGTGTCCTCTTACTGAGGTGGAGAGGCGACAGCCGGCCACCTCTGTGGCATCCGCTGCTCAGACAGGGTCTGAAGCCAGGCAGAGCAAGCCGGGTCTAAGGGACCCTCGAGTCCTTAGTGCCGAAAGGGGAGCATTCTCTAAGTCACAGGGCCGCTTTCAGAGACAGAGCCACAGATGAGAGGAGGACGAGTGGGGCTCACGAGGCCCTGTCCTCTCCCTTCTGCAAGCGGCGCCCTGCCCTCCTTACCTCGGGCACTGGAAGGGGCAGAGGTAATCATCTGGGATGGTGCTGAGTGAGTGGAACTCAGGCTGGAGGAAGAAGGGCTTGCCTGGCACGAGGACAGAACAGAGACGTTGGTGACTGAGCCCTGGTACCTGGGGTTGGGATACGCGAGCTGCAAAGGGAGAAAGATCAGCAGGATAGAGGTCTGAATGGCCAGGATTGTGGGGCTGGCCCAGAGTTGGCTTCTTCATGCCACGAGGGGCCCAGTCCCGGTGCCTGATGCGGTGCCCCGGGTCCTGACGGAGGCCAGGCTGTGGCGGGCACTGAGGGGCACCCGCACCACCCGTGCAGCAGGGTTGTTGGGTCGACTCTAGTGATGGTGCCCGGAGAGGATGCAGGACTTAGCCATCAGTAATCCCGGGAGGAAGGGCAATTTGCAGAGGCTCTCTCCCACGGGGTCTCGAAGAACAGCCCGGACTGAAGCTAGATTTCCTTCTTGGGAAATAAAGCCCGGGAACTGTGACGCGGGACGGTGTTGGGGGGAAGGCAGTTTTACTGGCTCGGGGTGTTCTGAATTCAGAAACCAGGGAACTAGGGAGGGATGCCAGCCCTCAGACCAGACCAGCCGGCAGAGGCGAGTCCTCACGGTGCCCAGGCCGTTCTCCTCGGGCAGCTCTGGTACCTGCATATGGTGGTAGAGGTCCTCGGGAGCCTCGCCCACGGAGCTGTCCCCCAGCATCACCACGTTTCCCGCTTCACTAGAGGCGTGTGAGGAGAGAGAGGAGGATGAATGGCGGCCTGTGCCCATCAAGTTCATGGGGCTGTGAACGAGAGTGGGAAATAGGGACAAGTCAGGCTAGGAGCTGGGAAAGCTTGTTAGGTGGTAGAGGATGGTGGAAGGGGCTGTGCCAAGCCTCAGCCAACACTGGCTTGGAGGGTTTCAGAGCGGATACTTACACCCATCTGAGGCCTGGGGCAGCTGGGAGCCCTCACTGGCTGCTCAGGGTTGCCCTGGTTTGTGAGGGCCGACGGTGACTGGCAAAGTCTCTACCTGGAGCAGTGGCTCATGGCCACTCAGTCTGATGATGTCAGCAGTTTCTCAGTTAGGATGATTGAAAATGATCCGCTGAATCTGGTCAAAGACTCCAGGTCCCCTTGCCATGCGGTGCTCGTCTGAGCCAGCAGCCACCCCAGCTGGGATCTGCCCCTAGGCCCGGGGTGTCTTCCTGGTAGGGCAAGCTACCAAAATGGCTGGCTGGCGACCATCTGTTGGCTTCCCTCCACATCTGTGGTCACGGGCTCACCAACACTCCCTCATTCCTTCCTTCCTTCTGCTTTCTGGAGGCACGTTCTGTGCTGACTTACTGCTTCCAGCGGAAGACAAACCCCGGGGGAGAGGCTCCTCTCCCTGCCTCCTCCTCTGACGGGGCCTTCCTGTGCATCTCCCTCAGAGACCGGACAGACCAGGCCTCCTGAGGCCAGAGTAGCCACGACCCTGTGTGACTCTCTCTCTTCAACCAGCGGGGCATCCTTATTCCCCTTGGGCTCAGACCCAAAGGCCCGAAGCAACGAGGCCCCTTCAGAGCTGGCACTGGCCCCCTTCTGTGCCCCGGGATCCCGCACTCCAGCCGCGAGGCTCTGCTGGTGGGGCGACCGGCCGGCCTGGCCACCTCCTGGGCACCTGCACGTGGCGGTCCCTTTGCCCGGGTCCTGTTCCATCCCCCTTCTCACCCAGCTCGGTTCTGCCTCCCAGACTTCTACTTATCCTTCCTGACTTACCCTGCACGCCCCCTCCTCCGTGTTCTCACAGTACCGCACACACTCCCGTCACCCGGGGTGACTGGCTGTAGGTGTGGGCCCTGTGGCGGGAGCTGTGTGTTGGCTGTGTGCAGGCTGAGCGGGCACGTGAGTGAGGACACACGCCTACTCTTTCAGACTTCCTTGCTCTGACCTTGCAATCTGGCTGAACCCTGCCGAGGGGACCCTCCTGTGGCATACAGGCCGTACCTGTGGCGGTGGGTCATCTTGATGCTCTCGGGGCTCATGGGACTATGGGACACGAGGATGTTTCCCCGCGGGGTGCTGGTGCCTGAACACGCAGGACTGAGCTTGTCCAAGCCCGGAAACTCCTGTTGAGACATGAAGGCCCCTTCATCAGAGGAAAGAATGACTACGTCATTAAGGGCTGAGAGGGAAGAGCGGGGTGGTGGTAAACATCTCAGAGAGAGAGAATCCGATACTGCTGTCAGCCTGAACTGCTGACATTTCGCACAATGGCTCCTTCGTGACTAAACACCCTCCCAACCGTACCGGCGTCTAGACCAGAGGCCGAGAGGCCCGGGGATGACCCCCCGAAGAGCATGTCTGGAAGAGCCCGACGCTCTGAGCTCACAGGAGTGTGTTACCAGCATCCTCAGGGCAGAAGAAGAGGAATAAGAGTTGGGCAGCCGGAGAGGAAGAACTCGGTGGTCAGTCAGCGGGCCCCTCTTCCGTAAGCTGGGTTTCCTGGATTGCTAACCGGCCCAGCTCCTAGTGACCTGGGGTAAGTTGCCTGTGACATGGTCTATGGGGGCAGATAGGACCCCAGATCCTGACGTTAGTTCTATTTTAGCATGATTACATTCCGATTAAGTAGATCAGTATCTTGGCAGAAATTTTTGAACCCCAACCTTCCTGGGCGACAGCACATTGGTCTGTGTCCCTGTCTGTGGACTCTGGAGGGACAACGCACAAGTGCCCAGGTTCTTGAATCCTTCACCCTCTGGGGGCCCTAAGTCCTACTGGGGATGCTTCTGAGCTCTGAAGAAGCAGCAGGTTTTCCACCCCCTTCTTCCAAAACACGCGGACATGAAAAAGAAGGTCAAACTGCCGAGGACACCTCCGTGCATGCCCTGGAGACTTCGATGCGTGTGGGTGAGCATTTTCTGCTTTTGCTGCAGGGGCCCAACAGCCCTGCCTGGCGGACGACATTCCTTGCCCCAGTGGCCGGGCTCTAGCCTGCCTGGGTCACCTGCTGCGATGGGGAAGTCGCACAGCAGAGACCAGCCGAGAATGAGAGATAATGGAACACCCACCAGACTCTCATGTTTTCTGCATGTTTCACCCTGAAACACCGTGGGAGAATCATTGCAGAAAGGGGAAATCTCGGGCTCTGTGGGCTTTCCTCTGGAGAATGTGCCTACTTGTCAAACTATGGACAAGCTTCTTTTTCTCTTTTTACATTTCATGCTGTCTATACCTGTGCGGGAAGGGCTGAGACCTGCACGGGGGGCCCGAGATGACCAGAAGCTCCAGCATCAAGAACAAGGCAAGTGAACCCCAACCAGTCAGGTCCACTGAATCTGAGTGCTCCAGCCTCCCTCAGGCCAGTGACCATCCCTGAAGAGGAACCTCCTGTCCTTGATGGCCTTGCCCCACACAGAACAGCCCTGCTTCCCTGGCCGCAGGAACTGGGTTCACACCCCTTGAGATCTGGCAGGCAACCTGTTCAGCAGATAGGTTTCTCTAGAAAACACTTGGAGTCGGCCTCATGGTTGAAAATGGGGTGAGGGTATGTAAACAGGGGGGCTCAAGACCACTGAACCCTAGTCCTGGAATATAGGCTCTCCTTTTGCTTGTGTGCATCAGTCCTTGGGCCAAACCCTGCCATGGAGGCTAAGAGCCAGGTCAGGGTCCAGGAGAACTTCTGGAGCTTGGGGCAGGCTCAGAACCTGGCCGACCCCTCTAAGGGCAGCCAGTACAGAAGAACTGCTCACAGGCTTTTGTCAGATGTGAGTCTGGGTCACCAGATGTGTCGGAGGAAGAGGGAGGGAGGGATGGAAAGGAGGTAGAAGGGAGGGGTAAGGAGAAGGAAGAGGGATTGGGGAGGAGAGGGCATGAAGATGGCGAGGGAAAGAGGAGGGAGAGGGAGGTGGGAAGAGAGGGCTGGCCCAGGCTCTGCCTTACCTCTGCAGGTTCTCGGGATGGAAAATATCTCCGAAGAGATGTGTACATGTGGGCGATATACTTTAACTCTTTCCTCCTCATATGAAAACCTTTCTTCACCAGTGCAGTACCTTGAAAAACGTCCTTTGCCCTTGAATCTGACTCCTCCTCAGGGAGGGGAGTAAATGAGGGGATCGTGGGCAACCTTCCCCTGGATAGAGCACTCACCTCTGCCTCCTGACCCTCTGTGGTGGGAGCAGCTTTTCCTCCGTGCTCCCCATGCCACCCCCTGGCCTCCTGCCTTTGGCCTGCTGCTCTCAGGGAGGAAAGGCCAGCCTTTCTGTGCAGCAGGGGCCCTGCAGGGATTGCTTACATGGTAGAGGCTGGCCCGCATCATCTGGAATTGGTCAATCAGCTTCTTATGCAGAGGGCGCATCTCCGGGTGCACGAACTTCTCATGAACCGCCAGCCCGACTCCAAGGACATGGACCTATTAGGGTGACAGACAAGGCCATTCTGCAAGCCAGGGGGTAGCACTTGAGAACTGCAGTGGTCCTGTGGTGCCTAGCTTTCCCCTCCTGGCCACCGGCCCCAAAGCCCTGCAAGACACACCTGCTCCTGCATGAGCTCCTTGAGCTGGGTGATCTTCTCTGCATCTCCCGGGTGCTTGGTGATGTAATCTTTATCAAAGAAGGCCTGTGAAAGGAAAGGCTAAGTCAGGAAAACTCCTCCCAGGACTACCTCTTAGAGGGGGTTCAGGAAGCCTGAGTCTCAGGCTGGGACTGCCACTCGGAAGGCAGGTTCTGCCTCCTGGCAGGTGCACACACCATCTCTGGCCTGGCCTGCTTGAACCTCCTGCAGTCACAGGGGTGGCTTTTGTGCCTAAGAAGGACTGAAGGTAGCCAAATAATTGAGGCCTGGATGCTGGTCTCAGTCCCTCAGGGAGCCTGGATGGCCTGGTGGCCAGGGAGTGGCGCCAGTCTCTCAGCCACCCCAACTAGCTCCTCCTGGAGGCCACTTAACACCTTCCATAATCAGACGGATTACCCACCTGTCGGAGCTCAAAGAATGAAAAAGAAGAGGAGCTCAAAGAATGAAAAAGAAGAGAGGGTCTGTCTGGTGGGAGAGCCTCGCCACAGAAACAGGGGGGTGGGAGGGAACTTAAAGCCTCACCCCAGGACCATCCTGAGTCAGCCGAGGCACAGCCCGGAGAGGGCGACTTGGGAAGGCTGCCCTGGGAGGTGGGATTCTCAAGGAAAGAGGCTGGAGGAGCACCTCCCCAGCCGGGCTGCCTGCTGCGGCTGCAGACCTCTTGGTCTCACCTCTTGGTAGCGCGCAATGCCCCCGTTGACAGCTGCGTCGATGACGCCGTTCAGGCACATGCTGAGCAGGTTGATGTTGCCGTGCACCTGTTTGTGCTGGTACTGGCTGATCAGCGCCCGCAGCTCCTGGTTCTTATTCTCAACCACCTGGATGGCGTTCTCCAGAGGGCTCACCTCCACCTGAGGGCACACAGCGCTTGGTGTCATCCCAGGCACAGCGACAACCCCGCCCTCAGCACGGTCCTGAGAGTGCGGATCCAAGACCAGTGATGCTGATTCCCACCCTCGTTCCTGTGGACCTAAGACTCCTTGACTTCTTTCGACTTTTCTCTTCTGATTTGTAGGCACTCAGAAGTAAATAGTGAAGAGCCCCTATTCCGAAGCCAGAGAGCTCTGGCTTCCTGAGCCTCAGAGAACAGCTTCCACATTTGTAAACTGGGGGACTGAACATCTCTGCTGCCTCGGGGTGTGCTGAGGGTTCAAGGAGAGACAGTGTACGAAGCCCCCGCGCAGGACTGGCCCGCGGCAGCCTCCCCCAGGCAGGCTTTCTGTCTTCAATCCTCAGGGAAAGGTCCCCGAAGCCAGGGCTGAAGATCAGCGCCATCTGAAACATGTCTCACCAGTTCCCTCCTTTCCACTTCGAACCACCGAGAGATGCCGGGCAAGCTGTGGGTGAGGGTCAGCGTGGTGCGCTCGATCCACAGGCTCTGTAAGGACGGCACAGGGGGGCACAGGCCAGTGAGCGGTTTCCGCCACACCTGCCTTCCTCCAGGATGAGACAAGATCTCGAGAAAGCAGGGATTGCCCCTGGCCTTATTAGAAGCACCGCCCAGGCTTCCCTAGAGTTCTTCACCTTGAATTCATTCTCCTTGTCCTTGGGGCCTTTGTGAAAAGGCCTGTCGTAGCGGAACTTCCTCACATTGTTGACACGGTAGAAGCTCTTGACGCGATCCGGGACCCTATCCATTTGCAGGACATCCACGTAATCCGGGATGGGCGTCACCGCATAGATCTGCAAGTCTGGGCAGAAAGTGAAGGGAAAACCCAGACTCGCCAGAGAGATGGATGTGAGTACTGACTTCCATTACCCCCCGAAGGAGAAGAGAGCACCCCGGCCCTATTCCCGACTGGCAGCAGTGGCTGCACCTCAAGGGACGGATGAGACCCAGGCACAGTTAGAGCGAATTTCCCTGTCTGCCCTCTCCCGGCTCTGGCAACGCGTGTCCCGAGCACTCGGCCAAGGTGACGTGTCAGTCGCCAAGAAAGCAGGGAGTGGGTAGGGAGAATGCAGGTGCCCACCCTGCAGGAGCAAGAAAGTTGTGAGGGCTGAGGTCTGTCTCCTGAAGGTGAACTGTATTTCCTGCAGAACAATCTTTTGATAAAGATACTTTTTGGGGTCTTTGTGGAGAGAGACACAGGGAGTCCACTTGCCCTCCCCACTCTGGCACAAGCCTGTGCGGACGTGGTGCCTGTCATGAGGCTTCCCAGGGAGCTGTGAGGGGGTGAGGGGCAGGCCAGGATTTGCACCCGGACTCCCAAGTGCCATGAAACCCACAGGTACTCCCCACCTCCTTCCCCATGCCCTCCGCACCCACCCCCGGGGCCGTGCCTTGGTCTTCCTGACAAACAGGAGCACAGCGGGGCACAGAGTGGTGGTTATCCTTGGGGAGTCCTGGTGGAACCCCAGCTCACCCTGTTGAGTGACTGCTCCCAGATGCCTAGGCAGCTCCTTCCCAGGGCAAGGCAGGGACTAAGGTCAGGGTAGCAGCCAGCTTAGGGGTAAAGGTCTCCCTGAAGCCCCGCTTCGGGCCTTCCACGGCTAAGAGCATGCCATGCCTGCCTCCGTGAGGCACGAGGGCCCTGCTGAGTGTGGGTCCCGTGATGGGGACACACTCCATTCAGGACTGATGGTAACCTAGCCCGTGAGGCCGACGCTACAGCAGAGGGACAGCTGACTGGGTGGGCCTCGCCTCCCAGAACCCCAGCCCGCCTCCCCCCATCAGGCATCAAAAGATACACTGGGCGTCACACTGCAGGATGGCGTCGTCGGGGTGGTTGGGGTGCTGCATGGCAACGGCCTGCGGGAACTCGCTGAGCATCCTCTGCTGGAAGGCCTCCAGCCTCTCGTAGTCATGGCCGCGGCACACGTATTCCTTGTTCTGCCGAGAACAAGGGAGCCTGCTCTCTGCCTTGCCTCCGGCCCTCACCTCCACAGGGGTGTCAACACCTACTCGTGTCACAAGCATGTCCTAGGGGCCCCTGCTAAAGGCGAGGGGCGCACAGCACTCAGTCCCTGCCGAGGGGAAGTGGTGATCTAGAAGGGAGACGGCCGGAAAAAGGGAGACGTGCACTGTGAAGCGGCAGGCTGGGGGCAGGGCACGGGCTGCGGGAAGTCTGGAGGAGGGAGGGCACCTTACCCAGGAAGGGGTGCCAAGTGGAGGGGTGGGGCTTAGAAAAAGCCATGCCTGCAGAGTCCTGAAAGGCCCACGCGGGTCAGCTCCGAGAGGGGGGCAGGGAGGGGCGCTCTGGGAGGGTACAGTGCCAACCAACCGGGGCAGCGACAGCTGGGACAGGACAAGCCGCAGAAGGGGAAGGTATGTGCGGAGAGCTAGTGGGAGGGTGTGGAAGATGCCGGCAGGGGTGTGCCGAGGAGTGCGGGCTATCGGTGCAACCACGGAAGTCTTGATGGGCAGATGCATGCTTTTGATGGACCACTTTTATAAGCTGAGGAAAGAGTCCAGATGTTGCCCAGGGTCCAGCAGATATTCAGTAATTATTTACCGATGGGAAGTACATCTTTGCAATGGCACCAGCTGAACAAACTCACGTCATCCGAACCACACATTTCCTAAAACGTGCTACATCACATTTGTTTGTGTCACATCATATTTGTTTGTGCTACATCATATTTGGTTCGAGTTGGGGCTCAGGTTTTCTCCCAGCGGGCTGAGGTCACGATGAGGCATCCTCAGCCCTGCTGCTCTGCCCACCTCACAGCTTGTCCCGAGTGAATGGAACACACGCCCAGACCTCTCGTGACACGTGTCTGCCCGCCTGGCGGCCTCCCTAGGGCCACTCTGACAAAGCGGCATCCGGCACTAGCAGCCCTGCCCCTCCAGCCCCCAGTGTGTCTTCAGAGGAACAGAGACAGAGAGGTCCACGGGGCCAGCCGGACACCCACCGGCACAGGGATGATCACAGGCCAAGCTTCAGAGGACCTTAGATTTTTTTTTTGGAATAGAATTCCTGCCCCCTTTCCACTTCCCCTTTTACTAGGGGAGAACTCAGCTAAGGCTGGGCCACATGTCCGGATGGATCAGAATGAAAAACAATACCAGAAGGGAAGTCAAGGTCGGGAGGGGCAGGCTGGCTTCTCCAGTGGGACTGACCGAGTCAGAGGACAAGAGACATGTCTAAGTCCCTTGCTTGAGAAGCAGAACTGACAAAGAAGATAATTATAAAGAATTGGTCTTTTCACATCAACTCGCAAATGTACAATCCTCACCAGTAGCTGTTCATGGGTCAAATGAAGAGGAACAGAAATTCCCCGAAGAAGGGAGGGCTGGATGTTTTCCTGTCTCCGTGCAGATTAGTAGATAATCACATTTGTGAAGCGAGGGAGGCAGATGGTCCAGAGAAACCAAGCTGACAGAGCTAAAGTAATAGATGGCCTGTGTGTTCAAGGAAGGTGAGGGACTAGCCTAGCTTTCTGGGGGGGGACCCAGCAGGAGGAAGGCACACAGCGTTGACCTTGAGGCTGGTCGTCAGTTTCCAGTTTGCTTGTGTGAAAGCCCCAACATCTTCACAATGAGGGAATCTTCACATGGGACAGGATCTGGCTGCCACTGCTCTGTACTTGGTCCTCGCCCTCTACCAGGCAAACACCTACCCCCACCGGGACTCACTCCATTTGCCAAAGCTGAACTGAGCAGCTGAGGGCAGGGAGGGCAGCATGTGGCCCGGCGAGGCAGATCTGTGTGCATGAAACACAGCTCCTAGGGACGGTGCCTTGTGTGGAGATGAGGATGCACTGAGAGGTGACATTTCCTAACACCCACTATTATTCTTCCTCCATCACTGGCGCCACTGAAACCCCATCTGAACATTCAGACTGCTGCTTGCAAGCATTGTTCGGATGGGCCAGAGGCAGATCCCACACCAGGTCCTACTTGCCAGAAGGAGCAGGGTGCCCTGGGACGCTGAGATGCCCTGTGACATGAGCACGTGGGGTGGAAGCCAGGGCCAACCATGATGGAGACCTCCTGTTTGGCAGGGACACAAATGGGACATACCAAGGCCTGATTCTACAATATCCAGAATAACGATGTTTTAGAGGAAAATCTGGTTTCTGATTCTTGTGTGATTCCTTCTTTCCCTTCTGCTGACCCCTACTTCCATTGCTTTTGCATGATCTATGCTGGTGGGGGCAACAAGAATGCTGCTTCTGAAACGCCTGAGGCGACGGTCCCTCGGGAGTGATCAACTCCCCTCGTCCCGAGGAGACCCTCTCGTTTACATCCTGCTGCTGGAAAGGCTACTGTGGAATGGAACTGGAGCCTTCCTGGGGACCACAGTTAGGCAGAGGGGGCTTGCTATCCCTATTGGGATTATTTGTTCCTACACAAGTCCATTTTCTTTTTAGCCTAGAACCATTATTGCCTAGGAAATGTGTAGGTTGACCTGCTTTACATCTGAAATGTGGTTAGCCCGGCCTCTGTTGCTGGCAGACTGGCTTTTTTTTAAAGGAGCCATTAAGGCCAACTGACCTGTGATGTGACATCAAGCTCCTCATTGTTCACTGGCTAAAGCAATGTTTCTGCTAAGACAGGATCCCAAACATCAAAGAGATTCTGTGAACGTTCCCAGCTGCTCGTTGAGACTTGCAGACACAGAACTTTAGTGATATATTGGAACTGGGGACAGTCTGAGCTCGTCTCAGGTCTTAGCGGCAGCCCAAGGCCCTTCCTTCAGTGCAGCTTCACTGAGGTCCCCTGGGCACAGTGGAGCCCTCGGGCTCCAGCCCACAAGCCCAGGCTGACTTCTCCTGGAGCCTCTGGCTTTTGCGGAATAAAGAAGAGAATCATAGCAGTTCAGCTGTTGTCTGTGCATCTATGCTCGGTCGTTTCTTCCGCTCTGTTGGCATCCCGACTCAGCCTTCCAGGAAGTGACGGGGAGGAATGGCTGGCACCATCGTGGGCCAGAGAACGGACTTCCTGGAAAAGGCTTTCCACAGCCGGATCCCATTTGGCAGCTCCCACAAATTTCTTCCAAATCAGCAGTTTCTCCACCCTGGCTGCACAGTGTCCAAGGTAAGCAGGGGGAAGAGCCAACATCTTACGTGACAGACCTCAAGGGGTCAGCCTACTGCTGAGGTCAGGGCTGGACTGGTGTCCTATCTGGCTGACAGTAATCACAATGGAGGATTCCAGGCACCGGAACTTGAGGTTGGAAGGTTTCTAGACATACCTATGGGATGTTCTCAGGCCCTGGTCGTTTCCTGTGGGAGTTTGAGTTGGTAAGAAAATCACCCTCATGTATTACGACAGCTACAAAATAGTTCAGCAGAATCAAAGTCTCAAGTAGGGAGCCGGTCCAGTCAAATAAAGCCAAATGCCTTTTGTTGACTAGTTAGTCCTTCAAAAAGTAGTATTTAGAATAGGGGAAAAGGTTGAAAAAAAAAAGCAGGTTGTAAATGAATTATGTGTAGGATATTGATATAAGTTCTTGTGACTACCTGAATGGACTCACCCGAAGGAAGAAAGGAAACTTCCTGCCATAGAAGCCGACCCGAAAGAACTCAGGCTCCAGGCGTTGCTGCTCCATGATGTTGTCATAGTAGCTGGCCTCCATTTTCTGTGAATGAGAAAGGCAGTTGCCGCCAGGCCGGCCTGACCGCTAGCGGTGTCCTGAGCAAGCTCTCCCAGGTCCCAGCAGAGACCGTCTTTTGGAAACAGAACATGGCAACTCAGACTGTGTAGAAGTGGGCCCCTGGCCATGATCAACCTCTTCCCAGGTTGCTGCCTGATGGGAGGGGAAGCCCTCCTACCCAGTGGGTCGACCCAACCCCATACAGATCCAGACTCCTTGGTCTTTCAGGGGCACCCATTGAGCATGGACTCTTCCTACACCCCCGGATTTCTGGTTTTGGTTGATACTCACTACACCGAGTGCCTTTTGGCTAGTGTTACAGGTGGCTCATAGCTATTCTCAGTGCTATTTTCCATCAGTCTAACTGCATTGCTCTTGTTCATCTATCATCTAACTAAAGAGGCTAACAGTCATAGTGAGAAATTCTCAGTTGCCAGCATCGCTGGTACTATTCCAACTTAAGAGATTTCAAACTTTAAAAGTTGAACTAATATCCATGATGTCTGGCATTACCAAGGTCAGTATGTTTTTTAGTATGGGCTGGCCTGGCTTCACATTCAGAAAAACTCACTGAATTTTGACTGGGAAGACAGCTCTAATGCACTTGATCAAGCAGGCTTGCTGGGGAGCAGTGGCCTTCAAAGACCAGTCAATAAGCTACTTCTAGAGAACCACATCTATGATATAGACCGAATCCCCACCTGGAGCAGGGAATATGGCAGGGCATGTAGCCACACCGACCGGGTGGAGGAGGAGGGGGAGACTTCTGACTTCTCTTTGCTAAGGCAGTCTGCAGCTCCTATGACTCAAAACCCAGCACCAGCAACCAGGAAAATTCGGTGGAGACCTCTGAAGTCTATGGGACATTTCACTTAATTTTTGAGTATTTTTGCATCAAAGAAGGGAGTAAGAACATGGTGCTTGAAAGTGATCACAAGTCAAAGCATGCAAAGATCTTATAGTTTTCAGATCTTATAAAGTTTTCTTGAACAAAATCATTCAGGAAATGTTTCCTCATGAAGTTGAGCTGCTACCTCCTCCTTGGACCTGCCATCTTATCCTGCGTACGTGTTTCTCCCTTCCCTGAGCACCAGTGGCTCTTGGGGTGTTTTAGGTCCCCAGACTGCAAGGGTCTTGAGGGCAGGAATCTTGGCCTCTGCTTCTCCTGGACTGGCCACAGCACTTGAAGAAGGGCTAGGCCCGCAGTGAATGTTCACTCTGAAACTGGTGCCAGGAAAGGGCTCGCACCTCCACTCAGGAGGTGAAGGGGTAGGGTTGGGTTAGGGGAAGGGGCAAAGCTCACCCGGATCCAGCTGAGGCTCTGATAATCGTAGAGGCTCTCGTACTGACATGCCAGCTCCCTGCACAATGGGATCCCAAACTCCCAGCTCTGTGTCAGAAAGAAGGACAAGGCGTCAGCACCTCAGGGCTCCTCAGAAGAGCCCCAGTTCACATCGGAGGGCACAACCGAAGGCCCCCTGCAGCTCGTCTGTCACTAAGAACATCCACTCAGGGGGCACCTGGGTGGCTCAGTGGGTTAAAGCCTCTGCCGTGGACTCAGATCATGATCTCAGGGTCCTGGGATCGAGCCCCGCATCGGGCTCTCTGCTCAGCGGGGAGCCTGCTTCCCCCCCTCTCTTTCTGCCTGCCTCTCTGCCTATTTGTGATCTCTCTCCTCACTGTCAAATAAATAATAAAATCTTAAAAAAAAAAAAAAAGAACATCCACTCAGGATGAGTCTGGGGAGTGCAACGCACAGTGCTGTGGCTTTCTAGCTCGAGGTGTGGCTTTCAGGCCTTTCCCTGATGACTTCATCAAGGACAGGAACTTCCTCACCCCTTCTCTGTTTCATTCTCTCCAGTTATCTTAAAGAAGTATTTACTTTTTTGTTGTATTAGTCTTGACTGGATGATAAACTACACGAAGGCAGGAACCCTGTTTATTTACTTTATCCTCAGAGCCTAGAACAGTGCCAGGCATGAGCAGGTACTCAATAAAGATTTATTTAGTAAGTTCGTGAAGTAACAATGACTTTTGTTGTTTTTTAAGCTTTTATTTAAATCTCGGTTAATTAACATACAGTGTGATATTAGATTCTGGCATACGATATAGTGATTCAGTCCTTCAACACAACACCCAGTGCTTATCACAACAAGTGCCCCCCTTAATCCCCATCTCCTGTTCACCCCTCCTCCCAGCCCCCTCCCCTTTGGTAACCGTCAGTTGGTACTCTATAGTTAAGAGTCTGTTTCTTGGTTTGTCTCTTTTCTTCCCTTTAATCATTTGTTTCTTAAATTCCACATACAAGTGAAATCATAAAGTATTTGTTTTTCTCTGATTTATTTTGCTTAGTATGATACCCTCTAGCTCCATCCATGTTGTTGCAAATGGCAAGATTTCATTCTCTTTATGGCTGAGTAGTGTTTCATGTTTTATATATATATACATATATATATACACATATATATATGTATATATATTTCATGTTTTATATATGAAACATGAATATATATATATACATATATATGTATATATATAAATATATGTATATGTATATAGGTGATATATATATATGTACATACATATATATTTATCACCAGAATGTACATATATATATATGTACATATATATATATCACCTCATCTTATCCATTCATCTGTCAATGGAAACTTAGGTGGAAACAATGACTTTTAAATTAAGATCACTTAAGCTCAGAAACAAGTATGGAAGCCAAACAGGAAGTGGCTATCCAAGCACTTAGTAGTAGGCCTGACAATTTCTAGAAATTGTCTAGAACATCTAGAAATGTTCCAGTCTTAAAGAAGTCCTCAGATGATCCTTGTCTAGTCAGGTCCCGGGCTGCCTCTGTGGTCTGGCCCTTGTTATAGTGTCAGGCCCATATTAACAGGCGCCTGAGGAGGGCTTAAGGGGTCTTCACGGAGGGCCAGACTGCCCTTTTCCTCTGCTTCTTAATACAGTGCTTTCTTTGTTTTGTTAGACTGGGAATCATTGGTTTACTTGATATTTCAGCTAGGCTCTTCTCCCCAACATCTAAATGCTAATTAAAAATTTTTATTATAAGACATTTTAAGCATAAAGAAAAAATAGAAGAATGGACTCCTAGGTACCCATCACCCAGCCTCAACAATGACCAGCTCATCACCAGGCTTGTATCATTTATACCCCAACTATTTATTTCCACAGAGTTTTTGAAGCAAATCTCAGACATCATTTAATTTCACTCAGTCATATTTCAGTATGAATGTTTAAATAATAAGAACTATACTTAAAAAATAATATTTGAAATAGCATCAGGGAGAAGGACAATACTATGTCATTTGGGACTGTGTTTCTCAAAAAGGGCGTATTATTTCTATCTTTTGAAAGAATTAATGCCATATGGATTCAAACTGCAGGACCAATTAAAAATATTAAAACAAACCAAAGGGAATTTTTATTTATTTCTCTACCTATTTATTTATTTATTAAAAGATTTTATTTATTTATTTGACGAGAGAGAGACAGCAAGAGCAGGAACATAAGCAAGGGGAGTGGGAGAGGGAGAAGCAGGCTTCTGGCCAAGCAGGGAGCCTGATGGGGGGCTCGATCCCAGGACCCTGGGATCATGACCTGAGCCAAAGGCAGATGCTTCATGACTGAGCCAGCCAGGTGCCCCTCAAAGGGAATTTTTAAATAGAGTCTGGCTCCCTGAGTTAATATGATGCCTCTGCCTTAGTGGGCTAGGAAAACTCTTACAGCCCCACATTGCATCTTTTGAAGGGGATGTGTTAGCCCTTTCTGGGCAGGTTTCAGCCAAGGACCTGCTGCAGGGCCTGCCCGGCAGGCAGCTCCATGGGGGCTGGCTCGGCAGCTGAGCAGTACACAGACCTCTGGCCAGCTGGCCATGAGCGCCCCATGGGGAACCGCTCATTTGGGTGATGAGGAACCCACGTGGGGCTAAGGGTACTCGGTTGGCTAACAGCCGCTCCCAGTAAAGCAGGTCTTCTCCCCTACCGGGATCAATGCTCATCTGCCTGCTGGCATTTCTGCCCTACTTTGTGTAATCTGCCCTCCTGCTCCAAGCCCTCCTCCCACCTACCCCCCAGTTGTCTTTAGAGCGAGCCAGGACCAAGGGTTTGAAGACATTCTGTCAGCCTTCGGGGACTGTGCTGGAACCTGGTGGGTCTGGGGGCATCGAGAGCTGCCTCTCAACACAGGTGAGGAATGTGCTGCAGGTACACTGTGCCCTTGCTATGGCTTCTCTCTGCTCTCCTTCCTTCGGGCAGGAGGCAAAGCTGACTCTAACACTCCTACTGATGTCTGAAATCCAATTATTTCCACCAGCTCTGGCAGATGTGCACTTTGACACGTCCTCGTGGCCCCTCTGACCGGGACGGCACAGAAGTTACCCTGACTCAGGGCTCATTCTAATCACACTGGAAAGGCAGGCGCAGGCCTGGGACTCCAGACGGTGGTCTTTGTACTTCTGTTTACACACAGCCTATCGGAAGCAATGGATCCATCATTCCTTCAGAGGAGCACAGGCCATGAAGCCCAAGCCCAGCTCCACAGAGAAGGCTGCTCTAGTCCTGATGGTCTATATGCCAGATAAGCAGGGGTCAGGCCTTTGTCCGGCTGCCCTTCCCGTTTGCTCCCTCTGGCCTGCGGTGGAGGGCCAGTTCCCATCCTCACACCTCTGCTTCCTTCTTACAGCTCCCACTCTGCCAGGCCCTCTGAGTGCTCCTCGCTCCTGGTCTGGCCTGGCAGTGCTGACCCTCTGGGGACTGGAGCCCGGTCCAGCTTGGGGCAGGTCTCCAGGCTAACCACCCCACCACTGGAGAGAATGGCCCTGGGCTAGACTATGACCAGGGTTTGAACTTCTGACTCCATCCTTCTGGGTGCTCGTGAAATACACGTGAGACCGCAGGACGCTGGGTTGTCTGTACAAACAGGGCAGATGGTGGAGGCTGGGAGCGTGTGTAAGAAAGGGAGGGCCTGCCTTGGGAGGCGGGGTATGCCGGCAGTGCTGAGGGCTAGAGCCCCTGCGCCTGTCCTTCCCCCGAGTCGGCTTTTCTGCCTTCCTCCTACTGCCAAGGTAGCGTTTCTCCTGGCACTAAGAACCCTACGGGATCACTTTTTCTGCAACAGCCAGGTTTTGCTTTTTTAGAGTCAATAATAATAATAAAAACCTGAAGGCTTTCAAGAACTGGTTAGCCTTGTCCACTGGTTCTACTACTGGTTCTACCACTGGTTCTATCCACTGGTTCTACCACTGGTTCTACCACTGGTTCTATCCACTGGTTCTATCACTGGTTCTACCACTGGTTTTTGTACCAAGGCAGAGAAACACAGAAATTAAATCTTCTGTATGAACCCAAGAGGATGAATCTGATAAATACCTCGGCACAGAACCTGCTCCCCCAGAAACTCACAGCAAAAACAGGGTTGCTGACAGAAGTGGGAGAGCCTCAAGAAGGCGGCCTCCAGAGCCTCTGGTCCTTCCCCCATCCTGTTCATCTACAATACTCGGGCAGGTTTTGCATTTTGATTCCCTTGTCTATATGAGGCGGTAAACCTCCTTTTCTAAACACTAGTGTAATGTGGAGTGAAGAGGGGAACCATTTTCCTACTGGTAGGCTCCATCAGATTGGGTTAGCTCTCCACTGCGTCCTCTGTGCCCATGGAAAGAAAAGAGAACAACTGCACTAAAGGTACTCACGCATGGGGCGCCTGGGTGGCTCAGTCAGTTAAGTGTCTGCCTTCAGCTCAGGTCATGATCCCGGAGTCCTGGGATCGGGCCCTGCATTGGGCTCCCTGCTCAACGGAGAGTCTGCTTGTCCCCCTGCCCCTCACCCGGCTTGTGCTCTCTCTCTCTGGTGCTCTTTCTCTCAAATAAATAAAATCTTAAAAAAACAAAACAAAGCTCTCACACCACCCCCTCCAAGCTGGCCAGGCTTGCTAGGCTTGTGGGCGATGGCAGCTCCAGGTGGGCTGGGCGCCAGAAGGGCAGGCCTGAAAGTGTACTTTCATGACAGAGGTGTGGGGCCCTCTGTCCGGCCCTGGACTGGCAAGAAGAGGAGGTTTCGAGATGGCCCTGGGGCTAGTCACACAGGGCAGCCCAAGCACTGAGCATGGGCCTCCTTTCTGGGCGAGGCTACCTGAGAGCTCCTGAGGGTGTGGAAAACATCCTGCATGGGTGAATGCTTTTGACAAAGATTTCTCCTATGTTATATAAAACTGTCCAATGTTTTCTGATTTATGGGCAAAACCCATTAATGTTTAAACCTTTCTTTTTAATGATGAAAAATTCACTAAAAAACCCCCAATTTCCATTCAAGTCAGGGGGTCAGCCATGACACTTTCTTGGGTGATCCAAATTCAGCTTTTTAAAGCGTACTCAAAGCTGAATGATGAGCAAACAGCCTCAGCAAGCCACACAACCAGCCTTTCCAGTCTGTGGGCCACAGCCGACAGTAGGGTCCCACGAGGAGCCCTCTGGGGGATGGGAGCAGGCTGGCTGGCGAGTCCCTGGGAGGCTGAAACCAGTGCTCGCAGTGCCTGCCAATCCCACAGATTCAAGCTTGATGGAAAAGAACCCCAGTGAGACAGGTCCAGTCTGTGTTGTGAGGGAGGGAAATCCAAGATAAGATGTACCACCAGGGAGAGGCAGGACAGGCCTCCTGTGGCCAAGGTTAAAATGCACTCATTTCTACAGCTCATATTTTCTATGGCAGAAGAGGAAAGCAACACTAGTTCTTTTTTTTTTTTTTTTTTTTAAAGATTTTATTTATTTGACAGAGAGAAACACAGCGAGAGAGGGAACACAAGGAGAGGGAATGGTAGTTGGAGAAGCAGGCTTCCTGCTGAGCAGAGAGCCTGATGCGGGGCTCGATCCCAGGACCCTGGGATCTGACCTGGGCTGAAGGCAGACGCTTAACGACTGAGCCACCCAGGCGCCCCGCAACACTAGTTCTTGAAGTGAATCTAATGCGTGTAAGTGGGGGCCCAGAAGCCCCTGCTGCAGGAGCGTCAGCAGGTGGCCGAGCTCCTCGGTGGGGTTCTCTCTCACACCCTCAACCTGGAAGTGGCTTCCAAGCCGCAGAATTACATTATTATATATATATTTTTCTTCCCAGAGCAAAATCATGCAGCCTCCAAAGCTAATGCACACACGTCACCGCCCCCAGCCCCTCTCAGCTTCTGCCCGACCCGATGGCGCCGAGCCGCCGTGCATCATGGCCGAAGCTGAAGCGCCGAAAGCCTTGCCTAACGGCCCTACCTTGCCTTTGTTGAAGTAGTGGATGATCTTGCGGCACAGTCCTTCTTTCCGCTGCCACTCGGTCTGGGGCGGGTAGTGCAGGAATTCCCGCAGCGGCCGTTCCTCCCACTGCAGCAGCTCACAGTAGAGGAGCAGAGTGAATGCGGCCTCTGTGGGGACAGGCGACATGGTGGTCCAGAGGCTGCTCCTCAGGGCTCTGGGAGTAGCCTGGTGCCAGGGGACGAGGCTGAGCACCATGCTAGGGCAGGCCGTGTGTGGCCCAGGCCCGGGACACCGGATACCAAAGGTGACACAGAGGGGCTGCCCATACATTCAGGGGCCCACGATCCTTTTAACTTCCTGCCCTAGCCTGCTCACCGATGCTGGGCTCCAGATAAAGTACGGCCTGGCTTCCTGAGTTTGTGCACAGGCTGCCTTATCAGACGCTGACCTGTCAGACAGTTCTTGGGTTCCTTTTCGGTGAGCTGACTACAGCTTCCTCTCCAGCCTTCTCAGACTGGCTCTTGCAGGTGGGCACTGACTGAGGCCTCTCTCGGCCCCCGCGAGCTAGCCACGCTGCCTCTAGCACCATTTTCTGACCACAGCCTGGCCCTCTTCTCTACTGTTTCTAAAAGGA
>CM053603.1:14591247-14630970 GCA_028646535.1 Procyon lotor | reverse complement strand
TTTTTTTTTTTAAAGATTTTATTAATTTGACAGAAAACAGCGAGAGGGAACACAAGCAGAGGGAATGGTAGCGGGAGAAGCAGGCTTCCTGCCGAGCAGGGAGCCCGATGTGGGGCTCGATCCCAGGACCCTGGGATCATGACCTGAGCCGAAGGCAGATGCTTAGCGACTGAGCCACCCAGGTGCCCCTGACTATATCTTTTTCAGGTGTTATTCCTGAGGCCACCAGAGACACGGCTGAGCACCCTGTCTCTGTCCAGATCCCTGACCCAGCCTCTTAGTCATGGCCCCATCCTCAAGGAGTTAGTAAATTCAAACCCACACAAATTCAAGTCCTGTGGCTGGAGAGCTAGGGTGCAGTGGCTGGCCGCCGCTGTGAGGAAGGTGGCCATGAGGGGGGTGGCTATGGCATGCAGTGATGAGGCAGGAGCCCTTGCACGCATACGCTCTCCTGGCTCAGCGCGGTGCCCAGTGAACACTGTGACAGGCAGGCTGAAGCGCTGTCCAATTTGTTCCATTAGAAAAGGCCTTGGTGCGCCCGGGTGGCTCTGTCGGTTAAGTGTCCAACTCTTGATTTTGGCTCAGGTCATGAGACTGAGTAATGTGTTGGGCTATGTGCTCAGTGGGGTCTGCTTAAGATTCTTTCTCTCTCCCTCTCCCTCTGCCCATCCCCCTCAAAAAAAAAAAGCACAGGCCTTAGTATGGATTAAATTGTAAACAGAACGAAAGCACCCCTGTCAGGAAGGAAGCCAGGTGGACACTCTCCGTACTCTGCGAACTCTCCATCAGGAGCTCAAAGTGGGGCCGCCGTGGGCAGCTGCAGGGGAAAAAGCCTCGGCTACGAGGCAGTTCTGCCTGCGAGCTCCAGATGGCCCAGGGTTAGGTGGGTGTTTCTGTGTTGTGGCCTCACTTAGCTCTGGCTGCGGAGGTCTTCAGGAAGGCTCTGCTCATGGGGAGTGACACTGGGCTCCGGATGCCTGAACCTAGCCCATCAGAATTTCGAGGTTACCCTCGAGGCCTCAGAGTTGGTGGGTAGGAGGCTCGGAGAGAGCAGACGGCCTCACCCAGCAGAGGACACGGCAGGACAGCACAGGGGGAATTTCTGCCTGCTTTCTCTCCACCACGTGTTACAAAGGAGCTGAGGGAAAGGAGTGAGGTGAGGGCACAGCCCAGGCCCCACCACTCTGCTAAGATCTGGCAGGCATCAGCTCAGGGCCTTTGTCTGCCAGCTGTGCGTTCCTGTCTAGCCTGTCCTCAGGGAAAGGCGTGGCTGTCCCCCTCCCACTCACCTGTGTAGTTTTCAGCCTGCAAATGCATATCACAAAGCTTGTGGATGTAGCGGATATACATCTCTTCTTTGTTAATCTCAGATTTGTAAAAATTCTGTAAGAGAGAAGGAAATACACATCAAGATGAGAGAGCCTTCCACCTGTAGGGGCCGTACCTGATCTTCGGCAGCTGGCCCGAGCCCTGGGTGCACTGGGCAGGAGAAGGAGGGCAGGCCGCGGAGGCCCCCAGCACCAGAAAGGGAAAGAACCAGCCAGAAGGCACACCTGCTCCCCAGGAGTGGTGGAGCCAGTGGCAGATCTGCGGGAGTCCTAAGTAGTGAGAAAGAGGAAGAGTGCCAAGGCAGACTGGGATTTAGGGTATGTCAGGGCTGACTGGACCTTGCCAAGAGGCCAGGGTGGAGTTCTGTCCAAAGAGAAGCTAATGTCATTCCTTTCCCAAGTGGGAATGTGATTGAGGAGGTGCAGGTCTCCAAGATACCAGTGACAGAGCTGGTGTCCTGACTCAAAGCCTTAGGCTTACAGCTGCTGGCGAAGGGCCAAGCCCAGCGCACTGTGGGACAGGAACCATCGCCCTGGGTGGGGAGGAGGGAGGGCCCATGTCCTCTCACCATCAGGTTAACGGTACAGCCGATCTTCTTATTCTCGGTTTCCTCTCCTTTCATGCAGTCCCTGTGTGGGAGGACACAGATGAATGTCCCGCGGCACGAAGCGCGGCACAGTGCACAGGACTGCAAGTTCACGGAGGCCCTAGTACAAGCAGACCCGAAACAGGATGCTCTCCAACAGAAAATGCTTCTGCACATGGGGACTGGATGGGGAGCTCCCTCTGAGCTTTGGACCCACTTCTAGGGTTCAAAGGTCTCTGCTCAACTGAACCCCTCATTCTGGGGGCCGAGTGTAGAGCCCAGATAGTACATTAGGGCCTGAAGCGGCACAGACCAGCATCCTCGGCACAGAGGGGGGTACCGGTAAAGTGGAATGTTGAATCCCCAAGTCCCCAGGAGAGAGAGGCACAGAGGTTTTCTGACAGGGAAAGCTCCCTTTGTAGGACGGTGTTCAACAGTAGCCAAGATGCTGCGCTCGGGGGGCCTCGCTTCAGGACCCTGCGGCCGCAGTGACCATAGCGCAGGGGCCACGGTAGCCACCTCACTGGCCCTTCTCCCTATGCTGTTCTTCCTGCACAGTAGCACTAGCCAGGGGCACACTGGAAGTTTCTTTCTGACGTGGGGGTGGCAGCCTCAGCCGGGGAGGGCTGCATTCACGCTAGGCTGAGCCAGGCAGGGCTGGGCAGAGGAGTGACCGCCTGGGAGACAGAACAATGGGAACCCCGAGGGCGGCTCCTTCCCTAGCGCTAGAGAGGAGCGGGAAAGGTCAAAATGAGCTCCTCTGGAAGGAGCCGAGGTTGGCGCAAGGAGACAGAGGAGAAGGAGAATGCGACAGGAAGCCCCCTGTACACACAGCCGGTCGGAGCCCCATCTGCGCTGCGCCCCCTTCTGTGCACCCCACCCTGCTCTGGTGTGTGATGCAACCCCTCGTGCAGCCGCGCATAGGTGGGTTTGTGCAACACAAGATCGGGGGTTGGGGGGAGAGCATCTTAGCTTTGCTCCACTGACAGGCAGGGGGCCCAGGGAGGAACATCACCACTGGGAGTCAGGAGCCTGAGTCCAAGTCCCTCAAGCCCCGGGTGATCGCTGGACAGACTCCGTTATCCCCACCTTCCCAGCTGCGATCCAGCTCCCAGAGGGATGCTTTCTTTGAAAGAAAGGAATACTGAGAAATCTACACCACTCTCACGGTATTCCACAAAGTCAAATGTCCTTCCTTCTGCGGAGGGCTGCTATCAGAGCGGGCAGCAATGTGCGATTTGGAACCAAAGTCCTTCTGGTTGGGTGCCCTCTCAGCCACGGGCATTTGGTTCTTTGTGGCCAGACATGGGGGTCCCGCACAGGCCACTGCAGAGCCTGTCTTTGGAGCTAGCAGGGACAGGAACCTTCTGTGACTTTTCAAGAGGAGGGCCAGATGGCCAGCTTGTTACAAGCAACACACAAAGTGGCAGAAGGCATCTTTCTCTCCAATAAGTTGGCCCCAGAGAGGGCAGTGAGATCTCAACTAGCTACTTTGGCATTAAATGGTTGTTTTTCCTCTAGAAAGCATCTGAAACACTTACCAGGCATCACCTTCTGCTGGGCCATAACTAGAACTTTATTGCCAAGTCAATCACACAGAAAAGCATTGGACTCAACCTGTTTGAACCAGGGGCATTCCCGACCCACCTCTGGGCTCTATGACTGCCTCTCCTACACACTGCTAACAACTGACTCCTCTCTTCTGTGCGGCTTTGCATCCCTTCCGTGTGGCTACTCCACAGAAAGGACACCTTTTACAGCCTCTGACTTGGGTGCAGTCGTTCCTCTCCTGCACTTTCTCTGGAGGATGAATAGGGGAGAGTCTCCTAAAGAGGCTTCTGGAACACCTGGCTGAGAGCATCATGCTGGTGCTGACCGAGACCAGGGCCAGGGCTGCCCTGAGGGAGACTGGAGAGTCCTGAGAAAGGAAGGTTCCATAACCTCCAGTTCCTCTTCCGGGTGGAGCGTTCCACTTAAATCCCCAAGGGCTTGGCAACTCGAGCTCTGTCTCTGCATGTCCCAGGGCACTAAGAACCACTCCCCTGACCCGAGACCCCCAGGGGCTCCGCTTCCTCACCTGGGAAATACCAAAGCCACCAGTGAGCATCTTTATATCTGACACAGAGTATCCGTCACACAAAAGTTGAAGACATTAGCACAAACACTGAAGAGGTGCTCAGAGGAGGTTCATGCTAGTCTAAAACGGAGTCTCACACTCCAGGGTCAGTCATTCTGGAGTATAGCCTATTAATTAATTGTATAATCAATGCATATATATTTAACTGTCAGCGACTATTTGCTTAATAGGTTCCTGATGAACTAAACTGCACCGGGGTTGAAGAGGCTTCCTTGGTTCCTCATTGGTCTTCCAATCAATCAGTATGGACTATACACCTGCCAGAGGACCATCAAGACTCCATGCAGGGGACCAGGGAGATAAGGACAAGGTCCCTGTCCTCAGGGAGTCACTCTCTTCAATTGAATGACTCAGAAATGTGACAAATGATCATCATCCAAGGTGACTGATGCTTTGGAAGAAGTATCAGGTGAGCTCCTATCTGGGAAAGCCTCCTTGATGGGGCTTGGTAGGAAGGTAGGTACCTATAAGGTGGGTACAAAAATCAAACAGGCAGCTAGAACTGGGCTAGGAAATTAATTTTGGCTTTTTCTGGCAGGCCACAGTGAATAGAGCTGACCTTTAGTAAACGTTTCAGTGAGGGGGAGGTTATAGAATTTTGTCTACTCTTCCTTGTCTGATGGCAGGTGCAGAAAAGGCTGGGGATGAGCAAAGGAGTCCACTATCCTAAAAGGGGTCCCCAAAAGGCCACTTGTGACCTCATATGGCTCAGGAAAAATGAGTTGAAACTCACACAAGCACAGTTGTGCTTCAGGAAGATGGGATGCTTAAGATGTGAGCCCATTTTTCAGGAATTCCAATTCCATGCCTGGCTAGTGCACAGGATGGACACCCGAGTCTTCTGGAAAGCATCAGCCTTGGCATAGCGGTGCCCTCTATTGCGCAGCAGCTGGAGGGGGCCTAAACTCCCTAATTTCCTGACACATTGGTTGCAAGTGTTCTCCCTTGGTGTTTGCACGTCCTATAGCACGGAGGATACAACTATTGCTTGGTGATGGGTTTCCTCTGCTTTGCAAACATTGTTTCTGATGCCATATGCAGCCCGGAAGGGTTATCCTTGTTCTTATCAGTGAAGAAACACCACTGGTAGGAAATGCCATTGCTAGGATCTGAACCCACATCTGACTCAAGGATCTGAACCCACATTCTTCCTCATTCCCTATCACCTTCCTCTAGGCTCCTAAAAGGTACCCTTAGCCACCACATGAACTCTGCTGAGAGAATAAGCCTGTAATAGGGGCTTCGCTGCCACTTCTGGAGTAATTCAAAAGCCATGATATGACAGAAGGCAAGACTTCATGAAAAAAACGAATTTTACATGAACTCTCAGACTGAACACAGCATAAAGATCTTTGAGTTCAAAGTCTGCTTCCTCTAATCTATTCACGGCCAGGACCAAGGGACAGAAATAAACAGACTTTAGGCAAAGAATGGAGGCATGGAAAAGTGGGGTCCCCAGTCCCTGGAAAAACCAATGGGAAGACCTACCAGGTCCCACTTCCGTATCAGGTGACGTCTCCCTGCCCATATGCCATATGGCCCTCAGGAACATCTGCACAAAGAACCTACAGTTGTTTCCTACATTGCTCTGCTGTGCCCCTTCCTCTGAATCTTGACCTTTCTGGATGGAAAGTCAGATGCCTGCATGTCCCTGGGATGCCCCCTGGGGGCAAGTGTTAGGGAGGGAATCCCAGGAAGCCCTGATTCACCCTTGGGAGAAGCCTCTTTCCCTCTCTCTCCTTGGCCATCAGTAGATTCCTCATGACCGGTGATGGCACCCAAACCCCGAACAGTCCTCCCCCTAAAGGCCACATGGTCTCAATTTTAAGGTCAGCGGATGTCCTTGCCGAGGAAAGTACCCTGATCAGATAAGAGGTCAGGTAGGCTGGTGCCTGAGAAGATACCTGTAGTCAAGAAGGCGTTCCATGAGGCGGGTGACGGAGGTCACAAAGGAAATGCCGGTTTCACGCCACGTTTCCTGTTCAACCTTCTCCAGCAGGCTATTGGTAGGAGGGTAGGGGAAACAAACACAATATACAACTCATGAGCTCTTCCTGGGCACCAGAGTGAGGTCCCAGAGCCCGTGGGGCCTGCGATGGATCTGGAGACGGCAGACTTACCACACTGCAGTCTTACCTGGGGTAGGGCCCAAACAGCTGGGTTCTACTCCATGCAGCAGAAAGCAAAGACAAGGTGATTACTGAACTGGCAGGAACAGATGAGCATATTTTCCATTTTCCTGTGTAAGTTCCTAAGGGTGCCAATGAACTGAGGAAGGGGTTTTGAAGCCCCAGCGCTTTAGGTGTGTACTGTGAGGTTTGTTCTGAAATAGCAGCTGAGTGGGAGCCCCCTGAGGATGGACCTGGCCTTACAGTTGGCCGTCTACTTCCATCAGTGCTCGAGAGGCATCTCCAGCGAACACACAAACGAGCCTTTCCACGTAAACCAAGAAGAAGGTTCTGGCTAGTCTGGAGAGTCCAGTATGAAGGGCAGTGAGCGAGTCCAGGAGCTAGACCTAGTCAAACCTGTCAAGGGATGCTTCCGTGTGAGACGTACCAGAGCCAAGAGCTAAAGGCCCACGTCCTTTTCTCATTTGCCAACCCGTGCTCCTGGTCCCTCAGGGCAGCCTCTGGCTTCTCTGCCTTCTTACAGGTCTCTCCGAGGGGATGAGGACCTGGGCTCTCTGCTTGCTCCAGTGATAAGCCTGGGTACAGGTCTTACTCCTGAGTCCCTTCCACACTGTTCCTCATTCCCTGAAAGTCGTGCAAGTCACCCGGAATGGCAGGCCCAGCTAGAGGCCCAGCCTGGCTGCTGCTCATGCTGACATGATGGTGATGGGCTTCCCCACACAGTGCATGGCCTGAGCTGAGGCTTCTGGGAAAGTGAGGGTTTCCCGTTTGACCCAGGTTACTAGAGAGAGAAGGCAGCACCATTGCTCTGGCCTCTGAGCTGTGTGGATGAAGCCACTGTGCCAGTATTTCCCACACTATTCTACAGAGCTCTGCTGTCCTAGAGGGCTGAGAAAGGTATTCTGTGAGCAAACAAGCTTGGAAAATGCTGGGCACACTCCTGTTGGAGACATTTCACAACTTTCTTTGTATTAGAGGCTTTGAGAGGTCCTACAATACAGAAGCCTGTTCAATTTTAATTGAATCTTTTCTGAACTGATTAGCCCATGATCCACTTATTTTCTTCCCCAGCATCTTCCTCAAAACACAAATTGGGAAATGCTACTCCATGGTTCTCAGCAGCTTTTAGCCCTCAGACATGATTTAGAAGAGTTTATGAAACACTATTTGGTCAGGTAATTAGTAACTGCAAGTTATTTGTGTACTTTTTTCCTTGCAGCAAAATCATCTGTTAGTGACTTCGGAAGAGATTTCTCTGTATTATTTCCACAATTAGAAACGTCTTTAGCTAAAAGAACAATACTGAAGTATGGATTCATTTTCACAAATCATAATTATTTAAATTTCAAATAAATTCATATTTTTTCATATGACTCATCAAGGAACAAAGTGGGCAGGGTATAGCAGAAAGATTACCCCCTCTTGAAATTGGAAGATCTGGGTCTTCCCCCCACAGACCTGCTTCTCACTGGTCATTCAGCTGAGGGCAGGCTAACACTTCCCTGAGCTCAGTTTTAACACCTCTATTCATCAGGATAATTTCTGCCCTGCCCACTTCACAGGCATGTTGTGAGGATTAAGTAAAAAATGTCAAACACATGTTGTATACTGTAAAGTTCTAAGTAAATGTACGGTATTATTATTGGAAAAATACATTATAGGCTTGTCTTCAAAATGGCACTAAAACAAAGAAAAATATTAAAGCTGGAAATAATGAGTACAATGGGAAGGGACTCTTCAGCTGCAACAGTCTTAAGATTTTGTTTTTTGGGAAGGTAAAGTGTCTAACATCACTATTTATCTAGGAGGACCATGGAATCCTTGAGTCCCTGCTTTGGACTTAGCCCTGTGGCAAGTCCTGTAAGGTCTCTTGGCCTCCATCAGTTCAAGACAGAAGCTATGAATGGTGGACCCGGGAGAACCCCGACATCATTCAGCACAACCGCCCTGTTTTACAAACAGGGAAACTGGCCTGGAGAGTGGGTACAACTTGTTAAAGTCACAATACCCATGGTAGTGTTTTTCCCAAGCTGACTGAACCATCTTACCAACCAGCGATTTAACTTTTTTCCTCTTAGAAATGCCAACATTGAGCCCTCACTGAGTCCCCACGGGCTGTTTGCCCAACTGGATACAGCGCACACTCCAAAGACATATGATGACTCTTTTCCTATTGGCAGATCTACGAGCTCAGAGTCATGGCCTGTCTCCACCTCTTTAGTCAACTACGGCAATCCCCGAGAGAGCTGGCTGCCGTAAGGGCATCTTCCTGTCGACTAGGAACGATCCAGGTCTCTCTGAAGCCTGCCCAGCGCGGGTTGCACCCCTACCCTTCATCAGCCCACTTCACCCCCTCCCCCAGCGTGGGGTGCCGGGGCTGAAACAGCTTACAGTAGGCCGAAGAGCTCCCTGTAGCTCTCGTCGCCTTTCCCTTCTGACACCATGCTGTCCAGCTTGTCAATCAGCTCGGCCTCCACCTAGAAGGAAGCAGAGACTTCGTAAACCTGAGCTGACCTCAGAGAAAGGAAGGGAAATCCAGCTCCTGCCACAGGTCAGGATGATGCGGAACTGCTTCCTGATTTTTTTCCCTTGTAACAAATAAATCCTAGGGAAGGCAGGATCTTATCTATGGCACCAGGAAACCACCTTGCCTCCCCCGACTAGGAAGACCTCCCACTCCAGTGGCTTAAATAAAAGTTGGAACTTATATACCTCAGATACTCTTTTCCCAGTCTAGGGACAAAAGGCAAGGATTCCCTGGTAAGAAAAGTATTTTGGATCCAAAAG
Source organism: Procyon lotor (assembly GCA_028646535.1). Classification (NCBI taxonomy): domain Eukaryota; kingdom Metazoa; phylum Chordata; class Mammalia; order Carnivora; family Procyonidae; genus Procyon; species Procyon lotor. The sequence continues at coordinate 14,622,002 of CM053603.1, read as the reverse complement.
ATACCTTTGTCAATTGTTCTCCCCTTTTTTCTTAAAAAAACGCTCATTTGAAAGAAATTGTGTGAGTAAAATACATTTGATTAGAACTTTACCCTCCGGTCAGCCAGTCACAAAGGAAGCCTGTGGCAGGGCTAGTCCTCGCTGTAATGGCTGACAGGATTCTGAGTTGAGCAAAGTAGGAGTTTTTCTTTCAGATTCTCCTGCAGGGTAAAATGCTCCACTGTTTGTCCCCACAGGACCGAAAGCCCTTGGGGCTGCTTCCTCTGCCACTTGCGTTTGTTATTGGATTCCTAAACTGTAAGGGGCAAGGCTGTACTTGTTCCCACCCACTGAGCTGCAGGGCATTCGGCAGTGCTCAGCCACTTTTCTAATAAGCCTCCCTGGATTTACTCCGAGGTGAGAAATTAGTTGTAAGTGATGTGAGATAAAAATCTTTTATGCCCCTAATTAGCCTTTGAAATGTATGGTATTATAGAAAAAAATGTGGTATTGTGGTATTATTTATACAGATATTTCATATAAACAAAAATGGCATGGCTGCTTTTAATGATGAGCTGTAACAAGCATTTTCTCACCTCCCGTAGGACCAGAGTCCTAAGGCAATGAAGTAATTAAAAAAATAGTTGAGTTAGGAAATTCATCGAAGGCAATTATGAGTTCTGAAATCCCTTCAGCAGAAAATGAGAATGGATGAGTAAAGATGGTCCCGTTTATAATGGTCTGTGGCCAGGATGGACACTGCCATACATTTATGTTTGGCCTGATGAGTCAGCTGCTTGAATATGCATTTCAGAGAAAAAAGAAAATCTGAGATCAGGGGTCCTTAGGGACCGATGCTGTCTGTCTTCTTCTGTGTGGAGAAGAGGCTTCAGCAGGGACTTGCCTGGGGTCCTGTAAAGTCAGAGGAGACAAGCCTGGAGGCCAAGGTCTCTTATTCTCCGTTCAGATCTTACCTAGTCTTACTAGGGCAATCAGCTGGCCACACATTCCCCCAGGGGAAGAAGAGTCTGTTTAGAACAAGGGATCTCTTTTCACACGTGCAGGTACAGGTAGAATGGGGCCAAAGCGGGGAGGGGGCCTGGAGCAGCAGAGTATAACAGTGCACTGGGTGCAGCAGTTTCCCGGAGTTCTCAAAATGGGTCCCTGGGCCGGCAGTATCAGTCATCGGGGATGTCACTAGAAATGCAAATTCCCCGGGCGCCTGGGTGACTCAGTTGGTTACATGTCTAACTCTTTAATTTTGGCTCAGGTCTTGATCTCAAGAGCATGGAGCCTGCTTAAGATTCTCTCCCTCCTTCCCCCTCTGCCCCTCCCTCCATTTGCATGTGTTCGTGCTCTCTCTCTCTCAAATAAATAAATACATCTTAAAAAAAATAGATGCAAATTCTCAGGCTCCCAGTGGATCAGAAACTTGGGCAGGAGAGAAGCAATCTGTTTCAAACAAGCCCTCCAGGTCGTTCTGATACCTATTCACGTGTTAGAACTTCTGTGTTAGGCAAAGCCGCTGGTGATGGAAGGCTCTGGGGACATGACTTCATTACCCTCTGCAGTGCTGATAAAGGAAGAAGTTATTAGGAGAAATTGAGAAATCCAAAATATGGAATGCTGAAGATCAATGTATGCAAAACCAATGTCTTCAAGGCAAATGAAATGTTAAGTTCTTCAAATATATCGTGTCATAACTGGTAACAATGAAATTTCAGGTTTGCAGGGTTACTTTGATTCCATGGAACCAATATATTCCTGGGGTGACAAGTGACACCTTGTTACTCATTCATTCAACAAACATCTGTCCTGTGACAATCAGCTGCCTACTTCAGAACAGGATATGTACCTCTCTCAGCCTACGTTTCCTCGCTTACAAAGCGTTAGAGAGGTTAACAGTCCTCTTTGGTAGACCTTTGCCCCAGCTCTTGGGAACGCTCCATGAATGTTAGTTTTGATTTTCATCTCCATGAATCTAGCATGGCTCAGCTACCATGATGGATTGTCTAAGGAATAAAAGCCCAAGAAACAGGCCTGGCCCCCAAGAACCGGCGCATTGTCTGAAAGAGGAGGCAGGGCCAACAGCTGACTCAGCTCAGCACGCTCAGTACTTGGGACAGGGCACACAGAGAGGGCGGTCTGCAGTCTGACACATCAGTGGACTGCAGCATTTTGAGAAGAGGTATTGTAAGAACTTAAGGAAGGCTTTTGCTCTTTGATCCAGCAGTTAAAGGTGAGAAGTTCACCTAAGTGAATAATTAGGGATGGATATATATTTTTGCAATATTAACAAGAAAAATCTGGAATGAACCTAAGTTTCTAAAACTAGGAGCCTGACTAAAACCATAGCAGTCTAAGCCATGCAATGAAAACTCTGGCCTCCAAACAAACAGTGTGGTACCGCGGAGTGTGAACTGGCAGGAAGAGACAGAGACGGCAAGGTGCTACTAAAAAGAGAGATTCAAAGTTAATACTACACACAATGGTCCCCCAAATCCCAATGTACACAATGACTCCATTTTTTAACTTAAAAGCTTTGATGTATGGGAAAAAAGTCTAAAAATGACATACCCTGTCCCCCCACCCAAGTTACTAGTATAGAGGATTAGGGATTAGATTTTTTTCATTATAGCTTATTACAATTTTAATTTTCTACCCTAAATAACTACTATTTTTATAATTAGAAGAAATAATTTTAGTAGGTGGGAAGAAGTAGGGGAGTAGTTAACAAGGTCAAAGCTGTGGAAAGCACATTTGGAATCAAGACAAAAAGGTCATTGAATTTTGGTGATTAGAAAGTTATGGGTGATTTTGAAGAAAGCAGCTTCAACAGAAGTGGGTACACACTAGACTGGATGGATAGGAGGGTGGGAAGTGGAAAGGGGGGGTGCAAAGAGTAGACCATTCTTTAAAAATATGCCCCTGATAGGGGCATTTTTCAAAATTCTGGAACAAACAATCCTAAAATTTGTATGGAACCAGAAAAGACCCCGAATTGCCAAGGAAATGTTGCAAAAGAAAAACAAAGCTGGGGGCATCACATTGCCTGATTTTGAGCTTTATTACAAAGCTTTGATCACCAAGACAGTACAGTACTGGCACAAAAACAGACACACAGACCAATGGAACAGAGTAGAGAGCCCAAATATGGACCCTCAACTCCATGGTCAAATAATCTTTGACAAAGCAGGAAAAAATATCCAGTGGAAAAAAGACAAGTCTCTTAAATAAATGATGCTGGGAAAATTGGACAGGTATATACAGAAGAATGAAACTCAGAGTGCCTAGGTGGCTCAGTGGGTTAAAGCCTCTGCCTTGGGCTCAGGTCATGATCTCAGGGTCCTGGGATTGAGCCCTGCATCGGGCTCTCTGCTCAGCCGGGAGACTGCTTCCCTCGCTCTCTCTGCCTTGCCTCTCTGCCTACTTGTGATCTCTCTGTGTCAAATAAATAAATAAATAAAATCTTAAAAAAAAAAAAAAGAAGAATGAAACTCGACCATTCTCTTATACCATACAGAAAAATAAACTCAAAAAATGGATGAAAGACCTCAATGTGAGACATGAGTCCATCAAAATCCTAGAGAAGAACATAGGCAGTCACCTCTTTGACATCAGCCACAGTAACTTCTCTCAAGACATGTCTTCAAAGGCAAGTGAAAATGAACTTTTGGGACTTCCATCAAGATAAAAAGCTTCTGCACAGCAAAGGAAACAGTCAACAAAACAAACAGGCAACCCACGGAATCGGGGAAGATGTCTGCAAATGACACTACAGAAAAAGGGATGATATCCAAGGTCTATAAAGAACTTCTCAAACTTAACACCCCAAAAAAATAAGTCAAAAAATGGGCAGAAGACATGAGCAGACACTTCTCCAAAGAAGACATACAAATGGCTAACAGGCACATGAGAAAGTGTTCATCATTAGCCATCAGGGAAATTCAAATCAAAACCACATTGAGACACCACCTCACACCAGTTAAAATGGCAAAAATTAACAAGGCAAGAAACAACAAATGTTGGAGAGGATGTACAGGAAAAGGAACCCTCTTACACCGTTGGTAGGAATGCAAATTGGTGCAGCCACTTTGGAGAACTGTGGAGGTTCTTCAAAAAATTAAAAATAGAGCTACCCTATGACCCAGAAATTGCACTACTGGGAATTTACCCCAAAGATACAGATGTAGCAAAAAGAAGGGCCATATGCACCCCAGTGTTCATAGCAGCAATGTCCACAATAGCCAAACTGAGGAAGGAGCTGAGATGCCCTTCAACAGACAAATGGATAAAGAAGATATGGTCCATATATAAAATGGAATATTACTCAGCCATCAGAAAGAATGAATATCCAACTTTTGCATCAACATGCACGGGACTGGAGGAGATTATGCTGAGTGAAATAAGTCAAGCAGAGAAAGTCAATTATCATATGGTTTCACTTACTTGTAGAACATAAGGAATAGCATGCAGGACATTAGGAGAAGGAAGGGTAAAATGAAGGGGGGGGAATCAGAGGGGGAGATGAATCATGTGAGACTGTGGGAAACTCTGAGAAACAAGCTGAGGGTTTTAGAGGGGAGGGGGTGGGAGGATGGGCGAGCCTGGTGGTGGGTATTAAGAAGGGCACGTATTGCATGGAGCCCTGGGTGTTAAATGTAAAGAATGAATTATGGAACACTACATCAAAAACTAATGATGTACCGTATGGTGACTAACATAACATAATAAAAAAATAATAAATAAAATACAATAAAGAACACCTGATAGGGAAGCAGCAGCGAGATTTTTCTAACCAGGGATAATAAGGTTTAGATGACTTGCTATAGGTATCAATTATTTACAATAGTTTTTTTGGGGAGAGCGGGACGGGAAGAGGCAGAGGGAGAGAACCCCCGCTTTTAAAAAAGTTTTATTTATTTGAGAGAGAGAAAAAAAAAAGAGAGAGAGGGAGAGCACTAGTAGGAGAAGGGGCAGAGGGAGAGGGAGAAGCAGACTTTCTGCTGAGCAGGGAGCCTGATGCGGGGCTCGATCCCAGGACCCCAAGATCATGGCCTGAGCTGAAGGCAGCTGCTTAACAACTGAACTACGCAGGTGCCTCCGGAGAGGGAGAACCTTAAACAGGCTCCGTGCCAGCACATAGCCCGACATGGGGGCTCAATCTCACAACCCTGAGATCATGACCTGAGCTGAAATCAAGAGTTGGACTCTTAGCTGACTGAACTACTCAGGTGCCGCATGGCAGTCTTAATGAGGGAAAAAACAGAGCTTAACAGCTGAGTCTTAGAGTGTGAGACAAATGAGTTCCAAGTTAGTCTTCCACCAAGGTAACCTTCGTTATTCAGTAGTAGCTATGGGGGAATGCAGCCCGGCCCTTCTTTGAACAGACTCAGATGAGCCATGATACAGTTCTGCAATGCCATCTATTTCTTGGTAACCAGGTTCTCTCCTCAGGCAGTTGTGAATTTCGTACAATTAGAAGGCTGTGACAATACAGAAAAGCAACAGTTCTTTTCTGTTTAAAGTTACTATTTCCCAAAGAAATAAAGGCTTTAGAGCAGCACACTTCAAAAATGGATTCTTATGTTAAACTCTATTTACCCACAATAAAGACCATCTATGAAAAACCTAGAGCTAGCTTCATACTTGTGAAAACCAAATGCTCTCCCTGAAGATTAAGAGGAAAGCAAGGATGTCCACTCTCATCACTCTTATTTAACACTAGACCAGAGGTCCTAGACACACATGAGGAGTGCCTTGTGTGGCTCATTTGGTTAAGTGTCTGACTCTTGATTTCAGTTCAGGTTATGATCTCAGAGTTGTGAGATCGAGCCTTGTGTTGGGCTCTGCACTGGGTGTGGAGCCTGCTTAAGATTTTCCCTCCCCCTTCCTCTGCCCCCCCTACTTGCACCTGCACACACTCTCTCTAAAAAAAAGGAAAGGAAAGGAAAGGAAAGGAAAGAAGGGACACACAGATCAGAAAGGAAGAAACAAAACTGTCACTGTTTGAAGGTGATAGGATTATCTAAATAGAAAATTCCAAGGAATCTCCAAAAACCTTCTGGAAGCAATAGTGAGTTTAGCAAGGGTGCAGAAAATAATATTAGTATACAAAACAATTATATTTCTGTGTACTAGCAACAACTGAAACATAAAATTTAAAAATCAGAATAATTCATAACAGCATCAAAAAATAGGAAATACATATATACTAACAACATGTACAAGATCTGCATGTGGAAACTATAAAACATTAATGAAAGAAATAAAAGAATACCTAAAAAAATGGAGAGACACATTGCCTTCATGGACTAGAAGTATTAAGTATTACTAAGATATCAGTTCTTTCCAATGTGATCTATAGAATACGATGCAATCTCAGTCAAAATCCCAACAGGAATTTTTGCAGATATTGACATGCTAATTCTGAGACTTAACAGGAAAAGGAACTAGAATAGCTAAGACAACAATGGGGAAAGAAAGAACAAATTTGGAGATTCACAACACTTGATTTTAAGACTAACTATAAAACTACCATAATCAAGTTAGTGTGGTAATGGTAAAAGATAAGACATAGAGGGAAAGACTAGTGAGTCCAGAAAGAGAACCTAACAGATATGGTGAATTGATTTTTGATGTAGTGTTTTGTTTTTTTTTTTTTTAAACAAAAGGTGTTGGACAACCATGTGGGAAAAAGAAAAAAAAAAAAGAGTCTGACCCATACTTCACATCTTATACAAATGTTACCTCAAAATAGGCAATAGATCTAAATATAAAATTATAAAACCTCTAGAAGAAACACAGGAGAAAAAATTCTGTGGTCTTGGGTTAGGCAAAGAGTTCTCAGATATGACCCCAAAAGCTTGATCTATAGAAACTGGACTGCATAAAAATGAAAAAAATTTTTGTTTTGTGAGAGACACTGTTTCTGGCAAATGAGAAGACAAGCTAAGGACTGGGAGGAAACATTTGTAAATCATATATTCAACAAAGGACCGACATTCAGAATACATATGGATGTATGTATACATCAACGATAAGAAACTCAAAACTCAGCAATAAGAAAACATAACCCAATTAAAAATGAACACAAGTTTTGCATAATCATTTCACCAAAGAAGAAATAAAGATGGTAAACAAACACATTAAAAGATGCTCATCATTATTAATCATTAAAGAAAAGGAAATTAAAACTACCATGATACATGATTATGTACCTCTTAGAATGGCTAAAATAGGGGCACCTGGAGGCTCAGTTGGTTAAGTGTCTAACTCTTGGTTTCAGCTTGGGTCATGATCTTAGGGTCCTGGGATTGAGCCCTGCATCAGGCTCTGCACTCAGTGGGGAGTCTGCTTGGATTCTCTCTCTCTCCCTTTCCTTCTGCCTCTCTTCCCACTTAGACTATCCCTCTCTTTCTCTTCTCTCTCTCTCTCAGATAAATAAATCTTAAAAAAAAAATGGCTAAAATAAACACATAAAGAGACGATATCGAATTCTGGGGAGCATATGGATCAACTATAAGTCTCATACATGCTGTATGAGTATTGCCGCTTTGGAATAAAATTTGAGACCACCGTATAAAGTTAAACATACATTTATCACAATATCCAGCAACCCTATTTCTAGATATTTACTTAAGAAAAATGAAGGTTTATATTCATACAAAAACCTGTCTGCTTGGATTCAGGGTTCAAGAGATGTTAGCAGCTTTATTCATAATCAACAAAAAGTAGAAATAATGCAAATATCTTTCAAATGGTGAATAAACTGCCATGGAATACTACTCAGCCATAGAAACACTGACATGTGCAACAGCATGGGTGAATCTCTTGATGGCATTATGCTGAGTGAAAGAAGCCAGTCTCAAAAGGCTACAGTCTACATGATTCCATTCACATGACATTCTGGAAAAGGCCCACCTACAGTGGTGGAAAATAGATCAATGGTTGCCACAGGTTAAAGATAGGAGGAAAGTCTGACTACAAAAAGGTAGCAAGATGGATTTTTTTTTTTTATTGTGGTATGTTAGTCACCAGCAAGATGGAATTTTTAGGAATTTAGAAAATCTTGATTGTGGTGGTGGTTATATGACTATGTGTTTGCCAAAATTTACAGAACTGTAAATCACACAGCATGAATTTTAAGTCTTTATAAATTTAAAAATAAATAAATAAGAATTTAAAAATTATTGTTTGCCTGGTCTGCTCCTCACTGTTACAGTCACTTACTTTAAGATCACTGGTTCATCCCAGAGTCACAGGGTCGGGAGGGAGCTTACTGGGAAATGATACAGTCCCCGACCCAATACAGAAGTTTCCTAGAGGGCCCCGGGAGTATCTGCTTGAGAATCACCAGCAAAGAGGAACTCCCCATCCTCCAGAGCAGGCCAGCCTACACTGAACAGCTCCTGTTGCTAGCAAGTTATTTTTTTTATTAGCTAAAGTCAGCTTCCCTGCCACTGATCCCTACTGACCCTAGTCCTATCCCCTGGAGCTACACACCTTAGAGATAGCAGAAGATTTGCACAGAGGCACAGCCTGAAGCTATTTAGTCAGCAGCTAAGGGCTTATTTATACCTCCTGTGCAGGAGTCCATGAAATTCTGGGCTATCCTGAGCCATGAGAAGTCATCTGGTCTCGGTTCTAGTCCTAGAAATGCCAGAGAGGGAGGACAATATGCTCCTAGGGCCCTCTCCTGAATGAAGCTGGGTGGTTACAGTCTCAAGCCATTCTCTCCTTGAACAGAAAGTTTCTTTCTAAGATGTTCATTCCTTTGATTCTTTTCTGACCTCCAACTTCATAAAGAAAATCCACAAATCAATTCTGGCTGGCAAGGGAAAACCCTGTGACAGGATTCAAGATGGTCAAGCTATAGTCCATTCCCATTGGAACCACAGTGTGGCCATTTGGGTCATGTGCCTGAGCAGAAGGGGTCCATCCAGAGGAGAGCACCCTGAACACTGCCGGGTTTTGTCTTACCTGTTTGAAGTTGCCATTTTTTCTCTGCTCCCAATCCATCATGTCATGAAAGATGGGAATCATGATGTTCCGCACTTCTGGCTGTGGGACCAGTGTCACACCCAGAAAAGGACCAATCATTCCCGGAATAAAGTGGATCTTATGTTCACCTGAACAACAAAACCCAACAGATATTAGTTTACACTTTTTTTGCGATAAAGATAAGTCCTGAATGATAAGTTTCTATGGAAACTTCTATGGAAGTTTCCCATGTGGGGCCACGGTACATAATTTCAAATGCCCTGGAAGCAAATAAGAATAAAGCAAGCTCTCCCCTATGGCTTTCTGAGATACTCCTTTTCTTGGCTTTTTAGAGTTTATAGATAAAATTGGTCTAGCCCAGCTAAAATAAATGTTCAAAGGCATTTGGTAGGAAACTATGTTTCCAAAGAATTAAAGGGAGGTTCAGCAAACTACCTGAAAAATCATTCCAAGGTCAAGGAATGGAGTTCACTGCTTTAGACAGAATAGGATTTGTGAGTAACCCCATAACAGTTTCGGATTGTCCTGTTCAGTGTTGATTTATCAAGGAAAACCCATATATTTCTGCTTAAACACAGTGCACTATCCCTGAGGTTTCTACCTCCAGCCCAGAGGAATTTAAGTGGTAAGATGCCCCTAGTCCAGCTGCTAGAGGCCTGATGTTCATGAGCCTTTTCACTGCCTGTGCTCAAGAATGCCCACGAAGCCTCCTCCTGAGTTAGCAGGAGCCTCCTGCACAACCCTACCCCGACAGAATGGTTTAGGGACTCTGTCTGTACTCCTCCGGTCCCTGCCCCTTGTCTTCACATCCCACTTCTGACGGCAGCACTGCATCTGAGGGCCAGCTCAGTACAGCTCCCGATGTTCTTACGAGGCCTTTTCCGTGGCAAGTGGGGGATGCAAGTTTCCCTGTGACTGGCCTGCAAGCTAGGCCATGTTCCCAGAGGGCAGGGCCAGTGCTGAGGACTGTGGGACAGAACTTTTCTCTTCCTTGCAGTGGTGAAATGGAGTGAGCCATCTTCCAGGGCTCTGCTTTCAGTCCTTCCGAGACTATAAAGGAGACAAAGTATGGGCCTGTGCAATGATTGCTACAGCCAAGTCAAGTCAGTTCTTGAGGACCAGAAAATACCATTTCCACCAAAAAAAAAAAAAAAAAAAAAGAGGCAGGAATGGCTTTATCCAGCAAACCTGGCATCTTTTTTTTTCATTTCCTCCATTGTGAAAGCCTATCTAAGGAGCAAAGGTTAGCCCTGAGGCTGACTCTATATATTCCCATGTTGGTATTTGCTACAGTTTGTTACAGTTTGTTAGCACCTTGTGTTTCTGGGCATTTCAGAGTCAAGTTTAGGGTTAAAATCTATTCCTCGACTATGCTGGATGCAGGGTGTAGGAGTACAGAAGCTGGAAAGCCTGCTTGGTGCAATGTATCCCCACTCACGGAGGGAAGCCCTAGTGTTCGCTGGCAGGAACACCTCACGCCTTGTCTGCTGCTTCCAGGACTGTCAGGTTTTATGACCATCATTCTGAAGGCCTCAGAGCCACGAACTCAGTTGAAAAGAGGAAAAGAGTAATAGCTGGGAAGAGTAACTGCTTCTTTAGCCACCCGAGAGGCCACTTAGAAGCCTCTAGTACCAAAGGATGGCTCTCCTGGTAACTAGGGCGATCCAAGGATTCCACCAAACACTCTGTTTCAGATCAAAGGCACTGGATATTAGAGAAGCTGCCGAAGGAAAGGGAGCTAAAATCAATTTCCCCTAGGGGCTGCAATTCCCTTCTTGCATGCAGTCCTCATGCGGCTGGTGGCAGAAACCTGATCTGCAGGGTCTGACTACCAGAGGCCCAAAAAGTGGTCCAATATTTATGAAAATGAATAGCCACCCTTGCTCGTGTGCTGAGTGCCTGCAAGGTCTCTGCCTCACTTGCGAACGTTGAGCAGCGACTAATGTGTAGAATTGCTGAATCACTGTAACCGTATACCTGGAACTAATACAACACTGTACGGTAACTCTATTGGAATTAAAATTAAAATTAGATCTATGCCTCTGAACCTGCAACCTCTGCACTGGGACATGCAGAGCGCAGAAGATCTCACCAGCATGAGTTCTCAAGCTGGGAAAAACTCCCAGAGCCTTTATATTCTTCTCCTTTTGACTTCAGTTCTCAGAACAGGGAGTGTGCATGTGTGTTCCTGGGGTCCTGCTTCTCAGCCTAACTCTCCCTGCCAAGAGCTCTGGGCACATGGGCTGTACCATCCGGCTGATGTGTTATGCGGAAGATACGTAAAGGTCTCTTGGGTCTGAATTAACATCCATAAAACCTGGGAGAAGTTATTAGTCTTGTCACTTTTTATTTGGCTATGCAATATGTGTAAGGGAAAAATAGGGAGAAAAGACCTACCCAAATTCTGCCACATGCTGAATAGTTCATAAGCCATCATCACACGCATGTCCCCATACCTGGAAATAGTAACACAGGAGCCAGCTTTCAGGGGGAGAAAGTTCAGGAAGGTAGGGCTACCGACCCAATAAGGCTAGCACTTCAGCACTGTTTCTAATGCGTCCCCTGATACTAAGAAGTCATTTGGCTCTCAACTGAACTCTCACACGTGGCTCCTTGGGAAGCGACCCAGTGAGAACCTTGTGGACGTCTGAGGAGCCTCTCATTGAAACATAACCCCATCTGGGCATGCGGTAGGGAGGTGAAGAAGAGACATATGTCTTACTTATCTAGAATCTTCTTCCTCTTGGCTGAAGTGATGATTTCTAGCTGAAGGCTTGGCTGATTTATGAACAGAACTGCCAGGCTAAAATAAGAATTCCACACCTAGAGAGACAGAGAAAGAGAAAACATGTGACAGCATGAGTCCTTAACCTTGCAAAGAGAGATTCTAAATATATGGATGTAGCACAGAATTCATTTCACAATTTTAAGATCTTGATTTTTTTTCCTTTTTAAGTATCTTTGCAAGCAGAACTTCTTTTTTTTCTTTCTTTCTTTCTTGACTCCTCGAAACCCATAGTTTTGATTCTGGCCTAGAAAGCCTACTCCTGGATGTCTGGTTCCCAGCACCCCCAGCAGGGGCACTCTTAGGTCATAGCCTACTCACGGCACACTTGGAAGTGGTTCCGTGCTATCAACATATTAATAAAGCACAACCCAGCGAACTTGCCCCAGCTCCCAGCCGCCCATCTGACACCTAGGTAAGCCCTTCTCAAATTTCTGGGAGGAAAAGAAAATGGTTATTTTTAGTAACCAAAACAAAACCCAGAAACAAAAATAGTGAGCTTGTTTTCTGGCTTTCTAGTGTTATTACGAAGACAGTGATGGATTTCAGGAGCTCCTACCTTAAAGTCGAAGTCTGTCTCTGTGAAGTTCTTGTGCAGTGCGGAAGACAGGTACTGGACAGTAGTGACTATAATACTGCGGTAAGGGGACAAGGCATTGGCGGGGTTAAAAGACTAACGATGGCATCCAATAGCTTAGCATCTCTGACCTATGAGGAAACGCCTTGAGTACAACTTGCTGTCATATAAGATGTGACTATAAAGGAAAGGGATAGATGGTGCAAACCTCATGGAAAACTGACCTTGGAGAAATGCCCCATGGTTGGCAGTGCAGCACAGAACATCAGTGGGTTCTAGGCCCGTTACCTGGCCTCGGCACAACTTCTGTCTGGGCCCCAGTTTCCCTGCCTATAAGAGGGGGTCGGGGAGGAACTAGATGGTTCTTTAAGATTTCTTCTAGTTCAAAGAGTGATTCTAGTAATTCTGGGTAATGAAGGTATGACTACTAGAGGACTTACAGTACAATTTTATTATTTTACTTGATAATAAGGGTTTATAATGATTAAATCCCTACTGTTGTCACATACTATTATTTTTATCTATAAGCTATTTGTTTCCAGCCTTTGGTCTAGAATATCACTCTCGATTTTAGCCTGGGTACATATAAGGAGCAATGGAAGGCTGGCTTGCTGGAGCCGAGGGCACAGGTTAAAGTAGAGAGGAAATGAAGTGGGACCAGCAGGTAAGGGTGTGACTGCAGAGGGCCTTGGGTGCCGGGCAGAGGAGCTTATGTCTAACACTGAGCACCCTGGCTTTGGTGCAGAAGAGGGTCAAGGCAAAAACAGTGCATTAGAGAGACTAGTCCACTGGCACAGGAGGTGACAAATTTGAAAGGTAAAAGGCTCAGAAGAAGAGGCTGTTCCTGTAGGACCAGCTGAGGGCCCTGAAGTACTCTGAGGAGAGCCAGGAGATAGAACAAGAGGGAAGGGCGCCTGGGTGGCTCAGTTGGTTAAGTGTCTGCCTTAGCCTTAGGTCATGATCACAGGGTCTTGGAACTGAGCCCCACGCTGGGCTCCCTGCACAGCAGGGGGCCTGCTTCTCCCTTTCCTCTCTCCTTGCACTCTCTCTTGTTATCTCTGTCTCTTTCTCTCAAATAAATAGATAAATAAAATCTTTAAAAAAAAAAACCAAGAGGGAGTCAAATGGAAAATCCATTATTTGAGGAAAAACATGTGCAACTCTGTTTATAACCATTCTTCTGTTCTGTATAAAATGTTTGCAGTTTTGAAAAAAGAAAAAAGTAAAAGGTAAAGTGGAAACGATGCTAATACATTGCTAATATATCTAACATAGATAATATCACTACATTCTGCAAAATGCCAACATAAAAAGCAGATCAGTGTGCTTGGGTGCCTCAGTTAAGGATCAGACTCTTGATTTCAGCTCAGGTCATGATCTCAGCGTTGTGAGATTGAACCCCACATTGGGTTCTGTGCTGAGTGTGGAGTTTGCTTAGGATTTTCTCTCTCCCTTTCCCTCTGTCCCTCGTCCCCTGTGAGCTCACTCTTTCTCTCTCAAAAAAAAAAAAAAAAAAAAAAAAGAAAGCAGATCAGTGGGCAAAGCAGCAGGGCAGCAGGCTAGAGAGTGGCCTTTTCCCAAATAAAGAGAGGCCAGATTAGCCAGCACCTTACTACCTGCATCACTTGTCTGTTTTGCCAATTAGAAGCACAGGCTAGAAATATGAATGGAACAGACAATCTGGGGGCAGACTAAGAGTGAATTCTGTTGCTGGAGTTGGAAGTGATCAGAGCCTTCCAGCCAGGTCTTGGGTGGGTAATTAGCACTAGCTGTGGGAGGCAGGCTGTGTCTGGCACACAACAGAAAGCAAATCAAGAGGAGGACTTGGGATAACTGCCTGAAACTAGAGAGCAAAAGAGGTCAGTGGTCCATGGAACAGGACTCCCTCAAGGAGGAATCATCTCTGGGTATTATTATTTCACATCCTTTACGTTCCTTTTCTATCCTTACCATGACATCTCTGCCAGTCACTTAGGACTCCATTTTAGACTATCTTTAACACTTTCTTCATCTTGAACTTATGGTAAATGGTCAAGTCCTGCTGATGGTGCATCCAAATATTTTTCAAATTTACACTGTCTTCCCTGTCACCATGGCCTTGGCCATGATCTCTGTCTTGCTTTCTCTCTCTGCCTCTCTCTCTCTCTCTCCTTAGTCTGAGAATAGCTCTGCTGATGCTGGTGCAGGGCCCATCCACACTCACTTGCTTGTAAGAAGTCTCATCACCATCCAGTCCCGAGGGAAGACACTCATCTTCATCAGGTTCCGGAACACACAGAAAATCTTCAGCAGGAATTCCTGATCCAGCAGGAAAATCTGATGTGAGACACCACCACTACCACTACAGCATGCCTTTCCTTAACAGGGCTCTCCTGACCTCTAGACCATGAGAATAGATGGCATTAGTGGGTTAGATTCCGGTTCCCTTTGTGAGTCATTTTCTTTTGGAGGCCTGTATGAGAGTGAGATCTAGGCATTCTCTCAGGTCAGGTGGGAGCAGACCCAACCTGGGTAGAACAGTGGCAGCTCTGTACCTTGAGCCCAGTGCCTAAAGCCCAAAGCATAGGGAAGGCTACGGTCTAGCAGAACTGGTATCCGATTGGGTCTGTGGGTCTCATTATTTGGGCCATGGCCCTTGAACACTTGACTATAAGAACCTGCTTTTTGGGGGGCACCTGGGTGGCTCAGTTGGCTAAGTGTCCGACTCTTGATTTTGGCTCAGGTCATGATCTCAGGGTCTTGAGATTAAGCTCTGTGCTCAGCGAGGTGTCTACTTCTCCCTCCCCTCTACCCCTCCCCACATTCACATGCGCGCTCTCTCTAAAATAAATAAATAAAATCTTAAAAAGAAGCTGCTTTCTTGAATGTTAAGAACATATTGACAGGAGGGGTGCCTGGGTAGCTCAGTTGGTTAAGAATCTGCCTTCTGCTCGGGTCATGATCCCAGGGTCCTGGGATCGGCTTTGCATGGGGTTCCCTGCTCAGCAGGGAGCCTGCTTCTCCCTCTCCTTCTGCCTGCTGCTCCCCTTGCTTGTGTTCTCTCTCTTTCACTGTCAAATAAATAAATAAACAAACAAATAAATAAATAAGATCTTAAAAAAAAAAAAAGAACACATTGACAGGAGAAGCATTTTAGGAATGGCAGAGTAAAGACCTCCAAAATGTGCTCCTCTATGAAAGTATTGAGAACACTGGCAAAGCAGGTTAAGCAAAGACTTGCAACAATCCAAGGAGTGTTATTCAAGAAAAATGGTTGAATCTCAATAGCACAGTGAACTTTGTTGCATCTTGGCTTGTCCCATTCCCATCCCATTCCTCTTTCTACCTCCATGGTATATCCTTGAAAACAAGCAACAATAGAACCACAGTGGTAGTGAGCTCCCAAAACGGTGCCAACCCCCTCCCCCCAATTGCTACTTTTTAATCTGTTTGGTAGCAACTTTGGGAATCCCCATTCAGAGGGATTATCTGATCTGACCCAGATTTCACTCAATGAGAAGAGCCTTTTACCTAGGGCATATATGGAAAAAGAAAATCAGCCATAAAATTTAACATCCCAGCTGCTTGAAGCAGCCATATCATTAGGGCATCAAGAAAATTGCCAAAAGATTTAAAAGAAAAGGGGCGCCTGGGTGGCTCAGTCATTGAGCGTCTGCCTTCGGCCCAGGTCAGATCCCAGGGTCCTGGGATCGAGCCCTGCATCGGGCTCCCTGCTCCGCGGGAAGCCTGCTTCTCCCGCTGCCATTCCCTCTGCTTGTGTTCCCTCTCTCGCTGTGTTTCTCGCTGTCAAATAAATAAAATCTTTAAAAAAAAAAAAAAAGATTTAAAAGAAAAATCTGGGGAATGAGATATCTCTAGGGGACTTTGAAAAGCTCTGACATATTCCTGGGAACCTAGAAGTCCACACACATGTTCAGGGCTGTACATATTCCCAGGAAAGACCTGAGAAGCTTAATCTCTCACCCTGGCTGACTTTGAGGCTCTATGTGAAGTAGGAAGTGAAGGCTAAGGCAGTGATGTAAACTGTTGGAGCACTGAAGGTGAGCCCAACACACATGTACACATACTTAGCAAAGTATCAAAGACTTATTGACTTAAGGCACTTAAGGAAATTTCTGTCCAGTTATTAGCTGATCACTAAGCTAACTGAATGAAGACCTCAGTGGCTGCACACAACAAAGAATACAGACATTCAAGAATTAGTCCAAGAAAGTCACTAAATAAGCTAGCAAACATTATTATTAATGTTTAATTACTATTAATATTTGTGAACAAATATCAATATCAACAACAAAACAACAAAAGGCAACAACAACCACCCCTGGGATGTGGTGGGGGATCTGATTTCCAGAGTTGCCACACTTATTTAAAATCGAGCCTGGTGGTGGGTATTGAGGAGGGCACGTATTGCATGGAGCACTGGGTGTGGTGCATAAATAATG
Source organism: Procyon lotor (assembly GCA_028646535.1). Lineage (NCBI taxonomy): Eukaryota > Metazoa > Chordata > Mammalia > Carnivora > Procyonidae > Procyon > Procyon lotor. The sequence continues at coordinate 14,605,216 of CM053603.1, read as the reverse complement.
AATCTTGGAACACTGAAAAAATAAAATAAAATTAAGATGCTAAAAAAAGAAAAAAAAATGGCCAGGAAAAAAAATGAATAAAACCTTCAAACAAAGAAAAGTACATGACCAAATGGCTTCACTAGTGAATTCCACCAAATATTTTAACTAGAATTAGTACTAATATTTCTCTTTTTTATTATATCCACTTTCAGTGTGAAGTGGTATCTTATTGTGGTTTGTTTTGCATTTCCCTATTGACTTAATGATTTTGAATATCTTTTCACGTGTGATTTGGCTATTTATATACCTTCCTTGGGGAAATGTCTATTAAAATACTTTGCCCATTTTAAAATCAAGTTACCTTTTCATTCTTGAGTTGTAAGAGTTATTTATATATTTTACATGCAAGTCTTTTATTAGATATACGATTTGCCAATATTTTCTTCCATTTTGTGTACTTTCACTTTCTTGTTGGCATCCTTTGAAATACAGAATTTTTTTAAAATTTAAATTCGATTAGCCAATTTATAGTACATCATTAGTTTCAGATGTAGTGTTCAATAATTTATCAGTTGCATATAACACTCAGTGGTCGTCATGTCATGTGCCCTCCTTAATTCCCATCACCCAATTACCCCATCCCCCCACACTTCTTCTCCAGCAACCCTCAGTTTGTTTCCTGGAGTTAAGAGTTTCCCACATGGTTTTTCTCCCTCTCTGATGACTTCCCATTCAGTTTAAATACAGAAGTTTTTAATTTTGATGAAGCAGCAGGCAGAAGGAGAGGGAGAAGCAGGCTCCCTGCTGATGAACTTTTTCTTTTGTTGCTTGTGATTTTGGTGTCATAACTTAGACATCACTGCTAAACCAAGGGACATAAAGATATACTCCTGTTTCCTTCTAAGAGGTTTATAGTTTAGCTCTTACATTTAGGTCTATGATCGCTTTTCAGTTTTTTTTTAATAGTATGAGGTAGAGGTTAGACATCAAGTTGTCCCAGAACCATTTGCTGGAAAGACTTCTTTATTCTTTGTATTGTCTTGGCAATGTTATTGAAATTCAATTGACTGTAAATATAAATGTTTATTTCTAGACTCTCAATCCAATTCCATTGATCTTTATGTCTATCTTTACACAAGTACCAATTCTGATTACTGTTATTTTGTTGCAAGTTTTGAAATGGTAAGTATGAATCCTCCAATTTTCCTTTATTTTCCAAGACTGGCTGTTCTGAGTGGCTTTCTTTCCCCTATGAATTATAGATCAGATGGTCATTATCTGCAAAAAGGCAGCTGAAACTTTGAGAAGTCTTGTATCAAATTTGTAGATCACTTTGTGAAGTACTGTCCTCTTAACAATATTAAGTGTTCCAATCCATGAACATGGGGTGTCTTTCCACTTATTTCGTTCTTCTTTAATCTCCTTTCCTAATTACCTTATGTGTTTTTATACGATTATAAATGGAAACGTTCTCTTAATTTCATTTTTGAATTGTTCATTGCTAGTGCTAAGAAATAGAATTGATTTTTGTGTATTAATTATATATCCTGCAGCTCTGCTGAACTTGTTTATTACTTCTGATAGTGTTTTTATGGATGTCTTGGGATTTTCTGGATACAAAATTGTGCTATCTGAGGATAGAGGTAGTTTTACTTCTTCCTTTCCAAACTTGTGCCAAATCGCTCCAGCTGGATCCTCCAGTACAATGAATGTAAGTGACTAGAACAGATGTCTTTCTCTTGTTCCTGACTTTAAGAGGAAAACATTCAGTCTTTTGTTACTAAGTATGATGTTAGCTGTGGGGTTTTCATAGATCACCTTTTATCAGTCTGAAGAAATTCTCTTCTATTTCTAGTTTGTTGAATGACTTTATCATGAAATTTTGGTGGATTTAAAAAAATGATTTTTTTTACATCCATTATGATGATTCTTTTTGTCCTTTATTCTATTTAATGGTGTATTATGTTGATTGATTACCATATGTTAAGCCAACCTTGCATTTCTGGGATCACTCCCATGTGACCATGGTGTATACTTCTTTTAGTACGTTCCTAGATTCAGTTTGCTAGTATGCTGTTAAAGGTTTCTACACTTTTATTTATAAGGGATATTGGTCTATAGTTGGCTTTTCTTGGTTTTCATGTCAGGGTACTACTGACCTCATAAAATGAGTTGGGAAGTGTTCCTGCCTCTTCCATTTTTTTTATAAGAACTTGTGAAGGATTGGTATTAATTCTTCTTTAAAAATTTGGTACAATGCACCAATTAAGCCATCTGGTCTTCGGCTTTTCTTTGTGGGAAGTTATAAATTATTAACTTGATCTTGTTAATTTGTGATGTCTTTTAAAATTGATATAATTAGAGACACTGAAATGTATAGTTTAAAAGTGTAAGTTTTATGGTATGCAAATTATATCTCAATAATGCTGCCATAAAAAAAGAAAAAATGTGCCGAACTCTATATTTGGTGTGGTGGACTGCATATGTTCCCTCAGGTCTGTTTCAGCTCAAATCCTCTAAAATGACAGTCAAGAAATATATATGCCCACAGAGACAAAGGAAACAGGAAATAACACAGTGATCAGAAGAGGTGAATATATTTTGAAAGCTTTTGTGTAACTGACTTAATATACTTGAGGAAGATGACAGCCAAGAGCCTTTGGAAGTGACAGCAACAGGAAGCAAGAACCTCAGAAACTATAGGCATCGCCAGGTACCTCTGCAGGACGGAGATATGAAGGCTAAAAACAGGAAGATTGATTTACAGTCTCCCTAAGATCCCTTCTGCTGTCTCATGTCCCTAGGTGACCAGGCTCACCCCATCCTGTTAGAAGCCTGAGGGCTGTTCTCTTGAGTGGTTATTCACTGAGGATATGTTCGCAAGGATACAGCACCAGCTAAGGGCTGAGAAGCCAAAATGAAAACAGGCACTGAGAGAAAGTTCACCTGCTGAACTGGAAGGTTCCCAGTCCCTTTTTGCTATTTGGTTCCCAAAGTATTGGTGGGCTACTCCATTCCTAGTATTCTTGTCTCAGGAAATAGACAAGTCCAAGAGAGCAGACCAGTAGATGTAGGAATTAGAGGATATTCTGAGCAAGCGGTCAGACCCCCTTCAGTCAGCTATAGGGGAGCCTGCAGGAGACAAGCTCCCCTTCCCCCCACCCCCGGAGCTTCTCATTAGCACCACGGCTCCTCCCTTTTAGACACAGACTGACATCCAAAAGTCTCCACATAGAGGAGAAAAGTCTCTAACGTGAAAGTCAGAGACTGAAACAAATAAAAAGAGGGCAAGTTTCCAGGAAAAGAAAAAGTGACCTGACAGTGTCTGACAGATTTGACCTCGAGGAAAGCTGGAAGAAGAGGTTTATTACACAGAGGGAGTAGGAAATCCTAGCCAGATTTGAAAACCAGATTTGAAAACAAAAAACAAGTAAATAACAAAAGAGGCAAATAATTCCAGGAAAAAATGGGAAGTTTTATAAGAAAGGAAGTGTAACAGCATAGCAGTTGGCTCACCACAGGACTTACTTAGCAGTAAGGAAGAAGAGTACGTTACTGATTCAAACGAAAATGTATGTGACCTATATTGGAAGAATGATAGGAAAGATGTGTGTGTGAGAGAGAGGAGAGTCATTTTCCATGGGAGGAAGAAAATAGGTAATAGCTACCAGTTAAAATTTAAAATGGCAGTAGAAGCTTAAAGAACAGCAGAAGAGCTCAAAGTGACTGCTTTTGGGGAATAAAAACTAGACATGGGTCAGGGTGAACCAGGAACCCCATTTTATGTGATAAGCTTTGAAATGTGCTTTGGCTTTTAAGTTCATGTATACATACACACTGTATATTTACTACACTGAAATTAAAAATTTAAAAACCCATAAAGTTCTGGGTGTAGTGCTTGCACATAGCAGGCTTTCAATAAATGAATAATAAATTTAAGATTAGGAAATGTGTACATATTACTGTTATAAATATAAAATTTTATTTAAAAAGTAAGAGAATGATGTCAGCCTGAGCTTTTGACTGCGAATCAGTTAGTAGGACATACAAAGGATGAAAATGATCTAGAATAGCCAACCCTGGATTTTCAGGCTCTACACCCCAGCTCAAGCACTGCTTTGGTCTCTGGCTAACTTTTGGTTCACTTCAAGGGCTGTCCATCCGCACGCCACCCACCCCGTCCTCCCGGAAGAAGATAGGCTGACCTTACCGCAATGAGTTAATGACAACAATCAGCAGAGACTCATGCCTGTGGCAAGGCAGGCAAGATCAGATACTAGAAAGTGACACCTAATACTAACTGATACAATATGATTAATAAAGGTCACACAAATAAAAAACAGTGCAATGCATTACTATGAAATGCAAATGACTTGGTTCTGAATGGAGGCAGAACATAACAACTAAAATTTGCAATAGCTTGTTTATCCAAGGATGAACTGACTAGCACATTCTAAGGCAAAGACACAAGCCCCAGCAGTTCGTCAGCAGCTGATACCACATGAAGCTTGGGAATGAATGCTCTTCTTTCGTGTGGATCATGGGCCCATTTCTCTGCACTACCTGCCCCAGGGGGTCTGGGTCTGGATCCAGAATCTGGTAGCCAATGGGCAGTGCTCACTTTCGCTTTCTACGGGTCACTTGCAGAAGTACATTTTAATGAAGAAAAGACGTCACCATTATTACAATTATAGTAATTAAACAGTGAAGTCTGGTTTGCAGGGGCAAAATATAAGGTGCTTATTGAGTTCATAAGAAAGGGAAGAGTTCTGGTTTCCGGACAACTGCTGTGGCCCAGAGCAGCCTCCTGTAGAGGCACATGGTCACAGGGCTGCTCTCAGTCAGGGAAAACTTGCCAGTGTTACTGGGGAATGTCTGTATAAGAACATCGCCGGCTTTCAGCTTCTGGGAGCCATACACTCACAGCTGTAAAGTGGGGCTGGTGAACCCTTTGCCTTAGGCAGCACCGGTCACTCACACTCAGCCCCTGGCAGAGGGAAAGGCCCTGGGCAGTCTTAGCTGCATGCTTCCTGTCCTGGGTGAAAAGTGAGTTTCCAGGTAGGTTTGTTGCCCACCTTGAGTTCATCTTTGCTCTGGAAGTTGTCCAGGAGGTGCTGGTAGTGGGTGTCACACATCTGGCGGAGCAGCGAGAGAAGGCAGGACACGTACTCACCCTAGGGACCAACCAAAAAACAAAACAAGAAAGAACCACAAACACTCAGCACAGCTAATCACATGGGCTTTGGTTTCCCCAGTCCACAGAGGGCAAGGAGAGAAGGAAGGGTCTGAGATGGCCCCAATGATCATGAAAGGGACGGTGAGAACTCTGGCCTTGAGAATGAGTTTTCTTTTCTGCTAAGGGGGGTCTAAAGAGCTTGGGAGTTTTAATGAGAACTTGGCAGCATGGGGCTAATGGAAAAACCTTAATGGAACCACGGGCTAATGGAAAAACCTTAACCTGTAACAGAAGTACTGCAAAGGGAGACAGATTGTCCAGTCCTTTTTCCCTAGGAAATTCCTGGCTACACTATATGTTACCATGCCACGATACTGAAGTCTAAAGGGGTTTCTCGGAACAGGGTGCTCGGCCTTTTCTGGGAAGAATTGGGGCTCTTCCACTGTGCTGGTTTGGAGCAGCTCTTCTGTGGGGATCTCTTGGAGCCCTCCCAGAGCTTACATGTGGTTACTGGACCAGGAAGATGGAAATTGGTCAATGTAACTTTCTGGAAAGCAGAGGAATCAGAACTAATCTTTATGAGAAGACAAGTTATGGGCTTTTTTTTTTTTTTTTTTTTTAAGTTATGGGCTTTAAGATAAGTAAAAACTCAAGGATAAAAAATGAATCATTAAAATTTCTTCAAGTTCCAGCTGTGGTAACACAGAAGAAAATCTTGTTTCAAGGACTCCAAGACTGTCACCATCTTATGGCAATTTTTGGCATGGGGCAGCTGACCAAATGCTTTTAAACTCATGGAAATTTGATGATAGTCTTTTTTTTGTGTGTGTCTCTCAGAGCATTTCTAGACACAGAAAGTCATTATGTGTATGTGTATGCAGACACATACATGTATATGACTTCAGTTTTATCCAGAAAATGGGCATAATAAGCTATAATTCATAGATTTGTTATGAGGATCGGAGGAATGAATGTACATGAAGCTTTTCAGTGGAAAAATCCAGTACATAAAGACGTGCTTGGTAAATTATGCAGTTATTACCCTCTTCATGACATCTCTGTGATTTAGCATCGCTAAATGAGTCAGTATTTGTAATGTGCTGAGAGCAGGCTTAGGCGCATGGCAAGCACTGTGCAGTTGTTGGAGAGAAGGTTGGGTTACCAGGACATAGGAGGGTATGCACGTCTTCACTTGCATCGAGAGTGCCCTCGATAGGCACCCCCAAGGGAACAGACATTCCTTCTAAACCCAGTGCCTCGGAACACGGGCCTGTTCCCTGCTCTCCCTGCCCCGCCTAGCCTGCTGGAGCTTGGCTTGTTTCCGCAGAGGATTTACTTCAAAGAAGTCACTGCAGCCTCCCATCTGCCAACTGGAAGATTCCATGCAATCTGCTTATTGAGTTCTAGCATCTGGGTTAGGAAGTCCGCTCTGGGTAGAGGAGGGGGGGTGTCTCTCTGTCCCTCCTGAGAGGCTTCCCCGGGCTGTTTCTCTTCTAACTGTCCAGTAATGCCAGCGCAAGCCTACCTCATCACAGTTTTCCCGGTGCTGACATTGGGATACAAACATTGTGGACAAAAACAACTCATTTGTAGACCCCACCAAATTCTAAGAAAATTATTCTGTTGGGCAGCATTTAGGAGAGCCTGCTCCTCAAAGGGAAAGTCCATTTTTTCACCTTCAGTCTCTTACTATGTCTCTGCTTCCTTCTACAGGATGGCAAATGAGCTGGCATGAAGGCAGGGGCCAACAGAGACAGTGTGCAGGAAAGTAGGAGACGAAGCATTCCCTGCAGCTGCCCTATAGTAGACTTCGGGGACTGGGAACCCAGAGCTTTCCGAGTGGCCATGGGAACCAGGAGCGAGGGGGGAAGGGAGCAGCATGCCGACAACCATGCAGGAAGGCTGGTGGAGATGAGGGTGGTGCGATGAGGAGGTGGGGGTTGGTGTGGAGGAGCCCCAGGTTAGAAAAGAAAGCAAGAAAACCTGAATGTTAGTTACTAACAGTGATCTCGGCTGTGCACTGCGGGCACCGCTGCCCTCTTACCGCCTCCTGAGCGTGCGATTTGCTCATGATGGTGAGCAGAGTCTGCAAGAGCACGTCCAGGAGGCTCTCCACCATCATTTCGACCTCCTCCATGACATCTGCCTCCTGGAGCGAGCAGCGAGAGAGCACACCGTTAGCACCAGGCCAGGCTGTCACGCAGCCGGCGGCACGGCACTTACTAAGTCAGCGACGTCGGGAGTGGTCTTCTGACTGGCTTCCTAACACTGAGCTCCGGCCTCGCTAGCGTGCAGTGTCAGGGAACCTGAGACAATGGCTCCGAGGGACAGGGGGACAAATCTGCCTCTGGTGCCCTGGTATGTGGTGGTCAGGGCTTTGCCCAACCCAGCACCACCTGACACCCATGGTTCTGAACCTCAGGTAGGTCAGGTTCATTACAACATGCAGGGCAGAAGCGAGGGTCCTGAGTTACATGTTTTCTTTGGTTTCCCTAGAAAAGTCAGGAGAAAGCACAATACTGCTGACCAACACTCTGGGAAACAGGTGTGGTGGCAGCACGTTCACTGTCACTAACGCACAACTGCTAATGTCCAAACAAGTATCTCAGTCTTCAAGAGGACGGTTTTCTCCTCAGGGCTTTCTCCTCAGGTGAGGTCAAGCTTTGCTGGCCCCAGCGGTTGCTCGGCACGGCTGCATCTCACTTCCAGCTCCTCAGCATTCTCGCTCGCGTTCCTCGGCCACCTGAAGGACTCTGGTCTCAACATGTCTTCCTGGGGCAGCCTCACAAAAACAACAGGGCCTACCCCCTCACTCAGCTCTGCTTCTCGGCCACCACACTCTGAATCTAGAAGTCTGGGCTACCCTTTTACAGACCTCTCACCCTGACTCTCAGATCCTGTAGCCTGACTATATTTATCTCACAGAGATCCGCATTACCCCTTCTCTAACTTCTTTATATTATTATTGCTAGAAACGTCCATCCGTCATCCATCCACCAATTCGTTATTCATTATTCATTAAGCATTTACCATGTGCCAGGCACAGTTTGTGAACCTGAGGTGAACAGGAAAGATGGTATCTCCACTCTCATGGAGCTTAAGTTCCACCCCCAACCCATCCATTCGATGTAATTACACTGTGCCCCATTCCACGGGAAAGATCTGAGCCCCAGGACCTGGGGCCAAAGTCCTCTTTCTCATCTGCTGAAGTGATTGTAACACTCTTACCTAGGATGTCTCTCTGACTGGTTGTAAGCAACTAATTGCACCCAACTCTCTAGCTCCACAAAAACAACCGGACCTTCAGGTTTTTACTTATTTCCATTCCCCTTCCATTCCTCTCCTCCCCTTCATTTTCCTCTTCAATTTCTCTCCTTCCTTTAGCAATAAGCCTCCCACCTCCTCCAGTCTGACCTTGGGTTGCTAATAGACCTTATGTGCCCAGTGTTGCCTCTCTGAGGCCTGGTGGGAAAGAGAGCTGCCAAGACTTGCCCAGAGCCAAGAGCAAACAATAGGGCCACTGCGACCACCAGAGGCACTCTGCCAACTGAGGCCCCTGTCACCAGATGGTACTTTGGGTCTGGACACCAGAGCACCCTACTGGGTGCCTCTATCCTGCTCAAGCCAACCATATATATATATTTTTTTTCAGGACCTCTCCTGCTCTACATGGATAGCCTAACCTTATGCATTCTTATTACCTGGTTACTGGCCTTCATTTTAAATGTGGCTAAAATTTTATTCTGCACACACTTGATCTCAATTTAGTGAGATGTTGTAATAAAAACTCATTCTTGTTCTTAATTTCTTTCTTTATACTTTCCTATAGTTTACACATTTTCTCTAATATGCGTTTCTTCTATTATAATACATAAAATAAATATCATTCAAAGAAATTCCTACCTTTATTCATGTCTGTTACATCTCTTTCCTTCCTCCCCACCCCCTCCACCCCCGACAGATCTCTTTTGAAAAGAAAAAGTAAAGAGGAAAGAAAATAGGCAAAAGCATTACTAGTTGAAACCTCATCTTTAAAGTACAATTCCCCCATCCCATGAGGCTCAGAGCTCTTGTGGGCAACAATTATCTCTCGCACATCCTGACCTCATCCGGCATGGTATAGGGATGCCATATGGGTGGAATGAAGCTGCCAGGAAGCTGACAGAAAAGTCTGAATGAGCAAGCTGCCTCTCAGCCTGGGCCTGCCTCCCTTTGCTCATGCCCGAGTATCCTCAGAACACTCCCAAGAACACAGGATTAATACCTTTTGATAGAAATAGAACATGGCACAGGACTGGGCTTTCTGGTGTTAAAGATAACTACATTTCTGGATGGATTTATGGGAGCACAACTTTTTCAAATAGCAAAACTGTGTTGTGCGGAGAAGCCTGCCGGGCATACACAGGCCTCCATTCACTTGGGGACCTTCCTGTCACTGATGAAAGCTTCTCTGACTGAGAAATGTACAAAGTGATCTTTGTTGGTCTGCCTCTGGCTAGAGTAATACAAGACGGGCAGAGCTGAGGCGGGATGAAGTGGGCGTGGGGCCACTACCAGAGAGCTGGTCTTGACGATGGAGAAGATGCTGCCAAGAATCCCTGAGCAGATGAGCAGCTCTTTCTGCTGCCTCAGGTGAAGGTGAATGTGATGGAGAACCACGGGAAGCAGGATGCGGCGGGACTCTGCGAGAGAAAACACAAAGGTGAAGAAGCCCTTTAGAGGAGAACTAGCTATCTCTGGAAGCCAGGGGCACTGTGGGGCTTCCCTGGTCTCAAAGCAAGTGGGGCTGAAACTGGTGCCAAGATGGAGGTCACTTCCTTCCCTGTGAGGGCCTAAAAGCCCACTTCCTAGACATTATAAGACATCCCACAGCATTATCCTCCCATCTCTCTTCCCTTCTTTCTCATTTTAAGCCTGGTATCTATGGCATTTTGTACAGGATGAACGTGAGGGGATTACTCCCAAACGAAATGTCTTTAATGACTAGATTCCAAATTAAAAGTGTAGCTTACAGTGAAAATTCCATTTATTTATTTATTTTATTTATTTTTTTTTTAAAGATTTTTTTATTTATTTGACAGCGAGAAACACAGAGAGAGAGGGAACACAAGCAGAGGGAATGGTAGCGGGAGAAGCAGGCTCCCTGCCGCGCAGAGAGCCCGATGCGGGGCTCGATCCCAGGACCCTGGGATCTGACCTGGGCCGAAGGCAGACGCTTAACGACTGAGCCACCCAGGCGCCCCTGAAAATTCCATTTAAATGACACACCTACTTCTATGAACTATACTGACTGAACCTGTAGAATATGAATTATTAATGGTCACTCCTTGTGATGCTCTGGCTAGGGGCCTGGCACGAGGATTTACTTGGTGGCAGCCATCAGGCCTACCTCATTTCCCCTCAGGCTTAGGGGACAGGCTGGGCACGTCCACAGCAATGAAGGGAACAGTGGCAGGACTTTGTCTTGTCACAAGCCTTTGATAATTAGCTGATCCTTATTGCCAATCCTAACTTTTCTCCTCAATGTTACCTGAACAACTTTTTCATCAGGAGATGACTATATTTAGAACTCTGTCAGGAAGGCTGAATCCTAGTTCAAATTCCTTTATTAGTTCACCCTAAGGGACCGTAGGCAGGTTGATTCCTCCTATGGGCTTGCTTTTCCCCATCCGTACAATGAGGTGCTAACGGCCTTTTCTGCATTTCCTTCACAGAGTGTGAACGTGTTTCTGGTGCTCTGCCCTCCTATGTGATCAGCAACTGTGTGACTCTGCAGGGAACCTCCGACCTGGCCAGCACGATGCAGTCAGATTACAAGTAACGCAGATAAGCCAGGGCATTTTGGATTCCAGATTTGGATTCCAGATGAAGTTCAGAAAGAAAATCTTTTTTTTTTTTTTTTCCAGCCAAAGACAAATTACGTGACTTACATGTGATTTGGGGGCTATCTTGTCAAATACCTAGAATATTTTCAAATAAAATGGAATGACAGCTATTCTATGCTTGGACAAAAGAGAAGTTCATAATACATTCTGCAGACCAAAATACCAACAGAGCAGGATTTATAACATAAATATATATAATAACTGCTGCAGAGAAAATAGTAGTTTGTCACTGGAACCTGCTAAAAAAGATACCGGACTGACACGCTCTGAGAACGTAAGTGTTGCTTAAAAGACACTGTTGGTAAAAAATTTCGCTTAAAGGCAGCTGCCGCAACTCAAGCATTCAATGAAACAGAGATGCAAGCCACTGGTGGTGGCTTGTCCTCTCAAAATCCAGCTACATAGTTCCACTGCCACATAAAGTTTAAGAATCTTAAGTGATTCTGGGAAGTGATTCTGGGAAGTTTTTCTTAAGTGATTATGGGAAGCAGCAGGTACATACAAAAATATTAGAAATAAAGGATGTCAGTGAGGGCAGTCTGCTGTTCCCCCTTCCCATATATTCGAAAGCATCTGCTTTAAGCAGTGCACAAAACCTGACCAGACCTCAGGGGCCTCAGTGCTGATGTGTCCAAATCAGTGATAAAAATCTCCAGCCCAGGAACGAGTGAAGGGAGAAGTGTTTACTATAAAGAGTTACTGGTAGGGAAAAGCTGACTTTCTTGGTGGCAGCTTTGCCATGAATAATAACCTACACTGGCAGAGTTAAGTTAAAGGGAACATTTATTCAGTATTGCAATTGTGTGTAGCACTTGGTTGAGAAATTATTGCTCTTACACTTTAAATGTCAAACAAAAATTTTTACTACCAAAAATTCTAATTATAAAAATTCTAATAATTGCTTTGTTACCATTTCAGATTTATTTCTGTGACCTAGAAATTTATTCTATGATTATGATATTCCATTTAAAGGATAAGGCTCATATTGATCTTAACATTTGGCCACAGAGTATTTGGTACTCCTGCCAGGCTGGTCATGCTGAATGTGGTTTCAGGTATGAATACAGAGGTCCTTTCAGAAAGGTAGTCTGGGCTGTTTATTATTTGCTAGGCTGTCCTGACCTCTTGGGGAGGGGAAGGCTCACTGTCCATCTCTTTATCTGATCCTCAGAAGCTCTTTCAAAGATAGTCAAGGCATCTACCTGACTGGTGGGACAAGGAACAAAGTAAACACAGTGGGTCCCCAGGGCCCCCTTTCAGGGTCTCTTATTTCCTCGACTTAGCCTTATCCGCTTGGGCTACACCCTTTGTTCCCTCTCCCTTCCCTCTGCTTTCCCATCCTGCTGGGGGTGTGGCAGTCCCTACTCTTGGCAGCCGGTTAGACTTGTGAGTCTGGAGGTTGCTCTGCGGGCCACTGCATGGGCATGGCCTAGGCTGTGGGTCCCTAGGGATGAATCATGAGTGAGGCAGCAGGCCTCCGTCTTGCCTACATTATCTAACAGTTTTCCAAACACTGCATTTTTAGGGTCACAGGCTTCTTGCATGAGGGCTGATAAAATGGATCCTTTGATTACCACTGGATAATTACCCTGGAAAAAGAGGAAAGGGGGGGTCTGACTCTCACCCCAACTTGATTTACCTGAGAAAGAAAACAGGCGGCTATCCACAGTCCTGGCGATGGACTGGAGCTTCACCACATCCATTGACTGCCCGATGTGCACGGTGCTGGGCATGCTCCCCAGAGTCCCTCTTACAAACTCTGCCACCTCCTGCACGGTGAACATCTGCAGCAGCTCGTCAAAGATGGTTGGGAAGGAATTAAGGAGTGCGGCCTGCAGAAGCAAGTGGTTAGGGCAGAGTTAGGTGTCTGTCTCGCATGCTCAGACAATCCCGGGAGGAGCTGAGAGGCTGAAAAGTCACTGCAACACCCTTGCCTCACAGGGGCTCCTCCCGAGCCTTTGACCCCACACAACCCTGCTGCACTCCTGGGGCCTGGAACAGAGGAGCAAAAAGGAAACTCAAACAAGAAAATTTCCTGGGGCCCAGGCTACTTGAAGCTTTCATAACTTGCCAATCCATTTGCTGGCAAGAGAAGGGAATATAAAAAGAAATCAGCTCAATATGGCTTAATAGCCGTAGCTGTTTTGCTCACAAAATGGATTTAGATTTTTTTGTCTGTCTCTATGATCAAACTCCCGACATTCTAATTTTGGTCTCAAATTCAAGCCAGGGACCGTTCGAAGGAAATACAGTGGAGAGAGCTGAGCAACACCGCACAGCATGAGCTGAACTCTGCTCGCAGTCCTGTAGCCAGCAATCCAGCGCTGAGAACTGGACCATTTCCCCAGGGTAGAGATATTTATCGAAACCATGAGATCTGAAGATTTTGTAAGTCGTGTCCTTCCGTGATGCTTGGCAGTGTCAAGTGTAAATTCAAAAGGATGGAGAATGTGTGGGTTTAGTCAGCCAGGAACTCTGGAGGACTGGTGATTAGACTGGCATAGAATTCGGCAACCTGGATGGCCCAGGCACGGGTGGGACTGTGTGTGCTTGGAGACTTTTCTTCATGGATCTTGCCTCTAGTGGACCCATGAAGTGGTCTCTTCGGGACAATCTGATAATAGTTCCAGAGCCTTTCAGAGACAGGGTAGTACAGGAGAAAAAGAACGGGTTTTGGAAATAGACAGACATGAATTCATATCTCAGCTTTATCATATAACCTTCAGTGAGTTACTGCCTAATCCTCTGTTTTGTCATCTATAAAATGAGGTTGATGTTATCACTTGTCTCCTAGTATTGGCATGAAGTTTGTTTCCAGCAGAGTGGTTGGCATATCATTGGCCTTCGAGAAATACTGGTCCTCCCTTTCTCTCGTCTACCTGGTAGCAATATGAAGGCGGCTTTCCCACTTCTCAGTCCTCTTACA